>CM024611.1:14848940-15448940 GCA_014182575.1 Eucalyptus decipiens | reverse complement strand
TCTTTTTTCTGTTTTTTTTTTTTCCTTTGCTCTAGCTCCTCTGGTCGAAGCTCCCTCAATGTCTGCTCTATATTTTTTCTTCCATCGAGCACCTCTCTCGAGGAAGAACCAAGGCCTGAACCCCTCTCTCTCTCAAAGATTTTTTTTCACTCATGAAGAAAGCCCTCTGCTCTCATCTTCAGCCCCCGGCCAACCCCAAAATGGCCGATGTCCTGCCTTCCTCTTTTTCTCTCTCCAACGAAGCTTTGACAAGCATGATGTGACTTCATTCCTTCAAAAAGTTATAAAAATGTGAACCCTTTTTCTTGTTCCCTTTAAATTAACCAAATTTCGCTTCGCTAATGTACACGGTATATTAACAGGTCCAAGAAATCTTGACACCCAATACACTTTCCAGAAGCAAGCCGGAAGCAAAACAACAAAAAGAGCAGATCATCGAGCATTCAGGAATCTTCCCTAGAGAACCAGAACAATAGAATCATCAGATTCAAAGAAAGACTTCACCCTAAGAAGTGAACAACTTGCGGCCGGTACCAGCGACCAAGACGAGCACGACAAATCACGCGATGGGGCGGCTGTTCTTTAGAAATCCTCTCGACAGCTTGGGGAACAAGCGCACGTACAGATAGCGGTTCCTCTCAACCGATAACACTTGCCCCTCTTTACTCGAATCCACGCTACTCACCATTTTCCCTGGTCAAGCACGATCTTTTTTCTCTAGCTTTCTTTCTTTCTCTCTGGTTCTCACGCTCCCTGATTCTCTCTCTCCGAACGTCGAGCAAGTTCTACACCTTTCTCTTCTTCCGCTTGGCCGAGGCCCCCCTCAGGCTCACGCACTCCTCGCACGCCTGTTTCGGGCGAGTCTTTTACGTTATCCCCCTTGCTTGCTCCCGATTCTAGAAGCTTCAAGCTCCTCTCGCTCACGGTCGCTCGTTTGTTGCCTCCATCTACTCGCGTCACGGTCCTCCTTGCTAACGGTGGGGAGCACGCGCGAAAGGAGAAAGAATGGGCCTGGGCTCCTTTTTCTTTCTTCTTGGGCTCAAATTGCGGAGTTGAAAAAATAAAGAAAAATGGGCCGAAAAGAAACAAAAAACCAAGGGAGCGGACTTTTGGGGGGGGCGAAAATTTATTAGAGGAATGGGCCGGATATGAGGCCCGCTCGATTCCCCCACCCCCCTTTTAACCTTTTTTTAATCAATTTTTAATATTTTCACAAAAAAGAATATTTAAAATGTCGACAAATATTTTTATATTTTTATCTATATTGCAAGATGTGAATAAAATAATCGAAATGAAATAGGAAGAATGCATCGTCACTTGGTCTCTACTTCCTAACACTACATATTTTAGAAGGTTTATGGAAGAGGAAGCAAAAGCAAAATATCCAACCAAAATTTAAAATATCGCTCTAATTTTAAAAAAATTACAAAAAAAAAAAAATTATATTTAAATTCACATGCAAACATTTGAATTCGGTGAATTTTATATTCAAAGTAAAGGGCAAAAATGCATGAATTTTAGATGCATTGGCAACAAGGTTCTTATCTTACACTACATTTGGTATTTACTCAAGACAAGATAAAATCGGATAGTGAAAATGCCACAAAAAACCCTAAACTTTGCCAAAAGTGACAAATTTACTGCCCAAACTTTTTTTGTGTCACAAAAACCCCAAACTTAGAAACCGTGACACATTTACTCAATTAAGGGCATTTTCGTCTTTTTCTTCTATTTTTTTTTCTTTACTCTTCCCTCCACCGGCGTCCAACAAGGGTAGCCCTCGTCGACGTCAACCCAGCGAGGGCGACCCTCGCCCGATGTCGGCTAGGGTCGCCCTCGCCGGCGTCGAGCGAGGGTGGCCCTTGGCTAAGTCAGGCGAGGGCCGCCCTCGCCTGCGTCGGGCGAGGGCACCCCTCGCCGTTATTGGGCGAGGGTGCCCTCGCTAGATCGGCGAGGGAAGCCCTCACCTAACCCGGCCGAGGGCCACCCTCACCCGACGCCGGCTTCCCTCCGCCCGCTCCGGCGGAGGGAAGAGAGAAGGAAAAAAAAATATTTTTAAAAGCAAAAAGACCAAATTGCCCTTATGATTTAGGGTAAATGTGTCACGCAAATGAAAGTTCGGGGTTTTTGTGTCACAAAAAATAGTTTGGGGTAAATGTGTTACGGTTTGCAAAGTTTGAGGTTTTTCGTGTTACAAAAAAAAAGTTTGGGGCGAGTGTATTTTTTCTGCCATGTGCTGTTCTTGACCGAATTGACAGGATCCTTCGGCAATTTCTATGGAAAGGACCAATGATGGGACCGGGTGGGGCCAAAGTAGCTTGGAATGATGTATGCCTCCCGAGAGAGGAGGGAGGGCTTGGAATTCGGACTTTGAGAGAGAATAACTTGGCCCTCATGCTCAAGCATATTTGGAAGCTCTTATCGGATAAGGAATCTCTTTGGTGTAAGTGGATTCATTCTACCTTTTTAAATCGGAAGAATTTCTGGATTACACATATTCCCACTTATTGTTCTTGGGCTTGGAAAAAGCTTCTTCGCCTTAGAGGTGTTTATCAACAGCATTTTAGATGGAAGATAGGTAATGGTAGAGCTGTATCGTTCTAGTTTGACCCGTGGCACCCTAATGGTCCGCTCAACCTTCTATTTTCTAACCAAGAGATCTATCAGTCCAGTATTTCCCGCACTTTGCCTCGGTTGCTGATGCTTTCTCCATGCCTCTAGGGTGGTATGTTATTAATATAATGGCTAATTGGTGGGATCCCTTACACAGTTCAACCGACAAGAAGACCGTTTCCAATGGATACGGCATCCTTCGGGGCGATTCTCGACAACGTCTGCATGGGACCTTTTCAGACCCAAAGGAAATATGGTGCCGTGGTCCTCGTTTGTGTGGAGTTCATCTATGCCATCGAGATACCAGACCCACTTGTGGCTTATTTCTCGTAATAGGTTGCCAACTCGGGTCTGCTCCTCTCATATGCTTCGATTCCGGCGGCTACACTGTCCGTTTTGCTCAAGCAGACCCGACTCGGTTGGTCATCTCTTCTTTGCGTGCCGAATTCCAGGTAATCTCGCCTCCTTCTGGGCAGCAAAGTTCAATGTCTTCTGGCGCAACAAATCGTGGCGTGAGAACCTTGATTGGGCCTCCTCTCGTTTTTCGGATAGGGACTTCTACCACATTTTGGCTCGGTTTAGTTTTGGTGCTCTTTGCTATATCATATGGAAAGAACGCAACAACATCATCTTCCAGAATCAGACTCTTTTTATCCCAGCGATGAAGATGCATCTTGGCAAGGCTATTAAAGACAAAGCGATGACCTTCAAGCATGTCATGGATACCCCAAAGAACAGAAGGCTGCAGCAGAGCTGGGACTTGAGTCCTTCTATCTTTGATTGATGGAGGGTTGGTCGGTCTTAGTTTAGCCTTTGTCTGTTAGGGTTTCCTTTTCGGTGTTGTTCTTGTTGTTGTTCATTGGATCCAAGGCACCCCTACACTCTTCTTGACTTCAGTCTCTTTGAGTGTCTGTTTTGTTGGTGCACTGTATTCCCCCCCCTTGTATATTTTCTGCAAAATCTATTCATATCTTACCTTTACCAAAAAAAAAAAGTTTTGGGGTAAATTTGTCACTTTGGGTAAAATTTGGGGTTTTTGGTGGCATTTTCCCAATCGGATATAAGAGTGATATAGGCTGAACAAAATTATTTAGGAGAGATAGGATAAAAATGGATAGGATTTCTAATATCCATAATAAAAAATTTATTTTTCTTGATAAACTTAAATTAACAAAATGGAAATTATATTTAAGTTCTAATATAAGAAATTCAAAATAACCAAAAATAATAATTTAATTTTTAATTTAATCTTATATAAATTTCTATACTTTACTTTAATTATATCTTATAATATAAATTCAATAATATATATTTATATTTATCACATATTTTAGGTATTTTAGATATATTAGTATAGTTTACTATTTAATAAAATTTTATTAGAGAACGATGGAAAGGGAAAAAGAAAGAAAAATAATAATTTAAAAAGAGTGGAAAAATAAAATAAATAATAAATACAAATAAAGTAGGTAAGAGTGTCGCAAGAAATTTTTACTAATTTGTTTGTGACCTTTTAGGTTGGTTTACACGATAAGCCGTTTATATAAAAAATATACATAATATGATGTGAATATATATGGTTTTATTACTCTAATTAACCAAACAATGGATAAGATATAGCAAAATCCCTTGGATTTCATATTATATCCTATCTAGTCCTTAACTTGTTATATATCTAGATGACTAAACGTAGCTTTTAAGATTTAATTAGATTTTTTTTTTTTTTTGAGCAAAAGATTTAATTAGATAAAAATAAATAAATAAAAGATAACCAATGTAAACCTTCAAGTCCATTCGAAAGATCACCGATTAATAATTAAAGGGTTGATCATCCATCATATGCCCATGCCTTTTCTCCCTCCATAGAACTTCCAAGTGTCTTGGAGAACTAACAATTCGTGCTCTTGTGTCGCAATTGAATGCAATTTGTATCAGCTAGGAATATCTTAAAGTGCCAAGTGATTGCACTATGATGACAACATGTTAATTCATATTTATTTGTGTCGACATATAAAGTCAGGCATATCATGTCACATTTGACATCTCTCTCTGTTGATTCAAGTTTTATCTTGTGTCATGCGAACGGCCATGTCCACTATTGCTAGCACCCTTGGACTGGGCACAAGTTTGGATGGCCCCTTATTATAGGATTCTTGGTATACGATTCTTGGTCTTTCTTAGGTTTAGGGAGTGTTGATAGGCCCACTAATGGCTTTGTGGGCCTGAGTATCTCTTTTGATTTATGTTTCTTGGGCTTTCCCAATATCCAATATTATCAGTAGTAATCAAATGAGAAACTCTTAAATAAATGAAAATTTTGAAAAGTAGATCTTATATCGTAAATGAAAAAAATTAAGTCTCCCTACAATATTGTTGACCGCAGGAAAAAAGCAAAGAGCAAATGTTGATTTCCATTTGACGAGTTAGATAATTAAAGAATTTAGTAGAACTTCTCCCAAGCCAAACTATTTCAATGTCATGTTTCTCTTGGTACCTATTCAAATGGCCTGAGCCCACTTTTAGATTCATTGGATTAGTGCTCCCCACATATTGTGCACACAACCTTCTACTTAACATTAGGAGGACCTAAATTTCAAATGTCTTCTAAACAACAAACGTTCATCCTCACAAAAAATAATGTGGCATCGTTTTGGGTTCTTGCAACTGTGGAGACAGCGCTTTTGCCGGGAGAGGGTACCCCCTCTACTAACCTTGCATTTCTGAATCATCGTCTGGTTGTTTTCTAGGTCATCGTGCAATTCTTGTTGCTCTTTGAGTGCAGCAGACAACGTAAGGAGTTTCACGTGTCCTTGAGGCAATAATGGCTTGGGTCCTTTTTTTTTTTTTTTTTTTTGTAAGATTGAAATAGTGATAGAATCATTTCTTGACCCTATTGAGAACTGTCCTTCTTCTAATGTGTACCTTCTGTGACATATTACTCTAATAAACCATATGACTTCAACACCATTATGAATTCTTATATTTCTTCTGTTAAAATCACTAATCTAAAAAAAATTTCTGCCAGAGTAGCACAGCTATTTAAGCCGCACATGCCAAAATCTGAAGCACGGCTGTACAACTCTTACCCACCTCGGCAGAGTCTTGTAGATTTCTTTTGATTAAGAAGAAATTCATGTATCTTTGAAAAGATTATTATAATAGGAAATTGTCCGTTAATGAGAAATTTACCCAATATTCCAACATGGTATGACAAAGGCAACTCTAATGGATCAAGCTTCCTGATCATCCCATTTCTTCTTATCTTTCAGTACTTTGCCCAAGTAAGAACTCCCACAACCAAATCAACTTCTCAAATTCAACGTCGTTTGAAGCCACAACTTTTGCCACACCATATGCCTTAATTTCCCGCGCATAGATTAAGACAAACATCAAAGAAAATCCAATTCCTCTTTTCTAATTCCCATCAAATTTACATGACTGTCCTCTGAACATATATTTAGGGTGCGTTTGTTTGCGTTTCTGTTTAAAAATTGTTCCAGGAAACAGAAATAGAAAAAAGTGTTTCTGTTCCGGGGAACAATTTCTGAACAAAAAAACGCGTTTGGTAACTGTATAAAATTTCTGTTTCTGGAATAGAAAAAGAACAGAAACACGTTTGGTAACTGTAAAAAATTTCTGTTTCTGGAATAGAAAAAAAAAACAGAAACACGTTTAGTGGTAATGTACAAAATTTCTGTTCCAATTTTTTTTCAATTTTTTTTTTAAATAAAATGTGAACTTGGTATTGAATTATCATTCTCATGAAATGCTCATCAATTTAATTTTGTTTATATTAAGTGAAAACAAACATTCTAAACTTGATCATATTTGCTTACTCGGAAGAAATTTTTTTAAGTTTGTACCAAAATTTTCCCATTTGTTTTTTTTTTTTTTAATAAAGTGTAAATTGGCTTTGAATTCTTATTATCATAAAATGTTCATCAATTTAATTTTGTTCATGGTGAGTAAAGTCAAACATTCTAAACATAGTTATAAGTGCATACTCCGAAGAAAATTTTATAAATAAATTTTGTACCAAATTTTTCTCACGTGCCTTTTTTTTCAATAAAGTGTAAACTTGGTATTGCATTATCACTCTAATGAAATGCTCATCAATTTAATTTTGTTCATGGTTGGTGAAGACAAACATTTTGAACATGGTCATGTGCATACTTGGAACAAAATTTCGTAAGTAAAAATCCCACAATAAGAGCTACCTAAAGAAGAATACCTCATAGATCTCTACGTAGACCCTTTCATACATAACATCACAATAATGAAGTAATATAGTTCATTGTTCAACTTCATCACATTGGATTTGATAAGTGAATACTTAAAAACAAAATTACAAAAGTCGGAAACACAAAGCAAGGACTGGCAAATTCCAGACAGAGCAAGGGAAAAAGAATATGTCTTCGTGGATTGGCACCGGCAAGGCGGAACTTTGGATGGATCCACCGAAGTTCTCAAAGCATTAGCGTCGATAATGGATCCACCAACGCTAGTATTGTTCACCTGAGAATGAGTCAACCAATTGAGATAGAGTGAGGATGTACCTTAAGTAAAGAAAAATTCAAGACAATAAGCTATAAGGCAACAACGAAACAGCACCCTCCATTCTCTGCAAATCCATAACTTAAAGAGAAAAAATCGAAGCATTATAACCATAAGATACCAAGGATCTCGCATAATGTATAATCCCCAACATTCCTACCATAAAAATTCCAACAACGTGTTTGGGTTCAAGACTATTATCTTCACTGTTCCTTAGTCCTTAGCCACCTTATCAGAAAATCTCATTACTTATCCAGAATTTTGAACCAATAAGGTTGTTGTTAATGTCCTTAAGTGTCAACACATTACTTCAACAACTTCCGGTTGGTGTGAATTCCATGACCTTTAGCATAGAAACATCAATGCCGGAAATCACTGGTACTTTGGGCCACAACTTCAATGAAGTTTTGGAAAGTTTCTTAATCCATTTTTGTTCTCTCTCCATGTTGTAGATAACCAATGGTGAATCAGCTTTGTGGCTGCCATCTGTTTAATATTCCTTGAGTTAGGCTTTCTACTTCCCTTAAAAAATTTGACTTCACAAAATTCGAAAATGACTTGGAGTGCTACACAGATGACGTGGGACTAACTAGGGAAGTATTAGGACAGGGGAGTGGAGTTGATATCCATAGGTTGAGAATGTGTTGTTGTGTGACTCATGATATATTCAGTCATTTGGAATTGGTTGGGATATGATTAATGGAACATCCCCCCTGCATGAAGGTAACTAGAAGTTTTCACAGCAACTGGTGTGGACTTTTGACCAACTGTCATCATTGATAAGCAAATTCCTTATATACTAAATCTCAAACGATGATTAAGGACTATCCTGTATTATGTCTGTATTTCAATTTTCAAAGAATAAAATCAACAGGTGTCATCCATAATTGAAATAATCAAAGTCAGAACAATGATATCTGATAAACAATTACAAGTATATGATTGTTCTTCCGCTCCACCTAACCTTCATTTTAACACCATTAGCGATAGCCATCTCAAGTATCTCAGCAATAGGAAATAATTACACGGTGAAGAGCACCGCATGCCAAGAGTTGCCATTGGACTTCTACAGAAACGCATTTAGAACTTTGGCTTTATACCCCAAATAACAAAGAATGTGTATCATCGAATAATTCGTATTCACTTCTTAGAAGACCTCAGAAATTTGAATGAAAGGCTATTCTATCTTTACCTACGCCAATTCAAGTCATCCTACGTTCATCATTCTGATTAGTTCTTCTATCATTTTCCACCGCAACCACTATCCACAGCTCATGCCAAAATTCCAGGAGTCCAAACTTCCCTTACGCTTCTGCACGAGACACTCAACCCCTCTTCGGAAAAGCCACACCAACAAACTGAAGACCCTAACTTGCAACACATAAAACACTAGCGACGCTCGCTGCTCTGCTTGCTCGAGCGTGAGCAGCAGCGACGCTCGCTGCTCTGCTCTGCTCGAGCGTGAGCAGCAGCGACGCCGCCGCCGCTGCTCTGCTCGAGCCTGAGCAGCAGCGACGCTCGCCGCTCTGCTCTGCTCGAGCGTGAACAAAAAAACGCTTGCCGCTCTGCTCTGCTCGAGCGTGAGCAGCAGCGACGCTCGCCGCTCTGCTCGCTCGAGCCTGAGCAGCAAAGTCTGAGCAGGAGCGAGTCTGCTCGCTCGAGCTGCTGCTGCAGATCTGGGCAATCGCTGGCTCGAGCGAGCCCTCACACTCGAGCTCCGACCAGCCATCGCCCAGATCTGCGAGGGGTGGCGCTCGCCGAAGTGAAGACAATCGGTGAAGGAGGAGCCGGATCTACGAGAGGTTTACTGGTGAAGGAGCGGCGAGTTTGTCGAGACGAGGCCGCTTGTTGGCGCGGAGAGACGATGGACTTCTGCTCGCGGGAGGAGACGCTCGTCGCGGGGGAGGGAGGCGGTGTTCGAAGGGAGCAAGAAATAGAAAAGGAGCACAATTTTGTTCCTTTTTTGTTCCTCAATTGTGTTTCAGAAATAAGAAACACAAATTTTGTGTTTCTTATTTCTGTTTCTTTTTTGTTTCTAGGAACAAAAAAACAAAAAAGGAACAGAAACGCACCCAAACGCGTTTCTGTTCCTTTTTTGTTCCCAGGAACAAAAAAACAGAAAAAGTGTTTAAAAACACAAAAAAGAAACATAAACAAACACAGCCTTAGTTGTTGTGAACACGTTACACTCACCTCGCCGAGGGTAATACCTTTGAAACTGGGACCGGTTTTCTGCGATGAGCTGTAACGCTTCATCATGTTCAACTGATACGAGTTGATGGATGTGTAAAGGTTCTCGATCAACTAATGCAAGTAAAGATCGAAGCTCTCAGATTACACTTCGTATTTTCACCGATTTTCTTGCTTCTGCCAGTTTAGCCGGCAACTAGGATTAATTCATCTTACTTCAGTATAGGGCACCTTCAAATGCATTGTCCCAGTTAGCATAAAGGGCAAATAAGATAGTACTTGCTCATTTCATTGAATAATTTTTTTCTTTCGAAAATAATCCTCATTAAATATTCGGTCAAATGAGGTTTGTGCCTTGTGAAAGTATTATCCCTTTTCGGTCTTGTTCTACAGTAGATCAGAGAACTCATTTGTTTATCATATGGAAAACACATAAGAATTTTCTCGTGTGCCCATCAGACTTCTCCCATTTATCTTTTCCTCTTCATTTTTCCCTTGGATCCCTAGACTTAATATGATGAGCTAATAACCAAGCGGTATTTTTGCTTGCTAGCAAAGGTTTTGAGCACAGGAAAAGAAAAGAAATAGCCTTAACTTTCTCTCTGTGACTTATGCTCTGTCTCGGTTTTTGGGAGCGGCCTCGACCTTCTAGATGTAAGGCGGGTGATAGCGACAGTGCAAATTCCAGAGCACTTTGGGGGTGATGGGATGTCATTTCATCGATGCTCAGAGAAAAGGATTAACTTCGTGATTAGTAGGCAGCTCCTGGAAGGGTCTATTGAGTCTCAACTTGGGAAGAATGCGTTTATGGACGACATCTCTGAAACTGGCCCATTCCTTTAATAAATTTTCGGGCCCCCTAAAATCCCTCTCCCTTGGTCCATCTCTTTTTTTTTTTCGGCCCATTTTTCTTTTTTTTTTCAACTCCGCAATTTGAGCCACGCGTGCTCACGTCCGTGAGCAAGGAGGACCGTGACGCAAGAAGATGAAGGCAACAAACGAGCGGGGCCCTGAGCGAGAGGAGAAGTCACAAGCCATGAGCGAGAGCAACTTGAAGCTTCGAGCATCGTGACCTGGCAAAGGGGAAATAACGGAAAAGACTCGCCCGAGGCAGGCGTGCGAGGAGTGCGCGAACGTGAGGGGGGCTCGGCCAAGCGGAAGAAGAGGAAGTTGTAGAACGTGCTCCACGTTCGGAGAGAAAACTCGAGAGGAGAGGGAAGAGAGATTAAAAAAAGGAAAACCAGAGAGAAAACCACAAGAGAGAGAGAGAGAGAGAGAGAGAGAAGAAAGGGAGAGGAGCACAGCGATTGCGCAACTTGGGTGGAGGAAGATGACTCAGATGGAGAAGAAAAGCTAGTGAGGTGCGCCGTGTGACGCCTCTGTGTAATTACTATCCATTCCTTGTTATTAATTCATGTTTCATATTGACTCCTATCTTGGGCGATCAAGGTTCTTGATTAAAAAATTTCTGCTTTTCTTTGCATGTCAATGTAGTGTAAACAATTATCCTCTTTTAGCTTTTGCTAAGCACCAAGCTTTCCCACTTCTCTTTGCCTCATCAAGTCATGCGTTGATGCTTAAGCTATTTGTTCAGGTCACATGTCGTTCGCTCGGAGATTCTTGAGGAAAGTTGTCCTGAGGAGCTTCAGGTAATAGAATCCTTTGCGGGGTCCCATTACCATATTCATTTGTTTTGCATGAGTGTTGCCTGATTTAGTACTTCTTTTTGCAGAAACGAGCAACTGTAAGATCCTCTCTGTCGGAAGTACTTTTGCAGATCACCAAATTTTGTGATCTTTATCTCATGGAAACAGTTCTTGATGATGAGAGTGAGGTAATTGCAAAACACTGAACTGCATCTATTTGGACAACACCAGAGAATTCATCATTTTCTGCTTGATTATTTTCTCATTCGAGCACTGTCAATGCCAGTACCATTGCTGGAATACTCCTGGTAAGCAGTGTATGATTGTTGCACTAATGATTTTACCAAACCGCTATGTTTGCACACAATGTGCTTGTTTTGTGTGGACCACTTTGCCTTAGTTATTTCTAGTTTCTGGACCTTTTTGCCTTAGTTATTTCTGGTTTTTGGACCTTGTTAATTGTTGGTATAACCAAGCTTTAGCTTTAGATTGGCTCATGTAGAATTGCTGTTAACATCCCATGGTTCGTTCATTTTGATTATGTTTGTATTAGCATCAGATATTGTTTCTTAATCGTACTTCATTTTTGTCATTCTGTTTCTTAAGATAGCAATTGTATTGCTGGGGCAATTTCCTCAATTTGTGTTATTTCAGCTAGTTGTGCTGCGTGTTGAAGTTTTTTTGGGCAACACTTGGGAGCCGTCGCATAGCCGGTAGCCAATGACGTAAACCCGGGGAGTACTAGCACGGGGACCCACCATCCATGGCACCCCACTTAAGTCGCGCAACGTGATGAGTAGGGGAATCGAAGCCTGACCTTTCATGTGGCCAGTGTGTGCCCTAATCAACTCACCTACCATGGGGTGGGTTCGCTTCGTGTTGAAGTTGTTTTCTTCGTTTGTGCATAAAAGAGTTCTTCAGGCCTTGGAGTATGCTGGAGTCTTTACTTCAGGTGGTCTGATCGAGGAGAAGGTACACAAGTATCTGATATGAACCTAAGCTGGCCTATGGATTGTCGCATGGGCAATATGCTAATAATTTTTACACCCTACATGATCGTCTATCCCGAGCATTTCTTCTTCTTTAATTTAATTGGATTCTGGGTTGGAGGGAACCTCTTTATGGCATTTATTTTTATAGTTAAACTATATCATGAACACTGTTAGCAATCTATCATCAGATGCTACGCCACGAGAATATAATTCCGTTTCCTTGTGATCTTTATCATAGCCAAACGCACGTTCGACCTAGCAGCACAATTAACTTATTACTCCTAGCGTGTTGAAGGTGAAGAATATGTTGATAAAGATAAAGCTGCACTGTATGATTAGGCAATAGTAAAGGCTTTATGATCTGTCTCATTGAATTGATAAGTAGCGTAAGCAAGCGACTCGGAAGGTCCGGACCCATTGAGAGTAATTGTGTATTTTGCAACATCAGTTGGGTTCATAAGCATAAGCCTTGGAAGAAAATTGCCGTGGTTTCTTTGCTTCGTGGAAATTGTTTGAAAAGAAGAGTTTCTAGGCATGATGCAGTCCTTCCTTTTAGGATAGGTGCAGAGTCATTGCAATTAGGAACCAAGTCCCGTGTGAGGATGGTCATAAAATTACGTGGTGGATATTCTCACTTTCCAGAGCCTTTTAATGACGTCCGATGCAATTTTTTTTTTTATAAATTTTTTTGGTATTTTTTAAAATTTATTTTCATTTACTTGCTATTAACATAAATTTTTATTCTAGCTATATAGATAAAACCGTACGTCATTTAGGAAAAATAGGATGTACTAATTTTACATTTATGCGTTCAGTTTGCAATAGCACGTCCTCATGTGCTCATAAATTTTTGAGAAGTTTTCAATTATTCATGAGCTAAAAATCACTTTCATATGCCATTTTTCATAAATTTGTGCACTTAATGTGGGTCGGATTGACGGCGTTAACTAAATATTCACGTTAGTATTTTAAGGCTAAAATTAGCTTCAAGTGACTACTTTAAAGTTTTATTAAATGATTTAATATTAAATTTACAAAATTGAATGTATTATAATTGAATTAGATATTTTAGAGATGTTTTTTTTTTTTTGCCGCTAACTATAGGTATAGACGCCGAGTAGCGCCGAGCCACCACCATGAAATCAAGAGCAGCAGGAGAAGCTGGACTACAACTCGGGATTGAGAGTTCGCCGTCGCTGCCTTTGCCAGAAAAATCCGCAGAGCATTCTCGAGCTTGAGAGAAGAAGCAATCTCCAAATGGAAGTCGTCCGCCCGATCGACGAGAAGTGCGCTCCTGAAATCTCCGCCCTCCTCCAACCCCTCCTCCTCGCAAAATCCAGGTAATGCTCCTCTCTACTCCTTCATTGATCCTTTTTCGAACGAGCAAGTTGTTGCAATCTTAGAATAGAAGGAACAAGCCGCTTTTGCATCCCTTTGCTTTTGCATTGTCACGATGTGATCGCCTAAGTTGCACGGACACTCTCTGAGACCCTTTGTGTCGTATCCGACACTCCGACACGTTCCGACATGCTCCGACACGTTTCAACACACGGTCAACGCGTGTCGAAAAATCCAACACGCGGTCAACTGCCTCTGACACGCTTCGACACTCGAGTCGGATTCCGACACGTGACTTCGACACGCATGAGTTATTTTTACAAATTTTCAATATTTCTGGGGTTTGAATATAAATATATGAAAAAAAAAATTAAAAAAAAAATGAATTATATCAACAATACAAATTTCCAATACACGCACGGGGTTATTTTTTCTTAATGTTAAATTTTAAATTTAATAGTGGAACATGGATTATTTGTTTTTTCTTCCAAATTTTATGGATTATTACAATGAAATGTAGTTGAATTTATCAAATTAAAATAATGAATGATATTAACAAATGTAGGATTAATGTTTTTTGTATAAATTAATTCTTGGCTGTTGTTGTTATTATTATTATTATTTAATTATTTATGCATTTACATATTAAAATTTGTATTTAATATATAAAGTGTCAAACATGTCGGAATTCTCTACTTTTTGAGAAATAACGTGTCGACGTGTCGTGTCGTGTCGTGTCGTGTCGTATCGTGTCGCATGTCATGTGTCCGTGTTGGTACAACATAGGTGACCGCCGTGTTTTTTCCCGTTGCGAGTGAGATGGCAATAGAATCAGTGAAGACTCGAGAGTGTCGAGTGTGACGCTTGTGAATACTAAAATTTAACTTTAATATTCAGTGAACGAAATAATTAGGCATCATTGTTAGTTATCTATCTTTTAGTTGTGAGTCCATTAATAAATCTGAAGATGGTAAAAGCTGTAATCTTTAAAATCTGATGTTGAAAGGTCATGAGTTTAAAGGCTCCCGAACCATTGTCGTCTGACTAGATGTTGCGGCAAATTTTCGCACTTTTTCCCTCTGCCTTTCCTCCTATCAATATGTAATAAATATAAATAAAATACCTAAAATATAATTAAATTTGAATATATATATATATATATATATATAAAGATTAGATTAAAAAATCCAAATTATTATTTTTTATTATTATGAATTTCTTATATTGGACTTCAAATATTATTATATTAAAATATAATTTTAATTTTAGTAATTTAAGAAGCTTGTTATATGAGAAAAATAACTTTCTTATTATGGATAGTAAAAATCTTATCCATCTTTATCTAACCTCTCCTATGGAATAATTTTATCCGGTCTATAACACTCTTATTTCGACTTTATCCTATTTTGAGTAAGTACCAAATATAGGATATGATATTATCATATCATAAATTTTATCTTAATTGCCAAACACGGTCTAAAGGTTCTTCCAATTTTGGGTTTTAAGATTTTTAATGGTTTTCCAAATTTAACTTTTTTTAATAGAAATTTTCTGATTTATTTGTTAACATTTTCGAAATTTTAAAAATTATTAATTGTCTGGATTTTTGGTGTTTTAAATGCTTTTATGAATTTTTGGAAATTTTTTATTGCTATTAATAATTTGGAATTTTCAAATTAAGTATATAGGGAGAGAACTTACGAAACACCGGTTTCTATAGAGATCGATGGAATCTGTTATTGAACCATAAAATTCACAACCAACCGGGATTCTTGCATTTTGAGATGAAAAGAAGAGTTGTTCATTTTCGACTTTGAAAGTCAGGGGACACACATATTAGAAATGCCGAGGTATATATAGCTCACAAACTCAGGAGCTTCATCAAGTTTCCAATTTGTATAGGAAGAGATCCAGTCAGACCGTTGTTGTATGACGGGTCCCTACAAAAAGGGCTTATTATACTCAACTATAACTTACAAAGGCCATTTCAGGCAGCTAAAACAGATTAAATGACCAAATTCTAGTCATGAATTCCCCTACTTGCGCATCATAAATAGCTTCACCTGCAATTTACGATGCATGGGAGAGAAGACAGTACAAGAATCTAGATGGGAGGACTACTTACATGACAGCAACAAAATAAAAAACTTAAGCCCTTCTTCTCAATAATTGTTGTATTTTGCCAATTACTCATAAGTCCCATGATTGCATTGACTGCTTTCAAATATGACCTATTGAACAATGAGAAAATAATAAATAGATCTGAGGATTGGAGAAGTCTCTGAAGCAAGTTGCTAAAAAGTCGTCATTCATCTATATTCCAAGAGTGCGTAAGCAGGAAATGGCAGATGAATCATTCGACAGAAGCTGCTCTAATAATGTCCAGAACTTTGGCTGCTTGAATAGCCAACCAACAACATGATCTTTTTACCAGAGGAGCTAAAACCCTTAAAATCTTTGTAACCGACTCCCTTATCAAAATCATGCTTCTTTCATTTGATAAGGGAGTCCTCTATGCTCCCGGAGGTTGAGCTCAGCCACGTCTCTTCCCTCTCATCCTTCGACATCTCCACCTCCTACGTCACCGGTCAATGGAACATCGCTCTCTCTGTCAAGAACCCCAGCAAGATCATTGCCATCCAGTACACTCGCATGAAGCTCCTCTTGAATTTCGATCACCACCTCCCCCTCTCTTGTCCCATGCCCATTCTTGCTTATGTTTAGAAAAAAAAAGTTATGGAAAACTGTTTAGGAACATCATAAGTTCTCCGCCCCGCTCACATTACTCACCCATAAAAATTTGCAAGGACAAGGAAAAAAAGAAAAAAAGAGTCAACTCAAAATGACAGACCACCATGACCGACACGAGCGGATCATCTTCCTATGTATCTTATGTGCCATATTTGCTATGATTGGCCCCGCCATGGTGATCTTCATGTTAATACCTATCTCTATGCCCCGGGAGGTCGACCTCAGCCCCATCTCTTCCCTCTCGTCCCTCGACATCTCCACTTCCTACGTCACCGGCCAATGGAACATTGCTCTCTCCGTCATGAACCCCAGCAAGCTCATTGCCGTCCTGTACACTCGCATGAAGCTCCGCTTGAATTTCCATCACCACCTCCCCCTCTCTCGTCCCATGCTCATTCCTGCCTTCATCCAGGGTCCCGACAACGTGACCACTGTCCGAGCCGAGGCGCTGTCGAAGATCCCCATATTCAACGATTTGCACGTGAGGGTGGTAAAGTAAGTGCGCAATATGTGACTTGCCAAGGTGCCTCACGTGCAAATCGTTGAATATGGGGATCTTCGACGCGCCTCGGCTCGGACGGTGGTCACGTTGTCGGGACCCCGGATGAAGGCGAATGAGCATGGGACGAGAGAGGGGAGGTGGTGATGGAAATTCAAGCGGAGTTTCATGCGAGTGTATTGGACGGCAATGAGCTTGCTGGGGTTCATGACGGAGAGAGCGATGTTCCATTGGTCATTGACGTAGGAGATGGAGATGTCGTGGGACGAGAGGGAAGAAACGTCGCTGAGCTCGACCTCCGGGGGCATAATGGTAGGTATCAGCAAAAAGATCACCATGGCGAGGCCAAGCATAGTAAATGCGGCACATAAAATACATAGGAAGATGATCCGCTCGTGCTGATCGCGGTGGTCTGTCATTTTGAGTTAACTTTATTTTCTTTTTTTACTTGTTCCTGCAAATTTTTGTGGGTGAGTTCTGTGAGGAGGGCGGAGAATTTATGATGTTTAGATTAAGTTATGTAAACTATTTAGAAACTAACGGTTTTAGTTCCTAAATAGTTTACATAAATTTTTTCTAAACATAAGCAGGAATGAACGTGGGATGAGAGAGGGGGAGTTGGTGATTGAAATTCAAGAGGAGCTCCATGCAAGTGTACTGGACGGCAATGAGCTTACTAAGGTTCTTGACTTAGAAAGTGATGTTCCATTGGCCAGTCACATAGGAGGTGGAGATGTTGAGGGACGAGAGGGAAGAGACGTGGCTAAGCTCGACCTCCAGGGTCATAAAGGTAGGTATTAGTACGAAGATCACCATAGCGGAGTCAAGCGTAGCAAATATGGCACATAAGATACATCGGAAGATGATCCGCTTGTGCCGGTCGTGGCGTTCTGTCATTTTGAGTTAAATATTTTTTCTTCTTTATTTCATTTTCCCTGCAAATTTTTGTGGGTAAGTTCTGTGAGGAGAGCAGAGACTTTCAGGGTATCGGGATAAAGCTTGTTTTAGTGGTTCAAGTGTGAATAACAGTAGTAGTGCTTCCAATGCCGATTTTGATGATAATGAGTGTAAAATCCATGCTTGACATAAAAGGTTTCTCCATGCGAAGAAAAGTGTTGTATGAAAACAAATCTGAGCTTGATTGATATGTTGAAGTTGAAAGTGAAAATGTCCTTAATCTTGATCTTTTGATGTGATGGAAGAGTATTAGGTTAAAGTATAAAATCTTATCTTTGATGGTTTTGGACGTTTTGTCTATTCCCATGATTACCGTTGCTTCGGAGTCAACTTTTAATACATTTGAACATGTACTTGATAGCTTTCGAAGTTCTTTGACTTCTAGAGTGATGGAAGGTTTGATTTGCACTCAAAATTGGTTGAGAGCTGTTTGCATATTGAATAATGTTGAAGAGTGTATCGGAAATGTGAAAAAGTTTGAGGTGAGTAAGTCGTATATATTTCTTTCTATCTTGTAATTCATTCGTATAACTATCTATTAAGTGAATACTTTATTTAATCTCTTTTTTGGTTTTTAGATGTGAATTGTCTTAGGAGGACATTATTACTGGAAAATAGACTTCATTTTGTGGATACTTTGATTTTGTGGTAAGTAAATAGACTTTATTAAATCAAAACTTTTGCGTATGTCTCTAGAGCATAATTTCTTGTTAATTTTTGTTTACATATGTATTTCAGGTATTTGTTAGAGATTTTGAGGTGTTCATCAAAATATGCACTCTTGTTGGCTACATCTCCATCTATGCGCTCTCAAGCTCACTTCGACCTTGAGTGGTGTATCATGCTCAGTGTGAAACAATCTCTTTTGTTCTTCTCATCATCGAGGTACTCATCATGCTAGAATCCCTTGATGGTTCATCATGTAGGTTGCATGCATGATGCGGAGTGCTTATTTGCCAGGACCTCTAACTCCGAGGAAGAGGCCACACTTCGGCTCATTGACATCAAGGAGGCTGCCCATATCTCTAAGTGCAACAAGGATATTGCCAATATCACTAACCAAAGCATTTGCTCATCCGAGAGCATTAATCAACTTAAAAGTATTATTTTTCAATTTGTAGTATATATTGATATTTAGTTTCCATGAGGTACTTTTTTATTTTTCTTTATTTTTCGTTTACATCCTATTTAGAATTTTACAATTCATTAGTATAATTCAAAGAAAATATAATATTATATTATTTTCATACAAGCCGAATACATAAAACTAGGATAGGAACCTTAGTCTATACAAGTTTCCCAAAAAATTATAAAAGATCATGAATTTTACTAAACCATGTGTATTATCAAAATGGACATGCATTTTTCTAAACCAAGTGTATTATCAAAATGAAACTAAACTAATTCTAATAATAATATTAGGACTATTTTTCTAATCAATTTTCCACTTCTTCTTTTTTTTCATATTAATTTTATTTTCATTTCTCCATTTTATCCATGTTTATTGCTTTCCTGACTTTCCTTTCATTCCTACCGTCTTCCATCAACAATTGGACCGAATCTATATGAAATCATTTCAACACGTCTGCAGCAACTGATGTAAACTTCAATACGACTGATTTAATTAAACTTTTATCAACTTTTTTTCCTGTAAAAAAAGGGTGTAACCAACCAGATTCAATCAAAAAAAAACAAATGGACATAATATGACTACTCGAATTTGGAAAACTTATTCCAATATTGGTTCAGTTTCATATAGGACCCGACTACATCTGGCAATCAGCAAGTAAAAGACATGCTCGAGAACGAACTAAATCACTCTAACTGGACTTGAGCATTTCATGGATCCGAAGGTATGCATCTCGGCTCTAAGTCCAAATGCAACAGTGAAATAGCGGTTCACAACCAAACCATCACAGAGACAAGATTGCAGATTCGGGTTATCAAAGGAATTTCAATAGCAATTAAATCTCTCACAAGCAGAAATTCAAATTCTCGGTCACTGTTCAACACGAAGAGCATCCGAAGACTGAACATGAGTTAATGTTCAACATACCTCGAGCTTTAGCGTCGAACGATGTGCAGATTGAAGAACAGTGTCCTTAGATGGTTCAGTGGTGAGGGCCGGTCTCTGACCAAAAGCAGATCGAGCAAGAACGAGGGTCTTTGAGGTCTCTGATCTGTATACAGAGTAAAACAGGGGTGAAACTGCACGGCTCGAGAATTGTGGACGGCGGTTGGAGATGGCTTACCACGGTTCGAAATCAATAAAGAAAACCGTCGCTGGTGGGTGGCGCCAGCGGACAAGCCACGAACGAATTCCAACTTCTGCAACCTTTCTTCGTCCGATGACAATGCAGAACCGGTAGGAGCCGAGCGCAAGTACACAGTCTAACGAGCGGTGGCGTCCGGTCGCGTTGGATGGCAACTGAGATGGTTTCTCTCCCTCCGGAGATTTTTCATCGCGAAGATGGGTCGCCATGGAAGGAAGAAGAGAGAGATCGTGATAAGGAGTAGCGGTTCTCCTAGAAAAGAAAGATCCCAGAGGATTCTCTCTCCTTCCGGGCGGTTGTCCAAGCGAGATTTTCTGCCCACGTCCGAGACGTGGACGGCGTGTGCTTTCTCCACGATCGAATACGAGTATTCACTTGCAACCGTCATCGGCTTCACTAAGAGGGAAAAAAAAAAAACTGACAGCAAACCGTTTAGGATAAAAATAAAGATTTAGAGCTGCCAATTTTAAATTCCCCTTCCTTTGTTGTGGCCGAATTCTCAGGGTCTCTATTTTTTTTTTCTTTTTTATAGTCCGACTCAGGGTCTCTTTTGCCCTCCCAAGTTTTGTCGAAAATCCACCTTCCTAATTTAGAAGTCAGGTCCGACCCAAAAAAAAATTAAGATTTAGAAATTGGGCCTGAGCCCAAAACAAAAAGGAAAAAAGAAAAAAGAACTGGGGCCATTTGGCCGAAGCAGGGGAAGCAATGGGCTCGGCCGAAATTGAAGGTTCCAAAAAGTTTAGGGCCTCGCCTCTCTCTTAAGTTTTTTTTGGTCTGACTCTCTCTTAAGTTTAAGTTCATTTAGTATGTCGGGTTAATTTCAATATAACCCATGAAATTTACTTAACATGGACGTGCGATTGCTAGATGAAAATTGCTCCTAATACTTAGATGCAATGTGAGTGCCAAATTATATTTTATTGGTATTTTTTTTTTGGGTAAAATTCAATCACTAATTTTTTATATATTGGATGACAAAGTTGAAAACCAAAAAAGTTTAGGTGTTACCAAATAAAATAAGAAGCTAAAAACATAAAAGAGCAAATCTATGTGCGGTAACTTGTTGATAGGTTATTATGGGTCTGTTATTGGTTGGTCAAAAAGTGGCGATGACCCACCTTTCAAACCGGTTTGGGATTTAAAAACAATTCAATCACTCGAATGAGATAATGACTATCATAAGTTCATCACTATCACCTAAACACAATTGAATAACCCTAGAGTCAATACAATTTGTGGTCTACCTTCCCAAATTGGCAACTTCTTTTTTCCAATTTCATAATAATATGATTTGGTATAAATTGTGTTATGTATTGCATATCGAGAATTTAAAATCGACTCTCAATTTGATTAATCAAAGTTAGAAGTCACGAGCACATCCCACAATTCTACTGAGCAAGGCAATTGACACAATTCTATAATATAATGTGCTTTGGCAGAAAATTTTGCCACGCGAAAAATCACCACCGCCAATGTGAATTATGATTCCAGTATAAATGAGAAAGAGGGAAAAAGAGTTTATAGCTCGCATTCGGTTCTTTTGGGCTCAAAGCACCACAACCGTTGATTTTAACTAGTCTACCACAATCCACTGATTGGGCCCATGTGGCATTTTGATGAGCCCACAAAAATCTAACATGGGTCAAACAGTGAGCTTTGGATGGTTGGCTAAATTCACAAATTACATAGCTTTCTCTCATTTTCACCTTCATCTTTCTCCCACAAATTCTCAAGAGCTTCAATTTTTTAAAGAATTACCACTTTTCTACATGATTCTGTCGATATTTCAATCTTATGAAACAAATGAATCTAAACCGCTATTTAACTTGCTTCTCGGATGGCAATTTTGTACCTCCAAGCGAGCAGTGGCACTTCGACTCCCTCATTGTCTCAAGGACACATTGACCACCTTACATGCTTACTCCACCCAAACAACAACGAGAATTGCACGATGACAATGAAGACAACAACCGGAGGATGATTTAAAAATGCAAGGCTGGCAGAGGGGGCTACCCATTCCCACGACAACTCCAATATCTCTCCCCCTTAGTAAAAGCGCTAGCGCCCACAGTCGTGCAAACCCCAAACAACACCACATAAATTTTCACGAGGATGAACATTTATTGTGTAGAAGACATTTGAAATTAAAAGTCCTCCCCAATGATAAAGAAAAGATCATGTGCACGATATGTGAGGAGCATTTATCCATTGAATCCGAAAGTGGTGTCAAGTCATCTGAATAGGTATCAAGAGAAACATAGCACCGAAGTGTTTTGACCTAGAAGAAGCTTTGTTAAGTTTTTTGATTATCTAACTCTTATAAGGTGGAAATCAAGATTTGCTCTCCGCTTTTTTTCATTGCGGTCAACAATAATGTAAGGAGACTTAATTTGTTTCATTTACAAGACAAGGTCTACTTTCCAAAATTTTCATTTATTCAAGAATTTCTCATTTAATTACTACAGATGATATTGGATGTTAAAGCCCAAGAAACATAAATCGAAAGAGATTCTCAAGCCCACAAAGCCACTAGTGGGCTTGTCAATACTCCTAAAACCAAGACCAAGACTCTTATACTAAGAATCCTATAATAAGGGGCCATCCAATCTCATGGCTAGTCCAAGGGCACTAGCAATAGTGGACATGAGTTAAAACATGAATCAACAACATAGAGATTTCGAATATGTCCTGACATGCCCAACTTTTTCATCGACACAAATAAATATAAATTAACATGTTTTTAATGTAGTTCAATCACTTGGCACATAGAGTCAAAATTAAGATCTTTCGAGCTGATATGAATTGAAATCCATTATGACATGAGAACACGAATTGCTAGTCCTCCAAGATACCTCAAGGATACTCGGAAAGTCTCTGAGTAGAAAAGGCATGAGGGTACAATGGAGGATCAATGCAACCACAATAGGTGCGTCTAATTACTTTTTCCACCCTTCTTATTGTTAATTGATGGTCTTTTGAACGGATTTGAAGATTTATATGGATTGACTTTCATTTTTTTTTTATCTAATCAAATCTTAAGTTTCACACATAGATTTAAATATAAAAATTTTCCTTTTTTTTTTTTTTAAATTAAGGTGATATTTTAAATTTTGTTGGATTTTTTTGCTTTTTATTTAAGCTGCAACAAAGAGACCCTTATTGATTTTTAGGACATACTGAAAATTATCACATTGGGTAACGAGCATATAGAATATTTCTTTTCACCTAACCAGACTACTTGAAATCATTGCCGGCTGTAGAAAATTATTGAGCTAGATGATTAGGTGACACTATGACAATACTAGCTTTTAGATTGGTTGAGCGATCAAGCATTTTTTTGAATATATTATATATCACATGATCTCTCACACGTATCAATTTGTAGGGCACGCTTGCCATTCTATAGGTGGAACCCCATATGATGTATGGATTGGGTGGCAATTTATAATGGATTCACAAGGTTTAGTGGAGTCGAAATTCTATTTATAAAGAATAAGAAGAAATTAGCAGCCGAACATACTGTTGCTTTTGCTTCCTCTTCCATAAAACTTCTAAAATGTGTAGCCTTATGAAGTGGAGACCAAAATAGGTCGTAATATATTCTACCTATATCATTTCAATAGTTCCATTCACATCTTTTAGTATACGAAATCAATAGACGGCTAAATAGACATCGAAAATATATTTTCAAAACCCGATCATTACATAAACCCGCCCATTCGTGCTTGAAAAATCATGTTTACTTTGCACAAATCTGAACAAGATATTCAATCGAAAGTCATATTTAGCTCAATTGAATACAAATCAAGCTCGTCCAATCCGAAAACTACTAATTTTATGACCATCCGAGCTAAGAAATCACCCCCGCCGAGATCCAAAAGCCATCCCGGATCTGTCAACAATCGAATCAAGTTTCTCCATATTTCCTTGCCTACGAGAATTTTCTTTTTTTTCCTTTTGCCAAGGTTATGAAATTGTCCTAATAACCCGACCTACCTACCAGCTGAATCTCGTTAGGCCGCTAACCTCAAGGTCAAACTCACAGCGTCGTGGCCAAAATTTGACTTTTGTAAAGGAGCAATTAAAAAAGAGACGATGAGGAGCAATCATCGAGCAGTTTTTTTTTTTTTTTTGGACGAAAGAGCTGCATTTCATTTCAACTTAAAGAGATAACGTAGAACAAGATCCCCTCTCGGGATTCAAACAAAGAAGACTAAACGAGGCTGTGGTGGACTAGACACCCAATTGTTCGGGAGGTTATGGTTGAGCTGGGCTTTAACCACCCAATCAGCGATTTTGTTTTGTTCCCTAAAACAATGGGTAATGTTTATGTGGGGTAAAGAAGCTAGAGAAGCCCGGCCCATTTGGATTTGTGCGGCAATGTCCCATGGAACTTGGCCTTCCCCCATCAAAGCGTGGACAGCAACAGAAGCCTCTGACTCGATGCTTGTACTTTCACTCTTCCCTTTTCTCTTCTCCCATTCGTGCGCGAGCTTCATCCCTCCAGCAGAGCTAGGGTTTCTGCTTGGAGTGCAGATTGCACTCTAACTTGGTGTGCGAACCCTCCGAGCAGAACTCCACTCGCGTCCCTGCATACACCAGCGATCGCTCCTCTGGTCTCGCCTACTCGAAGACCTCCATCTACATTGATTTTCAGAGATTTCGGCGTCGGTGGGTTCCAGTTTGTCGCACAGGTGCGGTCCCTCTGTTCTCGCCCTTCCTGTTTTGGGTTCCAGACGCTGAATTCTTTATGTTTTGCAATGGCTTTCGAGACGATTCCTTGCGGATCTGGCGTTTTCCTTCTGAAGATGGCTGCGTTTCTTGCTTTCCACATGAACCAGAGGAGTGCTGCAATTTGCTCGAGGGTTGGAGCTTCTGGTAAGGTGCTTTTGTAGTGGAGGAACCATCGATCGATGCTTGTTAGTCCCCTTCTTCGAACTAGTATGCTGATTCGTGGGTTTGACCATATCTTGGTTGTCTAGGGGTAGAGCAAAAACAGGTGTTCCTCTGTTTCGAGGTCCTTTTTATAGAGCTGGCATGTCGATTCAGGTGTGATTTTTTCTTCTTCTTAAGTTCTCAGACGTTGGGAGCGCATTTTGACACAAGGTCCACATAAAAACTTTTATTTTCGGTATAGTCCGCATGTTCCAGATTTTGCACCATAGTTCTCTTGGCTTCTGGTATGAGGTCGATGCTTCATTAGTTGCTAGCTTGGTTTCTGCTCTCCTTAACTGGTTATACCCACTTTTGACGGTGTACTTGCCTGATGTTGTTGCATTCCATACTAGTTTGTCTTTTGCGCTTGTGGCTGGGATGGGGATGGCCAGTATTTCATCTGCAGTGCTATCATCAAAAGTGTTTTGCACTATGTCCTCTTTCCATGCTCCAGTCTGCTTGTCAATCAGCTCTTCCACTAGCTCAGGGTCTTCTCTATTAGCAGGTTCGATTAGTATACCCCGCTTTAGCCATTTGTCCTGCCGTATTCTGACTGATTGTCCATCACCCACAAACCATAGGGATGATTCTGAGATAGCTTCCCTCCCAATTAGTAGGCTTTTCCATCCCCATGACGCCCTGTGACTCTGTTTTGCATGCCAGAAGTCTGTATTTGGAAAATATAAGCCTTTCAAAAGTTGGATCCATAGTGTGGGAGAGTTTGCCGCTAGTCGCCAGGCCTGTTTCCCTAGCATGGCTTTGTTGAATGTAATGAGGTCCTTGAATCCCATACCACCCTGATCTTTCCTTTGCTTCAGTACCTGCCAATTTTTCCAATGTATTCCAGCTTTTCTTTCACTGTTTTTCCACCAAAAGGAGGCTATTTTTTGTTCTATGGCTTTGCAAATTGATACCGGGATTTTGAAGATCGACATTGCATATTGTGGGATAGCCTGAACTACTGCTTTCAAAAGGACTTCCTTCCCTGCTTTAGACAACAAGTTTTCCTTCCATCCTTCTAGCTTCATATTAACTCGGGCCAAAATCCATGCAAACATCTGTTTTGTTGAACTACCCCAATCAGAGGGAATGCCCAGATATTTCCCTGTTTTGTTGATTTCTGGTACTCGCAGCTCCCTTGCCATGTTCCTCCTCAAGCTCTGGGGACAGTCCGCATTGAAAAATATTCCTGATTTGTTCAGATTCACTAGTTGCCCAATGGCAAAACAGTATTGATTCAGCACCTCAGCTAGATTTTGGCATTCACTGATCTTGCCATCTAGAAAGAAAATAGAGTCATCTGCGAATAGTAAGTGCGATAATGTGGGGCAGTGGCTGTTTAACTTAATACCTCTTAATCTTCCCTCCTCAACTGCTTTTTTCATCATTAGGGATAACACATTCGCCATAAGGATAAACAAGTAAGGGGTGAGAGGGTCCCCTTGTCTGATACCTCTTGCTAGTTGAAAATAGGGTAGGGAGTCTTCGTTTACTTTCACGCTAAATGAGGTAGTTGTGACACATTGCATGATCCAAGTTACCCAAGTAGGGCTGAAACCCATTTTCTTCATGCAAGCTTCAAGGAAATCTCATTCAACCCTATCATAGGCCTTCTTCATGTCTAGTTTGAGGACGGCTTGGAATTTCTTCTTTCTTTTCCTGATTCTAAGTTGGTGAAGGACTTCTTGAACTATGATGATGTTGTCTTGTATCAGCCTTCCACTTACAAAAGCGCTCTACTCTGTTTCAATTAATTCAGGAAGCCATTGCTTTAGATGATTTGCCAACACTTTGGAGATAATTTTATAGGAGAAGTTACAAAGGCTGATTGGGCGGAATTGGTCTAGTTTTTCTGGGTTTGGGGCTTTAAGAACAAGTACTATATGTGTTCTGTTCAAATTCGGATTTAGGCATTTAGTCTCCATGAAATCTTCTACCATTTCCATGATATCTGTTTGAATATCTTCCCAATGGTGCTGATAAAACTGACCATTTAATCCATCTGGTCCTGGTGCTTTTAACGCCCCTAGTTGAAAGAATGCTGCTTTAACTTCTTGTAACGTGATTTTTGCTGTTAGAGTTGTGTTCATCTCCTCCGTCACCCTAATAGGGCACTGGTTGATGATGGGTTGGATATGGCGAGGTCCCACCGAGGTATACAATTCATTGAAAAAAGTGAACGTTTCCTCTTTCAGTCTTCCTTCATCCTGGGTCCATTCTCCATTGGACATCTGGAGCATGGATGTTCTGTTTCTTTGCCTGCGTTGTATAGTGGTAGCATGAAAATATTTAGAGTTCCTATCCCCCCATTTCAGCCATGAAACTCTCGATCTCATCCCCCAAAACATTTCTTCTTGCTTCCATAACATTTCTATTTCTCCTTTTACCTCTTGAACCCTCTTCCGATCCTGCTGAGCTCTCGGGTCATTTGTGATAGCTTCAAGTTCTTTTTTTAATTCTCTAATTTGCATCTGTGCATTGGTAAATTTTCTGCTCCATACCTCCAAGGATGCCTTTAATTTCACCATCTTTGCCTCCCAACTTAGATTTTTTATCCCCGGATCATTCAGCACCATATTTACTTTTTCCTCATATTCATGATCTTCCATCCAGAACGCTTCAAACTTAAAGTACCTCATTCTCTTCCTCTTTTCAGCCATAAGCGATACTATTAGAGGACAGTGATATGAACCAATTGCTGGGAGGGCGAATACTAAAGCTTCTGGGAAGGAAACCCGCCATTTAATGGTACATAGGACCCTGTCAAGTTTTTCTTTTATAAATTCATCTCCACCCCTGTTGTTTGCCCATGTAAAAGCACAACTTTTGCCCTCTAATTCCATAAAGGAGCACTCATTCACAACTTGTTTAAATGCTGCCATTCTATGATACTCAGTCAATCTTCCTCCGACTTTTTCCCAGTGATATAAAATTTCATTAAAATCGCCGATACAAATCCATGGTAGAGAATTGTGGGACTTTATGTATTTCAATTCCTCCCATAACAACACCTTTCTGTGAAAAGTATAGGGTGCATGCACAAAAGTACTTCGCATCGCTATTCTATTTTCTTCCCATTTACATGTTGCATTTATAAAGTCAGCAGAGTATGATTCAATTGATACCTGAATATCAGCATTCCATAATAAGGCTAGCCCGCCTGCAGTCCCTATTGGGTCCACCACAAAGTGGTTCTGAAACTTTAAGTTCTTTAACCTCACTACCAGCTGTTCTTTGTTCTTTGTCTCCATTCGGAACACTAAACTGGGCCTGTTTTGAGCCACTAAGGCTCTTAGTTCCTGAATTGTTAGGGGATTGCCCAACCCCTGACAATTCCAGCTTACTATATTCATTTGTACCCTGGTGGCTTATTAGGGCTAGCCACCAAAGCCCATGTGCCCTCTCCCTTCTCAAGTTGGATTTGGGTCTCTAGGAGTTGAGTTTCATCCAGAAGCTCTTGGTCTTGCTTCTCATTGCCATAAGGACTGAACCTTTTTCTGTTTTTTGCTTGTGTGCCTGGTTGCTTTTACTTCTTTTTTTTGGATACAATCCCTTCTGGATATTCTGGTTGAGATGTGTAGAGGAGGATTCATTTTCTAGCCATGTCAATAACAGGAAGGACGAGCTTGCCTTTCCTTGTGCATCCCATGTTTTTACATTTGCCATCTCTTTTCTTTTTTCAAGTCTTTCCATGCGACTGCTATTCAAGGGTAGGTGCTGGACAATATCCATTTGGCTGGGATTCTCCTGAGTTTCAGGTACAACTTCTTCTTCTACATTGTCCTTTTTCAGATCTTCATAAAACATCTTCCACATGGGACTAAATTCTTTAGCTTCGGCCTTCAACCAATACCCAAATCGTAGCTCGTTAATTTTCTCCAGGTCCACTTGGTTTTCAGCACATTGAGTAGTGTAGTGTCCCATTTTGCCACATGCATAGCAAAAGTGAGGGAGTCTTTCGTATTTGTATTCTAGCCAGAATTTCCTTCCCGTGCGTTTTACCACACTTCCTTGTTTTAAAGGTGCAAACAGATCCAACTCGACTTTCACTTTCCCTGACACGAAGTTAGCACCAGCTTTGGGTTCCACTTTAATCTCTAATACTTCTCCTAGATCCTGCGCTATTCTCCTGACCGCTACCTCATTACGCCATTCCACCGGAAGCCCGAAGATGTGGACCCAAAAAGCCCCTTTAGAGAAATTGTAACAGCCAAGGGGGTATTTGGTTCCCATGGTTTCAGTAACAGACAGTGATTAGCAAAAGACCACGGGCCATTATTCAGCACACGCCTTGAGTCCCCTTCTATTTTGAAGGCAAATAAGAATAGCCCCTGCTCCAGAGGGGGTAATATCAACATTGTCTATTTTCCAAGCCTTCCTCATAGTGGTCTGAAAAGCTGGAAAATTAACATTTGGATTCATAAAGAGCTTTCCTATCAGCATTGCACGACAATCTTTCTCCTGCTCACTTGTGTCAATATCCTCCAGATCTATTATATCATCTTATGACCACATCTCTCCCAATCTTTTGCAGAGAAATTCCAACCGAGGATTTGCGCCTTTTTGTTCCATGGGCCTAAGCGCTTTAATAAGCAGTTCGAGAAGGTAGTTTAACACACACAAGCTTTCACGATTATGCCCGGTGACCTATTCTTGAAGCTTCAAGGACAAAGACCAACCTGAGACGGTGAATGGCGTTTGAATCAAAGATGAAGATGGAAGGCGTGTTGCTGTTGTTTTAACATCACCATATTGAAGCTGTAAGGTTCATTCCTTCAACTGCGACAGCTTGCATAGGGTCGATTTGAAGCTTTGTGCAGTACTTGGGGAAGGGTTAGGGTTTTTGTATTGTGGGAAATGGGTTCTGGATGGAATTTATTAGTTAGACTGATATGGTGGATATGGTGGCTATTGGTTTCTATTTTAGTGGAAAAAGGATAAAGAAGCTCATTTTGTGAGACAGGGCGTGAATACACCATGGATGACATCTCCGATGGAATGAAACAGTGCTCGAGGAGCTTCCATTTTCACAGGGAGGAACTGTCTGGGGTGAGAAGCGCTGGAAATGGAAACTCTATGGAGAAGGGATGGTGGGTGTTACGCTTAGGGTTCTGATTTGGGGTTCTTGGGGCCATTACCACACCTGGCGTGGAGAAGCTCTTCCTTCGAGAGAGAGACTCCCAGAACGGGAGAGAAAAGCCATCTATGTTCTTGCATACTTGCATATGCTAAAATCATCGAGCAGTTTGACCGACCGCGTCAAACAGCGTTGTCCTTTCCACACCCAAGGAGGCATTTTCTCTGATTGTTAGGCGAGATCGAATCAAGAAACATGGAGGAGAAAGATTTGAAGATTGGGGACCTTCGTGCGGGACCCACCCGGGATTCATTCGACGTCATTTGGTCGGTGTACGCTTGCGGCTATGTTTCGACCCGAGAAGCGAAGGGGGTTCTACTAGTTATTCGTGGAATCGGTCCAAATAGAGCAGCTGATCTCATCATCTTTTTGGCGTCCTCCCTCTCGCTTCCGCAATTGCGGCTTGCTCGAATAAGTTCGAATAAGTTTTTCGTTAGTCAAAGGGCGTGTTTTGTTTAAAGAAAGTGTTTTTTCCAAATTAATTTGTCAAACTTTCATCCGCTTAACTCATCGAAAATGATTAGTCAATCAAACATACTTTTTGATTAATAAAAATATTCATATAAAAATTAGGAAAGTACGTTGTTAAATTTGAGAAGGTGAAAACACTTTATAGAATTACTCTTGAATTTTTCAATATTTTATATATTTTTTATTTTATTTAAAAGATCGATCTTTTAAATATTTTATTTTTTATTCTTTTTCTTCCTCGTCCACCAATCATCAAGTCTAGATGACCGACCACAAAGCATGGGCTAGCAAAGGCCAGCCTTGCTAGCCTTGCAATGGCAAGCTTGAGCTCGTAAAATCTAGCAACTCAACTTTGACCGAGGCCGACGAAGCTTGACCTTGCCTGAGGCTAGCGAAGTTGGCCTTCATTGGGCCTTGGCAACAGTGCCGGTGGCCTATCACGATCGTCATTGAGGCTTGGGGATCAGCGGAGGAGGAAGAAGGAAAGAGAAAGAAAATAAAATAAAATAAAAATAAAAATATTTAAAAATGATTTTTTGTGCATGAAATAAAAATCATGAGATTGGAATCATTCTCTAAATGAGATCCAAACTTCAGAAAGGATTTTTTAATTACATATTACCAAATAAAGAAAAACTAATCATTGTCTTAAAAAATGATTTCCCAAAAAGTATTTCATTTCTCGGTTCTCATCCGAACAAATGGACCTTCAATTTTTTGGCAAATGCACCTTCAATTGTTTTTTTTTAAGCACAAAACATTTACAACTTTCACGATATGTTAGTATCTACAAAGGATATTATACTATTTGCCATGTAATATATATAGCACAAATGCAAAATATTTATGGCTGAATTAAAAAAATTATTATTAAATTGGAAAAATAATATAGGTTTAGGACTATTGGATAACTTTTCCCAAAACATGTTGAACAAGAAAATAATTTGTCATTGCTCTTTTGTTTTCTTCAACATTTGAATGGTATTTTACTTTCTAAAAGTAGAAACAGAACACGTTTTGAATTGTATTCTCGATACTAGAAATTACACGAAAACATTTCATATGACGAGGGGCTCATAAACGAAGACACCACTCAATTCCCCGTCTTCCACGTTCTGTCTTTATTATTGGTGATGCTCACTGAGGCCTACGCATATATCTTATGCTTAAAAAAGGCATAAGCATCTTCGCAAATTAATAAATTACACCGGCCTGACATCATCATAGCAAATTAAGAATATCTAAAGTTTAAAATTAATGAGCATCCTAGTCCACTTGTTAGCAAAGGGGTTAGTACTACAAAACTCAAAACTATACCACTTTGATACAAAGATACCTCGAAATTCTAAACTCGTCTATCATGACACAAATATTTTAGCTTTTTTTGTATCATAAAGCACCTCGAACTTATGTAAGTGTGGCAAAAAGTTAATCCGCTGACCCCCTTGTAAAGTCCTCCGACTTAGAACAATCATCTCCCTTTCACTCACGTGTCTAAGTCTCGTGTGTTACAACTGTGTCATGTCCTACTCAAGAGTCTCGAAGGATCTTGCAAATGCAACAATTAGTGCCATTCCCCAGAGTCTATATAATTTGTGGTCTACCTTCCCAAATTGGCAACTTCTTTTTTCCAATTTCATAATAATATGATTTGGTATAAATTGTGTTTTGCACTGGGTCTCAAGGATTTAAAATCGACTCTCAATTTGATTAATCAAAGCTAAAAGTCACGAGCACATCCCACAATTATATTGAGCAAGGCATTTGACACAATTCTATAATATAAAATGTGCTTTGGCAGAAAAGTTTGCCACGTGAAAAATCACCACCACCAATGTGAATTATGATTCTAGTATAAATGAGAAAGAGGGAAAAAGAGTTTATAGCACGCATTCAGTTCTTTCAGGCTCAAAGCACCACAACCATTGATTTTAACTGGTCTACCACGATCCATTGATTGGGCCCATGTGTGAGCACACAAAAATCTAATATGAGGTCCAACGGTGAGCTTTGGATGGTCGGCTAAATTCACAAATTACAAAGCTTTCTCTCATTTTCACCTTCATCCTTCTCCCACAAATTCTCAAGAGCTTCAATTTTTTTTAAGAATTACCACTTTTATGCATGATTCGGTCGATATTTCAATCTTACGAAACAAATGGATCCAAACCACTATTTAACCGGCTTTTTGGATGGCAATTTTATACCTCCGGGCGAGCAAAGTGGCACTTCAACTCCCTCATTATCTCAAGGACACATTTACCTCCTTAGATGCCTACTCCACCCAAATAACAAGAAGAATTGCATGATCACGATGAAGGCAACAACCGGAGGATGATTTAGAAATGCAAGGCCAGAAGAAGGGGCTACCCATTCCCACGACAACTCCATTACCCCTCCCCCTTAGTAAAAGCTCTACCCCCCTGGTCACGCAAATCCCAAATCACATCACATAAATTTTCGGGAGGATGAACATTTATTGTGTAGAAGACATTTGAAATTAAAGGTCCTCCCCAATGATAAAGAAATGGTCATGTGCACGATATGTGGGGAGCACTTATCCATTGAATCCGAAAGTGGGGTCAGGTCACCTAAATAGGTATCAAGAGAAACATAACACCAAAGTGTTCTGGCCTAGGAGAAGCTCTATTAAGTTCTTTGATTATCTAACTCTTATAAGATGGAAACCAACATTTGCTCTCCGCTTTTTTTCCTGCAATCAACAATAATGTAGAGAGACTTAATTTGTTTCATATACAAGATAAGGTCTACTTGCCAAAATTTTAATTTATTTGAGAATTTCTCATTTGATTACTACAGATAATATTGGTAAAGCCCAAAAAACATAAATTGACAAAGATTCTCAGGCCCACAAAGCCACTAGTGGGCCTATCAATACTCCCAAAACCCGGGAAAGACCAAGAATCTTATACCAAGAATCCTATAATAAGGGGCCATCTAATCTCATGGCCAATCCAATGGTGCTAGCAATAGCGGACACAAGATAAAACATGAATCAACAGAGAGAGATTTCGAATGTGTCTTGACATGCCCGACTTTATTCATTGACACAAATAAATACGAATTAACATGTTTTCAATGTAATTCAATCACTTGGCACATATAGTCAAAATTAAGATCTTTCGAGCCAATACGAATTGCAATCCATTATGACATGAGAACACGAATTGCTAGTCCTCCAAGATACCTCAAGGACTCTTGGAAATTCTGTGGGTAGAAAAGGCATTGAGGGTACAATGGAGGATCAACATAACCACAATTGGTGGGTGTGGGTCTAATTACTTTTTCCATCCCTCTTGTTGTTAATTGATGGTCTTTCGAATGGATTTGAAGGTTTATATGGATTGACTTTCATTTTTTATTTTATCTAATCAAATCTTAAGTTTCACATGTAGATTTAAATATTGTTTTTTTTTTTTGTCTTTTTTTGAAACTAGAGTGACATTTTAAATTTTGGTTGGATTTTTTGCTTTTCATCTAAGTTGCAACAAACAGGCCATTATTTATTTCTAGGACTTATTGAAAATTATCACATTGGGTAACGAGCATATAGAATATTTCTTTTCACCTAACTTGACTACCTAAAATCATTACGGCTATAGAAAATTATTGAGCTAGATGATTAGGCGACACTACGATAATACTAGCTTTTAGATTGGTTGAGCGATCAAGCATTTCATTTGAATATATTATATGTGTATCACATGATCTCTCACACGGGCATGCTTGCCACTCTATAGGTGGAACCGTATATGATGTATGGGTTGGGTGGCAATTTATAATGTATTCACAAGGTTTAGTGGAGTCGAAATTCTAATTTATAAAGAATAAGAAGAAATTAGTAACCGAACATATTGTTGCTTTTGCTTCCTCTTCCATAAACCTCCTAAAATCATGTGTAGCTTATGAAGTGGAGACCAAAATAGGTCGTAATATATTCTTCCTATTTCATTTCAATAGTTCCATTGACATCTTTTGGTATACGAAATCAATAGACGGCTAAATAGACAAACTCAAGGTCAAACTCACGGCATCGTGTCCAAAATTTGACTTTTGTAAAGGAGCAATTAAAAAAGAGATGATGAGGAGCATTATCCAGCAGTTTGAGAAGCTTGACCGACCGCGTCAAACAGCGTTGTCCTTTCCACACCCAAGGAGGCATTATCTGTGATTGTTGGGCGAGATCGTATCAAGAAACGTGGAGTAGAAAGATTTGAAGATTGGGGATCTTCGTGCGGGACCCAGCCGGGATTCATGCGTCGTCGTTTGGTCGGTGTACGTTTGCGGCTATGTTTCGACCCGAGAAGCAAAACGCGTTCTACTTGTTATCCGCGGAATCGGTCCAAATAGAGCAGCTGATCTCATCATCTTTGGGCGTCCTCCCTCTCGCTTCCGCAATTTGCGGCTTGTTCGAATAAGTTTTTCGCTAGTCCAAGGGTGTGTTTTATTTAAAAGAAAGTGTTTTTCCAAAATTAATTTTCTAAACTTTTATCCATTTGACTCGTCGAAAATAATTAGTCAACCAAAAATACTTTTCAATTGAGGGAAATATTCGTGCATAAAAATTAGGAAAGTACATTGTTAAATTTAAGAAGGTGAAAACACTTTATGGAATTGCTCTTGAACTTTTCAGTATTTTATTTATTTTATTTTGTTTAAAAATTGATCTTTTAAATATATATATTTTTCTTTTTCTTCTTCCTCCACCGCAAATCGCCGGGTCTAGATGACCGACCATAGGCATGGGCTAGCGAAGGCCGGCCTTGCTAGCCTCGCAATGGCAAGCTTGAGCTCGTAAAAATCTAGCAACTTGACCTTGATCAAGGCCGACAAAGCTCAATATTGCCTGTGCCTAACTAGCTTGGCCTTCACGGGACCTTGGCAATAGCGCTATTGGCTTGTCGCGGTTGTTGTTGAGGCTTGGTGATTAGCAAAGGAGGAAGAAGGAAACAAAAAGAAAAGAAAAAAAAAGAAAAAAATGATATTTTGTGCAAGAAATAAAAATTATGAGATTGAAATCATTCTACAAATGAGATCCAAACTTCATGAAAGATTTATTTTTTAATCACTTATCAACAAATAAAGGAAAACTAACAATTGTCTTAAAAATGATTTCCCAAAAAATATTTTCATCTTTCATGAAGTTTTTCTCCGACAAATGCACCTTCAATTTTATGGCAGACGCATCTTCAATTGTTTTTTTTTTCTTAAAACACAAAACATTTGAAACTTTCATGATATGTTAATATCTAGAAAAGATATTATACTATTTGCCATGTAGTTCCTTCACACACACATATATATTTATATATATGACATAAATGCAAAATGTTTAGGGCTGAATTAATAAAAAAAAGTTTATGATTAAATTGGAAAACTTATAATAGGTTTAGGACTATATGATAACTTTTTCCAAGACTTGTTGAACGGGAAAATAATTTGTTCATGCTCTTTTTTTTTTTTTTATTCAACATTTGAATGGTATTTTACATTCTAAAAGTAGAAACGGAACACGTTTTGAATTGTATTCACGATACTATAAATTACACGCAAACATTTCACATGACGAGTGGCTTATAAACGAAGGCACCACTCAATTCCACGTTCTCCACGTTCTGTCCTTATCATTGATGATGCTCGCTAAGACCCAGACATTTATTTTATGCTTAAAAAAGGCATAAGCATCTTCACAAATTAATAAATTACACCGACCTAACGTCATCATAGCAAATTAATAATATCTAAAGTTTAAAATTAATGAGCATCTTAGTCCACTTGTTAGCAAAAGGGTTAATATTACGAAACCTCAAAACTATACCCCTTTGATACAAAAATACCTCGAAATCCTAAACCCATCTATCATGATACAAATATTTTGACTTTTTTTTCTTTTGTATTATAAAGCACCTCGAATTTATATAAGTGAGGCAAAAAGTTGGATTGAAATAGTTAGGGTATTTAAAGTTTATGATTTTTGATGATATAAAATAAAAATTCGGGTCTTTTTTTCGTAATTCCCTTTAATAAAGTACGTTGCTAAATTTGAGAAGGTGAAAACACTTTATGGAATTACTCTTGAATTTTTCAATTTCAGCAAAAAAATAAATAAATAAAAATTTGGGAGTATCGTACTATAATGTGCACGGTTTGTTGTCTTTCATGGTATTAGAATGCCAATTTTTTTGAGAAATAATAATAAAAAAATAAAAAAGCAAGCAAAAGAAGAAAATAAAAGACAAGCGATCGATGATTGATTTGGCCACGCAAAGCGAAGCTTTCCCGGCAAATTAGGCCACCCCCCTAAATCATTCCATTACGCAGCAACGTAGGATCCACGCTCTCGCCCATTTTCCACCGCCTTGACCTTTCAAATCACCGAATCTCAACCCCACCAGCCTTTTTCCGAGGAATATCGCCGGGCGCAGAAGAAGGGCGAGCTCGAAGAACCTCCAGAAGCACGAGCGATCCGGCCAATGGTTGCCGCGAAGATCTGGAACGCCATGGAGGTCGCCGGCGAAGCCAGCTGCGACAACGGCGGCGGCCGCGGCCCCGCCATCCGCTCCTCCGCCCTCGCCGTCGACACCTCCCTCTCCCTTCCCGAAATGTCCCCCCGCGTCGTGTGCGTGCCTCTCCTCCCCCGGCCGGCTCTCGCATTTCTACAGTCCGTTGCGATTTCGTTAGCTTAGGGTTTGGTTTCGGCCGATTCGCGTGCTGTGTTTTTCCTTCGTCGTTTCGTGCCGAGAAGATGTCTCGTCGCGCGAGATTTCGTCCTCTCGGGATTTTTTCTGTTCGTTTTTGTTCCTTTTTTGTTTGTCTTGCTGTGGCGATGGTTGTTTCCGCTTTTAGTGAGCTTGACGTGGCGTTTGATTTTGCTGTGAGCAGAGAGCTGTGCAAGGATTTGTTCGCGGAGTGGTCGAAGCTCGACGATTCTCGTTTCGCCGTCGAGACTGTGTCCGGTGGCATCACGAATCTATGTGAGTTCTGATCATCAGCTGCGGTGTGATTATAAGTAGGATGTATGGACGATTCCATTGTAGGGATAGATGACTAGCTTGGACGTGTTTTTGATCTCATTGAGAATTTGGTGTAGTGTTGAAGGTTTCTGTGAAAGAAGAAAGCGGAAATGAGGAATCCATTACCGTCAGATTGTATGGGCCGAACACCGAGTATGTCATTGACCGCGAAAGAGAATTCCACGTGAGTTTTTATTTTGAATAACTGTGTTGTACGTTAATTCCTTGTTTTCTAGTAGACTGGACTTGTTTCCTGAGTGCTTTAATGGAGAGTTCTGTAATCTCATTTTTCCAGCATGTATTATTTCCTTTAGTTAAGGTTTTTCCTTCTTGATCTCTTTGGTATTCATGAGGTTCTTAACTTCCACAGATGCCTGTGTTACAGCATTATATCTCTTAAGTTTTCCAAGGACACAGTTGGATGTGCCTCTCCCGAATCCGGACACACTCTAATCATGCAAATGCAACCTGATAGAATCTAGAGCTGAAACTCGTCGAGATAGTGTCGAAAGGACTTATTTGGTTCAAAGGGTCCATTTTGTTACTTCTGTGGTGGTCGTCCAGTTTAAGAAATGTGATGATTATGATGCTAACCTGTGAGAGAAATGCAGATGAATGGATCACATACGATTCCTTGAACCACTTGCACAAGTAATTATTGCTAGCACAACTCATGAACTGCTTCCACAGTGATTTGACACGTTCGTTACCATTCGGTATTTAGGACTGCTACAACAGATGCCTAGTTTCTTCAACAGACTTGGAAAAAGAAAAATGCTTCTAATACTTATGGTGCTCAATTACTTCTGTGTGTAATGATGGCCTTCAATACTGTACTCTGCTTTATAATTGCTTCACCGATTTGTTTTAGGCTATCAAGTACCTTTCGGCTGCAGGATTTGGTGCGAAGTTGCTTGCGGTTTTTGGGAATGGCATGGTTCAGTCATTTATAAATGCTCGTACACTCACTCCAGAAGGTATGGATTTATCATTCAGCATAATAAAGAATTTCACATGATGTTGTGGATTTCAGGGAATTGCTCTAGAAAGTAATGGAATGTAAGAAAATGAATATTGCTTCATGATATAATACCTTAAGCACTTCAGATATGAGATGTTCGCAGTTCTACAGGTCTGAAATGGTTTCAAAAATCACACTGACCATCTTTTGATTGAAGGCATTCGGAAGGGGATAGTCATCTTGTATATGGACCTGTCGGGTCAGCTCTTCAGACTAACTTGAGAAAGTTAGTTGTTTCCTAGTTCAGTCTTTCAAATTTGTTTGCCCTTTTTTTTTCTTTGTTGTAGCCACTTTGAAATCTAATTCAATTTTTAATCTGTTTGACTTTGGATATCCCAACTTTATGTGAGTTTTTGTGCCAAAACTTTTAAATGCATAGCTATAGGATTGATAACTCCATTTTATTAAATTAAATTTATCAAAACATCTTATCTTGGCGATAACATATGAGCTCCCATGAAGTCTGATAACATGTTACCTGTGTATTTTAATAAGTTCCACCTATAGCTTGTTGTTTGACTTCATTTGCAATAATAATTTTTTTTTTGGCCTAATGCAACAGATATGAGAAAACCAAAGCTGGTAGCTGAAATTGCTAAGCAGCTGCACAAATTCCATCAAGTAGAAATTCCAGGTTCTAAAGAACCTCAACTATGGAATGATATATTCAAGTTTTTTGAGAAAGGTAATTCCTCTTTAGCAGTTTAGTTTCTCTTTTCTCTGTCACTTCTCATTAAAGTAACTTTTATTTCATCTTTGCACTCTGTTAAATGTTTCTTTTAACAAAATGCCTTTGCCTTAATGTTTCTTTTGTGTCATGTATGTGCCATCTTTTTTGATGTAGCATCTGATCTCAAGTTTGACAATAATGAAAAGCGAAGGAAGTACGAGACAATATCTTTTACGGAAATTAATGATGAACTTCTCGAGCTAAAGGTAAATTCCTCTTTCAAACATTCTGGATATCCTAACTCTTATATGATATATGCTGTGGGATAACTACTACATCAATGATCTCTGCTATTTTCATTCAAGCTCTTTTAAAATTTGTCTATATGGTATGCCAAGAAGTATGCCTGAAATTACCTATTGCTTAATACTGCAATGTATGATGTACCACTTACTGAGAGGTCTTCGTATGTTTTTTCATGGGTTTCTCACTTGCTTTCACACGATACCATGCAGTGTCGACACCTAGAGGAGTAATTATTTTCTGATAGCGTGCATGTAGATTAAGTTTTGTTGTTGCACATCGGTTAAATTGAACAATCTAACTAGATTTTTTGGAAGGATGATGTCAAAATGTGGGATTACTTTTTACCTTGCTATATTTCTGTTTCTGCTAGATTTGAGGTACTCTAATGCTGCAGAATCGTCTCACGAGTTTCTGAGAATTTCTTGTCTTTTTTATGCTTTTTGGGGACAATTTCCTTTAAGAGCAAAAATTAGTATTCCCTACAGTGTTTATAAGTGTTAATTCACTTTCTCCAGATTGATTAGTATATTATGTATAACAGACTCTTGTGCTCTTATGTGATGAAATCTGCTGCTGATGGTGGAGACAGGAATTAACTGGTCTTCTTAATGCTCCTGTGGTGTTTGGTCACAATGACTTGCTCTGTGGCAATATAATGGTCAACGATGAGGAAGGTATACATTGTTTCATAGGTGATAAATTCTATGTTTCATTCTTTCATCTTTGTTCTTGACTGGCATGAACCAAACAGTCATTCTCAGAAGCATTTAGTTTTTCCTCCTATTCCAGTTTATCTTTTGTTTGCTTTATGTTCTCTTGATCTAACTCTAACTCTGCGAGCAATTAGCATGCCCAAGCGGACTGGTCACGTTGAGACACATGCGTTGCATGCTTGCTTGTGACTTGTACTTTCTTACATGTACCTTTCCTTTCTTTTTATACATTGTATTAACTTTTCTGCTTACTTCTGCTCACTTTTCAGGGAAACTCTACTTCATTGATTTTGAGTATGGTTCATATAATTACAGAGGGTATGACATAGGAAATCACTTCAACGAATTCGCAGGCTATGAATGTGACTACAGTTTGTATGTTCCTCAAATTATGCCTTTCCATGTCCTAACAATTGTATGAGTTGATGTTATGTGACTTATGTTGTTGGTAATCAAACTTTGACATTTTGCAGGTACCCAAGTAAAGATGAACAGTATCATTTCTTCAGGCACTATCTGATGCCAGACAAACCGCAGGAGGTATCTCAGGATAAACTCATGCATCTCATTCTTTATCATTTCCAGTAACTGCGATCATGCTTATGATTTGTAGAGGGGGCTGGTATGACAATCTAGAATTATGTTGATTAACTTCATTTGGAATTAACTGTTCTCCAGTTGTGGGCGGAATCCCATGTTAGAACCAGAAAAATAAAATAAATGAAGTGCCTGAGGGATCTCGTGTACTCAGTCAACAAGCAGATGGTCTTGTATACACGTCATGTCCCTGATGCTTCAATTCAACTCTCAAGTTGATGATCTATGTTTCCCTATATTGCCGTGCTGTTTCTCTATGGGGCAGCATCTATCTTCTGATATTGAACGAGAATCTTCTGGGTGCATATGTACTTTAATGAGATGGAGTCTATAGCAGATGGCATTATTGCTTGCTTATTCAAGTACTCAATTTGTCATAGCCTCGTAGTAGGTTTTCATTTAACTCTTCAACTTAATGCCTTATGTCTGATTATTAAAATTAGTCACTATTCCTGCTCAGTTGTTTGATATTCTAATGCCACTGCTATAAAATTCTAAATTGCCTTAGTTAGTTTACCTGTCAGATCCTCATCGCACTATCGCAATCTCAAGTTGAAATGCGCCTCTTTCTTGATAGGTGTCTGATAAAGATCTCGAAGCTCTGTACATCGAGACAAACACATACATGTTGGCATCACACTTATTTTGGGCATTGTGGGGACTAATCCAGGTACCGACTATTTTCATGTACTGAAATCTTCATCGACATCATGCGTTGTTTCTTGAGTATGCTTACATAAGAACTGATGATCCTACCAGGCAAAGATGTCGCCCATCAATTTCGATTACATGGAGTATTTCTTTCTGCGGTATAACGAATTCAAAAGGCAGAAGCAGAGTGCCATCTCACTGGCCAAAAGATACCTTACAGGGTCCTGAGCCGGGAGCGTGTGTTTGTTTGTATGGCCACACATAGCCTCCTGTCTGTAGAAGCTTTTGGGTAGATTTTTCCACATTTAGGAGTCAATACTGTAATGCAGGACACTAGATACAGTTTGAAGGAAATTGCTAGAAAGCTTGGGACGCGGTGTCGTCTGCAGTCGTAGCCTTGTTGTAGCCTTATTTTTTCCCTATTCTTTTTCACTATTAAAGATGTCATGTTCAACTCGACATTTTTAGGCATGAATAAAGATATGCTCTCTTTCGTTCCCTTCCTCTTGAACTGCCTCGATAAATGTTTATGTAGGCTGCGATGAAAATGGATTTGCTCTGGACTTCGGCTTAATCTAAACGAACATGTCAAAACCCCTGCCAAATCAGCTCGTGGAGGGGTGCTGCGTCTTAAACGTGACTACTTTTACTACGATGCCTCGGAATCCGGTGGACATTGCTTCAGGAACTAGGGCATAAATAGAGTGTGCAATGGCCCATGGGAATAGCCCAAAACAGCTCGGACCAAACCTACTATGGGCCCGTTTGGTTCAACTTTGGGGAAATGCAAAGTCATTTCCCCATTCTTGAATGCTGAAGTGTTTGGGAACTATTATTTTGGTGCAGCGTTTTGCAAAATAGCTTTGAGGTGAAAAGAAAAAGGAAAAAAAGAAAAGGAAAAAGGAGGAGGCGATGTTTGACGCAGAGGAGGGAGCGAGTGAGAGGCAATCGGAGCTGGTGGGGGAGTTGGCTGGTGGCTGTGGTGGTGGGGAGGCGGCGGGTCGCACGACCCACGCACCGCCGTCGCGTGGGTCGTAGCCTCGGGCGACGACCCACGCACTGCCGTCGCGTGGGTCATGGCCTCAGGAGGCGGCGTCACCCTGAGGCCGCGCGACCCACGCGGCCGCGTGACCCACGCACTAGCGGTGCATGGCGATGACGGTGCGGGGCACTTCGGATCTGGCTGGCTGAGCACCGCTCAGCACGTCGCGTGGGTTGCGAGACGTCGCCTAAGGCCACGACCCATGCAACGACGGTGCGCGGCGACTGGATCTGGCCGGCTGAGCATTACTCAGCCCGTCGCGTGGGTCGCGCGACGCCGCCTGAGGCCGCGACCACGCGAAGGCGGTGTGTGGCGATCGAATCTGGTCGGCTGAGCACCGCTCAGCTGTCGCGTGGGTCGCGCGACCCGGGCGACGCCGCCTGAGGCCGCGACCCACGCGACGGCGGTGCGTGGCGACGACGGTGTGTGGCGACAGCGGTGCGTGGCAACCAGCTCCGGTTGAGCTTCGATCTTGAAGAAACAAGGAAGACTATGAACAGTTGTTTTTTAGGGTAAAACAAGAAAACTCAATTATCAATGAGGGCAAAAGTGGAAGAAAAAAAATTCATTAAACCCCTTTAGTATTCTAGAGCATTTTAAATGCTAGCATTCCCCCAACTATGCCCCCAAATGCTGAACGAAACGGCTGAAATTTTTCCCAATGGACTTTTGGGGCTGAAAGTCCCTTGGGAATGCTGAACCAAACAGCCCCTATATATACATAAAAGTTCTTGTTAATTCTTAAAAAGCCATAATCTTTCCCAGTTTCCAAGGTATGTATTCTGTGACGTTCAAAACTAATTTTTACTGGAGATGATATTTTGACACTTTGCTCTGACCACTTGAAGCCCGATGTACATCATAATGACAAAACATGCAACGGATCTGTAAAGCCAAGTCCAAGAGGAGCTCCCTCAAACCAAAGCAACACTCGTTCATCCGCAATAAGTGACTGAAAATTGATATGCCCGGATCGCTTTATTGGATTGGAAAAATAAATACGTGACTGATTCCATTTGAATCAGATTGAACCTGTTGGTCAGTCCTGTTCCAGGTCCCGAGACTAGCGGGTCTAGTCCCCAGTCCCAAGAACCAGTCCTTCCACTCCAGTTCCTGGTTCCTTGGTAGGAAACTGGACTGGGAACCGATCATCCATAGGAATAAATACATTAAGTAGCATCAGGCAGAAACCATCCTCTCAATGTATATGTACCGAGAAATATGGATCCATGGAACCATGCTGGATTAAAGTCTAGTATTGCCAACGGACAGAGATAAACATAAAAGGCACTCCAGACGATTAAAGAGCTGAGACGGAAGCACTCAAGACATGCGCGATAATCACCTAGAAGTTTTGCCGAAGATCAAAAGTCACTAAATATGACAATTAAATTACCGTGCACAGCTTTGCTATGTAGAACAAGAAGAGAATGCAAGGATGCGATACTCGACCATATCTACTCAGGTAACCTAACAACCGGTTTCCTGGATATCACAAATGTGTAAACACAGATGAGCACGAAGCAGTCCACAAGCCTCCGAGGCCATAAGAAAGCAAGCAGGTGCGATTTGTTACAAGACTTTTAAGGCGTTGTCACCTATTTCACTGACAAGAGAGGGTAGGGATTCTCCAGAAAGCACTTCAGGAACCATATACAAGGGCGGCTCCGGACTGCTTTTGACGATCAGGTCAAACCAGTTCACAGCATATATTAATAACCAGCGTTGAATAGAGAACATAAACAAGGTCTAAAAAGCAAAACCCGAAAGTCGAACAAGCTACTACAGACAAGGTTTCGTCACTTGATTCCCCGTCCTCTACCCGAAGCCAGTCATGTATCTTCTGAAATTTCTTTTCCAAGCCCCGAAAGGTAAAACTTCCATGCATATATAGCTACTCTAGAATGGGACATTCGAGCTTCAAGTTTGGATTGTGCATCCATTTAACATTGTCAAATCCGATTTTGAAAAGCTTTTGGCCTCATCTGGATGCAGTTCTATATCGCCGAGGCAAGAAATTTCAGAAAATACATAACCATGGAACAGAGTTTAGTGTACAGTGTCTACGCTTGAAGAACCTGGCAGTGAACAATGTGGCTTTTCAGGCGGTTCCTCCCTGCGATGTTAGACCAGAGATTAGTGACCATGGTTCTTAATTGGCTTTTTCCTGCTATAGTTTCCCACAAATGTTCAGCAGTTGCCCCCCTGCCACCATCAGATTTTGAAACATCAACGACGGAAATGCTCATGTTGTTTCTGATAACGCACAGTTTCCCATTGAGGGGGAACGAGCGCAGCTGCCTCTAGCGCCTGCGAATTTCCCAAATGCATCTTACTGTCAATGTGCTTACTCCAAGAATCAGTCACTTCATCATAAACCCTCAATTTGCATCCATCCTTGCAATCCAAAGCATAGAGGTGCCCATTAAACGAGACACTGGGGTTTCTCCAGCCAGCGACCATTCCATCATACACCGGGAACCAGCTATCTGTCTCCAGCTGGTAGACCTCACTAAGAACTTGCCGGTGTGACCCGAGCCCCTTTAGATACCACTTTCCCTCGTAAACAACCCCAATGAAGGGCACCATGGCTGTGCTCATCTCTGAAATGAAGGACCAACGGTTTCTGTTGGGATCATATACCTCCGCTGATCTCATTGTACGGTGAACACCCTCGTTCTCACCGCCAGCTACATACAAGCAGTTGTTTATGACACACGAACCAAAGAAATGCCGTCTCCGAAGCATATCAGGGGCACGGTGCCATTTATTTGTCCTTGCACTATAAAAACCACTCGTCTCATTGAGCCTTTTAGTGGGTCTTTGCCACCAAACAAGTAAAGGTGGCACCCACTTAGGACTGCACATCCGAAACCTAGAGCTTCCGAGTATTCCTTCGGCACTGGAGGGAGAGGCTGCCAGAGCTGATATATGGGATCAAAAGCATGCCATGAGATCTTCCCATCTCGGTCTCTCTTGATTACATATACCCATTCTTCCGCAATTCCAAGGCTCTTACGCAAGGAGTAAAAGAAGTTGCCTGAAAGAAGCTTGTACCATTTTTTGCAGACTAGGCGGAGCTTACAGTGTTCCACTCGTGGTACCCTAATGAGGCATGCGATGGCCAGGTCATCGGGTAGGCCTGGAAGTAGAGGGATTGATTCCGGTTTCTATCTCCTCGTGCAGGCTTGTTCCTTGTTGGATGAATGGATGGTTTGATGTCAGGCTGGAGACAGAGCTTTGTTCCAGGCACATACTTTTGGCCCCAGCAACAGTTTTGAGGCCTGCATCAACTCTACATAGACATGCTGTTGAATCAACCTGAAGACATGCAGGCGAATAGTCATTGACACTTTCAGCCACTATAAGCTAAAGGACAGAAGCTCTAGATCAATTCTCTATATGCATCATGAAATGCACACAACATCCAAAACCAATATGCATGACCTACTTTATCAATTTAAGACAACTCGTCATAAAAGATGATAGACATGACATTCCCACTGTTTCTCAAGGAGAGAACCAGAGGTGACCCTTCTGAAATAACCCCTTCCAGGTTCTTATAGAACTGTTAAATGAGTGTCCAACATATGCAATATATTACCATGAACCGTACCTTTATGCTGTCACCGACGTTTGTCAGGAAGTAGTAGCATAGTAATAGTCACCCTTTGAAAGGAGAAAATTGGGTATCTTTCAAAGAGAAGAAAGACTAGAGCTCCTAAAAATTGATGCCAGAGTCCAGCAAAACGTGACTTATAAATTGCAGTGATGAAGAATATCAGGATCAGATTTAGGAACTATCTCCAAGACAACTTGAAGTTGCTAGCTCTACATGAAAATTAATGAACTTCCCGTTTGACATAAGTTTCCATCAACCAAACTAGGCAAGAAAACAGCATAATCTCCAAGACAAGTTGGACAACGTGCGAGCTATTCACTCAGTCAACAATTTCGATTTTAGTTTTCCAAGGAAATTTCTGTCAACAGCAGCGGACTGCACCCACTACACATGAAAATCACATTACACATTATTGCATTAAAATTCACAACCCAACATCTTGAACAACTCCAAGGTCCCTAGTAGCTTTCACTGCTGAAGCAACCAGAGACAGAGCTTGCAATGAAGCTCACACCAAAAATGAGAAAGGGGAATCACAACATCTTGAAACAACCCCAAAATGCATCGAACTGTTCAAAGGATACGTGAATTTGCATCGACACAATTAACAAAGAAACGATTATGCTTAAAGCACCACCAAAAAAATAGCAGAGAGAAGAACATAACACTTACCAAAGGAGGTTGGATCACCCTGTCCATATCTCTTCTCATGATTTAAAACCCCCCACACCAGAAACCCTCACAATCTTCCTCCAATCTCAGACTCCTTCTCCTCAGTTTTCATTCAAACAAAGAACGTGGAGGCAATTGCGTTGAAAACAGCTAACCAAGAAACTGAGCTTTCACCGTTTCCCCATTTCCACATTTGACTCCAAGTAAAATAAAAGAAGATCAAGACCTTTAAGATCGACGTCGTTGACCTTCTAGAGCACCCAAAAAGCTCCTAATTTTTCTCCAACATCAACCTAGTAAACTAAAGACCAAAAAACCAACCAAAAGCTCTCACGGAACCTATGCTCCCTGCCGACGCAGAACACACCAATCCCCGGTCCCCACTAGCCGATTCAAGAGACAGAGACCAAACCCACCTCCAAGACCACAACCCCAGACGGGAAATGCTCCACAATGGCTTAAAGAGGAAGCGACCGAACCGAAACCCCCAAACCTTATCTTCACGAAGAGAGGAGAAAAGAGGAGAAAGAAAGAAAACCCAGAAACCGGAATTGGGAGACAGCAAGAAAAATGGGGGTGGCAAAGGAAAAGCAGAGAAAGTGAGGGAAAGAGACCTCCTTTCACCATTAAAATCCCTCCCCTAGTGGAGTTGAGGGCCCATCGCACACACCCTCAACGGCACAACCTACCAAGCAGAAGAGGGCAAATTCTTTCAAGAAAACGTAGGAAAAAGAGACAAAGAGGAGCAAACCTAAACCACTAGCCAGAGAGAGAGAGAGAGAGAGGGGGAAAGAGAAAGGGCACTTGGGTTGGTGGTTTTTGGACAAATGATGAAGAGAGCAGATCGCAGGTGTCGATTGCAAGATTTTAGCTTCGTGCGTGGAGGGTGTGGGGGAAGAAAGTGGAGAGGAAACTCAACAAAACTCACAAACGAAAGTGGGAAAAAGGAGGAGTCAAACGTCGAAAACTGGCAGATTCCCTTTACCATTGTTTCCTTCTTTTTATTAATTGTGTTGTAGAAAAGAGGGGAAAAGATTTAATAAAGCTCGGCTCACCTGAGGGAAATTTCCAATTTTGACGCTTTCAGCTGTCCTTGCTTCACCTTTGCCCCCTGAAGATTTCTTTTCAGGTCAATTTACACGCCTCTTTTAGTTTCTATTTACGCGCGGATTGGAACCCAAAGGGAATTTTGAGAGGAAATTGATCGAGCGAACAATTAGAGGTTTTTCAAAATACGATGAAGTGAAAATGAATCTGTTTAAGATTTTTCAAAATATCAATAAAGGCTGAATTGAAAGCTCATGAACTTTTATAGCACTGCGTGTTGAATTGGAGTTATTATCCATATCAACTAAGGATGTGAGTAAAACCGTGAGGGTAATGCCCTGTGCAGTAAGCCTCGATGCTCTTTATTTAAAACAAATTGAAAGGGTTCTTTTGTTCGCATTGAAACGAGCTAATTTTTATAGTTCTCAAGGTAGATTTTACTCCAATTTTCTGCTTTTACTCACTTTTGTTTTCCTTTTGCCTCAGTTAACCTTCTAAGCAATTCCTTTTCCCCCAATTATACATCATCGAGTTGTCATTCCAACATATTAGGTGATCTCTGTAGTCCTTTATGTATTGAAAAGTTGCGGCACCTCAAAATCGGCTGAGATACTTTTCCAAAAACTATCGTCGGTTATTATGATGTTAGAGATGTTGTAGATGCGATATATCTACCAAATACCTTCATAAAAGACCATTGTGCTCGTTTTCATTGTTCCGTCAGAAAAATTATACCAATTAGACTCTAAATCTCGACTCGGGCTATAGGGCTCAAACTCCTACAACTCCTTAAATTGTAATTTTTACAACGGAAAACTCCTCCAACATATATTAGTGAGTTAAGATAGCTGGTCTAACCCACGCTTCACCAAGAAAAGTCTTTAGACTGTGTCTTCAAGCAGCTGTCAACCAAGTTAGGTCTGACTGGTCAAATTAAAAATGATGGGTCGGTCCTCACAATGTTTTATAAGGGAGATAATAAACAATTCAACTCAAGATCATTTAATTAAGTTTGAAATGAACACATCAATGGGCATGCCATATAGAGTCATTGCTCGAACCATTCGAGAGAACCCAATTTTCGTGAATTTAAATTAACAATTTTTTTATATAATTCATAGATAATGCGAGGCAGTATTGGATTATCTAATTTAACCCTTTATCTTTCTAATATGCCTTGACCCACCACATGAAAAGTAAAGACAGCACTTCTGTTCAATCCCAGCAAAAAATAAACGGTTATTTTCGTAATTTCGCCGGTCACTGTTCGATCTTCGTTAATCTGGGATTAGTGGGGGAGCTCTGTGGGACTTCTTTGTGAAATCGATTGCAGTGATTGGACTATGATAAGCACCTGCCCATCCCATCAATTGCTCTCCCCCTTTCCTCTTTCTCTCTCTCTCTCTCTCTCTCTCTCTTTCTATGTATATTGATCTAATCATCACATCAAAGTTCATTGGAATATTATTCTATTGTAGTAGTGTTGTCGTTGCTAAATCATTATTTATTATATAGTACAAGGAATATAAGCTCATGATGCAACATTTTGTCTAGGGAAGTTGGGTAAAACCCATCACAAGCTCGAATCATTTTGGTACACAAAGGGGTTGACTTCAACCACCTATTAGGTTGGCAACTTCGATTTCGTCTTACCTAGTTCGAGTCGAAACTTAGTTGTCTGAGCTCAGTAACGTACATAGGTCACTCTCGAAATCGAATAACTTCGCACTGGAAAATGAATAAGGTCAATGAGAATTCAATTCTCATGATAATCTTTACACTATGAAGGTTAGTAAATTGAAATTATGTGGATGGATAGGATGGCTCGAACTAGGAAGGACGTGGTTATGTGTTTTTCATTGGCATGGAATAGATTTTGGCAAACGAGGATGGGGTTAAATCTGAAAATTGGACCATGAATAGGTCATGGATTTTTGCGCCTCTGGTGAGCATCAAACCTTAATGTATGATTTTTTATTTTTTTGTTGGTAAATTTGTCAATTTGTTTATGTCCATAGTGATTTACAAGCATAGATATCATAACATATTAGGGATGATCAATTCTCGCTTCCCAAAATTGGGAACCATGGACCGATCGGTCCAATCCGATTCCATCTTGATTTAATGGATTGTTCACTTTTTTTCACTACTTGATGCTAAATGTTAATGAAGAAATGAAAAAAAAAAAAACTTGTTATTTTTAATTTTTTTGAAGAAAAAAATTAATACACATTATATATAATTGGTTTGGTTCAATTCCCTTTGGAACAGGGAACTAGACTGGTTGGACATTGGTTTTGTTTTTAGGAACAAGGAATTGGATCGACAATCTTGGGAAATGAATTAAACCGGTTCAGTCTGGTTTGGGCGATCTATTTTGCACACCCCTATAACACACAAGAGTAATTCCTATTTGTCTAGCATTGACACCACCATCGTTGTGACCTCATACAACTGGTACCAAGTGATTGCATGATTATTGCATGTCTTGATCTCCTTGATTGACCACCACCACATTGGTAACACTTCTCGCTTGCTTCTCCCTCTCTCAACCTCTCTCAACCATTGGCCATTGTGAACACGATGTTAATGGTCACCGTCATCAACGATAGCAATAGGTAGCGATGATGGCTACAATTTATAAAAATAGTTTTTTGTTTTTTTAAAGTAACTTATTTGAATTTTTCTTTCATTCCCAACCTAGGTGCATCCAACATTTGATGGATTGGATATAACTATATCTTGTTGTTATTGTTGGAAATTATATCCAAAGAAAACAAACATTTGTTGTAATAAGAATATAAAATTGGAGATGGGGTACGGATATCCGAATCTCCTTAAGGTGATTAGTTCGTACCAATGATACTCCGCAAATTCACGAATTATGCCTCCAAAAATACAACACATCGAACCTGTTTGGATTAGCACTATACAAATATGACTCGGTCGAACCGTTCAATTGAACCAGCACACATAGAAAAATCAGAAGAGTAGAAAAGTATATCAACTCTTTTTTTCTGGAATCAAGTAAAAAAAAAAAACAAAAACTGTAATGAAGCTCTATGCTCCCATCTATTTATAGAGCTTTTTAATTCATGTATTGAAGAGACACATGAATTAAATAGACGCATGTATCCACAAAATTCATGAATAAAGAGATATGTGAATCCAAGTATGTGAATTCAAGAGATTCGTGAACTCAATAAATACATGAACTAAAAGATACATGAATCTAGGAAATTCATGAACTCAATAAATACGTGAACAAAAAGTTGAGGAAATTCATGAATTCAATAGGTATGTGAACATAAAAGACGTATATTAATTTATTGATTTTCGTTGATCCATTAACCATAATTATAACAATCCCCTCACATTAATGGATACACCGCATCAAGATAGGTAGCTTTCGCTTTAAACCTTCTTTAGTGAAAGCCTATCGAACTTACTTAACTAGTCGATGGACTAAGCCTTGAATCGTCGTTGTTTGTGTAAGCCTAGACAATAAACCTCACACAGAGTATTTCCAATTTAAGATTGGTTCTCTGTTGTGTTTGTTCTTTTGGCCTTGAATCTCTCGGGATTCATGCGTGCTTTAGAAAATCTAGCCTTTAAAGATTTTCATATAATCGGCCAGCTCCACGCGTATAAGTGCATTCCTATTAAAGATATTCTACCATATCTTACTTGGATGTTATATTCCAAGTTATAGGAATCATTAAACGCATAGCATATCCTTAATAACGCTGTAGGAAAGCATTGTTGCATCATATGAATGAGAGACAGTGCTTACACTAGAGTTTCTAGAATTTGCGTTGTTCTATTGAACCTAGACCGTAGGATCTCCAATCGCATAGGTTAGGTTTCCACCCTAGAATCTCTTTATTGGGTTAAAGCTCTTAAACCCATTCCCCTTGATAAGCAGTTTATCCGCTCTTTTGAGACAAACCTTTTGTCAGCGGATCCGTAATGTTTTCCTTTGACTTTACAAAGTCTACAGTAATGATTCCATTTGAGAGTAACTGCGTTACAGTATTATGTCTACGACGAATGTGTCTAGACTTACCATTGTAAATCACATTATGTGCTCTTGCAATTGCTGCTTGATTGTCACAGTGTATGCAAATTGCAGGCATAGGTTTTGGCCACATTGGAACATCTTCTAAAAAATGTCGAAGCCATTCTGCTTCTTCAACAGCTTTATCCAAAGCAACAAACTCTGATTCTATTGTAGAGCGTGTTATTAGAGTTTGTTTAGAGGATTTCCATGACACTGTGGCACCTCCTAGCGTGAACACATACATGTTAGTCTATTTCGATTCATTAGAATCTGAAATCCAGTTGGTATCACAGTAACCTTCCAAAACAGCTGGATATTTGCCATATTGTAGAACATAATCTTTTGTCATTTTCAAATATCTTAATACTCTCATTAGAGCACTCCAGCGCTCGTAACCTGGGTTACTGGTATATCTACTCAATTTGCTTACTGAGTATGCAATATCAGGTCTAGTGCAATTCATGATATACATGATGTTGCCGATTACTTGAGAGTATTCTAGTTGTCTGACACTATTTCCAGTGTTCTTTCTTAAAGTTAGGTGTGAAAGAAAATGATTGTTTGTATCTTTAATGCTGAATCCTTTAAATCTCTCAATTACCTTTTCAATGTAATGAGATTGTGTTAAACCTGAGCCATCGGAATTTGTTAGAATTGTGATACTGAGTATAACATCTGCTACACCTAAATCTTTCATCTCAGAGTTCTTCTTGAGAATGTTTTTGGTGATTCTGATGACCTTAGTGTTATCTCCAAGAATTAATAAATCATTGACATATAGACAAATAAGTACATATCCAGCTGTTGTGGATTTAATGTACACACATTTGTCACACTCATTGATTTTATACCCATTTTGAATCATTACCCAATCAAATTTCTCATGCCATTGCTTAGGAGCTTTGTTTAAATCCATACAATGATTTGACAAGTCTACATACTCGGTGTTCTTGTCCTTTGACCTTGAACTCTTCAGTCGTTCCATATAAATCTCCTCGTCGAGATCACTATTTAAGAATACAAAGTGTTCACATCCATTTGATGCATCTGCAAATTGTATAGTGAAGCTATAGCAATCAACATTTTTACTGATGTTATTCTTGTGACAGGTGAATAAGTATCGAAGTAGTCAAGACCGTCTTTTTGTCTAAAACCTTTGGCTACAAGCCGAGCTTTATACTTATCAATGGAACCATAAGCTTTTAGGTTTTTTCTTGAATATCCATTTACATCCAATTGGTTTATTTCCAAGTGGAAGATCAACCAATTCCCAAGTATGTATACTTAGGATATAATGGATTTCATTGTCAACAGCTTCTTTCCAGAAAAAAGCATCTGGAGATGACATTACATCTTTAAATGTTTGGGGCTCACCTTCTAACATATATGTTAGAAAATCAGGTCCGAAAGATTTTTTAATTCGAGACATTTTACTCCTTCGAAGTTCGGCTTCTTTGGTCACAACTTCATCATTCTTAGATTATGATTCTCTAAGCATTTTCTGAGAAAGTTCTCATTGATTTCTGATATATATCCTCAAAAAATTCAACATCCCTCGATTCTAGGATTGTATTGACATGGATTTCTGCATTTTTAGATTTGTGAACCAAAAACCTACATGTGCTACTATTTTGAACATAACCGATGAATATGTAATCCACCGTTTTAGGTCCCAACTGAGTTTGTTTAGGAGGAGTAATTGCCACCTTGGCCAAGCACCCCCACACTTTTAGAAAATTATAGAATGGCAACTTTCCATTTCATAACTCGTATGGAGTTTTACCTGTCTTTTTGTGGGGTATTTTATTAAAAATATAATTTGTTGCCTCCCCCCACAAGTTCTGAGGTAAACTTGAACTCAAAAGCATGGTGTTAGCCATCTCCTTTAGTGTCCTATTCAATCATTCAGCAACTCCATTTTGTTGTGGAGCATAAGGTGCAGTTGTTTGGAGAATTATTCCAAAACTAGCACAAAACTGAGGTGAGGACACCTGGAGTGCCATAACTTGGCACGCCGGGACACTTAAGTGTCATAACTTCAAAATGGTACACTTAAGTGCCATCATCGGAGTAAAATGGGACACTTAAGTGCCACTTCGGCGAAAATCCGGCCAAATGGGCTGACGTGGCAATTTTCCGACGAGTTTAGTCCAAAACGGCGTCATTTTGCATGCGACGTGGCGGAGAAAACGCAAAAACGACGCCGTTTCGTGTCTACGTGTAAATAATAATATAAAAATTAATTAAATTATAAAATATTCAAAAATTTAAAAAAAAAAGAAAAATTAAAAAAATTAAAAAAATTAAGAAAAATTTAAAATTTTTAAAAAATTAAGAAAAATTTAAAAGTTTTAAAAAATTAAGAAAAATTTAAAAGTTTTAAAAAATTAAGAAAATTTAAAAAAAAAAGGGGGAGGGGAGGTCGAACGGGCGGTTGAGGGCCGAGCCCTCGCCGCCGCCTCCCACGCCGCGCCGGGAAGGTCGGCAACGAAGGGGGAGGGTCGGCGGGGTCGCGGCCCCGGCCGACCGACGGCGAGGGCCGCGACCCTCGCCCCGGATCCGGGCGAGGGCTCGCGGGCCCTCGCCGCCGGCCGGCCGGCCCGGCCGAGGCCCGGCGACCCCGCCCGACCCTCCCCACTCTGTCGCCGGCCCTTCCTGGCGGCGGCGGGGAGGCGGCGAGGGCCCGCGAGCCCTCGCCGGATTTGGGCGAGGCCGCGACCCTCGCCCTAGATCCGGGCGCGGGCCACGACCCTTGCCCGGATCCGGTGAGGGCTCGCGGGCCCGCCGCCTCCCGCCGCCGCCGGAAGGGCCGGCAACGAGTGGGGAGGGTTGGCCGGGTCGCCGAGCCTTGGCCGAGGGCCTGAGGCCGGCCGACCGGTGGCAAGGGCCCGCGAGCCCTCGCCCGGATCTGGGCGAGGCTCGCGGCCCTTGCCGCGATCTGGCGAGGGCCGCGAGCCCTCGCCGTCCCGGTTGGCCGAGGGCCGCGACCCCCGCCGATCCTCCCCCTTCGTCGCCGGCCCTTCCCGGCGACGGCGGGAGGCGGCACGCCGGCGAGGGCTCGGCCCTCGGCCGCCCGTTCGACCTCCCCCTTTTTTCTTAATTTTTTAATTTTTTAATTTTTTAATTTTTTTTAATTTTTAAATTTTAATTTTTTTAAATTTTCTTATTTTTTTTATAATTTTTTAAATTTTTTAAATTTTTAATTTTTAAAATTAATTTATAATTTTCTTATTTTTATAATTTTTTTAAATTTTTTAAATTTTTCTTTTTTGAAATTTTTAAAATTTTTCTTTTTTTTTAAATTATTTTTTATGCTAATTTGGAGCTCCGGCGAGCCACGTAGGCAAAAAATAATAATAAAATATTGCCACGTAGGATTTCCGGCAAGGGTCGCCAGAGGTGGCACTTAAGTGTCCCACTCGAAAAAGAAAGTGGCACTTAAGTGTGCCGTTTGGAAGTTATGGTGCTTTAAGTGTCCCTGTCTTGCGGAGTTATGGCAGCACTTGCGCCGTACTTCGCCCACAAAACTCTTTGAAATTGATTGAATTGTATTCTCCTCCTCTATTAGATCTAGACGCTTTGATTCATTTATCAAGTTGGTTTTCAACTTCATTTTTATACTTGACAAACATGCTCATAGTCTCATCTTTGCTAGTTAGTAAATAAATATAGCAAAATCTAATACAATCATCCACAAATGTAATGAAGTACTTCTTTCCACCTCTATTTTTTACAAATTTTAAATCACATAGCTTACTATGGATTAATTGTAGAGGTTCACTTATTCTTTTAACGGATTTGAAATGTTTCTTAGCAAACTTGGCCTCAACACAAGTCTCACACTTGTAACAGGCATCCAACTCAATATTGGAATTAACCCCAAGTTTGTTGTTCTCTTCATTGTACCATAGTTTACATGTCCTAATTTACCATGCCATAGATAAAGAGACACAATAGTATAAACTAAAGACTTTTCTTTATTAATAATCTTTGGGTACACATAATTTGAATTTACATCAATGACAACCATATTGGCTTTAAACAGGTTACTACACAAATACACTTTCCCCACATACATTCCTCATTTTGAAAGTACAAACTAGCCATATTCAAATACATCTTTAAAACCCTTCTTGACAAGTATGGGGCTAGAAATTAGGTTTTTTCGAATCTTTGGTACATGAAGCACATTTAGTAGGGCGACCTCCTTGTTAGATGTAAACTTCAAGATCACATTTTCTCTTCCAACAATCTTTGCTGATACAGAGTTAGCCATATAAAACTTTTCATTTTCTTCAGCCTTTTCATAAGATGAGAACATGTGTTTATCTGCACAGATGTGATTTGCGGCACCTGTATTTAGCCACCAACCATTAGTGTTTGACACCAGAGATACTTTGGACATTACCACAGTAGACAATCTCTCAATATTGTCATGTTTTGTCAAATTCAGTTGTTGGGCTGCATCATCGTTCTTGCCTTTTTTCGAGCGCTTTTTGCAATCCTTAGCATGATGGTCAGACTTGTTGCATATATAATATGTCCTTTGGAATTTCTGGAACTGTTCCTTCTGCTTGCCTTTTCCTTGAAAATACATCTTCCTTTTTCTATTTTGCTTGGATTTGGAAGATTCCACATCGTTGGCCTTTGGCTCAAAAGGAGGGTGCGCACTCCTTCTATTGTCCTCCTCGATTCTGAGGTGCAAAATGAAATCTTCAAGGCTCATCTCCTTCCGTTTGTGCTTCAAATAATTTTTGAAGTCTAACCAGCTCGAAGGCAGTTTCTCAATCATGGCCACCACTTGGAATGATTCACTAAGTATCATTTCCTCAGCAGATATGTCATGTAGAATTAATTGCAATTCTTGAACCTGACTCATGACAGATTTCAAATCCACCATTTTATAGTCCAAGAATTTGACAACCACAAATTTCTTGCTGGCAAACCACAAATTTCTTGGTGCCAGCATTCTCAGTCTTATATTTCTTCACTAAGGACTCTCATACCTATTTAGCAGATTCAATGTTACAATAAACATCATATAGAGAATTCACTAAACAGTTAATAATATAATTTCGGCATAAGAAGTCTCCATACTTCGAAGCCTCCAATGCACCGAGCGTCATGACATCGTGCTCATCAAGACAAATTATCAGGCACACATCGATAAATATCTCGTTAGATTTAGCATAGTCAAATAAAAGAACATCTTCTGTTGCCATTGTTTAAAGCCCACTCCGGCTAATATCTCCGGTTTTTCATTAGCCGTAACTAGAGGTGTTGCTATCATAGTAGGCAAGGTTTGTTGAACTACCCCTCCAGAAATGAAGCCAAAAGTCATTTGGCCTGTAATGTTCTGAAAACAGTCCCGGGCATACCAATCGTATGACTTGTACCCACACCACCAAAATTGGCGTTAGCCCAAGGGCCTGTAGCATTGGTTGCTACAAATTCATATCCCGAGGGCTGAACATCTTCCATAGCAACAATTGAATCGACCATAGGAACGTCTCTGAAACATTATGGACATTGAAGTGCACTGATTGTTTTCAGCCATCTCAATAATCGACAAGAACAACAAATAGTAAGTGAACTAATCGCCTTAAGATTGTTGGAAATTATATCCAAAGAAAACAAACTGTTTGTTGTAATCAGAAAATAAAATTGGAGGTGAGGTATAGATATCTTATTCTTCTTAAGGCGATTAGTTCCTTCTAATGGTGCTCTGTAAATTTACGAACTATGCCTCCCAAGATACAACACCTCAAACTTGTTTGGATTAGCACTATGCAAATAGGATTCAGTCGAACCGTTCAATTAAACTAGCACACCCAGAAAAATCAGAAGAGTAGAAAAGTATATCAAAACTTTTTTTTTAATCGAGTAAAAAAAAAACAAAAACTGTAATGAAGCTCTATGTTCCTATCTATTTATAGAGCTTTTTAGTTCATTTACTGAAGAGATATATGAATTAAATATACGCATGTATCCATAAAATTTATGAATCAAGAGATACGTGGATCCAAGAAATTCATTAATCCAGAGACACGTAAATTCAAGAGATTCATGAACTCAATAAATACATAAACTAAAAGATACATGATTCATGAATTCAATAGATACGTGAATAGAAAAATTTAGGAAATTCATGATTCAATATATACATGAACAGAAAAGACGTATCTTAATTGATTGGTTTTTGCTGATTCATTAACCATAATTATAACAGTTATATCCAGTATTTTCCCAAAAACGAGATAGAATATAAGCAATTAGGAGGAGTTGTTACCCTGCTTCATCAAATCCTACCCTAATCCTTCTCTTAACATATGAAGTGAAAACACAAAAATAAGTTTGTGGGTCATTAGTTTTTTATTAAGTATAAGGTGAAAATTGGCAAGCCATTCAAGTCTCCATCTGCGTGATACTGAAGTTCCCCGGTATGTAAGTCAATATAGAAAAATTATTAAGTTAAAATTCTAATGCACGTGCGAAGTACTTAGAGGCCAAGAAAAAAAAAGAAAGAAAAAAAGAAAAAATGCTTTATTTCACAACAAAATGATGGAGAAGCGCAATTCAACTTTTAGTATATATATTCATTGATTCATGATGCCTTTTTTTTGTGAAAAAATAAATGATTTAAAAAGTATTTTCCTAAAAATATTCTTTTTTCTTACATAAATGAATGAAAAAATTAATTTCATTGTTCTCGAAAGTATTTAGATATAAATTCTTATTGAAAATTAAGAATTTTTTTATCGATTTATTATTTCTCACAATACAAATAATTACTTTTAGAAAAATGTATAATCCTTCATTTTCCATAACAAGCGGAACCGAATTAGAATTTCAGCCCCAATCAACTAAATTTCAACCAGAAATTACGTGAGATATTGTGACCAATTAGGGTTTCTTTGCATGCATTGGCTTGGCTGCACGTCAAATGTGAGATTTTTCTTTGTTTTGTCCCACAAAGTAAGTAGCCCACGTTGGACGGCACACAAGCACTGACCTCCTGTCTCCATTCATTTGGATTCTTCTAATTTTCCTTCCAGTCATCGCTCGTGCTTCTTCTATTATTGGAAAATAATTGCACATGAGGCCAATAAATATGAGGTAATCCGAAATTGACCCGACAACAACCGTTCATGACTGCAGTTTTTGGGCTGACCCTACAAACAAATAAATGTGGCAAGTAAGTTTATTCAAGATTGAGGTTATTAGAGACAAATTATTCATGATAATTAACGATGAAAAGGGATATTTGAATATTTTTCTTAATCTTTCAATTACGCCAATTTAATCAAACCTTTTGATGATTTGATAATTTATTCCTAAACATTTCAATTGTGCTAATATGTTTGAACTTTTTGATGATTTGTTGATCTAGTCCTAAACTTTTTGACGATCAATTTAATCTTTCCGATGTGGCGGTCTAATCGCGTTGATCATTCTACGTGGTATGCCTGTAATGTGAATAAATTTTACATTTCTAACATTATTTCCTTTTTCCTTTTCTCTTTGTTCTTCTTTTTCTTTTTCTCCTTTGACCTTCATTTGCCACCAGCAATGGTCTAACACTCTCTCCCCAGGCGAGGGCGGTCATTGCCTGAGGCTGGCAATGGCCCATGGAGGGAAAAAGGGAAAAAAAGAAAAGATAAAAAAAATGATAAAAAGAAAAAAAGAAGAAAAAATTTAAAAGTTTTTAAAAAATTGTAAAAGTTATCCATGTTTGACCTGACTGTGTCACGTAGGACGACAACTAGTGATTAAACCACCACATTAGTGATTTAGGCCAAAATTAGTCAAAATGACTAAATGGGTAAATCGTCAAAAGGTTTATGATTAAATTGGCAAATTATTAAAAGATCTAGGACTAAATTGACACAATTAAAAGGCATAAGAGTGAATTGGCCGCCACATGTAGGTTTAAGATTTTTGGATAAAATTTCCTATGTTATGAGCCGTGAGAGATTAGGTTTGGCAATTACATATTTTTCCTCCTCTTTTGACATCCTTTTTTTAGGTTGCTTTATTTTAATAATAAAAAATAAAAATCTGTACTCAAATATCAATAATATTTTAGGTTAGCATCTTATATTAGGAACAAGATAGAGTTACAACGGAGAGAATTATTTTTGAAAGTTAGATCTTAACATTGAAAAGCTTTTTCTGTCTCATTTTCAAGTAGACCACCAAACAATTGAAGACTAAGAAAATTATTTTCGTGGAAAAACATTTTCCTCCATTAATAAGTTCTCTGCCAAACAAAACACATCCTAAATTAAAAGGAATTAGAAGACTACTTAATTAGCTTACAAGGTGACTTAAGTTTCAGTTCTTTTTGGCTTTCTTTTCACCGTTCCTCTCAGTATCGTAGTTTTCACCCGAACAGATCAAGGATTGAAGAGCCTCGAGTCCTTCGACTTTTTCTAGACATGTTCGTGGGTTTCTGAATGATTAATTTTCTGACTCGGTCAAGAAAGGAAAATAGGAGAAAGTTGCTGCCGCTCTGCATTTACTTTAGAAACGGAGAGATCTCGGGAAATTGAATTGGTCAGCCGTGATTCATTCCACTATTGATGCCGACTCGAACAAGATGCCGACTCGAACAAGATTGATACACATACATATATTTATATTCATATATTATTTTTATTTATTTATGCTATGGATAGAGATAATAAGTCTATGAATTTCTTTGTTTTTGTGAAAGAATAAAAAATTGTATTCATATCATAGCGTTGTTTGGATGGTTGCAGATAAAATCGATTACTTCAAACAAATAAAAAAAAGCTGCATAATTTCTTACATTTGCAATAAAAAAAGTGATTTCGATTACTTTTTTGAACTTTCTCCTTTATTGTATTTTATTTTATTTCTATCTTATCCTTAATATATGTGTGTGTAAGGACGTGGAATCTAGTAATTTACAAGAGTAATTCTTGTTTGTCCAGCATCGGAACTACCATCGACATTGACGTCGGTACGAGTGTCGTGGTCATTGCTCTCATTCAACCACTACGTATTGGTTGCGTGATTATCGCGATGTCTTGATCTCCTCGAGTGACCATGACCCCCATATTGGTGACACTTCTTGCTTGTCTCTTACCCTCTACCATCGACAATTGTGACCACGGTGATGGTGATTGCCATCGTCAACGATAGCAATAGGTAGCGAAAATGGCTACAATTTGTAGAAAAAAGTTTTCCAAAGCAATATGAATTTTTATTTTCAATCCTGACCTAATGTATCCGACATTCAATAGAATAGATATAACTATATCATGCTATAATATCTCAGATTTTCCCAATAACAAAATTGAGTATAAGAAATTAGGGGGAGTTCCTCCACACAAAAATAAATTTGTGGGGTCATTAATTTTCTAAATATAAGGTGAAAAATGGCATGCCACTCAAATCCCCATCTTGGTGATAGTGAAGTTCCCTGGTACGAAGTCAATGCAGAAAAGTATAAAGTTAGAATTCTCATGCACGTGTGCCTCACTTAGAGACCAAGAAAATAGAAATGGAAAAATCTCACAACAAAATTGTGGAGAAGCATAACTCAACTTTCAGCTTATTTATTCATTGAGTTATTTATTACAATTTCAGCACCAATCAAGCAAATTTCAAGCAGAAATTACGTGAGTTGTGACAAATTTAGGGTTTCTTTGCATGCATTCGCTTGGCTGCATGTCAAATGTGAGATTTTTTTCCTTGTTTTGTCCCACAAAATAAGTCGCCCACGTTGGACGGCATTCGAGCAGTGACCTCCTGTCTTCATTCATTTGGATTCTTCTGATTTTCCTTCGAGTCATCGCTCGTTCTACTTCTACAATTGGAAAAATGATTGCACATGAGGCCAATGTATATGACGTAATCGGAAATTGACCCGACAGCAACTGTTATTGACTGCAATTTTAGAGCTGACTATACAAACAAATAAATGTGACAAGTAAATTATATTTAAGATTGAGGTTATTAGAGACAAATTGTTCATAATAATTAACGATAAAAAGGGATATTTAAATTTTTGTCTATCACGAATTTATGTATTAGATACCTCATTTATGTGATTGAATATGCTTAATTTCTACCTGTATACACATTTTTAGAAGGGAAACAAATGAAATTAGAAAGGGCAAGATCGATTCATTTGACCAATTGTTCTTCTATTCTCTAGTAGCTTTGCTCAACTCCATCAGTTTACTCAGCTAAACAAACACATGTGAGGACTGTACTCTCCATTAATAGAAAAGCACGGTAGTCCCGAGATGCCATAAAGCTTTTATTATAGTTTGGACTTCTATATTATTAGTAGTTTGAGCTTGGACATATGAATATATACTGCATATATATAATCTCTTTATCTTATAATTAATTGGAAGGACTACATTGACAAATCATCAAAAGATTTAGGACTAAATTAATTTCTTTTTGGCTAAACTGAGAAGTTCAGGAGGGAAGTAATTAAACTAAATTGAAAGAAGGGGCAAAGCAAATTTTAAAAATTGATTTCTAAGTCCGGTAAAGGCTGATTTATGCGGCAGGTAATATTTCCTCATATGCATAAATTTTTGCTGAGTTGCATCTATGGGCGGCTATTTTTGTGGAGAAAGCACCAAAACCTTTTCTTGAGATGATGAGAAGACCATCCTTGTAGGCTTGTAGCAGCAACAACAACGATGATGATGATGATGATAATAGGCCTACTTAGAGACGATACTTTAAGAAGACTATCTTATAATGCATTTTGATGGGTATGTCTGGCAGTTGTCATGCTAAGGAAAATCAGTATGACCCTATGAGAGTCATCCCTAGTAATTAACTTGCATTATATAGATGTCTACATATACCTACATACATACACACTTACATACAAACATATATATATATATATATATATATATATATATATATATATATATATATAATGCATTAAATACTTGTCACGATAAAGTTTGCCAGCGGTACCTACTATTTTTGCCCTTTAAAGTCAATCACATGCGGTAGATGTAGATGGAGATGTAAGGGAGGAAACGGGAGAATGACCTCCTTGATCCGTTATATCTATTTTTTTATTTATTTCTTCTAGACCGTACATATTTTCCAAGATCTATGTCTGGAAATATTCGTGTCGTAGTGCTTGGGAGAAAAATGAGAAACGGGTCTCTTGTAAGGGCTACCGGTAGTGTTTTTCTAGAAAATGATATGTACAATTGAATCGGCAACATGTTCAATTAGAGTAGGATATTCAATAGGGGTGAGCCTAGTCCGGATTGAGCCGATCCCGCACCTAACCTAGGAATTGATCTGCACAGTGTTGGTCCTTAATTTTTGGGACTAAGGACCAATCCTGATGAGCTTGGAACTGAGGACCAGATTGATCTTATGAATTCGGTCCGGTTCTAAGGTCAACCTAAGATCAACCAATTATCTTTTGTTTCATTTTTTATATTTATTAAAAAGACAAACATACTATTTCAATTACATATTCATCAACAACGTGACATTGAGCAACCAAATTATGAATACCAATACATATCGAACATATTTATAATATAAAGTAACAACAAAAATTTACATTTGTTAAAAGCAACAAACCATAAAAAGGAACATGCGAGGCTGGTGAGTGAATAGAGGCGAGCGACAAGGCAAGCAGGCAAACGAGGCCAAGGCGGGCGAGCAAGGTTGATGCGAGTAGCGAGTTTTTTTTTTTTTTTCCTTGTCAGATAGGACTAGATTTCTTCCTACGTTTTAATTTACACGACAAACTGAATTGTGAAAAGAACAAAGGAGCATGCGCTAGAATTTCGAGTAGATAAAAGCATTTATATATTAAGTATAGGGTTGGTCCGGGTTAGACCAACTCTAAACTCCTAGTACCGAGAATTAACCCACATGGTGTAAGGTCCAAAGGGCGAAGATCAATGACCAACCCAGTCCCCTTAGAAACTGGATCAAGATCGGTCAGGTTGGGCCAATCTAGGGTTAGTTGAGGGTTGACCCAAATCGATGCTTACTCCTAATATTCAATGCATGATTCACGGATCGCATGAGGATCGGCCCTCGATTCCAACACCACTAGCGGTGCACTACCATTCGCTGCTAGAATTACTCTGCTTGGCTGTTTGGTCTATCATGGTCTAAGAAAACATTGGTTTTTTCTACATTGTAATCTCGGTTGGCGTCAGCTGATACGTCGGCTTGGTTATGTTGGAATCGCAGATTGGAAGTGATTCAATTGGAAAGGTTTTAAAAGTTTCAAGTACGGATTATGAGTTCGAGAACCACACGCTAGAAAAATGGGGCAAATTCAGAGACCAAGTGTTTGTAGTTCCCCCTTACCCCTTCAATCTCCGATCCCCATAATCTCAATCGCACGTAACATTTTGAAAAATGGAACAATTAATCAGGATAACTCAAATCGGGTTATGGTCTCGTCTCCGCTCCATTTTTTTCTAGCCGTTTTTTAAACTCCCGTTCAACCGCATTCCATCAAGCAACATAATTACCTTTGTTTTTAGAACTACTATTCAAGCATTACATCTATCTTTGGTTATTCTCTCAATTCAAGAACCAACTTTCTACCACATGGTGTTCACAATTATATTATTTCGTAACTCTTCTTAAACTAGAGGTGATCTAGGCGACGACGACTCATTGTGCCCACTTGGGCCAGTTAATTCGAAGGTGAGAATGAGTAGGCCTGGACAAGTAATTACCTTCTTCAACCCGACCAGCCAAGGGCTGATCAATCTTCTTCTATGTAAAGACATTTCTTTTCGAGGGTATTAGAAAAACTATCCTCGATGATAGGCCTAGCCTGCCCATTCGTTAGGTCTTCCCTCCAAGATCGACCAGGATCAAATCGTGCAAAAGCACGCAACCTTAGGGACTTAGGTTGATGTCGGACTTCTATCGGTCATTTGACGTAAATTACCAGCACTGGTCAAACTTTGACCACGACTCCATCTTTTCACACTTTCGTAAAGGACAGGCGCCTCCTAGTATTGCATAGAAAATCATAGGTATTAATCAATCACCCTAGCTCTCTAGATTCTCTATTTTAGGGGGACCTACAAAAAACCCTATAAAAGAAGGAGGAACTCATTTAAAGATCAGCAATTGATTAGCATCGATCGGAATGGACCGGTGCCTTTTGACCAAGCTATAAACACGTTTAAGAGAGACGGCGGAACACGACCGAAAAGCCACCGCGTTGCTTGCATGTCTTCTTCGGGAAAATAATAAACATTCTCAAGTGGTGCAAGCTCTTGCTGCATTTCCAAGACTCGCCATGCTTTTCAGCCTGAAATTCCTCTTTTTAGGAAGAATCTGCATCATGCAGCTCGTTGCCAATCTAACGTTACGCATTGTACATAAGAAACCATACATCCTTTTTGGGGACTCGCTCTGCTGGACAATGAAGAAAACCCTCGTATCAAGAAATAATATAATAAACGTAGGGTCTAGCGCAAAACTATTTGTTTATGTAGGAAGACGGCGAGATCGACGCCATATTTGGTATGCAATACGATTTTGAGGAGTTCCTTCGTAGACTTCAAATAGAATTAAATTGGTCTCATACAGAAGATGGCGGAAATGAATTGGGTCGCATAGAGGGGAAAAAAATAATGCGAGGTTTGACGTGTTTTTTTGTAGCGGATCAACACTGTCTACCACATCATTCACAGGAACGAAAGAAAATCCACCGCATGATTGATAGAGTAAGACGTATTACAATGTAAGTAGGTTAAAATTAATAACAGGGAAGAGAGCAATAAAGAATTTGTGCATACTTCAAAGTATATAGAAAATAGTACATGGACGCTTTATTAGATGATTATTTAAGTTAATATATACCAATCAAGTTATGCATAGTCAAAGAGAGAAATATGCATGCAATCTCTAGAAATATATAGAATCAACAGATTTGTCATATTTCTAACATGGAAAATTACCCTATAGAAATCCGTGATTATCTTTGACAACATAGAATGCTGAATAAGAACCTGCCTGCGAGGCATATTGGTCCCTCCCTGTTGTTGTCAGCTGGTGTGCAATATAGCTGCGACCATGATTCATTTTGTCAATAGCATCGCCTTACTAGTGATTCTGAAGCAACATATTTCTTGTCCGCAATGCAATCGTCGTGCTACAAAGCTGTCTCCCTAATCCCGTCAACAGAAATCCGCCAACGTGGAACCTACGTGTTATGGATAATATTCCCACATGGGTGTTTGAATTGCACACGTGAACTTTTTCTCTTCTCCGTTTTGCATCTCCATGCCCATATTTATACCCTCCAACCTTGGCTGAACTCTGATATATTCTCTCTAGCTTACAATCTCTCTCCGCATTCCTTGATTCATCACGAAATTAAGCTGTTGAAGCTTTTTCGCGTTTCGGGTTTTTGATTTCTTGCAGCTTTTGAGTTTGCACTGTTGCCGTCGTAGAGAGGGGGAAGGGAGAGATGTTTAAGGAAAGGATCAGCAAGAAGAACCCTCTGCATTTGAAGTGCTTGAATCACATATCGATGCAGTGCCGGTCCGTTGAAGAGTCTATCAACTTCTATTGCAACGTCCTCGGTTTTGTTCCCATTCGAAGGCCTAGTTCGTTTGACTTCGACGGTGCTTGGTATGTATCGTGCTATTGATGTGATAAGAACGCAGTTGCATTGTCTTTTGAAACGCGGGCTGAATGAGAAGTGGAGCAATCGCTGCAATTTTATTTTTTTCGTAAAAATGTTGTTGTCTTGACAGAATTTAGGATATGATAACTGATATTTTTCTTCTCCTTTTCACCTTGTAAATGCAGGCTATTCAACTATGGGATCGGCATTCATCTGATCAAATCCGAGGACCTGGATGGACTGCCGAAAGTCGGTCAAATCAATCCCAAAGACAGGCACATTTCTTTCCAGGTCATCTATCTCTTTCCCTTTGGATTTGGAGTATCGCAGACGTCGCTGGTTATCTAGCTTGTTCAAAGCATGGATAAATAAGTTACCTATGAAAATGTACATTTCATGACATTCGCGATATCACTATGTTTACATCCAAAGCTTTCAGCAACTGAAAATAAGACAGCAATGTCGATATAGCCAAATTCTCACCGGTGCATTTCATTAGCAGTGTGAAAGCATGGAAACAGTGGAGAAGAAGCTGAGGGAGATGAAGATAGAGTTCGTGAATGGCCGAGTGGTGGAAGGCGGCATTGCCGTCGATCAGCTCTTCTTCCATGACCCTGATGGCTTGATGATCGAGGTCTGCAACTGTGAGAACATCCCGGTGGTTGCACTTGACGACGATGGAGATGCCATTTGAGGGTGCTCGCTAGTGAATGGCGATAACGTGGAGCAAGAGCGACAATACAATTGAGCTGTGTTCGACACCATATGAAATGAATTGGGCTGCGATTTTCATGCATGATAGTGTAGAAGAAGCAAGGTGGAGAAATCAGAAGTTGTTATTTTGTAGGATCAATTCGTTCATTCATATGTGTATGTATGCTTTTGGTTTTGAACTTTTTTGTTGCTTTCGGACTCGAGTCCGGCGATTAATGCGTTCTTTTTTCCTCCTTGTATACAAAGCATGACTGGTTGATTTTCAAAGACAAGGATGGTGTTCAAATTCTTTGAGAAGGAAAACGCCTCTCATACCCTGAAAGCTCGTTTGACATCTCAAATGCGATTAAGGATAATGACACAAATGAATTTTGATGTGATGTACGAATTTTGATGTGATGTACAATATGAATCATGGACTTTTAATTTATTTAGTATAGTTTTTGAACTTCAGCTTAATGTGCAATATGATTCTTGAAGGTTTAATTTCTTCAATGCGATCTTTAGACATTGGGTCATATTCAATTTAGTCCCTAAACTATAATAAAATCTTCAATATTGTCTTCTTATTCATTCAAGTTTAGGGACAATATTGAATATTTTTGTGTTGTTCGAGGGCTAAGTTGAACATGTATCAAAATTTTAGAGATCACATTGAACGAATTAAAAGTTCAAAAACCACATTGGATAAATTAAAAGTTGAGAGATTACATGGTACATTGAGCCAAAGTTTAGAGACTATTTGTGTTATTTTCTCAATGCAATATTATAACGCAATGGCTTCTCGAAAGTTGGTGAAAAGATTAAAAGTTCACACTTTAAGTGTGTGTTTGATAGCAATTCTCTTTTTGAGAATAATTTATATTCAAAAATAGTTTTTTCCATTTTTATTTATAGGATGAGTTTTTGAGCATTAGAACGTGATTATTAATTACACAAAATTTATATTTCCAGAATAAAAAAAGAACAAGAAGGCATTTGATATGACTTTCAATTTTTTTGTGACATAAAATTTCTTCTATTTTTTTTTTTTTTTATAATTTTATGAGTGTTTTCTATTTTTATTTTTTATTTTTTCCTTTCCTTCTTCTTCCTCCTTTAGCCGGTTTGCCAGGCTTTGATGATGGCCAATAACGGCTAGAGACAAGAGTTGACAACCTCTCATGGCTGGGCGAGGCCTTGCTTAGCCATTGTGAGGTTGGCTTTGCCTAACCACGGTGAGGTCAAGCCCCTCGAGGATAGCGAGGTTGTCGGACCTTGTCTCTTTTGCCGAGGCCCAGTAACTAGCTAGAGGAGGAAAAAGAAGAAAGAAAAGATAGAAAATCAAAAATGAAAATGACCAATTGCATAAATTGTTTTTTTTTTTTCCATTTCTTGTTTTAATTCCAAATATACTCTCTCACCACTAATTTGTATCGAAAAAAAAAAAAATGAGCAGACGCTACCAAACGAATTTTATACATTTTCGTTCTCGGAACCAAAGAATAGAATAACTGAGAAACAAAAAATGTTACCAAACAGGGCCAAGAAGTTGAATTCTCTTAGTTCAAAACTTACTCCGCACAATCACTTGGGATGAGGACATAAAATAAATAAATAAATCATTGGGATGATGTTACTTCTCCATTCGAAGTATTGGTAAATTTCTAAAAGCGTTGGCAAATATTATAATAATGTTGGTGAGAAATTAGTAATCATGATTTCCCTGTAACTTCTTATATACTTTAGACACTTTTATGAAATTACCAAACTCTTCTCTATAATAAGCAAATTACCAACTTTTTTCTTTATCTTTGACCAACTTTCATTTGTTTATCTTAACACCTCCTTAAATTTACCAATTTTTGTATGAATTTATCAATTTTTATTTGAGCGACTTATCAAATTTTCTCTAACTAGAATACATCTAACTTTGGGTTACCAACTTTAGTTTGAATTATTTGCCAACATTTATTTGGTTATTTTAAAGTTATCAACTTTTGTCTATTACATGAATTTTTTTGTGGCATGTTCTCTTATATGAATTGGCCGACCATTATTTACGTGACTTATCGGTTTTGCTCCCTCTAATCCCGTAATGCGAGCTTGGGCCTTGCATGAACCAAACGAATAGGGTGGTGAGATTGTGAAGCTGTGTACAGTAGACCAAATTTACCGCAAAAATTCCAATGATCTCTATCGTTTAAGTATGAATTAAAGGTACACTTAATTGTTTAAGCCCACTAATGCTAAATTTCATAGGTCATGCAATCTAAGAATCCTACAGACATATTATGATGACTCCATCTAAGATGGATGACTAAGGGGACCGACTAGTGAGCGACCTGGATTTAGCACCATAATCACGAGATAAATGGCACGCTTGGCCTAAGCATTTCATTGAATCCCAAATACTCCAATCTTAATGGCTGGTCGAAAACCTTTCGATTGCTTGTTGCTGCGACGCTTCTTGTTCAAGAATTACGACAGAATGTATATATCCATGCTGCGTTAATACAGTGCATCAGTCCGCGCTCCACCGCGTTCTTTTTCATCGATTAACTTAATAAAAGCAAAGCATTGAAGAGTAGCACGACAATTTGGAAGGCAAGGAAATCAACCAAGTACAGCTTGAGCTATCAAAAAGCTGATGGATTAGATTAATACAAATTAGGAGCGGAGGTTGATGTCGCGAAAACGACTCGTCCATAAAAGACAGCCGCCGAATAATTGCGATGACGACAGCACCAAATGCTTTGTTTTTGGACCTTCCTCGGGTTCTTGTCGACTGTTTAGGTTGGCAGCACGCCTCCTGCTTTCTTGTTGATTATTTATTAATTAGCATGCTTAATGACCACTCGGACTAAGAAGAAGACGATAATTACTAAATAATGTGCACTAATTGCTGAATTATCATTTGGTAGGTTTTCCAATCGAGTGTCTTCAACTCCGTCATCGATGAGAATGCTAGAATTCTCTCTCTACTACATCTTGATTTCTCTGATATAATTATTGGTAAATTATTTGCGTTTCGTCTAGTTGAGATCTGTGGTTTATGATAAAATAGAGGAAAGTGTAGTATATTCACGTTACTAAGCGAAGGGTACAAGCCTTCCCTTATATACAGGGTGAGAGGCAATTAGGTTTGATTACAATTGGTGTAAACTACACTTAGGGTGCGTTTGTTTTGCGGAATACATTTTCGGGAAAAACATTTGCCTCATTTTCCGGCATTTAGGTCGCTTAGGAAAATGAGTCAATGGAAAACGTTTTCCTAGTCAATGGAAAATGTTTTCCTAAGAAAGCTAAACTCGGGAAAATGATTTCCCCTTTGAAAAGACCGGAAAATGTTTTCCGAATCACCACCGCCTGCGGTTGCCTAGCTGGATAAGAGCTCCCATGATGTCTACCCAGGACGAAGGAGTTCGAATCCCGCAAAACACACGGGATCTTAAGCGCGACGTCGGGGTGGTGGGTTCTCCGCTAGCGTCGCCCCAGGGTTTACCCGTCGGCTGCTGGTTGTACGGGACATAGGATCTTAAGCGCGACGTCGGGATAATGGGTTCTCCGCTAGCGTCGCCTAAGGTTTACTCGCCGGGCTGCGATTGTACGGAGTTCTCTAGGTATCAAAAAAAAAAAAAAAAAAAAAACGTTTTCCGAATCTACCAAAGCTTAGATTTGATGCTTGGTTTACAAACAATTATTCTTATAAAAATGTATTTTAAAAAAATTGAATTTGAATATTTTATTTTTTAAAAAATTAAAATTTGGAAAACATTTTTAAAATAAAAATAAAAATTCAAATTTGCTTCTTTTTCTTTTTATTTTCTTCCTTTTTCTTTTTGCTTCTTCACCCGTCATCGGCCACAAGGATGGCCAGTGAATTTTTGCTTCTTCATTTTTTTTCTTGTGATGAAGTGTGATAATTTTTTAATGGGATACAAATGGCAGAAAACATTTTCAATTATACATCGCAAAACAAAGGAAAACAAACCGTATTCTTGGAAAATGCTTTCCCCGGAAAGCATTTTCCTTTATTATTGAGTTTTCCGTGAACAAACGCACCCTTAACTTGATCTCAAATATGTACATCTAACACATCGTATGCATGGAATAACAAGTATAATAGATTTTTGCAGGACATGAAACTGAATATCTTCCTGTTCAAACCTACTAGTAGGCAGCGTAGCTAGTTGGGTTCTACTACCTCAGCGCCGAGGAAATGAGTTTGATTATCTGCGTTGCTAACACGTCTTAAATGGGCGGCCATGGTGGTAGGGTCTTGTGCTAACTTCCCCCCAGGTATAGTCACCGCGTTGGGTGGTCGGCCGACACTGGTTGATAGCCCAACGGCGCCAGGTAGTCAACAAAGTTGATAGCCTGGCGTGCCAAGGTGGTTGGCGATATCGATAGCCTAGCAAGTGGAGTCCTGGGTATAAAAAAAAAAAAAAAATCTTCCTATTCAAAATAAACTTAGGATCCTTTTGTCTTGTAGAAAACATTTCTTTCATTTTCCTTTCTCCTTCTTCCTATGCTAGCCACGTGTTTCAATAATGGTTTGCAGCCCACCGATCAGCCATGATGCAGGTTGACGAGCTCAAGGCTTAACCAATCTAGACAAGCTCAAGCTAGCAGAGGTTGCCGAGCACAAGGCTTGCCAAATCTAGGCAAGCTTGGGCTCAATCGAGGCTAATGGGCTTGCAGCTTGCTTGATCTTGACGAGGTTGAGCTCACTTGAGGCCTGCGAGTGATTGTCGTGGCTATCGTTGGTCAGTCGTGGTTGAGGAAGAGGAAGAAGAAAAGGAAAGGAAAGAAAAGAGAAAAGAGAAAAGAGAAATAAATAAATAAATAATTAAAAATTAGAATTTCTTAAAAAAGAAAAGAAAACATAAAAAAGAGAAAAAAATAAAAAATAAAATTTAAAAACTAAAAATTTGATTTTTAGAAATAAAAAATCATTACAAAAAATTAAATTTTTTTGGGTCTAAAATAAAGCCATGGAACTGAAATCATTTTCCAATGAGATTTAACAATCGAAAACATTTTCGATCATATATCACAAAATAAGGGAAAATTAATTGTATTCTTGAAATATATTTTCTTGAAATATATTTTCTTTTATCATTGAGTTTTCCCCAAAACAAACCAATCCTTAAACTCATTTTGGAGCTTGATTCAAGTATTCATGCTTGTCCATAAGTACCAATAAATTGCAGAACACTAACAACAAATTTCAGTAAATCATCCCCAAATTCTCAAAGTACTTGCCGATTAGAAGAGAGACCGAGAACTAATATGTCATGCAAAAAAGACTGCTCTAGCAACTATGATGGCTTTTTTTATGTATGACGATATTCTTTAAGTTCGATTTTATCAAAAATTTTGGAATTCTTTTCCCGAATTGCATACTCCTTTAGACGGTTCGACAAGATCCATTATGATCAATATAGGTATGAAAAAACGTCAGGAAGATTTCACCAGCGTGTACACGATAGACAGACAAAGAACACCTACAGCTCGGGGAACTCGGGATGGCAGTTGAAGTGTAATGAAAACAGCAATACAGACATATATACAGCCGGTCCGAGAGCAAAACCTAGACATTTCTCGTGTCTTTGCGTGTCACAGAGCCTCATGCTTTCCTCTGGACGCCTCAAGGTCATGTCCTAAGGAACTTACGCACACTCTTAACAAGGACTCCTGATGTGGAGATGCAAGAAATGCTCACTTACATAGGGTTCAGACCCCGTGCATGGTAATTCTATGATTTGCGCTTCTTGTTTCTCGAGTTTGACTGAGGGGCAGTGGATGGCTTGCCAAAGATGCCGCAAAGTCCACAGCCGGAGACTCTCGGAGAAGGCGGGTCCAGCGGTGGAGACTCGACCTTGACAGTGCAGCAGGGCTGACTGCTGGTGGATCGGCTCTGCTGCAGCGCAGCATCAATCGACCCGGTGCTCTGGGATGGCCGTAGCTCTCTGGGGCGGTCGGCTTTCCGGTTGACCTGTTGATGGTTAGGCTTCGTTTGATTGAAGGGGTCTTCTGACAAGAACTTGTCATCCCACACCAGACCCGATGATCCTTGTCTCCGGAATGATTTTGCAGACCTTTGCAAACCAGCCATCTCTCTCTCTCTCTCTCTCTCTCTCTCTCTCTCCGTGTGTATGTGGTGGGGATGTATCAGGTTCAGAGTATTCTTAAGGGAGAGGCTTTGGGATCAAATTATGATGGTTTGGATTTTTCTTGCAGTGAAAACATGTAGGTGACAAACCCAAAATGACAAGTGAAGAATATAGGGAAGGCAATAAAGAATGGAAACTACCTTGTAGCAAGAAATCAAAATTTGTCTTATTAACCAATCCCCGTATTTAATGATGGTCTTTCATCCCAGTTGACAATAAATTAAATATATATATATGCTTGAAAAAAAGTTTAGGATTGCGCCATCAAAACCATGCCTTTCCTTTTATAGGTTAGACAAGTTTATTGGGTTAATACCTTGAAAAACCTCCCAAACTGATATATATGTGATAAATTTATCCCAAACTATTTTTTTGACCATAAAAAACCTCAAAGTGGTATACCTGCGACAAATTTACCCCGACTGATCATAAAAAATCATAACCTGGTATACTTGTGACAAATTTACTCAAAACTAATTTATTTGACCGCAAAAATCCCAAACTGATAAATTTGTGACAAATATATCATTTGCTAAATTAAATTAATACTACAAAAAAAATCACAAAATTTGTAAACTGTAATAAACGGAGTGTAAAATCCCAAATTAGTATATCAGTCAACTGTCACGTGTCATTTAACTTAATAATTTGACTGTAATATTTAACAAAAACTAAAAGAGGGTAAATTTTGTCACAAGTGTACTAATTTGAGGTAAATTTTTCAAAGGTATACTAGTTTTGGGTTTTTGGTGGTCAAAAAAATAGTTTGGGGTAAATTTGTCACAGGTATACAAATTTAGGATTTTTTTCAGAGTTTCCAACGGTTTAAGTATCATCATAGATCATTTTTCATTTTAAAAAATTAAAGAATTATTTAGAAAAGAGGGATTTTTATTCTCCTTTAATATGACTATGTTGCTGACAAAATCAACTAATTCTTTTACAATATGAGGGTACAAAGTGACAACTACTAAATAGCAAGTACGAAATCATCTAAAGTTTATCGCTTGTATTAGGATACATTGACTTAAGACAATTTGAATAATCTTTAAGATAGTATACTGATACATAATGACTAGCTAGCTTGTTGGAGATGGAGTCTCAAGTGCTGTTGTCTATAAACAAATTCCGTCATCTGATAGCAAAATTTGAGACATGTGGCATGATTCATACCTCATATTGTTTCCAATCAAAATCACAGCTCAAAAGCTTCTCTCTCCTAAATTGATAAAATTGAAAAGTTTAAAACTAAATTAACAAGTTGTCATAAAATTTAAGACTAAATTGGTCACTGTACGATAAATTTAAAATGTTTTAGATAATTTTCGCTCGCTATTTTATTAGTCTTGAAGCTGAAAACGAGAACTAAGAGCTTTGTCAGGTATTGTTGCCAGTCACATCACTGGCTGAGATCACAATGGAAATATTCTGCATATTATCTACTTTATAGCTCGCATCCGGACAGAGCATTTGAACGGTTCTCTAGCCTTTTCTCTTTGGAGCATGGACTGACTGTTCTGACTTAAGCAAGCACACGAGCAGAATATACCAATGGGAAAATTTGACATTCCTTAGATTTGACCCGATCAATTCGAGCGAGAATTTAGCACTAGTGACTTCTGGAGATAGACAGAGAGAAACCATCAATCTTGCATCGATCTATTAAAGATTTACTAATCTAAAAATAAGGTTTTGCTGTAAAATTTATCCTTTTCACGGAGGGCCTTAAGATGCTCATGAGGATATCTAAGTTGGACGATTCACTGAACAATCCCTCACAGTAAAATTCTCATTTGAACTAGCGCATGTATACTGGCAAAGTAAAATGGCCATCAAAGGAAGTCGAACGCCGGTATATACCCCATCAAAACGAGTGAGCTCGATAGATGTTTGTAACCTAGAGGCAAATTCTAAACAGAGACGAGACACTTGATAGCAAATGAGCAATTCCTGATAAGCGCTGCATGCAAGATCTGGTAGATAACCGGGTTGAACTGCTGAATGCTTCACCTAAAGACCATTTTCCCACCTTTTCACCTAACAAAAAAAAGTAAAAGGGTTCTCTCGTTCATCTTCGAAAGCAACCTCAGAATCACACCAATGCACAGAACATCTAGAACAACCAGTGCGATATCATCATTCTTCTAGTTCCAGTTTATTATGAAAGAGAACCATATAAAAGATAAAAAGAAAAGCAGGTATCATGCCTGGCATACTATGAGACACCTCAAGATGTTCATCTTGTTCCATCAAGTGATTGCAATTTCTTACGTTTTTCTTTTTCAAAATGACAATTATTTCTATGTTACATCTATGAATTGGCATTTCCTTTGTCCTTCAGAAGTTCACTCAGAGCTTTAGGCCCCTGGAAATCTGCCGCCGAGTTTTTATTAAAACACCCACCTGACTGAAGCCAAATCTCTTTAGCTCTCCTCTTATCTTCCTTGATCTGTGCAAGAGTCTTGGGACTGGTAAAAGAAGCAGAGTCCACAGCAGATTGCCGCCACCTTGGAAGTGGTTTTCTTGAAGCTTTCGTTGTATGAGACCAACGTTTAGGCAGCCTTTTCTTCTTAGAGTGTACCCTAAACTTTTCCATTTCTCTGTGCCTGAGCCAACCATGCCTTCTAAAGCCATCAAGAAACTTTTCCTTGTCTTGGAATGATTCGATGGCATTCTTCCCCACTAATGCTAATCTTCCATTCCTCCGACCCAGGACAAGCCTTTCCTGTCTATGAACATTCAGATGAAATGAGCCATGCCTTCTTGGTAAACAGGAAAATGAATCAATTGTATTATTTCTCCTAAGGGACCTACAGAGATCCAAATCATGGTGGTCATCATGTGTGAGTTCCATATGCGGCAACTCTCTTTCTTGTAAGAACATAATATCTGAGACAGTCTCCCTAAACCGAACAGATAAACTTCGAACATCATTAGAACTATGGTCAAAATGCGAGTCATCGTCAGAATCATAAGTTTCATATTCACAATCTGCATCAGAGTACATGGGCTCATGCTCAGCCAAAATATCCGAATCATATTCATAGACATGGCTATTGAAATGCCTATACTGTGGATCAAGTTCCCAGAAACCCTTTTGATTACCCTGGACGGCCAAGCTTTTGGATTCACCATTCTCCGGGACATTCGATTCCCAGTATCCCTCTCTCACAGAATGGTCTTCCACTTGTCCCTCTGAACCATGAGCGGGGTACCTATGCAACCTGCTTTGAGACTGACCTACTGCAGTAAGCGTATATTCAGACCCAGTCTCAGCATCTTCTTTACAATCAGACATGGAAACCTGAGGAGAGTGATTCAGCTGTACATCATCTTGAATCAATATAGTTTTTACATCTTCCTTGTATAGACAACTCAAATTCCCTCCTGCTGGGGAAGTTCCCGACAAGTTGTGAAATTCCACTAGTGGTGGTGCTGGTGCAGAATCATCTCCACCAGTAATCTTCCATTCTGACAGTGTCACTTTTGTCATTTTAGATTCTTTATACGAAAATAAATTGGCATCATGTCCATCCCCAGTGGATGCCTTCATCTCCAAGGATGGAGCATTGTTTACTTTCAATGTTTGTTTTGAACAAATTGCGTCACGTCTACCACAGTCAGATCCATGAGAATAGGTACAACTGTCGCCTTTGTTGCAGAACCCATTATAATAAAAGTAACAAGGAGGGCTGATCTTATTTGCAGGCTCCATATGTAAATCAGATGACACTTCAGCATGTGTATCCAGTGGCTGCAAAAGCATCAACAACAACAAGATAAGTTACAGTACTAAGTCAAGTACTAAAAGCAGGTTAGCAAAACTTCCTTTAAGTCACCATCATAAACATAATACAAGTATACCATGGAACTGCAAGGAAAAAGGAAAGAAAACCATTCATATATTTAAGATATCATAAAATTGGGGGAGTTAATATATGCCGCTGTAGCACTACAAACATATCTCATCCAACCCATCATTTATTATGGATTTCTAATCCTCAAATATTGCAGAAGCAACAGGCAAAAATACAACATTAGGTACAATACTACTTCTCAATGTTCAATTGAGCCAATACCTAAAGAACTCGTTTGGTTTCTTCCACAAGTACATAAGAATTTGGGAAACATATGATTTGCTACCTCAATTTGAATTCTGTAGTTATCAGGGACCATTTCCTCTGTTATGGTTTTATAACCAAATTTAACAATTTGGATTTGGCCTGACCATTTACCTGAGTTTAATAAGCCCACATAGGGAATGGTTGATGAATTCAAACATGTAAAAGTGTTAACCAAGTCTAACTCTCTGTTATAACCTAGAGAAGATAAAAGGACGGAAAAGATAGCGTGACTACCCTGGAGTTCCGAAAAGCATCTGTTCACCTGTGATCGCCCACTTTCAAAGAGATGTCTATGCAAAATCTAGACCATTTCAAGCTCTCTGTAATGAATCATAGCATCAATCAGAAGGCGGACCTCAGAATATATTTCTCGCAAATACCTCCCTTCCCTTCCACTATATTATAGCAGATGACAAAACGATATCACAAATTTCAAAGAGCTAAACTCAACATAAAATTGCGCAGAAAAGTATTGCCAACTAGATTTGCCAGAATGTCCAGCATGATAACTTAGAAAGGGACGACGATTGTTCCTTATAAGAAACAAACTGAAAGAAAACGAGCTTACAGGATGTCTGAAGCCACAAGTAGGGTTAAGACAGTTTCCAGCTAACCAATACCAGCAATCCCTCGGGTTCAGCCTCGCAATCTCATTATGTCGGTACTCACAATCAAGCCCCTGGAAAATGGAAGGCAACATTATGTTACTACTGGAACGACTTACAGAAAACAGAGCCATCTCCTCAGTCGACAAACATGAAGAAGCTAACAACCACACCACTCGAAACCAGAGTCTCCGATCTTCTAAAGACTATGGCAAGGTATGCCCAATCCTCCAGGCGCTCATCACAGTAACAACTGAAAAACCTCCCCTTCGAAAGGAGCTCACAACGAACGCGCGCAAGGACAACATCGGCTCACTGAGAAGAACAGCGAATCAGCAAAGCACTACACAAATCGCTATGGCGTCATCCACTCCAACTCGAACATCAACCACCGAATTCATGTAAAGGAAGCCCTAGAGGCGAGCACACTAACAGTACAGGCTCTCGCCGGAACGGCAACGCAATCCAAAGCTAAGGCAAGACGGGAGGCAAAAGCCACGCGCCGATCGGGAGGCAAAAGCCACGCGCCGATCGGGAGGAGGACCGCGAGCACGGCGCGCAATGCGATCGGCGGGGAACGATCGACTGACCTTCTTGCAGGTGAGAGGCGAGGCCAGGAAGAAGACGCAATCGGTGTTCCGCTTCCGCGCCTCGTCGCTCATTCTGGAAAGAAGGAAGGAAAAGAGACGGGGATCGGCCGGCGACTGCACCGGCGGACGTCTGCAGAGCCTCGATGGAGGTCGCACCAGCACAGCGGCAGTGCGGTCTTACCTTGTGATCAGAGAGCTTCCATGGAGGAAATGGATGGTGACGACGATGACGCGAGGACAAACAGAGAGAGAGAGAGAGAGAGAGAGAGAGAGCAGCAGCGACGGTTCGGTTTCGCTGACCATCGAACGAAATGCATGGACGTTTTGGCTTTTCTCGGTTTATTGATGATTTTCTTTTTTTTTTTAAAAAAAATTGTGGCCATGGGGCATTTTTGTACTTTCTTTTTTTTTTTTTCCTTCATTTATCAATTTTTTTCCTTTTTTTTTTTTGGAATTTTGCGAAGCAAGGCTTATGCGATTTATTCACCTTAAAAAGGTGTAAATAAAGGTTATTATTTTCTTGACCTACGATTACCGGTTTAAACAGGCTGGTATGCATGGTTTACCAAAAAAAATGATAATTATACAAATGATTTTTAAATTTTGATTTAATGTACAATGTGATCTTGAAACTTTTAATTTGTTTAATGTAGTTCACAAACTTTGGCTTATGCACAATATGATCAAGAACTTTTAATTTGTTCAATGTAATTTCTAGACTTTTAATACATGTCCAATATAGTCCAAGAACTATAGTGAGATGTTTAATGTTGTCTTTTCATTAATTCAAATTTAGAGAGAATATTGAATATCTTCATATAGTTTAAGGACTAAATTAAACATATACCAAATATTTAAGGATCACATCAAACACATTCAAAATTCAAGGATCACATTACATATTTAGCTAAATTTCAAGGATCACATTACTTATTAACCAAAGTTCAAGGCCATTTTGTCATTTTTATCCCACAAAAAATTAATTAAATCTTTGTAATCAATATTATGTCGATTTAGATGAATGTAAACCTCAATACCAAGTATGGTTCGGTTATTAATAAATTACTGATAATGAAAAGATTTGTCGATGACTGTGGTATAAAGCTATTGACATACAATGGCAATTGATCAACGATTATCACTCAAAAATTTAACTAAGCGTTGGACATGGGAAATGAAGAAATAAAATAGAGCACTTAGAGCCATTTGGAGATACAATTGCATCTTGTCAAAGTTGTCCAAAAAATTGAACTAAACGTGTTTGCATTTGGCCAAACCCCTTTAGAGTTCAAAAGGCACTTTCAAATGCCGAATTGAATGGGGCCTATGATTGTGGCAGTTTCTAGATGTTCCCAGAAGAAGGACTTGAATGTGGGGATAAAACTTCATGAACTGATAAAAAAGGAGAATGTGGCTTGTAGCTTGAATTTGCTGAATGCATTGATCGATATGTATATAAAATGCGATTGCTTGATCAGTGCTAGGGAGGTCCTTGACAACATGGAGACCAGACACACTCTAATCATGCGAATATATCGACCAAGTTTTCCAAGGACACGGTTGGATGCGCCTCTCCCAAATCCAGGCACACTCTAGTCATGCAAATGCAACCTGATAGAATCTAGAACTGAAACTTGTCGAGATAGTGTCGAGAGAACTTATATGGTTCGAGGGGTCCGTTTGGTTACTTCTGTGGTGGTGTCTACTTCAAGAAATGGGATGATCATGATGCTAACCCGCGAGTGCAATGTAGATGAATAGATCGCATACAATTCCGTGAACCGCTCGTGCACGTAATCACCGCTTCACAAACTCATGAACTGCTTCCACGGTGATTTGGCACATTCGATTACCATTTTGTCTTTAGGACTGCTATGACGGATGCCTCCTTTCTTCAACAGGCTTGGAAAAAGGAATATGCTTCCAATACTTATGGTGGTCGGTTACTTCTGCGTGTAACGACGGCCTTCAATACGGTACTCTGCTTTATAATTGCTTAACGGATATATTTTAGGCTGTCAAGTACCTTTTGGCTGCGGGATTTGGTGCGGAGTAGCTTGCAGTTTTTGGGAATGGCGTGGTTCAGTCATTCATAAATGCAGGTACACTCGCTCCAGAAGGTATGGAATTATCATTCAGCGGGATAAAGCATTCCACATGATGTTGTGAATTTCGGAGAATTGCTCTAGAAAGTAATGGTAGGTCAGAAAATAAATATTGCTTCATAATGCAATACCTTAGGCACTTCAGTTATGAAATGTTCGCAGTTCTAAATGTCTGAAATGGTTTCAAAATTCCAACTGACCATCTTTCGATTGAAGGCATTCAGAAGGGGATGGTCGTCTTGTATATGGACCCGTCGGTTCAGCCCTTCAGACTAACATGAGAAAGTTTGTTGTTTCCCAATTCAGTCATTCAAATGATTTGTTTGCACATTTTTTTCTTTTCCTGAGTTGGGGCCTTTTTGTAGCCACTTTGAAATCTAATTCAATTGTTAAATCTGTTTGACTTTGGATTTCCCAACTTTTTGTGAGGTTATGTGCCGAATCTTTTAAATGCATAGCGATAGGATTGATGACTCCATTTTGTTAAAATAAACTTATCAGAGCATCTTCTCCTGGCGATAACATATACGCTCCCATGAAGTCTGATAGCATGTTACCTGTGTATCTTTAATGAGTTCCGCCTATAGCTTGTTGGTTGACTTCTTTTTCAATTAAAATTTTTGCCTAATGCAGCAGACATGAGAAAATCGAAGCTGTGCAAGGATTTGTTCACGGAGTGGTCGAAGCTTGGCGATTCTTGTTTTGCCGTGGAGATGGTGTCCGGTGGCATCACAAATCTATGTGAGTTCTGTTCAAAGCCGTGGTGTGATTATAAGTAGGACGTATTGACGAGTCCATTATAGGGTATATGTTGTGATCATCGGCGAGGGTTGCCAATAGGGATGGATGATTAACTTGGACTGGTTTTTGAGCTTATTGAGAATTTGGTGTAGTGTTGAAGATTTCTGTGAAAGAAGAGAGCGTAAATGCGGAATCCTCTACCGTCAGATTGTATGGGCCGAACACCGAGTATGTCATTGATTGCGAGAGAGGATTCCACGTGAGTCTTTATTCTGAATAACTGCGCTGTATATTAATTCCTTGTTTTCTAGTATACTGGACTTGTGTGCTTGAGTTCTTTAATAGAGAGTTCTGTAATCCCATTTTTCCAGCATGAAAGTTTTTTCCTTCTTGAATTCTTTGGGATTCAGAAAATTATTAACTTCCAAAGGTGCCTCTGCTACAGCAATATATCTCTTAAGTTCTCCAAGGACACAGTTGGATGCGCCTCTCCCACATCCAGACACACTCTGATCATCCAAATGCAACCTGATAGAATCTAGAGCTGAAACTTATGGTTCGAGGGGTCCATTTCGTTACTTCTGTGGTGGTGCCAAGTTTAAGAAATGTGATGATTATGATGCTAACAATGCGAGTGCAATGTAGATGAATGGATCACATCAAATTCCTTGAACCACTCGCACAAGTAATTATCGTTAGACAAACTCGGGAACTGCTTCCACAGTGATTTGGCACATTCGTCACCATTTTGTCTTTAGGACTGCTATGACGGATGCCTAGTTTCTTCAAGAGACTTGGAAAAAGAAAAATGCTTCTAATACTTATGGTGGTCTGTTATTTCTGTGTGTAATGATGGCCTAGAACACCGTACTCGGCTTTATAATTTCTTAGCAGATTTGTTTAAGGCTATCAAGTACCTTTCGGCTGCAGGATTTGGTGAGGAACTGCTTGCAGTTTTTGGGAATGGCATGGTTCAGTCATTTATAAATGCTGGTACACCCGCTCAGAAGGTATGGATTTATCCTTTAGCATAATAAAGAATTCCGCATGATGTTGTGAATCTCAGAGGATTGATCTAGACAGGAATGGTAGGTAGGAAAATGAATATTGCTTCATAATGTAATACCTTAGACACTTCAGATATGAAATGCTCACTGTTCTACGGGTTTGAAATGGTTTCAAAATCCCACTGACCATCTTTCGATTGAAGGCGTTCAGAAGGGGATAGTCATCTTGTATGTGGACCAGTTGGGTCAGCCCTTCAGACTAACATGAGAAAGTTTGTTGTTTCCTAGTTCAATCTTTGAAATTTGTTTGTTTTGCCTAATTTTTTTTTCTTCTTTTGAGTTGGGTTTTTTTTTTTTTTTTGTAGCCACTTTGACATCTAGTTCAATTGTTTACATCTGTTTGACTTTGGATATCCCAACTTCATGTGAGGTTTTACGCCGAATCTTTTAAATGCATAGCTATAGGATCGATGACTCCATTTTATTAAAATAAACTTGTCAATGCATCTTATCCTGGTGATAATACATAAGCATCCGTGAAGTCTGATAACATGTTACCTGTGTATCTTCAATGAGTTCCGCCTGTAGCTTATTGCTTGACTTCTTTGTCAATTGTTTTTTTCGCCTAATGCAACAGATATGAGGATACCAAAGCTGGTAGCTGAAATTGCCAAGCAGCTGCACGAAATTTCCAGGTTCTACAGAACCTCATCTATGGAATGAAATATTAAAATTTTTCGAGAAAGGTAACTTTTACATGTTTCTTTAAAAAAAGTAACTTGTGTTTTGTCTTTGCACTCTGGTAAATGTTTCTTTCAATAAAATGCCTTTACCTTAATGTTTCTTTTGCGTCATGTTTGTTCCATCTTTTCTGATTTCGTATCTAATCTCAAGTTTGACAATAATGAAAAGCAAAGGAAGTATGCGACAATATCTTTCACGGTGGGGGATTGGCCAGGCCTCTTCATTTCCTTGAACCTAGCCTAGTATGCTAGACATTATCCCGTAATCCCAGCTAAACCCCCTATAAATGAGGGCTAGCTGGGCACCCTGGGATGTCCGATTCGGGGTGGAGCAGTTAAAGGACCTGCTCATGTCCAACTTTTAAGGAAATTCAAGATGAACTTCTCGAGCCAATGGTAAATTCCTCTTTTAAACATTTTTTTCTGGTGTCCTAACTCTTACATGATATGTGCTGTGGGATAACTACTACATCTATTTTCATTCAAGCTCTTTTAAAATTGTCTACATGTTATGCCAAGAAGTATGCCTGAAATTACCTATTGCTTAATATTGCAATGCACGATGTACAACTTGCTGAGAGGTCTTCGTATGTTTTGTCATGGGTTTCTCACTTGCTTTCACACGATACTATGTTGTGCTTGTTAAAAATTATGCACATAAACAACTAATCAATTAAGAAGAATCGAATTCGTATATGACTGTAAAACAATCGAAATTAATAAGCATGGCAGAATAAAACGTACTTGTTTAAGCCATTACTTCATTTGAAGAAAAATAAATCAGTTTAATAATCAGAGATCTATCGGAATGTCAAATCTTTTTCTCTATGACCTATTTCAATATAGCAGCTTTCAATGGGATTCAAACAACCGATAGGTATAACCTACTCTTTTATAGGCTAGAAATGGGACCTAGCAAACCCTAATCAACAATGTGTCAATTGGGTCATTTCCATTATGAGCTTTAGTTAAACACAATTACTTACACTTTGCTGCTCAAGTAGGCATGTTATTAATAGATGCCAATACCCAATTCAATAAGATCACTATAGAGTTTAATAAATATTGGAATATCCATTAACCCGATTATTTAGAATAAAAAATTAATTTATTAATATAAGCCCATATAATAGGAAATTTCTAACATTCTCCCACTTGGGCTACATTAATTAACTTATTTTATTTTGAAAATGATTTTATATTGAAAATGACACTATTGGGTTAATAACTGAAAATTTTGTTTTCTGTGGCCACAACTTTAAAAAAATAATATTCTAATAACGGCATCTCAAAACCAATCAAATCTAATATAACCTTAGTATAGGCTTATGAGGATTAATGTGTTAAGAAAATATCACTACACCTGACCTTCCATAATCACCTATAATAAGCATTATATTCTCATGGATCATGGGCCTAATAATGTAGTAAAAGAAGTGCCAACATGTGATCAAAATATACATTATTTTTTTTATTGGTTCTCAATGCAATTTTTTAACGACATGAAACTACATTAACGTAATTTCTAAACAACATGAAATTGCACAACTATGTCATAATTCAATATGAGATTTCATAATCAGTGACATTCAGTCATCTTTAAACTAAAATTTGTTTAAAAATACTGTTTTATATTGTCATTTCTTAGTTAATAGGAGAAAGGATAACAATAAAATAAATAATAACAATTATTGAAAATAAATGATTGAATAGATATCATAAAATCATTATCAGTCTGCATATAACTAAAATATCCACAAATACAAATTATATAACTCCCACTAACAAAAGAAATCAAAAGAATCCAAAACACTCATATTCTTTACATGTTCTTTAAACAAAATGGGTCGTAATCGTTTTGTTAAAGGATCAACCAACATGGACTCAGTTATGATATTTTCAATCATAATGTCTCACTTTTTGACCAAGTTCTTAACAATATAATATTTTTGATCCAGTTAAGATTTCAACTGTGGCATTATTGTTATTTATAGCAAATGTCACGCCACAATCCTTGGACACGCCCCCATCCCTCACTGGTTGATTAAATAGCGACGTCTCAAGATGCATCGCTGATCCATTCATTTTAATACACATGTGAAAGCATATAAATAATCCCCAAACAATAACACAATGGGATAGGAAAGTAGGGGCATAAATCTTGAACTTGAAAAACAATCACACTTATATACATTGTAAACCAATGCATATATATACAATGCGAATTACTGAGTCAGTTCCTACTCAAACAAGTTTAGAAAACAAAGTCTACAGACCGGGGTGGAAGCTCCCAATCTACTCCTGGTCATCATCATCATCCTCAATCTCTCATTTTTCCACGCTTCAGCTGGAGCCTTCAGCAGACTGCACTGGGGACTTTAGTACTGCAAGAGTCGAGTCTACTGCATCTACTATCGAACCTTGAGGAGGATCAGCTGTTCCCTTTCCAAAAGCGGCCTTCAAGATGTACAAAGGAATCTCAGATTCTGGAATAGGACCCTCTCTCTGGCCATCTTGAGCATGGTGGTACCAGAATTGGTATTGGTGAGGCACCTTGTGGGTGAGACTCGCATTAACCCAAATCGTGGACCTCACTAGCTCATAGGTCTAGCCCCTAGGGCTCCCAAGCAACGGAAAATAAGATGCTTGCTTTGTAAAACTCTTGGGTCGTCCAAAAAACTCTCGAGCTTCCATCTAAGGACTTGAAATGTTGTCCCACAATGGGGTGAGACTACGTTTTAGCGAGTTCTATTCCTTAAGCCCTGATTAAGAAGAAAATACGCCATAAGAGCTGCCTAAACACAATCACGAGGTATAGGACTTACCTGGGCCTCCACTTCTTCTTGCAAATCAGTTTCATTCATAAACTCCCAATCATAACATTCAATTAATTCGGATCAATTCATTGATCAATTGACTCAGTCAATTACGTGTCATCACGACCCTTTCTTGGTCGGCTCAATTCATACTATCTATAAAGTCCAATCATATCAGGACTGCTCACTTCTAAGTTGATAAATAGATAGTATAGCTTGCTTCTAAGATGATCGAGTATACTGCTCTCTATCTAAGCTGTCATATCGTCCGTAGGTTGATATAGTATACCGACAATGCTCAATCTAAGCTAATAAGGTATATTGCTCTCTGCTAAACTGACATATTGCTCGTAGGCTGATATAATATACTGGTATACTGCTTTTTGCTAAGCTGACATATCGCCTATAGGTTGATATAGTATATTATCTCAACCATGCAACTAATTCAACGTTTTTATCATTCCCGATAAAAATAGCCGTGTGTGGGTACACGGTTGGCCTTAGCCAAAATATAATAATTTCACTTTTGAACTTCCCACCAATTTCAGTAGTCCTAAAATAGATTTTTGGCGCTGTAGACCGACGCCCGATAATTTTCCAATTAATTACCAAAATTAAACAAATTTAGGAATAAATTCCTAACTTCTCGATTCACTCACAATCAGCACAATTTAGAGCTTAATTAAATAAACAGATCACACCATTGTAATCAGCATAAAATTTCAATCACCGGCTATCCTGGTATAATTTTCAATAAATAAATAAATCAATAAATAATTACGAAAATTAATGAATAAATGCCAAAAATGCAACTTAGGCTCGAAAAAGCCTAATTGGAAGCCGAGACGGATCCGAAAATTTTTCGAATCACTCTAGATAAATATTGGAGCTTGTCTAGGCTCTAACTACACTATTCTAACCACATAACATGCATTAATGGATATTTAAATCGCTAATCCAAACTAACTAACCACCTAATCTATGCTTCACTTAAATTAATCAACCCTTAAGAGTCATTAACTTATTAAGCAAGGATTGGTGAGTTAAACTCACTTGTTTCGTGATCCGATCGATTCAAATCAACGAGAGCGCCGTGTGGCACCCCCAAATAGCTAAGGTCGCCACAGATACCTATTGCTCCACCTAATAAATACCAGTTACATATCTTTGATATAAAAGGGGGTTTAAAGAAGGACCGAGGTCCATAGGCATTTTTTTTTTTGAAAAGAGTTTAGCGCAGCTCATAGCGAAATTTAAAAACGAGTCTCACCATCCCTCTACTCTCTTAATGATGGTACAATGCACACCAACTACACATTGAAGGAAAACATAAGCCGAGCCACTTTTATTTACATTTTAAAGATGGACATCTCGGGTTGGTACAACCAAAAAGCCAAGATTTTGAGCTAAACTTGGTTACAGCTCAAAAGAGAGATCTCGACCTCTTACATTGATCATGTATAACCCTCCATCTACAAGTGTCGGCTATCCAAAAAAACGCCAGCTCCCACTCCTCACGCGGGCCATCACACCCATCCTGGTGCATCGAGCGGTGGCGGCGGCAACATCTCCCGCATCACTCCGTCACGGCGGATGTAGACAGACAAGAACTCTTGGATGACCGGGCCCCCAGCCAAGCCCACATCATACATCACCAGCACCCGAACTCGTATGAACGTCAAACCAGGGATGGTGGCACAATCAAGCTCCATACAATCGACCTCCATGTCAGATGGAAGGCCGCAAAAGGTACCCCGCGTGACCGGAGGGAGAGGCATCTTTCTAATCTGAAATGTTGGTCCCCAACGGGGTGAGTACAACCACTCAGCAGGTAAAAGATCCATTAAACTACTCAATGCATCACATAGAACAATCATGACATCACAGTAGAGTACATATCATTCATGCATCCAAGCATAACTTACCTTGCAGCCATGCATATGTCATCATACCATATGTGCATACACTATCACGCACTCATCATCAGCATTCATGCATATACCATCATGCCATAGGTGCATATACAACCATGCACTCATCATATTATATCATACAACCATGCATACATATCATCATACCATGCATGATTCAATTTCAACTTTTTATCTTTCAATTAGGTCACCACATTTCTTTCTTCCCCGAGACCAGTAATTGCATCCCACATTTTATCGCTCGCACCCAACTTGGCATTGTGAGGAACCTCCAGCACACACCTCCGGGCATCCGGCACCCCCACATTCCGGGCATCTCGTACCCCAACTAGCATCACGAGGTATCCCCCGGCACACACCTTCGAGGCTTCCGACACCCCCACATTCCGGGCATCTCGAAACTCCAAGGACATTCAGCTCCCCCACATTCCGGGCATCCCGACACTCCCAGGGCATTGTTGGCTCACACCTCCGACAGTCTCCTCATTCATCATAATACATATTCACATTTGTGTCTCAATATCAACATGGCACATGTTGTGATGGCAACAAGGTCTATTTCAACTTTTGACATTATGTACCATGCTATATGATATCATATATGCAACACAATACATCACATCACATGAAACAAGTTCTTTTATTTTTCTGAAAATATATGAATGTTCGGATGAAGCATCATACACATTTCCGAAAATACTTCCAATTTAATGCATAAACGGACTCCAAAAATTATGAAATTTTGATGGATTATAAACAACACCTAAAGGTACTTATCTGGCATATACATTATGCCAACAAAACTTTACAAGATTGAGTACGGTCCATGCATTGCAGATTTCGAAATTCGAACAATTCTGTTTACACAGTTTCAGAAAACATTTCGATTAAATACCCAAATGAACTTAAAAAATTATGAAATTCAAACATGTGATAGTCAAGACATAAAGGCAGATTTTTCATGAAGAACACTATACCAAAAGATCCCCATATAATTCGGAATGGACCATGCATCACAGCATTACCATTCTAACAGTCCAACTTGCACAGTTTTTGAAACATTTTTGGTTAAATAGGCAAATGAATTTCAAAAATTACGAAATTTGAATATGTTGTAGGAAAGAAATAAATAAAGATATTTCATGCAGAACACTTTTCTAAAAGATTCTCATAAAAAGTGGTATAGACCACGCATTGCAACTTACAAGGTAAGAACACATCAGATTGCACAGTTTTAGAAACATTTCCAATTAAATACCCACATGACCTTCAAAAATTATGAAATTCGACTATGTGATAGCCAAGACCATAAGGTAGATATTTCATAAAAACATCAAAGTCAGATTCATCCTAGGTATTTAAATATGGACGGTTAAAACCCCTGTTTCCTAGTACCGCAATTTCCAGATCCAGTTTTCCAAAGAATAACGATTTCACCCACTTATACTTGTTTTCTTTTGTCCCAAATTTTAGTATGTTATACTACAAGAAGTCCTTAACAACTTTCATTTAGAATTCAAAGCCAAAATCCAACTCGAACATCACATGCAAGTCACTTGAACATCCAAGGTCGAGCTGTTTTCTCAAGAACAGTACACTAGGCTAGAGCACCACCCTTATAACTTCAATTTTTCACATTCTAAACCTCCGAAATTTTTACCATTCAATCACACACACTAAGCGCAGCATGCAAAAGTAGATCAAGGGATCCCACTTGCCTCTAGACCGAGCAACGGCGAGCACAATGGCGGCGGGACACGGCGGCAACGAACGGTGACGCACGACCCCTCCTCCTTTCTTCTTCCCTTCTTCCTTTCTTCCTTTTTTCCTTCTCTTTCTCTCCTCTCTCTCTCTCTCGGACGAACCCTCCTCTCTCTCTCCCTCTCTCTCGCTTAAACCGGCCATCATTTTCCCCTAATTTTCTTCCCATCATCATTAGCCATCATCACTTTTTGCATGTGTGACAGTTGGTCATCTCCATGGGACAAATGGGGGAGGGCATGCAAACCGGATTCCCCCCCTCCTTCATGTGACAACAGCCCTTCATGGGCTTGGGCCAGCCTTGGGTCGATGGCAGCTTCTCCTCCTTGGGCTTTGTGGGCCGGTCGAGAAAGGGGTGGGGCTATGGGCTGGTTTGGTCTTTAAATGTCCAGCCCACCCTCATCCTAATAATCCACCTTAAACCTTAATTATATAAACACCTAATTGAAATTTATAATTCACAAATTTTTGTGACCTAATTTAATAAATTCCAACCCATAAATCACATGGCAAAAAATAGAATTTTCCTGTCAAATAATTACCCACCAAAAGCTTGGCCAAAATCTCAATGCAAAACATGAATTAAAGCACCTTTAAGGATTGACAAGAAATTCTAGGATGCTACACGCCGTGGGGAACAATCTTCTCTAAAGCAGGCCTAGCTTTTAGGGCCGGAACAACCTCAAAACGGGCTCGAGGTGCTGTTGGAAGCCCACTAACTTTGCTTCTGTTTTGGGGTGCAAAAGAGGGAAACAAAGGTTGGTTGGGGCAAGCAAGGGTGGTGGAGGTGGTAGGGGAACTTGACAAGCCGGAACGACGGCTCTGGGGACTCATATGGCCACTCACGGTGGCTGGACAACCTTTAGGACGGCGAGATAGCTTGCTGGAGCAGCATGAGGGCCAGATGAGGGGGAGGCACGCGCGGTGAAGTGCGGAGGCGTGCGTGGGCGGTGGGAGTGGCGAATGGTGACAAGCGGTGGCATGCGACGGGGATGATTGCTTAGCTGGCTTCCTTGGTGGCTGGTGTTCGAACAACAAAAAACTAGAGGGAGGAGGGGCTGTGGATGGCAGCTTGAGGGAGAGAGGGAAGAGATAAGGGGGATAAGGGGGCCACCAAGCTTCAATCTCATCCAAATGGTCCCCTTGACCAAGTCTCATCCATAGCAGGCTTCCATGGACCATAATCAGCCACTAAGGCTCAATTTACAACCTTTGAAATGGTCCAAAAGCCTTAGGCAAGGGGGAGTTACGAATTTGGAAGATTTCCTCTCAATTAGACACTCAATCCTCTTTAATTCAATCCAATTTGGCCTTTATAAATTCCATTATTGAGTCAATAATCAAATCGATATTTTTCCTCATCAATTGAACCATCTTGCAACCCAATTGCATGATAAAAAATGGTCCCTGACATTTTCTAGACTAAAACGACCCTAGGACAATTTTTTCCCAAAAAGTTTCAGTTTGCAGAAAAATCTTCGAAGATTGAGTCAACGTTCCTAAAATGATTTGTGACATGACAGAACTTTCAATGTCTAAAATCAGATTCAAATTAGCAGTTAATTTCACTCTGGCGCGTTTTTAGTGTGAACTAGGTTACTGGGTAGCTTTAAAATTTTTTTAGTGCAAATGACCCATGGTCGATTTTCTTTGAGCCACAATAAACCCACTCGACACATTGATGACTCTTGATCGTTGTGAAAATCTTAAGGATTCAAATACGAACATGGGGTACCAAAATGATAGAAAAATCAGTCTAGTGCCAGTCGACAAGAATTTTTCAATTTTGATGTGGACATCAAGCCAGATTGAGGAGGAGGTGTTAGGGACCCATTGCCTATTCCTACTGGTTCAATTATTCAAGCGTAAGCCAAGCAATTCAGGCAAGCTATTGGCATCATGGTTCGTGATTTTTGGTGTGGAGATGACCTTGGATCAAATCTTGAAGAATCTTGGAAATCTGGTCACCAAATATTTGACCAAGTTAATATATACATACATACATACATATATATATATATATATATATATATATATATATATCTCTTCTTGTTTAGGTATATTCTAGAATATGACGCATTAGATTTCTAGGATTGGTTTTAGGGTTTGTGTGGTGGCTAGAAAGCCTATATAAAGGATTTGCCAAATTTCTTTGGGGACAGAGATATATTTTTAGTTTTGAGGAAAAGATTTGAGAGATTCTCTTCTACTATTCTTTTGAGAACTTGACCTTATCAAGATTCTCTTGTGATGGTCGATTCGACTTATCGAGTGAGATAGTGAATTCTTTTTCTCGTGACGTCTATAACGTTGATTGGTTGACATGCGTTCGTCAACAGGTCACGTTCATACCAATGTTGCCAATCATAGGTTTGATTAAAGGTTGAGGTTCGCAATTCGCACCATTTAGGCCTTCGTAGAATGATCTTTCCGCAACGATTCACATCATTTGGTATCAGAGCTTGCTTCTACAAGGTCTATTTATCTTTAATTTTTTTGTTTATATTAAGCAATTTGAGATTTATTGAGCTAGGGTTTCGGTTCTAGCCAATTTAGGGATTTGATTGCTTTTGTGCTTCCATAATTAGTTGTTTTCTGTTAGTTTTAATTTTTTTTTCTAGCATCTTAAATTGTATTTGAGTTCATCAAAAAAAAAAAAAGAAAAAGAAAAGAGAAAGTTCATAAAAAAAAAGAACAGAAAGAAAACGCACACAAAAAAAGTGCGCAAGAAAAAAAAGATTCGGCAGAAAAAATAGCTGAACAAAAAAATTAAGAATGCGACTCATTTGTTAGTGGACCGAATCGAAACAAAAATCAGTAGTGATTTGAGTTTCAATTGGAATTATGAAAGTTAACTTGTTGGTTTGAGATTGTTACTTACTGAATTGATCTAATTGTGTTTGATTAGCTTGATTGATTGTTGTGAGGGGGTTGAGAGATAGGTTTTGAGTCCAATAAAGAGTTTATTAAAAGATAATATGAGAGGAAAAAGACAAGAGTGTGTAAGCTTAATTGAGGGTGAAAAAGCCTAGTTTTGAGTTAAACACGGGGGGAGTGACAAACACTTTGAGAGAAACACGTGAGGGAGCGATTGGTGAGGATTTTTGAGACTAACGTTTACTTGTAGGACTAAAATATGTCGCGCTAGGAAAGCGTGATTCAAAGGGAGGTTGACTTCAAACGAAGAGATGAAGCGCTCGTGGAAAACATCCAGCAATTAAGGGCTGTTGTGGAGGAGCTTAGTGGCCGAATGATGGGGAATGGCATGGGGATTGATGATGACTGGGAGCTACCTCGAGGAAGGCCGCAACATCAGCGAGACACCTCTAGAACATGACCTAGAAGGTAACGGCATTATGATGATAATGTGGCTGACATGGAGGATGATGGAGATGCTCGATTTGGAAGGTGGAATAGAGCCCGAGGGTTTAGACACCGAGAAGATAATGAACTTGGCAATATCAAGATGAAGATTCATTCTTTCCAAGGGAAGAATGATCCCGATGCGTATCTAGAATGGAAGAAACGCATGGAGATAGTATTTGATTGACAAAGATACTCAAAGCTCAAAAAGGTAAAAATTGCAGCTGTTGAATTTACTGATTATGCTATAATTTGGTGGGATCAACTTGTGACTAGTAGGAGGCACAATGGTGAAAGACCAATAGAGATGTGGGATGAGATGAAAGCGGTGATGAGGAGGCATCTTGTACCAAATCATTACCATCGAGATTTGTTTCAAAAGTTACAAAATCTTACACAAGGCAATAAGAGCGTGTAAGAGTATCACAAGGAGATGGAGATTGCCATGATCTGTGCTAATGTGGTGGAGGATCGTGAAGCCACAATGTCAAGATTTTTGAGTAGTTTGAGCCGAGACATAGCAAGGGTGGTGGAGTTGCAACACTATGTTGAATTGGAGGAATTGGTGGACAAAACCATCAAAGTTGAGCGGCAATTGAAGTTGGGCTGAAATCACAAGAGTGGAGGAGGTTCAAATCAGAATTGGAGATCTAATTGGAAGAGACATGAGAAGCCAAATTGGAGAGGAAACAACATCAAAATCGAAACCTCAAAGGAGAAGGAGAGGGACGGTAAAGCTGGAATGAATTTGGTTTTAGGTAAAACTGAAAACCCTAACACTAGAACTTGTGAGATTAAATGTTTTAAGTGTTTGGGTAGGGGTCATGTGATGATCAATGCTCTAATAGGAGGGTGATGATCATGACTGGACATGGTGCTATTGAGTCTAAAAGTGAAAGGGAAGAAGAGGATGATGAGATCCCACGTTGGAGGATTGTAGTGATGGAGAAATAGCTATAAAAGGAGACTTATTGGTGGTTAGACATTCTCTTAGTGTGCAAGTAAAGGAGGAGGAGCATCACCAACAAAGAGATAACTTGTTTCATACAAGATGTGTGGTGAATGGTAAAATCTGTAGTTTAATAATTGATGGAGGTAGTTGTGCAAATGTGGCAAGTTGTACTATGGTGGATAAGTTGGGTTTGAAGACAACAAAGCACCCTAAGCCTTATAGACTTCAATGGTTAAATAATAGTGGAGACCTAAAAATGTCGAAGCAAGTTCGAATCCCATTTGAGATAGGGAGATACAAGGGCGAGATAGAGTGTGATGTTGTACCTATGCAAGCGGGTCATATTTTACTTGGAAGACCATGGCAATATGATCGAAAGGTAAATCATGATGGGTATACTAAACGTTATTCATTGGTGATGAATCAAAAGACTTATACCTTTGTACCAATGACACCTAGTGAGGTGTATCAAGATCAGTTAAAGTTACAACAAGAATCCGAGAGAGAGAGAGAAAATGTGAGAAATCTGAGAGCTTGTGTGGTGTGTTTGAGACGCAAGGAAAATGAGAGGCTGAGAGAAGGATTATGGTAAAAACCGAGGGAAAAGAAGAGAAGAAAGAAAATAGGCAAAATAATTTTTATGCAAAATCGAGTGAGGTGAGGAGAGCTTTAGTTTTAGACCGACCAATGCTTGTACTTTTGTATAAGGAGGTTTTGTTTTCTACCAACGATTTTGACCCAAGTTTGCCTAGTCCTATTGTGTCTTTATCGTAGGAATTTGAAGATGTCTTTCCTAATGAACTTCTTGGAGGGATGCCATCGATTCGAGGCATAGAACATTAAATTGACTTGATTCCTGGTGCCCCATTACCTAACCGACCCGCATATCGAAGCAATCCCAAGGAGACAAAGGAACTTCAGCAGCAAGTCAGTGAAGTATTGGAATGGGGGTATGTGAGAGAGAGAGAGAGAGTCTTAGTTCATGCGCCGTCCCTGTTTTCTTGGTGCCAAAGAAGGATGGAACTTGGTGAATGTGTGTCGATTACTGAGCAATTAATAACATTACGGTAAAGTATCAATATCCTATTCCTAGGTTAGATGACATGTTGGATGAGTTGCATGGTTCTTGCATTTTTACTAAGATTGATTTGAAAAGTGGCTATCATCAAATTAGGATGAAAGAAGGTGATGAATGGAAAACTGCGTTTAAGACCAAGTATGGATTATATGAGTGGTTAGTCATGCTATTTGGATTAACTAATGCATTGAGCATGTTTATGCGACTTATGAATAATGTTTTGCGTGCTTTTATTGGTCGATTTGTGGTTGTCTATTTCGATGACATCTTGATATTTAGTTGAAGCCCTGATGACCATATTGAGCATGTACGAGCTGTTTTGCAGGTTTTAAGGGTCAAGCAATTATATGCTAATCTAAAGAAGTGATTTTTTGTTACTAATAAATTAGTATTTTTAGGATTTGTTGTTAGTGTTGATGGTATACAGGTTGATGAAGAAAATGTCAAAGCAATCCATGAATGGCCAACGCCTAAGACCATAAGAGAGGTGCGTAGCTTTCATGGATTGGTGAGTTTTTATCGGCGATTTGTGAGAAATTTCAGCACCATTGCCGCACTTTTAACTGAGGTTATCAAAAAGCACGTGGATTTCACGTGGGGAGAAGAGCAAGAGAAAGCATTTAATCTGCTAAAAGATAAGTTGACTAATGCCCTTTTGTTATCTTTGCCGAATTTCAGTGCTACTTTTGAGATAGAGTGCGATGCTTCTGGTACAGGAATTGGAGCCGTGTTGATGCAAGAAGGGCGTCCCATAGTTTATTTCAGTGAGAAATTGAGCGGAGCAACATTGAATTATCCTACCTACGATAAGGAGATGTATGCTTTAGTGCGAGCTTTGGAGACTTGGCAACATTATTTATGGTCGAAGGAGTTTGTGATTCACATCGATCATGAGACCTTAAAGTACTTGAAAGGGCAGAAAAATTGGAATAAAAGACATGTCAAATGGATGGAGTTATCGAGACTTTTCCATATGTGATCAAGTACAAAAAAGGTAAGTAGAATGTGGTAGCTGATGCACTTTCTAGAAGGTATGCGATTCTAACTACTTTAGAAGCATAGTGTCTAGGTTTTGAGCATATCAAAGGCTTATATACTGATGATGATGACTTTAGGAGAGTATTTGAAGCATGTGAACATACTACATTTGATCAATTTTATAAGTGTGAAGGTTATCTTTTCCGTGAAAATAAACTATGTTTGCCTAAGTGTTCTCTGCGTGAATTGTTGTGCGAGAAGCGCATAATGGTGGTTTAATGGGGCATTTTGGCATTAATAAGACTTATGAAGTGCTGCATGAACATTTTTATTGGCCACATATACAGAGAGATGTCACATGTGTCTGTGAGAGATGCATTGCTTGTAAGCAATAGAAGTCTACAACTAAACTACATGGCTTGTATACACCATTACCTATTCCAACGCATCATTGGACTGATATTTCTATGGATTTTGTGTTAGGATTGCCTAGGTCTAAATATGGTAGATATTCTATTATGTGGTTGTTGATCGGTTTTCAAAGATGGCTCATTTTATACCTTGTCATAAAACTGATGATGCATCTCATGTTCCTGATTTGTTCTTTAGGGAGGTTGTATGTTTGCATGGCATGCCTAGAACGATTGTTTCAGATCGAGATTCTAAATTTTTTAGCTACTTTTGGAAAACATTGTGGAAAAAACTAGGAACACGGTTGTTATTTTCTACTACTTGTCATCCACAGACCGATGGTCAAACCGAGGTAGTTAATAGAACTTTAGGGGTATTGTTGCGTGCTATTATTAAAAAGAATATAAAATCTTGGGAAGATTATCTGCCACATGTTGAGTTTGCATATAAGAGGAGCCTGCATTCAGCTACTAAATCTACACTATTTGAGGTTGTTTATGGTTTTAATCCGTTAACTCTGTTAGATTTAATCCCTTTACCTATTGAAGAGCGTGTGGATTTACATGGAGTAAAGAAAGCTAAATTTGTCAAGGCATTGCATGAGAAGAAGAGCGCAAATATTGAGCGCAGACTAAGCAATATGCAAGGCAAGCCAACCAAGGGCGCAATGAAGTGGTGTTTGAACTCAGTGATTGGGTTTAGGTTCATATGCACAAGGAGTGATTTTTTGAGCAGCGACATTCTAAGTTATTACCGCGAGGGGATGGATCATTCATGATGTTAGAAAGAGTTAACAATAACATCTACAAGCTTGATCTTCTAGGTAAGTATGACGTTAGTGCTACATTTAATGTTTCTAACTTGATTCTTTTCGATGCTAGTAATGATTTGAGGGCAAATCCTTTGCACGGGGGAGGGAATGATGTGGACATCGAGCCATATCGAGGAGGAGGTGCTAGGGACTCATTGTTCTATTCATACTGGTTCGATTACTTGAGCACAGGCCAAGCAATTCATGCAAGCTGTTGGTGTCATGGTTCGTGATTTTCGGTGTGGAGATGACCTTGGATCAAATCTTGAAGAATCTTGGAAATCTTGGCGCAGTTTGATTATCTGGTCACCAAATATTTGACCAAGTAAATATATATATATATATATATATATATATATATTCTTGTTTAGGTATATTCTAGAATATGACGCATTAGATTTCTAGGGTTGGTTTTAGGGTTTGTGTGGTGGCTAGAAAGCCTATATAAAGGATTTGCCAAATTTCTTTGGGGACAGAGATATATTTTTAGTTTTGAGGAAAAGAATTGAGAGGTTCTCTTCTACTGTTCTTTTTAGGACTTGACCTTATCAAGATTCTCTTGTGATGGTTGGTTCGACTTATCAAGCAAGATGGTGAATTCTTTCGTTTGTGGTGTCTATAACGTTGGTTGGTTGACACGCGTTCGTTAACAGGTCACATTCATACCGAGATTGCCAATCACAGGTTTGATCGGAGGTCAAGGTCACAATTCGCACCATCCAGGCCTTCGTAGAATGATCTTTCCGTAATGATTCACATCAAATTTAGTAGAGTTATCCACGTTTAGCCATACATCTCAGTCAAACCGATCTATCTCTGATCTCTAATCGATTTTTAACTGTGCTGTGATGATCTCTAAAGATGAGCACGGTCGAGTAGCTGATTCTTGGACGGATTCTCAGGTTTATTGCTTTAATATTCTTTAATAGCTTCCTTAGATAGTCTAGTTATCTCGAGAGTGATCAGCTCTGAGAACAGCCCTATAGGCGCGTCGATGAAAGGCCCGATTAATTTAATTGAAAGCATAACTGAAAATTTGGGATGTCACAACTCTCCTCCTCTTATAAAAATTTCGTTCGCGAAATTTAAACCATTACAATACTTAAGCAAAAAGGTGGGGGTACAATTGTCTCATCGACTCTTTAGTCTCCCAGGTTGCTCCTTCAGTGTCGTGGTATTGCCAAACCACTTTGACCAACGGAATCGTCTTTAAACACATAACTTGCTCTTTTCGATCCACGATCTGAACTGGGTTTTCAACATACAACACACGGTCGTCCACGTCCAATTCCTCAAAATTAAGCACGTGGGTCAGGTTAAGCTCATACTTCCTTAACATCGACACGTGAAAGATGTTATGCATTTGCGCCAATCTCGGCGGCAACGCAAAACGATATGCTAAGGTCCCAATTCTCTCAAGAATTTCAAATGGGCCTACATACCTTGGACTCAGTTTTCCCTTCTTGCTAAAGCGTGAAGTTCCCTTCATTGGTGACATCTTCAGAAAAATGTGATCACCAACTTTGAATTCCAAAAGCCTTCAACGCTTATTTGCGTAACTCTTCAGTCTGCTATGAGCAGTCTTAAATATGCTTTTGATCATTGTGACGGCATCCACTGATTGGTGAACCAACTCTGGGCCTGTAATCTTTCTTTCCCCAATTTCATCCCAACACACGGGCGTTCTGCACACTCTACCATACAACGCTTTAAAAGGAGCCATTTGGATGCTCTGCTGATAACTATTGTTGTAGGCAAATTCCACCAGATGAAGTTGTTCTTCCCAACTGCCCTTGAAATCCAGTATGCAAGCTTGCAGCATGTCCTTGAGGGTTTGAGTTGTCCTCTCAGGCTGGCCATGTGTCTGAGGATGATATGCCATATTATACTGCAGCTTGATACTTAAAGCACTCTGCAAGCTCTTCCAAAAAGCAGCGGCAAATCTTGGGTCTCGATTTGAAGCTATCGTGATCGGCACTCCATGCAGTTGAACTATTTGGCACACGTACAACTTAGTGTGCCTGTCCAAACTAAGGTCCTTTTGCACTGCAATAAAGTGAGCTGACTTTGTCAACCTGTCGACTATTACCCAAATAGAATCATTACCTCTCTTACTCCTTGGTAATCCGGTCACCAAATCCATCGTGATATACTCCCATTTCCACTTTGGGATCTCGAGAGGTTGCAGAAGTCCTCTTAGCTTGCATTGCTAAGCTTTGACCTATTGACATGTCAAACACTTGGCGACATGCTTGGCAATGTCCGCCTTCATACCTGACCACCAATAGTATTGACGTAGATTCTGATACATCTTGGTACTATCATGATGAATGCTGTAACTGCTACGATGCGCTTCTGATAAAATATCCTTTCTAAGCTCCACATCGTCAAGTACAACCAATCGTCCTCGGAACCTCAATGTTCCATCATCAGAAACCAGAAAGTTAGCCTTTCTCTTATCAGTATCTTCTTGTAGAATCTTCTGAACATCTGGGTCTGATGGCTGAAGTAACTTGATTCTGATCTGAACATCTAGCTCAATTTTGAGGGTAGCCATAAGATTAGAAAGGTGATCTACCTCAAACTTGAACACCAAATCTCGAGCTCTCTCGATTAAATTCCACTCCTTAACCAATATATGAGCAATTGCAAACTTCTGACTCAAGGTGTCGTCGACCTTATTTGCCTTTCCAGGGTGATAGAGAATATCACAGTTATAATCTTTCAGAATTTCCATCCATCGGTGCTGTCTTATATTCAACTCCTTCTGAGAGAATAGGTATTTGAGACTTTGATGGTTAGTGAAGATCTGGAATCTTTCTTTGCACAGATAATGCCTCCAAATCTTCAGCGCAAAAATGATGGCTGCGAGTTCTAAGTCATGTGTCGGATAATTCTGTTCATGAGGCCTCAACTGACGGGAGGTGTATGCAACAACTCTGCTATGTTGTATCAGAATGAAACCCAATCCTTTGAACGATGCATCACTATAGATCTCGTACTCTCCAGGACTAGATGGAATGGTCAATGCGGGTGTGGTAGTCAGCTTCTGCTTAAGCTCTTGGAAACTACATTTGTACTTGTCTGTCCACACGAATTTCTTTTCTTTCTTCAGGAGTTTAGTCAATGGCAACGCTAATGCTGAAAACCCTTCCACAAACTGTTTGTAATAACCTGCCAAACCCAGAAAACTTATGATCTCTGTCATTGTAGTTGGTCTCGACTAGTTGATCACTACTTCAATCTTGGATGGGTCCACGGAGATGCCTGAAATCACGTGACTTAAGAAAGCGACACGAATCAACCAAAACTCGCATTTGCTAAACTTGGAGTACAATTGATGGACTCTTAGCATTTGCAGCACTAATCTCAAATGACTCTCATGCTCTTCGTCACTTCTTGAATGCACTAGAATATCATCAATGAACAAGATCACAAATTGATCTAGATATTCTTTAAATACCCTGTTCATCAAATCCATGAAAGCAGCTGGAACATTCATCAACTAATGATACCGAGTACGAAATGCTGACTTTGGAATGTCCTTTGGTCCTCAGTTGATAATATCCTGTCCTCAAGTCGATTTTAAAGATTATCGACACTCCTTGTAACTGATCAAACAAGTTGTCTATCCTCGATAAGGGATACTTGTTCTTGATCGTCACCTGATTGAGTTGCCGATAGTTGATGCACAGGCGCAACGGACCATCCTTCTTCTTCACGAATAGAACTAGTGCTCCCTAAAGTGATGCATTGGGTCGAATGAATCTTTTATCTAACAACTCCTGCATCTACACCTTTAGTTCTTTTAACTCAGATAATGCCGTCTGATAAGAATCCTTAGAGATTGGCTCTGTCTCGGGTGCTAGCTCAATCACGAACTCAATCTCTCTCTTTGGCGGTAATCCTGGCAACTCTTTTGGAAATACATATGTGAATTCTTGCACTATTGAAATATCTTCATCCTTCAGCTCCTCAACTGTCTTGTCCACGACATTTGCCAGGTAATTCTGACAACCCTCATCTGACAAACGGGTTTGCTTCTAGCGACGAGATCAATGTAATCGAGAGTCTTCATCGACTTCCAACAAACTCGAAGCTCTCAACCTTTAACAGGTTAAACTGAATCGACTTGCGATAGCAGTCCATTTTAGCTCGTTGCTTGGTAAGCTAGTCCATGCCAATTATCAAATTAAAGTCATACATGGCTAGGACTAACAAGTCTATTTTCCCCTCTCATTCACCAATCACAAACTTGCAACCAGAACAACCCCATGCAGACAACACCTTATCCTTCAATGGTGTAGATATGCTAACAACATATTTCAACAATATAAGACTTAACCCTATCGGCTTAACAAACTACTTAGCAATAAAATAATGAGTTATGCTAGGGTTGAATAAAGCATAGGCAACATGGTCGTTCAACGAAACCGTATTTGTAATCACGTTAGGCATGTCCTCTGCCTGACCTCTCGTGATGGCGTAAACTGTCCCTTGAGTTGGGGGTCTCATCGGTCCACTCTGTAGTGTGTTTTGCGGTGCAAAACCTTTGATCTGTCCCTTCGGTGGCAGTGGCGGCAATTGTGGTTGTCCTCTTGGTTTGTTGAACAATCTCTGGCCCTGTGACCCTGCTGGCCACATTCAAAATAGGCGCCCGTCCTTCGGGGGCACTGATTCACACCATGTCCTCTTCCACAAAAGCCACACAACTCGATCCGGCTTAGTCCAGACTTACCAACTCCACCCTTCCCGTTGAGCGGAATTTGGAATCTACCTCCAGTCATGGGCTTCTTTCCCTAATGGATCCCTTCTTTGTGAAAGTTAAACCTCGATCCAAACAAGGCAGCTTGCTCGTTCAAACCTCTCTCTATCATCTAGGCTCGGCGGTAGACTTCTCGATAGTTTGTCAAGTCTAACGGTAGTAGAGGTTATTGGAGAAAACTCATTTACTGTTTCGAAGTTGACAAAATGTTTCCAAAAGTTTAGTTTGAAGATTTTCAGACTCTACTGTCAAAGTTTGAAGACCGCCAGACTCAAGATTCAAAGTCTGCCCTCACTAACAGTTTCTAGACCGAAGAATAAAGACTTATCCAGATGCTGGATTATCTTCAATGATTCAATTCGTATGGTTTTTGGATGACCTTATGGCTAGATATAACATTTACTCATTTGATTATTCTTATTGGAATCTACTTCGATATGAAGATCTTTTGAAGGGCGAGCAAACTTGGAAGGTTCTACTTATGGAAATTAAGATCCTGATTGTATGGGCGAAAAAGATTGAAGGGCTTTCATCACCAATCATTCAACGACTCGAGATCACTTTAATTGATTCTGTCCAATGGGTAGATTGTAAGAATTTCTTTGGAAAGTGCCAACGGTCATGAAGGCATGAAGTAGTATTTAAGGATGACTCTCCTATTGTTCTAGGTAGTGCGTGAAAGAAGAATTTCAGAATCTGAATCTCTATAGTTCCTTGCTCTTTCATTCATCGAGCTCAAAGTTGTATGCAAAAGAGAGAAACAAATAGTGAGACTTTATGAGAGATCAGTACAAACTCTTCACTGAGAAAGTCAAAGATCACAAGCTGTAAAATCTCTTTTGATTCATAGTGAAATCTAGCCAGTGGGCTGTCAGTGCGGGAGAGTGGAAGTAGGTTTGATCTAAGTCTTCAAGATGAAGCTAGGAGAATTCATCACTGACATGTTTAGTTGTTTTACAGAGATTGTAAACGGTCTAGCATATCAAGGACAGCCAATCTCAGGACCAATAAAGGTCAATAAATTGCTGTATGGACTCTCCAAAGACTGGAATCACGTGAAGACTTCAATAAGAGAAATCCAAAGGATCATGCCTCTTTTAGTAGACGAACTAGTTGGCATTGGCACACTTCAATCATATGAAGTGGAGCAGATTAATGAGGAAGAAGATTCTAAAGGTAAGAAATCAATTGTCGTAAAATCTAACGATGATTCTAATTATACATATTTAGAAGATGACATGGACGATGAAGAACTAGCACTCATGATAAGGAAATTCAGAAAGTTGAATAGAAAGGGAAGAAGATTCAACTGGAAGAAGCAAGGCACTCAAAAATTTCAAAACAAATCAACTGAGGATGATGAAGTCAACAAAGATGTGATTTGTTTTGAATGCAAGAAACATGGGCACATCAGACCCAATTGCCCTCTGTTGAAGAAATATAAGGGAAAAACTGAGAAATACAAAAAGGCTCTCAAAGCGAGACATGAAGTGACACCGAATGCAAAGAAAGTGATGAAAAATATGCCAACATATGTCTAATGATAAATTCAGAATTAGACTCGAGACTTTGAAACAGATTTAGACTTAGACTTAGACAAAGAAGTCGAGGTTAGTAATTTAAAAATTCTTTCTAAAGTCTCAAAATATATAGATGAACTTTGTCTTAGTCTCAAAACAGCTCTTAAAAGAATTTCCGAGCTAAAGAAAGAAAATTCTAAATTGAAGCAACTAGAAACTTCTTGGAAATAAAAGTTTGAAAATCTAGACAAAAGTTTTGTTAATATGAAAGAAAATGCAAATTTTTTTTTGAAGGAAAATACCTTTTTGAAAGAGGACATTTCAAATATCACAAAAATATTTTCAAAAGGATATGAGAAATTGAAAAAGATTCTTTCAGTACAAAGACCTTATTTCAACAAATCTGGTTTGGGTATGACTCCAGAAACCATTCCTCTAATCGATTTTCCAAAAGTAAAGGAAAGAATCAAATAAAGACCCACAAAAACATTTTACAGAAATCATTTTCAAAGAATTTTTATAAAACTTGTTGGCTGAAGTGCTCTCAAATGTTCAAAGTGTAACAGCTCAGAACATTTCGAGAAAGACTGTCCCAAGGTTTGGAGACCTGTTAAGAGAGATTGGGCAAAGATTGTACTAAAGAAAGCTTGAGTTCCTTTATGATTGCATGTCACTATCAAGAAAAAGATCAAATGGTATTTGGATAGTGGCTGCTCGAGACACATGACAAGAGATTCAAGTCATCTTATAAATCTTGTACAAATAAATGGTGGAAAAGTTTCATTTGGTGGAAATAGTAAATAAAGAATCGTTGGATGCGGAACCGTGAAGATTGGAAGTCTCATAATCAACAATGGTTCCTTGGTGGAAGGTTTAAATTACAATCTACTTAATATTAGTCAACTGTGTGACACTGGATTCAAAATCAACTTTCAATAAGGCATTTGTTTGGGAACTAGTAAAGATTTCTCTCAATCTTTCACTGGACGAAGACATGGAAATATTTACCTACTTGGATATAAAATTAGAAAGTTCTCAGTGTCTAATCTCCATGCAAGATGAAGCAAACCTTTGGAATCGGAAGCTTGGCCATGTTAACATGAAGTAAATTGCCAAGATTTTCTCCAAGAAGCTTGTTCATGGGCTGCCCAACCTAACTTATCAAAAATTTGAATTATGCATACCATGTGTATTGGGAAAACGGGTTAGAAATTTTTTTAAACCTACAAATCAAGTTTCTACTAATCGAGTTTTGCAGTTTTTGTATATGGATCTTTTTGGACCAACAAGAACGCAAAGCATTGGTGGAAAGAGATATTACCTAGTAATCGTGGATGATTACTCTCGCTTTACATGGGTATACTTCATGGCAAGTAAGTCTGAAGCATTCTTTTACTTTTCAAAATTTGCCAAGAAAGTTCAGAATAAGAAAGGCTATGCTATATCAAACATACGGACAGACCATGGAGGTGAATTTGAAAATCAAGACTTTGCAAAATTCTGTGATGAATCTGGTTTTCACCATGTATTTTCTTCTCCATACACTCTAGAACATAATGGGGTTGTGAAAAGAAAGCATAGATCCTTGCACGAGATGGCAAGAACCCTATTAATTGAAAGTAATATTTTCTCTTGATTTTCGGTTGAAGCAGTCTCTACCGCTTGCTATATTATTAGCAGTATTTTTAAGGCCTATTCGAAAGAAAACTCCTTATGAAGTATTTAAAATGAAGAAGTCAAATGTTTCTTATTTTTATGTTTTTGGTTGTAAATGTTTTGTTTTGAAAATTGCAAATGATCGAATTGACAAGTTTGAAGAAAAATCAGACGAATGAATTTTTCTTGGCTACTTAACCTCAAGCAAAGCTTACAGAGTATTCAACAAGAAGACTCAATTTGTGGAAGAATCGATGAATGTCAAATTTCAAGACTTTGTGCAGAATCAATTGAATTGGATTCAACTTGAAGAATTTGAACCTGCTTTTGACTTTACAAAATTTACTTCCCTTGAAGTGGTTCAGACTTCTGAAGAACAACAACAAGAAGAACTAATAGATTCAATTGAAGTAGAGGATTAATAGACTCACAAATCAACAAGCAGCTGGAAGCATAAGTCTAGTCATTCCAAAGAGCTCATCATTGGCAACATTAATGAAGGAATTCACACCAGATCCAAAAGGCGAGAAGAGTCTCGTGCTTTAGCACTCGTTTATGAAATTGAACCCAAAAGTATAGAAGAAGCCTTGGCTGATGAAAGCTGGATTGAAGTTATGCAAGAAGAGCTCTGATAGTTTAGCATTAACAACGTTTGGGAGCTAATTCCTAAACCTAAAGGTAAGTCTATTATTGGAACTAAATGGGTTTTCAGGAACAAGGTGAATGAGAAAGGAAAGATTGTCAAGAACAAAGCAAAACTTGTGGCGAAAGGATATACGCAAGAAGAATGAATAGACTATGATGAGACCTATGCACCAGTAGTAAGGTTAGAAGCAATTAGATTATTACTTGCTTTTACTTGCTATAAAATTTTAGGTTATTCTAGATTGATGTAAAAAGTGCATTCCTAAATGGATTTATCCAAGAAGAAGTCTATATGGAACAACCACCTAGATTTGAAGATCTAAGAAAGCCAAACTCAGTATACAGACTGAATAAGGAGGAAAGAGTGTAGGCCAGAAGCTTTACATTAGCATTATTGGTTCACTTCTTTACCTTACCGTTTTTAGACCTAAAATTTTGTTTAATGTTTGCATTTGTACTAGATTCCAATCAAATCCCGAAGAATCTCATCTAAGTGTTGCAAAACGCATCATCAAATACATTGCAATTGCTTCAAAGATAGGTTTGTGGTATCCCAAAGAAGGAGACTTTACTCTCATTGGATATTTAGATGCTGACTTAGCAGGATGCAAAGTTGATAGAAAGAGTACTTCTGGCACTTGTCAACTGCTAAGCAACAAGCTGGTGTCTTGGTTCTCAAGTAAGCAGAATACTGTAGCTCCTTCAATAGTTGAAGCAGAATATGTGGCTCTTGGGAGTTGCTGTTCTCAAATCTTATGGATAAGGCAACAATTAAGAGACTTTGAAATTGAAGAATCGTGCACCGAGATTAAATGTGACAACACCAACGCCATCAATCTTACAAAGAATCCAATTCTTCATTCAAGGCAAAGTATACAGAAATTCGACATCACTTCATTAGAGATCATGTTCAAAATTGAGAAGTTATGATTCAGTTAATTGACTCGAAGAATCAGTTGGCAGACATATTTACAAAGCCACTGAAGAAAAGTTTATTTGAGTCTATTTGCGCCAGATTGAACATATATCTTCTACCAGGTAAAGTCTGAAAGTGTTTAGACTCAGAATATCCAAGAGTTATGATAGTAAGTTGATCCTTTCTAAATGCATGTGATTTTATTTTAGCATAAATTTTTGAAAAGGTTCGTTATTTTTTTTGAATCGCTACTTGCCTATTTTATTTTTAGAATTCATCTTTTTCGAGTTTTGAATTTATAACAGTTTTTCATTTTCAAAAAGGCAGTTTTTATTTTTTTCCTTTGTGACGATTGGTATGCCCTGTTTCATTTGCTTTATATACTTTCGATTTTCTTCTTCTCCGTTTTCACTCACAAACCCTAGAATACAGAACTCCACTTTCTCACACTTTCTCTCTAGTTTAATCCGAAAATATTTCACCTTTTTTGCGATCGAGTTTGAGGAATCCCCCAAAGAAAGTGACAATGTCTTCCAAAAGAAAGTCTTCTAGAATCGCGAGCAGTGGACCACAGCATATGCGTGAGGGTCCTACGTACTTTGATCTGACCGAGGAAGAAGACTCTCCTTAACAGCAATAGCAAAGTCAACAACAACATTCTCAACCGCGTCACTCTTCTCAACATAGGACTCAAGATCCTCCACAGCAACAACCAGAAGAAGAAATTTTGGAAGATGTGGAACTTGTAAGAATGCTGAAACCCGAATTTCTCTTTAAACTCTACTCTAAGTTAAAGGAGGGTGGAACTACGATGTCATTGATTGATGAGTTCTTGAGCGAGAGAGGGTACAAGAATGAGACTTACTTTTTGAGAACAATGGAAAGGATGGGTATTGTGCCTGTAGGTTTGGCAGCAAGGACCTTTGCCAACTTTCCAAGTGATCCACGGTTTGGTACCTTTAGTTAGCTTGAAGGGAAAGATGATGATGAAAGGATGTTTACGAATTTTCAGCCTAGGATGGGCGTTGCCGCAAGTATTCATGGTAATGGAGCGAGTTTATTCCGTTCCAAAGATCACAGGAAGACCTACTCAAGACTACTGAAGCGAGGGGTTATGAACCCTAGAAGCGTGGATTTCAATTTTCTTGACTCGTTGAAAGTGAAACTGAGGGAGAAGTTTGTACTCATTCAATGTCGCCTACCCAGAACTTACGGCTTACTTTTATTCAAATCTATCTTTTCTAGATGCAAATAGATTTTCTTTTATGGTTAGGGACAAAGAATTTGTGATCGATGTGGACACATTGGCTGATGTGATTGGGGTGGAAAAAGGAAGTTTCCAACCAATTAGTGTGTTTGTTGCTCACGCTACTTTGGAATTTGTTCAGGACAGATTTCCTAAGGGCAAGATTTCTTACTCTAGAATGACTGCCTCCAATATCTTGCTTCATAAGATCGTGATCAATTGCATCAGACCCAAATCAACATCAAAGACTGATGTCTCTCGCTCGGAATCGAAGTTAATGTACGCTGTTAACATTGGCTACAAGTTATCTCTGCCTCACACTATCCTGATGCACATGTATAGGACAGTGGTGAAGAACAAGGGACAACTCCTTTACTCTGCTCTTATCACTCGACTCTTCAAACACTTCAACATTCATCTTCCTGCTACTCTTTGTGTAAGAACCATTGCTCCAATGGTGATTGGACTGAAAATGGTTTCTAAGATGCGTCTGAAGGAGCTGAACAAGGTTTTAGAGAGCATTAAGAAGAAGTCCCCTGTCAAGGCAAGACAAGACTTTGTAGTAGGAAAAAAAGAGGCAAGGAGTCCATAAGCGAACCTACCAAGAAGAGGAGAGCCCATATCTTGCAGGATGAAGAAGATGAGGATGACATCACTCTCTCCGCCTTTGTCTTAAGGAATTTATAGAGTTTTGTTAGCTTTCAAAAGCCAGAGGACTGAGAGCATAGAGAAAGAGAAGAGACAGAGCAGAGAGATGAAGAAAGAGAAGAGAGAATAATAGAGGAAGAGGAAGGAAGAACATAGGAAGAAGAGGGAGGAAGAGAACAAGAGGAAGAAGAGGGTCAAGATGACTCGTTTGAGCTAACATTTGCTGTATTCTTGTCAAACGACTCAGAGACGTCAGGGAGTGGAACTGCATGAGAAGGAAGAGGAAAACATCACTCAGGTGCAGAAGAAGAACAAGAATAGGAAGAGGAATTCTTTTCTCTACTTGAAGGTACAGAAACAAGGGGAGCTGTTGACAAAAGAGGTACTTCTTCACCTATTTTTATTAGTGATGTAAGTAGATCTCCAACAGATCTAGAGGATGTCTATGCCTCTCATTACCTTGAAGCAGACATTGAGGCATCCACTCCTAGTCCTAGTGATCGAACTATTGATGTTCCCTCACATATCAAAACTTTTGGACCTAGTGTTACAACAGACAAAACAACAGACTTTCACAGACTGCTAGATATCCTTTTGGATTTGAAGAAACAACATTATGGTTTAGAGTTTGAAATGAAGGACCTCAAGAAAGCTTTCTTGTCCACTTCAATTTCTTTGCAAGAACAGCTACAAGACCTGACGCTTTAAATGCAAGACTTTGTGAAGGGTGAAGATTTGGAACAACTAAAGGAGACTATACGGAAGCTCAAGGACACTGTCAAATCAATAAGGTAATTCTAGCTCGTTCGAATTTCCAAACAGCCATGACTTTTTACTCAACTCTTTCATAACTATTCTCCACTTGTTGACAAAAATGGGGAGAATTTGTGCAGATTTGACCTGACTTATCTTTTTGGGCACTTTTTCTTGATGACTTTTTGATTGGTTTGGTATTTTGGACTGACTTTGGACTGGTGTACTTTAGACCTTGACTGCTGTTTGATTTTGAATATTTTTGACGATTGCAGCAACTAAGTTTGTGATTTTGATTATGGATGGATAGTTATCTTATCTTACGGGCTTAACATATTTTCTGTGGTTGTAGAATCAATGCTATCCAGGTCCTAATCAACTTATTTTTATAAGATATCATGTATTGCTTAAGTGTTGTCTTGTAGGTCAAAAGTTTTCAAATCTGCAGGATAGTTTTGTCACCATCAAAAATGGGGAGATTGTTGGAGAAAACTCATTTAGTGTTTCAAAGTTGACAAAATGTTTCCAAAAGTCTAGTCTGAAGATTTTTAGACTGTACTGTCAAAGTCTGAAGACCGCCAAACTTAAGTTTTAAAGTTTTCCTTCACTAATAGTTTCCAAACCAAAGAATGAAGACTTATACAGATGCCGGATTATCTTCAAGGATTCATTTCATATGGTTTTTGGAAGACCTTATGGCTAGATATAACATTTACTCATTTGATTATTCTTATTGGAATCTACTCTGATATGAAGATCTTTTGAAGGGCGAGCAAACTTGGAAGGTTCTACTTATGGAAACTAAGATCCTGATTATATGGGCAAACAAGATTGACGGGCTTTCATCACCAATCATTCAACGACTCGAGATCACTTTAATTGATTCCGTCCAACGGGTAGATTGGAAGAAATTCTTTGGAAAGTGCCAACGGTCGTGAAGGCATGAAGTAATATTTAAGGACGACTCTCCTATTGTTCTAGGTAGCGCGTGAAAGAAGAATTTCAGAGTCTGAATCTCTATAGTTCCTTGCTCTTTCATTCATCGAGCTCAAAGTTGTACACAAAAGAGAGAGACAAATAGTGAGACTTTATGAGAGATCAGTACAAACTCTTCATTGAGAAAGTTGAAGATCACAAGCTGTAAAATCTCTTTTGATTCATAGTGAAATCCAGCCAGTGGGCTGTCAGCGTGGGAGAGTGGACGTAGGCTTGATCTAAGTCGAACCACTATAAACCTTGTGTTCCAATTCTCTTTAGCTAATTGCTTCCCCAAGAGAGTAGAAAAACTTATGTAATAGACGAAAAACAGCTTAACTAAGACCATTTATAAAAAGCATCTCCCAACATGACGTTTTCCTCTTTTCCCTTTAGTATAATACAGACAAAGAGGCAAGCAAGAAGCATGTTTTCATGAAGAAAACGCTCATGCTAGACTCCGGACACTACAACCCGTTAGCCTTTCATTTTACGGTATATTGTAGCATGATCTTCTATTGTGAACAAAGAACGAAATAACCAAACACGATTAGTATAAACACCCAAAACAACAGGAACAACATTAACAAGGTTATTAGGTCACCGACGCAACATCAACACATTATCCTGGTAAATCATAAAGACGGAATTAAAGGGCAACCCAAGAATCGGCCTCGCTCATGCTACCTAAGAAAAAAAAACACTTTTTTCTTTTTTCATTAACATGACCTAACCGTATTGGCCTCTGCCACCCCGCCTAGAATCCATAACTCATGCAACTTTACATTATGAAGAGAATCTCCAAACCCTGAAAAAGCCGTAAGACCATCACTGCACCGAGAAAAACCATCACTAACAGTCTCCGATTCCCACAGAATCATCCGCTTCCATCTAGCTACAAACGCCTCGCACAAAACCAGAACTACTCAAGAAGCCATCGTTCCGACTACTTTTCTTACTACTCAGCCAAAACGGAATCCGATCCCAGAGCCGCATGACTCCTTGACACCCGAAATGGGAGCCCTAGGGTTTCACAAGGGGGCACGGGACCATGCCCAATCACACCGTCCTTCTCGGACGGTGAATCGGACGTGCTCGTCGTCGGTGGGTTTCCGACGTTTCATGCATGGATTATTAGGAAATCTATACTTCGATGTCCAATCTACTCAATGTGAACGCATTATTTCTATTCAATTAAACAAACACCGTCAACTCCTCCTACGCCATAAACACGGCCCCAGGGCATAAAAGAAGGAAGACCCTTCATTCCACCGTTTCCAGAACATTACTTTAAAAAAACTTCTGATTCAAGAAATCAACTTAACCCTTGAACAGGCTCACAAAACAAAAAGAATCTCCGCAAACCCATCATCCAAAAATGCTGAATGTTAGCATCTGACAGGGTCATTGTACCAAAACAAGAATGCGAAACATGCGCATAAGACGCTATCGTTAGCAAAGCAATCCAAATCCATACTCGTGCCCCTCCCATACCAACCCATCCGAGAAAAACCAAATCGATTATCGAACCGATCACGCCAAAATAATCATGTCACTGAAGGAACGAGCATGAAGCAATGGTTTTCCAAATTAAGATTTCGAAATCAAGAGAACGGAGAGGAAGATAGGGGGCTTACTTTAATGCAACAAAAGGATGCTAAAACACACACACACACACACACACACATATATAAATATAACAATATCCACATCAATCAATTGCAAGTAATTTGAAAATTCTAGAACTTTTTCATGTATAAACCCTATAATTTCAAATTTAAAATTCTCACTCAATTCTCAACGAAATCATACAAATATGTGGTTGGAAAGATCTCGACATGTAGAACAAAAACGGTTTCAAGATCAATTGAGCAAAAAATCTACATAAAAAAAATAACACCCATATTTGTCTCAAAGAGGAAAATTTCAAATTTTTCCATTAAACAAAAAAAATTGGGTTCTACAATCATATATGATTTGCTCTGATACCACATGTAGAAAATTATGCACATAAACAACTAATCAATCAAGAAGAATCAGATCCATATATGACTGTAAAACATCGAAATTGATAAGCCATTACTTCACTTGAATAAAAATAGATCAGTTTGATAATTAGAGATCTATCGGAATGCCAGATCTTCCTCTCTATTACCTATTTCAATATAGCAGCGATTTAAGCAAGTGATATGTATAACCTACCATTTTATAGGCTAAATAGGGGACCTAGTAAATTCTAATCAATAGCGTATCAACTGGGCCATTCCCATTACGGGTTTCAGTTAAACACAATTGCCTACACTTTGTTACTTAACTAGGCCCGTTATTAATAGATGCCAATACCCAATTCAATAAGATTGCTATAGGGTTTAACAAATATTGGAATATCCATTAACCCGATTATTTAAAATAGAAAATTAATTAATTAATGTAAGTCCATATTATAGGAAATTTCCAACAATGTTGACACCAAGAGAAGTAATTATTTTCTGATAGTGCACATGTAGATGAAGTTTGGTTGTTGCACATCTGTTAAATTGAACATTCTAACTAGATTTCTTGGAAAGATGATGTCAAAAAACAGGATTACCATTTATCTTGCTCTATGTTAGTTTCCGCTATATTCGAGGTACTCTAATGCTGCAGAATCGTCTCACGAGTTTCTAAGAATTTCTTGTCTTTTTTATGCTTTTTGGGGACTATTGCCTTTAAGCGCAAAAATTTGTATTCCCTACAGTGTTTGTAGGTGTTAGTTCACTTTCTGGAGATTAATTAGTATAATATTTATGCGTATGTATGTGTCTATGTATGTATGGATGTATGCATGTATTGCAGACCCTTGAGCTCTTATGTGATGAAATCTGCTGCTGATGGTGGAAACATGAATTAACTGGCCATCTTAATGTCCTGTGGTGTTTGCTCACAATGACTTGCTCTGTGGCGATATAATGGTCAATGATGAGGAAGGTACATTGTTTCATAGGGTGATAAATTCTATGTTTCTTTCTTTCATCTTTGTTGTTGACTGGCATGAACCAAACAGTCGTTTTCCAAAGCATTTGGTTTTTCCTTCTGTTCCTGTTTATCTTTTGTTTGCTTCATGTTCTCTTAATCTAACTCTTGACTCCGTAAGCAATTAGCATGCCCAATCGGACTGGTCAGATTGAGGCATGCTTGCTTGTGGCTTGTATTTTCTTGCACGTACTTTTCCTATCATTTTATACATTGTATCGACTTTTCTGCTTATTTCTGCTCACTTTTCAGGGAAACTCTACTTCATTGATTTTGGGTATGGGTCGAATAATTACAGAGGGTTTGACATAGGAAATCACTTCAACGAATACGCAGACTATGAATGCGATTACAGTTTGTATGTTCCTGAAATTATGCCTTTCCATGTCCTAACAATTGTATGAGTTGATGTCTTGTTGAGTGAGATTTGTTTTAAGCCGCCTCCGATTTGCATGCTGTGTTTTTCCTTCATCATTTCGTGCCAAGCTGACGTCTTGTTTCGAGATTCAGTGCTCTCAGGACTGGGAAGCGTTTTCTGTTTGGTTTTTTTTTTCTTTGGTATGTTGCTGTGGCGATCGGTTGTTTCTGCTTTTTGTGAGCTTGAGGCTGCGTTGATTTTGCTGTGAGCAGAAAGCTGAGCAAGGATTTGTTCGTGGAGTGGTTGAAGCTCGACGATTCTCGTTTCGCCATGGAGACGGTGCCTGGCAGTGGCATCACGAATCTATGTGAGTTCCGATCATCAGCCACGGTGTGATTATGAGTAGGAAGTTTCGCCGAGTCTGTTGTTGGGTGTATGTTGCGATCATCAGCGAGGTGTGCCGATTGGGATAGATGATTAACTTGGACTGGATTTTGAGCTTATCGAGAATTTGGTGTAGTGTTGAAGATTTCTGTGAAAGAAGAGGGCGTAAATGAGGAATCCGTTACCGTCAGATTGTATGGGCCGAACACCGAGTATGTCATTGATCGGGAGAGAGAATTCCAGGTGAGTCTTTATTCTGAATAACTGCGTTGCATATTAATTCCTTGTTTTCTAGTATGCTGGACTTGTTTCCTTGAGTTATTTAATAGAGTTCTGTAATCTCATTTTTCCAGCATGTATTATTTCCTTTAGTTAATTTTTTTTTTCCTTCTTGATCTCTATGGGATTCATAAGGTTCTTAACTTCCAAAGATGCCTCTGTTACAGCAATACATCTCTTAAGTTTTCCAAGGACACCAGTGGATGCGCCTCTCTCACATGCAGACACACTCTGATCATCCAAATGCAACCTGATAGAATCTAGAGCTGAAACTTGTGGAGATAGCATTGAAAGAACTTATATTGTGACATCCTGATTTTCGATTCTGTTCTCGACTAAATGAATTGGGCTTCTCATCAACGCTCCTATGGCATTTTTCTCTAAGTTGGCCACTCACGAGATAATTATCATGCCCGATCATCGGGCACACACCCATCCATCACTTTGGTCAATATAATGGCGACGTCCCAGGACACATCGCCGACACTTTCATTTTAATACGCACGCAGAAGCATATAAACAATCCCCAGACAATAAAACAATGGAGTAGAAAAGTAGGGCCAATTTTTCCACAACCTTTCAAACCAAACAAATCTTTTATAAAAAACAAGTTTATTCACAACATTAGGTCACTTACAAAAGTACCGGCTTAACCAAAAAGGAACTGTCCTATGACTAACAAGTCAGATAGGTTTGCCGATTCTGTTTCTTCCACCTTCCCAAACTTCAAGACTTCCGGTTCTCCATAACCATCACTTAGGGACTTGAAAATGGTTATATATAACCAGTGAGACAACATCTCAGAGAGTTATACCTCTTAAGACCCGATTAGGAAGCCAATACACTCTAAAGGCTGCCTAAAGACAACACGAGTTGAGGGCTTACCTTGACTTTAGTTCCTTCCTACAAATCAGTATATATATATCAAATATATACGATCACATCACATCACATCACATCACATCAATCAGATTGAATTATCGATCAATCGACTTAGTTGATTACATGTCATAACAACCTTTCCTTGGTTGGTACATTCAATATCATCTATTCTCCAAGAGGGTATGTCTAATCATTGATCCCACGTGCATTCTCCAGGTTGGCATACTTAGTCACCAAGCCCATGTGCATTCTCCAAGATGATTTGCCTAATCACCGAGCTCACGTGCATTCTCTAAGTTGACATACTTAGTCACCGAGCCCACATACTTTCTCCAAGGTGATATATCGAATCGATGAGCCAACAAAATATAACGTCCTTTTCCGAGATGACATCCTTAGTCATCGAGCCGACGTAGTATGGCATTCTTTCTCACATTCTATCATACCCGATAAAATAGCCGTGTGTGGGTACACGGTTGGCCTTAGCCAAAATATAACAATTTCACTTTGACAGTTCTTGCCACTTTATATAGCCCACCAAATATTTTTGGCCTGGTAATTTTCCACTCAATAATCAAATTAATCCAATTGCTAGAATAAATACCCACTCACACTAAGTTCATTCAATTTGCACAATTAGGCACTCAATTAAATAAATAGAGTTCCACTACAAATCAGCATAAAATTTTGGTCGTCGGCTATCCTAGCCTAATTTCCAGAAAATTAATTAATTAATTAACTAATTTCGAAAATTATTAAATACAATTTAGGCCCGTAATGCCTAATTGGAAGCCGAGACGAGCCCGAAAAATTACCAAGACTCGTTCAATAAACAATAGAGCATGTCTACTTGCTAATTACGCTAACAATTTGCCTAACTTACATCAATAAGTCTCTAATTTAATTACTCTAATATAATCTATTCATCTAATTGCACTTAATTAAATCTAATCAACCCCTAAGCATCATTAGCATACTAAGTGAGGATTAGTGAGCAAAACTCACTTGATTAACGTGCGGATCGAATCAAGCCGGGAACTGAAACGAGGGTCACTTTTCTCCAAAAGCGGGCCTAGGTTTTGAGGTTCACAAACACCTCAAAATGGGCCTAGAAGCCGCTGCAAAACCCTTTTTGTTTCTATTTTGATCTTGCTGAAACAGAGAAAATAAGTTTGTTTGGTAAAGCGGAAAGGACAATGATGGATTGGTGGAAAGGACATTTGGCGGCCCGGGCCATGGCGGGGCTCACGATGGCTATAGGAGCTTCGACGAAGCTCCATAGCTTTGGGAGCTTGTTGGACTAGCGTGAGGGGGCAAGAAGGGCGGTCGGAGCATGCGAGACACGCTGCGCGTGGATGGACGTGCGTGGCGGAAACGGCGATGGCATGCAGGTGCAATGGCTGATGAGGTGGTGACGAGCGATCTTGGCTGGCTCCTTGCTTCTTTCCTTAGTTGTTGGTGTCGAAAAGGCAAGGGAAGAGAGAGAGGAATGGGGTGGACAAAAGGAGGAGAGAGGAAGGAGATGAGGGGCAAGTTTGGCTTGGCTCCACAAGCCTTGGCATTTCCAAAGCATTGTCCCCTTGACCATTTATGGTCATGCATCATTGGCTTGGCTCTGAGCCACTAATGCTCATTTAGGACCTTGAATTGGTCCAAAATGGTGGTAGATGGGGGGAGTTACGAATTTGCAATATTTTGGCTTCAATTGGACTTAATTCCTTTACAATCAAATCAACATCAATTTGGTCCTAAATTCAATCCACCTACCATTATCAAATTGATAATTTTCACCCATATAGATCCATCTTGCATCCAAATTTGTGATAAAAAAACGATTGTCAACTTTTTTTTCTAAACAAAAAGGGCCTTGCAACGACTTTTTTCCAAAAAGTTTCGAGTTTTAGAAAAATCTTCTGAGACTAAGTCAACATTCCTAGAATTTATTGTGACATGACAGAATTTTCAATTTTTGAAATCGGACCTAAATTCTCGGTTAATTTCACTCGGACGCGTTTTTAATGCGACCTAGGCTACCGAGTAGTTTTCGGATATTTCCAATGCAAATGACCCATAGTTGATTTTTTTCGAGCTACAATGAACCCACTCGACGCATTAGAGACTCTCGGTTGTCGTGAAAATCTCGATGATTCAATTACGGACATAGGGTACCAAAACGACAAAAGAATCATTTTAGGGCCAATCGACGAGAATTTTCCAATTTAGTGGTGTCATCCACGACTAATCACACATCTCAGTTGAGTCTACCTATCTCTGATCTCAAATCAATTTTATACTGTGCCGTACTGGCCTTTAAAGATGAGCACAATCGAGAAGTCGATTTCTGGTCGAATTCTCAAGTCTATTACTTTAAAATTTCTTAATAGCTTCCCTGAATAGTCTAGTTATCTCGAGAGTAATCAGCTCTGAGAACGGCCTTATAGGAGCGTTGATGAAATGTCCAATTTATTCAATAGAAAACAGGATTGAAAATATGGGATGTCACAACTCTTCCCCTCTTATAAAAATTTCATCATCGAAATTTAAATCATTACAAAATTTTCTCAAAAAGGTGAGGGTACAACCGTCTCATCAATTATTCAGTCTCCCATGTCGCTCCTTCAATACCATGGTATTGCCAGACTACTTTGATCAACAGAATGGTCTTTGTACGTAAAACTTACTTTTTTCGATCGACTATTTGAACTGGGTTTTCAACGTATGACACACAGTCATCCACGTCCAATTCCTCAAAATTGAGTACGTGGGTCGAGTTAGGCTTATATTTCCTTAACATCGACATGTGAAAGACGTCGTACACTTGCGCTAATCTCAGCAGCAACGAAAGACGATATGCTAGGTTCCCAATTTTTTCAAGAATCTCAAATGGACCTCCATATCTCGGACTCGGTTTCCCTTTCTTTCCAAAGTGTGAAGTTTCCCTCATTGTTGACACCTTTAGAAAAACATAATCACCAACTTGGAATTCTAAAGACTTCCGGCACTTATCTACGTAACTTTTCTATTTGCTCTGAATAGTCTTTAATCTACCTCTGATCACTGCCACGACATCCGTTGATTGCTGAACCAACTCTAGGTCTGTAATCTTTCTTTCCCCAACTTCATTCCAACACGCTGGTGTTCTGCACATTCTGCCATACAACATTTCAAAAGAGACATCTTGATGCTTTGTTAATAACTATTGTTGTAGGCAAATTCCACAAAGTGTAATTGATCTTCCAACTTCCTTTGAAGTCCAGTACGCAAGCTCTCAGCATGTCTACTAGCCATCCGTTTGAGGATGATATGTCATATTGTATTGAAGCTTGGCACCTAAGGCACTCTGTAAGCTCTTCCAAAAGGCGACAATAAATCTCGGGTCTCTATTCAAAGTTATCATAATCGACACTTTACATTCAAACCACTTGACACACATACAAATCTGCGTGTCTATCTAAATTGAGGTCCTTTTGAACTGCAATGAAGTGAGCCGACTTTGTTAGTTTGTTGACTACTATCCAAATCAAATCATTTCCTCTTTGACTCTTCGGTAGTCTAGTTACAAAGTCCATCGTGATATGTTCCTATTTCCACTCTAGAATCTCAAAAGGTTACAGAAGTCTTCCCAACTTGCAATGCTGAGCTTTAACTTGCTGACACGTCAGACACTTGTCGACATGCTTGGCAATGTCTACCTTCATACCTAACCACCAATAATGTTGACGCAGATTCTGATACATTTTGGTACTATCAGGATGAATGCTGTAACTGCTACGATGTGCTTCGGATAAAATATCATCTCTAAGCTCTACATCATTAAGTACAACTAAATGTCCTCGAAACCTTAGTGTTCCTTCATCAAAAATCTGAAAGTCAGCCTTTCTTTTCTCAATATCCTCTTTGTAGAATCTTCTATACATCAAGATCTATCGATTTGAGTAACTTGATTCTAATCTGGACATCCAATTCAATTCTAAGGGTGGCCATAAGACTTGAAAGGTGGCCTACCTCAAACTTGAATATTAAATCTCGAGCTCTCTCGATTAAGTTCCACTCCTTAATCAATACATGAGCAACTGAAGACTTTCGACTCAAAGCATCGGCAACCTTATTCGCCTTTCCCGGGTGATATAGAATATCACAATCATAGTCCTTCAACAACCATTTATCGGCGTTATCTCATGTTCAACTCCTTCTGAGAGAACTTGAGACTTTGATGGTTCGTGAAGATTTAAAATTTTTCTCTGCACAAATAATGTCTTTAAATCTATAGGGCAAAGATAATCATCGCGAGTTCTAAGTCATGCGTCAAATAATTCTGCTCATGAGGTCTCAACTGATGGGAGGCGTATGTAACAACTCTTTGCATCAGCACGCAACCCAGTCTTCTGAGTAATGCATCACTGTAGATCTCGAATCCTCCAAGACTAGATGGAATCGTTAGCATAGGTGCGGTGGTCAGCTTTTCCTTAAGCTTTTGAAAACTACTATCGCATTTGTCTGTCCATACAAATTTTTGTTCTTTCTTCAAGAGTTTTGTCAATGGCGACGCTAAAGATGAGAATCCTTTCACAAACCGTTTGTAATAACCTGCCAAACCCAGAAAACTTTTGATATCTGTCACTATAGTCGATCTTGGCTAATTAATCACAACTTCAATCTTGCTCGGGTCCATAGAGATTCCTTTGCTAGAAATCACGTGACCTAAGAAAGCAACATGAGTTAACCAAAACTCGCACTTGCTAAACTTAGCGTACAATTAATGGACTCTCAGTGTCTGCAGCACTAATCTTAAATGACTCTCATGCTCTTTGTTACTTCTTGAATACACCAGAATATCATCGATGAACACGATTACAAACTGATCTAGATATTCCTTGAATATCTGGTTCATCAAATCCATGAAGGTAGTAGGAGCATTTGTCAACCCAAATGGCATCACTATAAACTCATGGTGACCATACCGAATACGAAATGCTTACTTAGGAACATCTTCCTTCCTAATTCTCAATTGATGATATCCTGTCCTCAAGTCGATATGTGAAAATATCGACGCTCCTTGGAACTGAACAAACAAGTCATCAATCCTTGGCAATGGATACTTGTTCTTGATCGTTACCCAATTGAGTTGCCGATAGTCGATGCATAGGCGCAACGAACCATCTTTCTTCTTTACAAATAGAACTGGTGCTCTCTAAAGTGATGCACTGGGGCGAATAAATCCCTTATCCAATAACTCTTATATCTGCACCTTCAGTTCATTCAACTCAGATGACACCATCCGGTAAGGAGCATTAGAGATTAGCTCTGTCCCAGGTGCTAGCTCTATCATAAATTCTATCTCTCTTTCTAGCAGTAGACATAGCAATTCCTTTGGAAAGACATCTGGAAATTCTTGTACCACAGCAATGTCTTCCATTTTCAACTCCACAACTGTCGTATCTACGACAATTGCCAAGTAACCTTGATAACCCTCATCTAATAGACGAGTTGCCTCTGGCGATGAGATTAGGACAATCGAGGGTCCTCCTCGATTCCCGATAAACTCGAAGTTCTTACCCTCTAACGGGTCAAACTAAACCGCTTTGTGATAATAGTCCATTATAGCTCGTTGCTTGGTGAGCTAGTCCATGCCAATTATCAAATCAAAGTCATACATGGCTAGGACTAACAAATCTATTTTCCTCACTCGCTCATCAATCGCTAACTTGCAACTAGAACAACCCAAAGCGGCAATCACTTTATCATTCAATAGTGTAAATATGCAAATTGCCAACTCCAACAATATAGGACTTAATCCTAACAACTTAACATATTGTTTGGCAATAAAGGAATGAGTTGCTCCTGAGTTGAATAAAACGCAAGCAAGGTTGGTCGTTCAGTGAAACCATACTTGTGATCACGTTAGGTGCAATCTCTGCCTAACCATGTGTGATGGCATATACTGTGCATTGAATTGGTGGTCTTAGCTGACCTTCCTATGACACGTTCTGAGGGGCATAACCCCTGATTTGACACATCGGCGGAGGCGGTGGTAACTGAGGTTGTCCTCTTGGTTGCCTAGGACAATTCTTAGCTATATGACCTTGCTAGCCACATTCAAAACACGCACCTGGCCTAGATGGGCATGGGGCTGACCCGTGTCGTCTTCCACAAAAATGACACATTTCATTCCTATTGGGCATTAACCTACTAAATCCACCCTTCTTGTTGGGCGGGGCTTGGAACCTACCTCTTGGCATAGGCCTCTTTTCTTGGCAAATTCCATTTCGGTGAGCATTAAACCTCGATCTAGACGAGGGGACTTGTTTATTCAGACTTCTTTCGAGCAATTGTGCTCGACGATAAACCTCTTGATAATCAATCAAATCAAATGGCAACAACGACTATTTCAACTTGCATCGAAGGCTATCCTTGAACCTTCAAGCTATCTCCTCAAGGTCTTTGATAAATCTCGGAGCATACTGAGATAGTTCCACAAATTTGACCCCATATTGGTCAACAGTCATTGACCCTTGATGGAGTCGCAAAATTCTTCACCTTATGCTGTCTTGTGCATTCCTTGAGAAGTATTGCTCATTGAATGCTCTGAGGAATGCATCCCATAATGGGACCACTCCTTCAAGAAACACTGTCTCTCTAGCGGCTCTCCACTAGGTGTTAGCATTGCCTTGCAACTGATATACTGCTAGGGTTACCTTTTTTGCCTTAGTGCACATCAAGAGTGCAAAGGCCTTCTCCAAGTCCTGGATCCAAAGTGAAGCAGTCTCGGGATCTCCAATACTTGAAAATCTTGTCGGACTTAACTTTAAAAACTGCTCCACTAGCTTATGGATTGGTCTTTCTCTCAGCACCTCTATGTTCTCAGTTGGAACATTAGCAGGCGTGGCAGCAGGTGTGGCAACGGGCACAGAAACGGCTATGGCCTCAGTAGTGGTGGCAACAGTAGTAGTAGCGGTGACTTGAGCGGCAGCAGTAAATGCGGCAGCTTGATCCCGGGCTTGTTGCCCGATAAATTCTCTCATGGCATCTAAGGCTTAATCAATCCTGATAGATCCCTAATCACCTGGGGCTACAACTCCAGCACCAACAGGAGGAGGTGCTTTGCCACTAGCGCTAGCTTGTGCTGGTGCTTTACCGCGGCCTCCTCGGGTACCGACCCTAGTCGGCCACCTAACCTGAGCCGTAGACCTAACGATTCTCTTATTCGGAGTCCTCTACTCCGGCTCGCTCATGGTTCAGTCTTTTCTACTGAAACTCGTTTTCTAAATCCACACTAGATTAGAAGATGAGTGACACACACAGAGCAAACAATTTTACCAAACAACTACCATCGACATGCACCAGACATTAATTTAAATGTCTTTCCAACCACTATCCCATGGTTCGTTGCACCTTATCACTCCAATCTTTAACCATTGCTCTAATACCACTTAAATGGGGATGTCACACCTCGATCCTCGGACACACACCCATCCTTCACCTTGGTCGATTAATAGCGACGTCCCAGGATGCATTGCTGACCCTTTTATTTTAATACCCATGCGGAAGCATATAAAATCCCCAAACAATAAAGCAATGGGATAGAAAAGTAGGGCCAATTTTCCCTAACCTTTCAAACAAAACAAACCTTTTATAACAAACATGTTTATTCACAACATCAGGTCACTTACAAAAGTACCGGCTTAACAAAAAAGGAACTATCCTATGACTAACAAGCTAGAAAGGTTTGCTGATTCTGTTTCTTCCACCTTCCCAAAGTCCGGGACTTTCGGTTCTCCACAACCGTCACCTAGGGACCTGAAAATGGTTATACAATAACCAGTGAGATAACGTCTCAGCGAGTTCTACCCCTTAAGACCCGATTAGGAAGCCAATATATTCTAAAGGCTGCCTAAGCACAACATGGGTCAAATGACTTACCTTGGCCTTAGTTCCTTCCTGCAAGTTAGTATACATATCAAATATATATGATCACATCACATCACATCACATCAATCAGATCGAATTATCGATCAATCGACTTAGTCGATTACATGTCACCATGACATTTCCCTAGTCGGTACATTCAATATCATCTACTCTCCAAGATTATATATCTAATCATCGAGCCCACGTGCATTTTCCAAGTTGACATACTTAGTCACCGAGCCTTTGTGCATTCTCTAAGATGGTATATTTAGTCATTGAGCCCACGTGCATTCTCCAGGTTGACATACTTAGCCACCGAGCCCACATGCATTATCCAAGATGGTATATCTAGTCATCGAGTGCAGGTGCATTCTCTAGGTTAACGTACTTAGTCACCGAGCCCATGTAAATTCTCTAAGATGGTATATCTAGTCATTGAGCCCACGTGCATTCTCCAGGTTAACGTACTTAGTCACCGAGCGCACGTGCATTCTCCAAGATGACATGCCTAATCATTGAGCCCATGTGCATTCTTCAGGTTGACATACTTAGTCACCAAGCCCACGTGCTTTCTCTAATGTTATATATCAAATCGCTGAGCCAACAAAATATAACATCCTTCTCCGAGATGACATCCTTAGTCATCGAGCCGACATAGTATGGCATTTTTCCTCACATTTTATCATACTCGATAAAATAACCATGTGTGGGTACACGGTTGGCCTTAGCCAAAATATAACAATTTCACTTTTCATAAGTCCCACCATTTTCAACAGCCCATAACATACTTTTGGCGCTGTAAACCGACGTTCGGTTAATTTCCAATCAATTACAAAAATTGATTAATTTAGTAAAAAAATCAAAATCAAGTTATTCGATTTGCACAATTTAGCACTCAAATAAATAAACAGAGCATCATTGCAAATCAGCATGAAATTCTAGTCATCGACTATCCCAGCCTAATTTCCGGAAAATAAATAAATTAATTAATTAAATAATTCCGAAAATTATTAAATAATTACAATAAATCCAATTTAGGCCCATAATACCTAATTGGAAGTCGAGACGAGCTCGGAAAATTGCCAAGACTTGCTCAATAAATACTAGGACCTATTTCCTTGCTAACTACACAAACCATTTGCCTAACATGTATCAATAAGTCTCTAATTTAATTACTCTGATCTAATCTATCCACCTAATTGTACTTAATAAAATCTAATCAACCCATAAGCATTATTAGCATACTAATAAGAGATTAGTGAGTAAAACTCACTCGTTTAACAATCCGTGTAGATCAAAACGTCGGGAACGAAGCGAGGGTCACTTTTCTCCAAAGCGGGCCTAGGTTTTGAGGTTCACAAAAACATAAGCCACTGTAAAACCCTATCTATTTCTGTTATGATCTTGCTGAAACGGAGGCCAATAAGTTCGGTTTAAAGCAGGAAAGGACCGAGGAGGATGGAAAGGGCCAAACTAGGACATGGCGGGGCTTACCGGTGGCGAAACGACAAAGCACAGCTCTAGTAGAGCTTGCTAGACAGAAAGGCAATTGGATGGTGTGGTTGGAGGCGGAGACATGCGCGTGAGGGAGGCGGATGTGCATAGCAGCGCGCGTGGGCAGCGAGGCGCTTGGACGGCGATGAGGCGGTGACGGGCGGTCCTGGCTTGCTGCTGTGGCTTCAACTTCTTTCCTTGAGCTGCTAGTTCAAAAATGGTAGGGGATGGAGAGAGAGGCTGGCCAGTTGTGGAAGGAGGGAGAGAGGATTGAGATGAGGGAACCAAGGGCTCCATAAGCCTCATTTTTCCACACCATGGTGTCCTTTGACCATTCCTAGCCAAGTGTGCATCCTTGGCTCACAATGAGCCACCAATGCTCATCCAAGGACACTTGAATTGGTCCAAAATGGTTAGGAGGAGGGGGAGCTACGAAATTCCAATCAAATGGCTTCAATTGGATACTTACCGGTTCTCAAATCAACATCAATTGGCTTCAATAAATTCAATCCACCTACCATTGGTCATATCGATATTTTTCTTCACCCATATACCCATCATGCTTCCCAAATTTGCGATCAAATGATTTTCGGCCTTTTTCTGCACAAAACGGCCCTGTGACGACTTTTTCTTAAAAAGTCTATGGTTTTAGAAAAATCTTCTGAGACTGAGTCGATGCTTCTAGAATTTATTGTGACATGACCGAATCTTTAATTTCTATAATCGAATTTAAATTCGTGGTTAATTTCACTCAGGCGCGTTTTTAGCGTGACCGAGGCTACCGGGTAATTTTTAGAGATTTTTAGTGCAAATGACTTGTGGTCGATTTTCTTTGAGCCGCCATGAACCCACTCAACACATTGGCGACTCTCGATTATCGTGAAAATCTCGAGGATTCAAATACGGACACAAGATACCAAAATGATAAAAGAATTAGTCTAGGGTCGGTTGATGAGAATTTTTCCAATTTAGTGGTGTCACCCACAATTAGTCACACATCTCAATCAAGCAGACCTATCTTTGATCTCAAATCGATTTTTAACTATACCATAATGGCCTCTAAAGATGAGCACAGTTAAGAAGCCGATTCCTAGTCAAATTCTTAAGTCTGCTGCATTAAAATTCCTTAATAGCTTCCCTGAATAATCTAGTTACTTGAGAGTAATCAGCTTTAAGAACAACCCTATAGGCGTATCGATGAAATGCCTGATTTATTCATTAGAAAATAGGGTTGAAAAATCTGGGATGTCATAATAACTAGTTTATTAGGTGAAGCCGTTAAGGAATTTAAACGCAACCGATTTGAGAATTCAATCAAAAATCGACTGCTCGACCGTGCTAATCTGTAAGGGTGAATATGACATTGTTAAAATCGACTAGAGACCGGAGATAGGTCGATTCGATAGAGGCATGTGATTAGAGTGTTGGTGATTCCACCTAAATACAAAATTCGCATCGAACGGCACTAAACTGATTTTTCTGTCGATTCTATACCCTGTGCTTGTATTTGAAAACCTTTAGATTTTTACGACAACTAAGAGTTGCCTAGGAGTCGGAGATGCACAATGTGGATCGAAAATAATCGATGACGGGTCAATTGCGCTAAAAATTCTTAAAAGCTACTTGGTAGTTAGGTCACACTAAAATCGCGTTCGGTTGAAATTAACCACGAAATTGAATTCAGTTTTGGGAGTAGAAAGTTCTGGCATGTCACGATTTATTTTAGGAATGTCGACTCATCCTTGAAAGAATTTTCGTCAAGCCCGGATTTTTGGCGAAAAATCAAAATTGGGTGATTTTGAACCAGGAAATTTGGAGGGCCGTTTTTGTGTGAAATTTTGGCCTCCAAGTGGGATCAAATGGTGATGGGAATGCAAGATTTTGGTGTGGGCTCCTACCTTGGCATTGTTGGCCATTGAATTGAGGTTGATTGGAGAGAATTATGAAGAAGTTGAACTTGGAAATCATGAAATTCGTAAGCCATGAGGGCTGCAACATTTTGGACCTCAAGTGAGGCTTGTTGGAGAAGCTTGAGTGGAAAAATGGTTGTTGGTGATAGAGCTTGGACTTTGGGGGCCAAGGAATGATGAAATAGATATTTTTGGTGGACTTTGGTGGCCCTTTGTCCCCCTTCAACCCACAACAACTTCATCTTCTTCCTCTTGCCCCCTGAAGACTCCAGTTTCCCCTTTACTCAACCCTCCTCACCTGCCACACGCCAAGCCATCGCCCCTTGCCTGCTCGAGCCCGTCGACAGCCCTTTGCCGTCGTCCAAGTCACGTCTGAACTCCCTCGCATCTAAGCTGCCAAACTCGCTTGCCTCTGTTCGCCTTACATGCCGTCCCACACCTGCTCGAGCTGCCATCCCAAGCTTGCCAGCTCGCTGTTGCTGGTCCCCGAGCCACTGTTGCAGCCGTTCGCCGTCTAGCCACCGACCCATTGCCACTTGGCCGTCTAGCTCCGCCAATTGTGCCCTCGACCAGCTTCTTCGGTTTAGCCATAGAACTGAAGTCCTTGTTGGGCCGTGGCCCTTCCTAGGTTGTTTTCGGGCCATTTTGGACCTCCTTTGGCATCGCCATAGGCCTGAGTCTCGCTCGTCTTTGCGTTGCCATCATTGTGAACTTATCGGCTCATTAAACTAGTGAGTTTACTTTCTAAACCTTATTTATGAGGTTAATTATGCTTAGGGAAGGTTTATATTAGGCTAAGCGGGATTAGTGTATTTATTTAGGTTGTTTAGTTAAATTAGATTAGTTAGTTAGGCCTATTAGGTGGTTAGTTGATTTAATTAGTTAGTTTAGTAGGTTATGTACATTTAGCCTAGGTAGATTAATTTAATAAGTCCTATTAGGTGGTTAGATTAGTGTATATAGCTTAATTAATGATTTATTTAATTATTTGGTAATTTATTTAATTATTTATTATTTTTCGTAAATTATACCGAGATAGCCGATCGTTAGAATTTCGTGCTGATTGTTGTGGTGTAATTAGTTTGAGCAATTGAATGATAATTTGTGCAATTGGATGTTGATTGGTGAGTTTTGATTTATTATTTCAAAAATATGGAATTTTGGTATTTAATCAGAAAATACCAGGTGTCAGTTTTTGATGCCAAAAATATTTTTAAGTACTATATCAAATAGTGAGATTTTTAAAAGGAGAGGATATCACATTTTATGATTCAATTTGATCGTATACCCATGCACAATTCTTTTACCGGGTATTTTTAATATGAAAAATATAGGGCAAGTGCATTATTTTAATTGAGACATTTGAGTGCAATGCACGATGTCCTTGGCTAAGATTGGATGTGCGTGTGGTCGTTATAAGAACCTGTCACCTGTTGAAGGTTGGGTGGACGATGCTCCTTTATGGAATGCCCCACGTCAACGGATGCCAGATCGCGGTAGAGGCCGAACTAATACTACTTCGGGAATGTCGTCTAGAGGTAGACGTTGCCGTGCTCGATGGGACGAGACGATGCCTGGCTATGTCGGATGACCACTAACTATAGAGTTAGTCGTAAATAATTGGAACGCTTGAATGGGTGATATAGACGCACTTGATTATGGGACGAAATTGTGTGGCACGGAATGTGACGTGTCATAACCATTTGGCCTTATAATCGGGACCCTTGTGATTGATTGATTTATGAAAGTGAAGCGTTCCGATTATTGATTGCATTTACTACCTATATAAATGTTATATGAGCTGTATTGACATACAGGAAGGTGCTGAGGTGAGGTAAGGCTTCTGTGATGTGTAATTAGGCTGTCTTTAGGCGTATTATCTTCCTAATCAGGGTTTAGGGTGTAGACTCGCTGAGACATTGTCTCACCCCGTCATGGCTTACTATTTTTAGGTCCCTAGATGGAAGTACGACAGGTGAGATATGGGGTTTCGCAGATGTTGGATTTTGAGTTCACCTATTTCCCTATCCCCGGGACCACCCTAACCCGAGAGTTAGTTGAGTCCATGGTATGGGTCAAGGAGGGCCTACCTCAATTGGTACCTCACCGATTCATAGCATGTGGCATCCCGGAAATTCAAAGCCAAGCCTTAAGGTGTGTCAAATGTCTTTAATTAGGTAATAGAATTTTATGGCCTATGCTTTAGCCAATTTGTCTTTTAATTTGATAAATTGTGATTGTGTTGTTGAAATTTAAATTTAATTTATTAATGCTTGGCCATATGATTTAAATTTCAATAATTAGAAATATTCCAAGACTTTGGCCAAGATGGAAATTGGAATTCAAAAATATTATAGAAGGAATTTCAAAAAAAAAAAAAAGGGCTAAAAATTCGAATGGGCCTTGAGCCCATTAGCCTCAAGCTTGGAGGGCCAAGCTAGTCGGCCCATTGGGCCCAAGAGGTGGCTGTCGACCAGCCCAAGGAGGAGTGGCCGGTTGGGCCTAAGCCCAAGCCCAACCAATTTAAAAAAAAAAAGACAAGTGGCCAAAGGAAGAGCATGCATTGGCCATTGGAGAGGTGGATCAATCATTACTAATGATGAGCCTAGAGGAGTATAAGAGGGATGAGGAGAGAGAGAGTGACCGGTTTTTTTTGCTTCATTTGGCCGAGAAAGGAGAGAGTGAGGGAGAGAATTCGAGAGGGAGAGAGGAGAGGCCGAGAGAGAGGAGGCGGAACCGAGAGGGAGGTGCCGCCGTCGCCGCCTTGTCCGACCGTCCTACGCCGCCGTACGCCGTTGCTTGTTGCTGTTCGTTCATCTTGAAGGCAAGTGGGGGTCTATGACTTCTCTTGCATGTTGTTTTTGGTGTTTGCATGTTAGGTTTTAGGGGTGTTTTGGGCGAAATACCAAGCAAGGGTTGCATGTGTTCATGTAATGTGGCTGTTTCCGTTCGGTTTGTGGTAGACAGTTTCTTATTCGAGCTTGCATGTGTATTTGGAGTGTGATTTTGGCTTCGGTGTCTTCATGAAAGTTGAAGCTAACATCTTGAGGTATGACATACTCGAATTTCATGGAAAACGAAGGTGATATGAGGGGTCAAAAGTTCTATTTCACGGAGGTTCTAGATCTGCGAAATCTTCACTGACCTCTTGATGATTTCTTGGTTGCATGTTGTTTTATGTTGGAGATATCACTTTGTTGTCTTCATGGAAGTTGTAGGTAACATCCTAAACTACAACATACTCAAATTTGAAGAGAAATGAACAAGTGTAGCCTAGTTAATCGGCTAGATCTTTGAGACGTTTGGTTCTGTTGAAGTGAACCGAGATACCCGAGACTTCAAGGACCTAAAAGAGGATCATACTTTGGTTATTTAACCTAGATCTCTTCATGAAACTTGTAAAGGACACATTGATGCATAACATACTCAAATTTCAGAAGAAACGAAAGAGATTTAATGGGTCAAATCTAAGTTTTTCGGTGATGTGTGTTCTGGACGAAACGGTAGAGGTTCCAGAAGCTTCATGGAGTTGTATAAATTAATCCATAAATAATTTGGCTTAGTGTTCTTCACGAAAAGTGCACGAAAATGTGTTGGCTATCACTCTGTAAAATTTGGGAATTTTCGGAGGTCATATGAGTATTTTAATTGAATAAATCCGAAAACTGTGCAATCTGGCCATTATCCGAATATTGAGTGTATTTGGTGGAAATTTGGGAAACTATGTGAAATGCAAATTTGGCCATGAAATTGTGTGAAATTGTGATTCTAATTAGTTGTTTAATGATTGTTTGATTTTCATGATTTTTGGAAAATCATAAATGTTAAACATAATATTTATTTATGGAAATAAGTAAATATAATAATAAAATAATAAAAAAATAATAATAATAATAAAATAAAAGTGGATTTTTATCGGCCATGAGTTCTATTGAATTATGATGCATTGTTATATGACATTGATGCATGTATGATCGTGAATTATGATGCATTGTTATATGACATTGATATATGCATGATCGTGAACTATGATGCATTGCTATATGGCATTGATGCATGAATGATCATGAATTGTGATGTTCTGTGTGTTAATCATATGCCATGAAATAATGAGATGAAAAGAATGATAAAATGTGGAAGTGGTATGTGAGTAAGAGGATGTGGCGGAGGTTGATGTCTGTGGCCGAGTGGCATAATTCCGAGATTCCCTGGAGTTTCGGGATGCCCGGAATGTGGGGGCCTAAGTCCCTGTCGGAGGTTTCTGCCCGAAGGGAGTGACTCGCGATGCCGGGGTTAGGGTGCGAGATCCCGGTTAGAAGGGTAAAGGCCGGAAGTCCCCGTCGGAGGTTTTCGCCCGAAGGGAGGTTCCTCGCGATGCTAGTTGAGGTGCGAGATGCCCGGAATGTGGGGGGCCGGAAGTCCAGTGGCCATGAGATGGCTGGGATACTGGGATCCCTGTCGGAGGTTTCTGCCCGAAGGGAGGATGATGATGTGATATGCATGATGATGCATGGCTAATGATAATATGATGTGATATGCATGATGATGCATGGCTAATGATAATATGATGTGATATGCATGGTAATGCATGGCTAATGATGATGTGATATGCATAGTGATGCATGGCCAATGATAATATGATGTGATATGCATGGTGATGCATGGCTAATGATGATGTGATATGCATAGTGATGCATGGCCAATGATAATATGATGTGATATGCATGGTGATGCATGGCTAATGATCATGTGATATGCATAGTGATGCATGGCCAATGATAATATGATGTGATATGCATGGTAATGCATGGCTAATGATGATGTGATATGCATAGTGATGCATGGCCAATGATAATATGATGTGATATGCATGGTAATGCATGGCTAATGATGATGTGATATGCATAGTGATGCATGGCCAATGATAATATGATGTGATATGCATGGTAATGCATGGTTAATGATGATGTGATATGCATGATGATGCATGGCTAATGATAATATGATGTGATATGCATGATGATGCATGGTTAATGATGATACGTATGCCATGATGATGCATGAATACGCTTGACATCGAAAAGGTAAGAAATGCCTGTATTGTATGATGATATGCATGGTGCACTGAGTTGTTATTGGATTTCCTATCTCGCGAGTGGTTGTACTCACCCTTTTGGGGATAACATTTCAGATTAGCACTATGCCGCTACCTGCTGTATCGCGTGGCGTGTTTTACGGTATTCCGTCTGACGTCGAGGTGGAGATGACTGAGATAGATTGTCCTTCGGTACCCGAGTTGACTTTCATCCGAGTACGATGCCTAGTCATGTATGATATCAGCCTGGCTGGGGGCCCTGTCATACAAGAGTTTTTGTCCGTGCACATACGACGGGATGGAGTGATGCGGGGATCTTGCCGCCGCCACCACCCGACGCACCGGGATGGGTGTGAGATCGCGCGCGAGGAGTAGGAGCTAGACCGCTTTTGGTATAGATAGTTGACGCTTGTGATGGGAGGGTTTTGTGCTTATGTGATGTTAGAGGTCGGAGTTCTTTTTGAGATTTTAGGAAGGACATGGTAGAGTCCTTACCTTTTCATTTCTTTTGTACCGACAGAGGAAAACCCCATCTCGCTATATGTATGTAAGCAAAGCGTCAATGCTGTTTATAAAATCGTGGTGTTTAGTTGGTGTGTATTGTATCATGGGTTAGAAGGGAGATAGATGGCGATGTGAATTTTGCTTCCGCTATGAGTCGCGCATGGGACCGCTAAAAAAAAAAAAAGAAGAAGAAAAATGCCTGAAATCTGGCAAGGCTTAATTTAGCCAAGAGTTAGAGATGGTAAAAGATGTAACATCGGCACTGTTAACGACCTGCGAAGGGTTCGGGGTGTTACATAGCATGGTTCTTTAACTTTCCCCAAGGAGGTTGGGAGAGTCTCCTGCAAGGTTTCGACGGGCCTCCCGTTAGGACTGAGGAGTGGGAAGTAGGGCACCTTATGCATCTTGACACACCTAATGATGTCGTCGAGGACCTAGAACCCCCAAAGCCCATGGATGAGGAGTCTAGTGCTTAGATGGCTTAGTAGCTCTTCTTTTTGGAGTTAGACTTTTGTATATATACTAGTTGTGTACTTAAATCGAATATGTTTATAAAGTGCGGTTTGTTGTCTGATTGTTCTGCTTTTCTATCCCATGTTTGCGTTGTTTGGGGATTGTTTATTTCACTTCCGCATGTGCATGAATCGTTTGGGTCGGCGACGTGTCTTGGGAACATCACAATTTGATTGACCACCGAGGGATGTGCTAGAGCTCGAAGTTCGGGGCGTGACATTCCCACTCGGAGTGGTATTAGAGCTGGTCAGTGCTTAGGTGCAATGGGTTTTGTGATAGTTAGCAGGAAAGACCTTTTTCTTATGTTGATGCATGTGATTGATAGCTGATTGGTAGTTTGTTTTGTGTTGGTTGCTCAATTTCTAATTTTGTATAGAATTGGAAAGTAGGTTCTGTAGAGAGTCTACAAAATGAGTTACTAGGAGCAGAGAATACCTAAGAAGAGGTCGATAGGATCAGTTACTCCGGGTAGGACGTCGACTAGGGTTGGTGCTCGAGGTAGAGCGCCAGCTTAGGCTACGCTAGTAGGATAGTGCTGTCGCAGGTTGGTGTTGATGTAGCAGCACTTGGCGATCCTAGAATTGATGGGATCGTATAGGCGCTCAAGACCCTGGGGAATCTAATGGGGCATCAGGCCTAGAATCAAGCTGCCGCCACTACCGCCGTTGCTACAGCCGTTGCTACTGCTGCTGCCAATGCTACCGTTGCTGCTACAGCCGCAAATGTGGAGGTCCAACTTGGAGTTATGATTGGGGAGAGGAAGATGCACAAGCTCATTGAGCAATTTCTGAAGTTGTATCCGCTGAGATTCGCAGGTGCATGTGATCCCGAGGCTGCAACCCTCTAGATCCAAGAGTTGGAGAAGGCTTTTGCACAGTTGAGTTGCACGGAGGAAGAAAAGGTTGTCCTTGCACTCTACCAATTGTAGGGAAATGCAAGTACCTGGTGGAGGGCCACTAGAGGAAGAGTGTTCCCAGAAGGTGTAGTTCTGCTTTGGAACGCCTTCGTTGAAACTTTCAATGGCAAGTACTTCTTTGACAGTGTCAAGGAACAAAAGATGGAGGAATTCCAGCGCTTTTGTCAGGGTCTAATGTCTGTAGATCAATATGATGCCAAGTTTATAGAGTTGTCTCAGTATGCCCCCAGACTGATAGAGGATTCGGCAGATAGAGTTAGGAGGTTCAGGAATGACCTCCGACCGGAGTTGAAAGATCCGCTGGTACCGTTCAATTCGAAGGACTATAATGACTTGTTTGAGCGGGCCTAGCTCATAGAAAAAAATATGAATGAATGAGCTGCTGTATCTGGGTCGCCAATTCGGGTCGAACATGGATGGAAACCAGTTTGGAATGAAGCCTATGACTAGGAGAAGGTATCCTATTCCACCTAACAGGAAGGGTGGGGTAGGAAAGTCAGTGCCGAGCTTTAATGGAGTATGTCGTTTCTGTGGGAGACAACACGGATTGGCCTTGTGCCATTCAAGGACGAGTACTTGTTAAAGGCAGATGGGACTACAGTAGCAGCCGCCGCTGCCGCCACCGATGGGTCAGAACATAGGTTATATGCCGCAGAACGCACCACAAGGTGGAATGAACAGGCCTCCAGTACAGGGAAGGGTGTACGCTATCACTAGACGATAGGTAGAGGACTCACCTGACATGGTCACGGGTATAGTCTCGTTAAACGATCATGCTGCTTATGCTTTATTTGACCATGGCGCTACTCATTCATTTATAGCTGAGTAGTATGCTAAGTTGGTAGGTTTGAGTCTAGAATCGTTGGGGTCAATTGTTTGTATATCTACCATGTTAAAAGATAAGGTGTTATCTACGGTAGGCTGTCCTGGTTGCAAGTTAGTTATTGGTGAGCGAGAGGGAAAGATAGATTTGATTGTCCTAGCCATGTATGATTTTGATGTGATAATTGGCATGGATTGACTCACTAAGGAACAAGCTACTATAGACTGTTATTGTAAAACGATTCAGTTTAACCCGTTAGAGGGTGGAAGTTTCGAGTTTATTGGCAGTCGAGGAGGACCCTCGATTACCTTAATCTCATCGCTTAAGGAAACTCGTTTGTTAGACGGGGGTTATCAAGGTTACTTGGTGACTGTCGTGGATACGACAGTTGAGGAGCCGAATATGGAAGATATTGCAATGGTACAGGAGTTTCTAGATGTGTTTCCGAAGGAATTACCTATTCTGCCCCCAGAAAGGGAGATTGAGTGTTCATCGACGATATCCTTGTGTACTTGAGGAGTCCAGAAGAGCACGAAAGACAATTAAAGACAATGCTTCAGACTCTGTGAAATCATGGACTGTATGCCATGTCCAGTAAGTGTGAGTTTTGGGTAACTCGTGTGGTGTTCCTAGGTCACGTGATTTCAGGTGAAGGAATTTTAGTGTACCCAACCAAGATTGAAGCAGTGATCAACTGGTCAAGACCGATGACAACAATAGAGATCAGAAGCTTCTTGGGATTGGCAAGTTATTACAGACAATTTGTCGAAGGATTCTCTGTAATAGCCTTGCCTTTGACTCGACTGTTGAAGAAGGAAGAAAAGTTTGTATGGATCGATAAGTGCGAGTGTAGTTTCCAAGAGCTCAAGCAGAAGTTGATTATTGCACTAGTGCTGACAATTCCATTTGGTCCTGGAGGATACGAGATCTATAGTGATGCGTCGTTTAGAGGACTGGGTTGCGTGTTAATGCAACATGGCAGAGTCGTTGCATACGCATTTCATCAGTTGAGACCTCATGAGCTAAAATACTCGACGCATGACTTACAACTCGCAGCAATTATTTTGGCTTTAAAGTTTTGGAGACACTACTTGTGTGGAGAAAGGTTCCATATCTTTACAGATCATTAGAGTCCCAAGTACTTATTCTCTAAGAAGGAGTTGAATATGAGACAATGTCGTTGGATGGAACTTTTTAAGGACTATGACTGCGACATTTTGTACCATCCTGGAAAAGCTAACAAGGTCGCAGACACGTTTAGTCGGAAGTCTTCAATTGCGCAGATGGTGATCCAGGAGTGGATCTTACTTGAAGGAACTCGAGATTCGATTTTCAAATTTGAGGTAAGCCATCTTTAAAATCTTATGGCCACCCTCAGAATTGAACCGGAAGTGGCAATAAGAATCAAGATGTTGCAGTTGACAAACCTAGAGATCCAAAAGATTGTGCAAGAAGATGCAGAAAAGAGAAAGCATGACTTTTAGATTTTTGAAGACGGAACACTAAAGTTTCGTGGACGATTGTGCGTACCAGATGATGCAGAGCTTAAGGAGGAGATTTTGTCAGAAGCTCATCGAAGCAGTTACAGCGTTCATCCAGGTAATATAAAGATGTATCAGAATCTTCGTTAACATTATTGGTGGATCGGTATGAAGGCAGATATCGCCAAGCATGTCGCAATGTGTCTGACGTGTCAGCAAGTGAAAGCACATCACTGTAAGCCAGGAGGATTTCTGCAACCTCTCGAGATTCCCGAGTGGAAAAGGGAACACATCACAAAGGGCTTTATGATGGACTTACCAAGGAGTCAGCGAGGTGATGATTCCATATGAGTTGTGGTTGACAGATTGATGAAGTCGGCTTATTTCATCGCCATACAAAAGGACTATGCACTGGACAAATATGCCGAGTTGTACATGTGTCAGATAGTACGTCTGCATGGAGTGCCAGTGAAGATTACGTCTGATCGAGACCCGAAGTTTACAGCAGCCTTTGGGAAAAGCTTACAGACTACCTTGGGAACAAAGTTGCAGTACAGTACGGCCTATCATCCACAGACGGATGGCTAGTCCGAGAAGACGATTCAAACCCTCGAGAACATGCTGCGAGCTTGTGTACTAGACTTTAAAGGAAGCTAGGAAGAATAGCTTCATCTAGTTGAGTTCGCCTACAACAACAGTTATTAGCAGAGTATTTAGATGGCACCATTTGAAGCATTGTATGACAGAGCATACATAACTCTAGTTTGTTGAGATGAACTCGAAGAACGGAAGATCATTGGCCCAGAGTTAGTTCAACAGTCAGTGGATGCAGTTGTAGTTATTCGGGAAAGATTAAAGACCGCTCACAGTTGCCAGAAAAGCTATGCAGATAAACGTTGAAGACCATTGGAATTCCAAGTTGGTGGACACGTCTTTCTAAGGTGTCACCAATGAGGGGTACTTCGCACTTCGGCAAGAAAGGGAAGCTGAGTTCGAGGTACGTCGGTCCCTTCGAGATTCTAGAGAGAATAGGGTCTTTGGCGTATCATTTTACATTGCCGCCGAGACTGGCGCAAGTGCATGACGTCTTCCATGTGTCGATGTTGAGAAAGTATGAACCTAACCCGACTCACGTGCTGAATTTTGAAGAGTTAGATGTGGATGACACGGTGTCGTATGTGGAAAGATCAGTTCGGATTGTGGATTGCAAGGAGCAAGTGTTGTGTACCAAGATGATCTCGTTAGTCAAAGTGGTCTAGCAACACCACAGGACAGAAGGAGCAACTTGGGAAAGTGAAGACTTGATGAGACGACAATACCCCTACCTTTTTGGAGAAGAATTGTAATGATTTAAATTTCGATGACGAAATTTTTATAAGAGGGGAAGAGTTGTGACATCCTAATTTTCAATTCTGTTTTAAACTAAATGAGTTGGGCTTTTCATCGATGTGCCTATGGCATTTTTCTCTAAATTGGCCACTCATGAGATAACTAGTCTATTAGGTGAAGTTGTTAAGGAATCTAAATTCAACCGACTTGAGAATTCAATTAAAAATCAACTGCTCGACTGTGCTAATCTGCAAGGGTCAATATGACACAATTAAAATCAACTAGAGACTAGAGATAGGTCGATTCAATAGTGGCATGTAATTAGAGTGTGGATGATTCCACCTAATTGCAAAATTTCCCGTTGAACGGCATCAAACCGATTTTTCTGTCGATTTTGTATCTTGTGCCCATATTTGAAACCTTGAGCTTTTATGACAATTGAGAGTCGTCTATGAGTCAGAGATGCACAATGTGGATAAAAAATAATCGACCATGGGTCAATTGCGCTAAAAATTCGTAAAAGCTACCCGATAGGTTAGGTCATGCTAAAATTGTGTATCGTTGAAATTAACCATGAAATTAAACCTAGTTTTGGGAATCGAAAGTTCTAGCGTGTCATGATTTATTTTAGGAACATTGACTCATCTTTTGAAATTTTTTTGGCAAGCCCGGATTTTCGGCGAAAAATCAAAATTAGGCAATTTTGAACCGGGAAATTCGGAGAGCCGTTTTTGTGTGTTATTTTGGCCTCTAAGTGGGATCAAATGATGATAGGAATGCAAGATTTTGGTGTGGGCTCCTACCTTGGCATTATTGGCCATTGAATTGAGAGGATTGTAAAGAAATTGAAGTTGGAAAGCATGAAATTCGTAGGCCATGGGGGTTGCAACATTTTGGACCTCAAGTGAGGCTTGTTAGAGAAGCTTGAGTGGGAAAATGGCTGTTGGTGATAGAGCTTGGACTTTGGGGGCCAAAGAATGATGAAATAGATATTTGTGGTGGACTTTGGTGGTCCTTTGTCCCCCTTCAACCCACAACAGCTTCATCTTCTTCCTCTTGCCCTTTCAAGACTCAATTTCCCCACTACTTAGCCCTCCTCACCTACCACACGCCAAGCCGTCGCCCCTCGCCTACTCAAGCTCATCAATAGCCTTTTGCCGCCGTCTAAGTCACGTCCGAGTTCCCTCGCATCCAAGCCATCAAGCCCGCTTGCCTCCGTCTGCCTTGCACGCCGTCCCGTGCCTACTCGAGCTGCTGTCTCGAGCTCATTAGCTCGTCGTCACAGGTCCCCAAGCTGTTGTTGTAGCCGTCCGCCGTCTAGCCATTGGCCCGTCACTGCCTAGCCACCTGCTTGCCATCCAGCTGCGCCAACCGTGCCCTCGATTAGCTTCTTTGGTTCAGCCATAGAACCGAAATCCTTGTTGGGCCGTGGGCCTTCATAGATTGTTTTCGGGCCCTTTCGGACCTCCCTTGGCATTGCTGTAGGCCTGAGTCTTGCTCGCCTTTGCATCGTCATCGCCGTGAATTCATCGGCTCGTTAAACCGGTGAGTTTACTTTCTAAACCATAATTAGGAGGTTAATTATGGGTAAAAGTATGCCTCAAGTGCCAAAAGTTTACACAAAGGGATACTTAAGTGCCAAAACTTACGAAAGTGACATTTAAGTACCACATTTCAAGAAAAATGGGACACTTGAGAGTCACATCTGGTGAGCCTTGCTGGAAATCTTACGTGGCATTTTGTTATTAAAGTTGTCGCTTACGTGACTTGTCGGAATGCTGAATCAGCAAAACAAACACAAAACGACGTCGTTTTGGCATAATTTGAATTTTAATGTAGTATAAAATTTAATTTAATTTAATTTAATTTAAATAATAATAATAATAATAATAATAATAATAATAATAATAATAATAACAATAATAATAGTTTATTAAAAAATGGAAGAGGAGGAGGAGGAAGGCAGCCGATGATTGAGGGTTGAGGCCTCGCCGCTGCTACCGCCTCCCTGCTGTCACCGAAAGGTGGCGGAGCCTAGATCTGGGCAAGGGCTGTGACATCTTGGATTTTCAATCTTGATTTCAATTGAATAAATCGGGCCTTTCATTAACGTGCCTATAGTGTTATTCTTAGAGCTAATTACTCACGAGATAACTAGACTATTTTCGAAAATCATTAAGAAATTTTAATGCAATAGAGTTGAGGATTCAACTAGGAATCGACTGCTTGACCATGCTTATCTGCCGAGATCATTACGACACAGTAAGATCAGTTAAAAATCAGAGGTAGGTCGGTTCAACTGAGATTTGTGGTTAAATGTGGGTGATTCCACTAAATTGCAAAATTCTTGTCAATCGGCACTAGATTGATTATTCTATCGTTTTAGTACTCCGTGTCCGTAATTAAAACCTTTAGATTTTCATGACCACCGAGAGTTGCCAATGTATCGAAGAGGTTCATAGTGACTCGAAGAAAATTGACCACAAGTCATTTGCACTAGAATTTCTAAAAGTTACCCGGTAGGTTAGGTTACACTAAAATCGCGTCGGATTGAAATTAACTGTGAATTTGAATATGATTTCAGAAATTGAAAGTCCTGTTATGTCATAGGTCATTTTAGGAATGTCAACTCATCTTTTGGGGAATTTTTAGAGAGTTCATGATTTTTACGAAAATCATTTCGGACGATTCGGAAAACGAACAGAAATTTGAATTGTGTACGACGCTCACTTTGGTGCCAAAAGTACACTATCAGTGCCATAACTTGTGTACGACTCTCATTTTGGTGCCAAAAGTTTCAGTCGGATAACTTAAGTGCCAAAATTTTTGAAAAATGCTCATTTCAGTGCCAATGCCGATTTGGTTAGCTGGAAATCCAACGTGACAGTTTGTTTTTATTAATATTTGAAGTCGACGTGGATCGCCGGAGAGTACAATCATCATGCAAACAACAAATTGACACCGTTTAGCATCTTTTCCCCCAAATAAGAAACCCTAAATCTCCAATTCGACCAATTCGAATGCATACTTCGATTTTCTCCTAAAGTTATCAGTTTGCTCTTGCAAATGTAGGGCAAAAGCTTCAGTAGCGGCTCACATTCCTATAAAAAAAACATATTAGATGGTGAGTGTTACTGTTATTGTGGGTTACCGAGTTCGAGAAGAACATCTTGGACTCGGTTGAATCCCGGGAGAAGATTCCATGGGTGCGGCAAATATAGGAAGGCTCGGAGTGTAACTATTTCAAATGGGTTGATAGAAAATTCTTTGATTGAGTGACAGAGGTGATCTTGGAGTTACTTGAAGGGTGAAATCAACCACCACATGCATTAATGGATAAGTTGGAGGATGTTGACTCAATGCAAGCTTAAATGAAAAGTTTAACATTTCTAGTCAACCATTTGAAGAGGGAGGTTTCAAGTCTAAAAATTGATAAAAAAAACTTTTATCGAGTGTTGATTGTGTTCCTATTCTCTTGGGTAGTTTATTCAAATGTGAAGTGAGTAATGAAAATAAGTTTGTATGTCTGCCATAGTCGAAGACATGAAATATGCACTTGTATTGGATTATTTATAAGTAAAATGTGTTTTTGGTTTGCTGTTTTTGTATGAAGCAGAAAGTTTTGTTGTAATCTATGGTAGAAATGCAAAGTTTGAGTTGGAATGCATTAGTTGTGAGCATTTAAAAGTTTTATTATTTAGTTGTGTATTGCCAATATTTGTTGGTTAATTTTTACTTCAGATATAATGGTTTGCTTGCTGCATTTTTTATTTGGTAATTGTTTGCTGGTTTGTTGGTTTACTGCAATTGCAAACCATGGCGAAATGAAAAGTTGGAGTTGGAATGCATGAATTCTGAGCACTTAAAAGTTTTATTGTTTAGTTGTGTATTGTCAATGTTTGTTTTGGTTAGTTTTTGCTTCAAATAGAATGGTTGCTGCATATTTATCGTTGTAATGGTTTGTTGGTTTGCTGGTTTGCTGCAACTATAAACCATGATGAAATTAAGGGATGATGGCAAATTCATGATTGACCATTTCAGTGCCAAAAGTTATAAATAGTGATCATTTGAGTGCCAATTTTTTTTTTATTATAAAAGTGATCATTTAAGTGCTGGTCGCGATTACAAAGTGATCACTTCTGTTGCACAAGTTGTAAATAGTAATCGCTTGAGTGCTAAGTTTCAAACTTGCACCAGTCGTGGTGCATCTTGCATCTTGTTGCACTATAACATCTTGTTCTTGTACTAGTTGGGTTGCTGGTGCATTTTCTTGTAACAGCCCATACAAGCGCTGATGTAACGAGATGCACCAGCACCCAAAATTGCATATTGTTCCAGTACATACAACCAAAACCCCACAAATAGCATCAACACATCAACAACTTCAACCTGCAACACTATATGCACACATCTAAATATAAAAATAATAGTAGCCTCATAAGAGCATTGCACCAATAGCAAAAAAATATACAGCATAACCGATTATTGTCTTGCTAACATTATTAGCTGAAACCAAGCCATAATAAAAACAACTATTGTCATTGGCATTGATTAATTGTTTACAAAAGGAAAGAAATATGAACTTCACTCCCCAATCACTTAAGGTCCAGCACCCTCTTAAAAAAAATAATGGCAATATGCAGGCATCGACTACTATCAATGATATAATATCCAGCACCCTCCTAAAAAAAGAAAATATAAAAAGAGAGACCATGTCCGGCACCACAAAAAGAAACCATGTCTAGCACCCTCCCATTAGTCAATATGGACAACACCCTGATCTCCTTTTCTTCTTGGAGCTTTGAATTGATTCATAGTCCGAGCATTCTTTCGAACTGGATGTGCATATTCTTTAACCGGGCTTTATGTCACCTCCTTTTCCTTATTCTTGATTGTGGTTATTTTGCTTCTAACATGTGTCATGTGTTAGTCTATATTATCACTATTGCTCTCAATCATTGGTTGAGATAGAATTAGTGCTGAGTTCTTTTTGGATGGCTGTTTAACAGCTATACCCATTGTCTTCTTCTTTGGAGCACTTTTCTTTGGCTACGCCCTTGATTCTTGAGTTAGCCCACCTTGAGAGAGAAGTACTCCGAAGTTCTCCCAGGTTACAATAACATAGCGATATTGTCAACCAAATGAATTGAAGTACAACAAATTAAATGCATGAGATCTACATATCTTACATTGAAATAGTCATTCCAGTATGTTCATTTGTGTAAATCCCATAACCATATTGCCTTAATATTTTTCCAATAGCCCATCTTGTTTGCTATGGTACATCATTTTTAGCAGCAATTGGAGGAGCAACCTTTACAACTTGTGCAGTTGCTCGCCTGTTTCTGGCCCTTTAGTAGGCCTTATAACAATGTACAGTATCAGAATTATGACCAACTACAATGATTTGAATAATTATACATCTACTCATTCTCATGGTGGGAAACAAATGGAGAAAACTTCTCAAATTACAAATGCATGACAGAAGAAAAGCACAAGAGAAGCCAGTACACCTAGTCAACCATCAAACTCTATCGAATATGAACTGAAAAGTTACTGAGGCAAAGATGATACTTACCTTATAGTAGGATTTTCTATTTGCACTTCAATAGGCATTACAACAGGGCCTTATGTCCTCCCTTCAATAGGCCTAAGAAGAAGCTCTTCAGTAAGTCATGTCCTCAGCATTAAATCAGCTTGTTGTTGATGCTGCTTTTTCAGCTTACAACCTTTCTTATTGTGCCATTCCTTGCGGCAATAGGAGCATTTTATCTTTGCCCCAATCCTACTCATCCTCTGATTTGATGCCTCTTTTTGTTGCATTCTTCATCTCCTCTTCAATGGCAAAGGTAGAGGGCTTTCATGATTTGTTGGCTCCTAAAATTTGCTGCTTTTGATAGGCTGTATCATGAATTGATATGAAGCAAGGTATGAGCTTTTTTTGTACCGATCATGTAGGTAATCATTTGGGTTTTCTTGCTTTATCTGAATAGCACAAATGGTATGGGCATAGGGAATTCCATTTAGTTGACAGGCTCGGCATGAACACTTTCTTCTATATAGGTTGATAACATACTTATCCTGATTTTGAATAATTTCATATCTATTATCTCCATTCCAAACTGGATGGCAGAACCTACTAGCAGCAATATTTGCATCCAATCTCTTCACAATCCTAGGGCCACAATTTCTAGTCCATTTCATAGCCTCATCTCTCTGCCTATGCAGTCTAGTCATCACCATAACTCAAATATTATCAAGCATGCTGATGATTGGTTTGCACTTGACTTCTAAAATTTTGCAATTGAAAGCTTCACTAAGGTTGTTATCAATGATATAACATTTGAACTCTTCGCTAAAGAAGGCCCAACACTAGTGCTTAGCTTCTGTCTGGAAGAGTGCATCAAAACCTTCCTTTGTCAGCTGCAATAATTCTTGTTTGGCTAATCTGAAATCAGCCATGTTGGTACTTTTTGCTATTTGCCAGAATTACTTCTGTAGCCTATCTTCTTTGAAGTTCATTGACCGGTTTGCATATATGTGCCTCGCGCACATTCTATGCTTAGCATGTGGCATCAACTCAGCAAATGTAGGAATAAGTCCCTACAAAAATTCAAACTAATAAATACAAGTAAGGAAAAATATGCAAGTGATTAATAATAAAAATGAGTGAATTAATTGATAATGAAATTACTTTCTGTTGGTTGCTCATGAATGCCCATCCTCCCCCATCGGTTATCTCAAGGTCAACCATTAAATTTTTGAGGAATCAGTGCCAAATATCCTTATTCTCTATCTTCACCACCGCCCAAGCTATCGGAAATATTTGATTATTGGCATCTCTCCCTACAGCAGCCAACAACTCCCCCTTGCACAAACCCTTTAGAAAGCATCAATCCAATCTTATAACTCTTTTACAACCAGCCAAGAAGCCCCATTTACATGCATCAAAACAGACATAAAATCTATCAAATCTAGGCCCAAGATCAGGGAGTGGCCTCTCCACAACCTCTACATATACCCTACTAGATGGGTTTTGAAACATGCATTAGCCAGCATAGTCCCATACCTGCACATATTCTTCCTTATCCCCACTTATCAATATTTTCATTACCCTCATCTTAACTCTCTTGCATTGATTCTTTGACACATTAACCCCTACTTGCTCATTCACTAACTATTGAAATTGAGGACTCTTGATCTCGGGCATTGCTTTGATAGTGTAGAAAAAATGCTTCGATAACCACACACTTGTTACCCTTTTATTGTTAAAGATAATTAGACAAGTATACTCCTCCTGGAAGGACCTAATCTGGAATGACCCCTTCTTACTCAGCACGCCATAGAGCTTCCATGGACAATTGGGTTGTGAGCATTTAGCTCTCACAAATTCCTTCGTGTTTCTAATGAATTGAATGCTCCTCTATTTACTAATGGAGTTCTTCACAATAGCTTCCTTGAGCTGTTTGGCATCGTCAAATCTCATGCTCATCGACAAAACAGGTTTATCAACAGTCGGATCATAGTAAGGGTACTTACTTTTTCTTCGATAAGCAGGTTCTTCATTATCATTGTCAAGCTCATTCTCTGAACCAGCAACTTCATCATTGCAGCTTTCTTCATCTTCACTTTTATTACCTTTAGCTGGAGCTCCATCCCTATTTATTGGCTCGGGCCTCTTTGCTGAAGCTGCAAGTTTTTTTCTCAAAAATTCCCTTTGCTTTTGTCTTGATTGTGCGAGTTCATCATCATTTTCATCACTTGGGAAATTAAATGAAGCCAAATATTCATCTTCCGATTCATTGGATAAAGAAATTTCCCATTCTAATCCAATGAAGTCTTCATTGCCCACATCTTCACCCAAAATTTTAGGACATCTCCTTGTTTATTCATCTCTATCAATATGACTTCTCTCCCTCTTATTTTGCCCTTCATCTAACCTAAACTCATCCCCACCTGATTACTCCCTCACTTCTTCAGTGGTGGTCTGCGCATCCCTATCCTCATCCTCACCATCCTCATTCCCATCCTCATTCTTACCATCACTATAATACTCAACATATACCTTGGCTTCTTTGCCACGAAGATAATAGTAAATGATATCCTTAATACCATTATCATCATTAAAAAATCTCAAGCTACCCTTCAATTCCTTCCCAGGAACACAGTATTGTAGTTTTTGCACTTTGCAATGTAAAAAAATGCACCAAATCTCTTAGAAAATCAATATATGATGGCTTCCGAACATTGACATAAATAGTACATTAATTTCCATAAGTATATTCCCAATCATTAGTGCTAATAAGAAACTCTCCACCATAGCAAACAATGATGCCTACCTGATTCGCGTCCATATCAATGATACACCCAATGAAAAAAAAAAGTGTCATTACTTGTTGGGACCACATGACAGAATCAACAACTTCACATGCAGGTCCTTGTCGTTTTGTTGTCAAGAAACAAATGCGACTAATCTCCCCAATTCGATGCTTTTACATAAACAAAAAAAACCGAATTGAATAAACAAAGTGAAGTCCCTATCACCCAATTTTCAATTCAATCACATTTGGTGCCGCACTATTTCCCCCACAGAAGTAGTCCAATTAATTAAACAAATTCAGTCCCACCACTGTTTCCCTCCGAGTTGAGCCCCATTTTCTCCTCCGCGCCCTATTTTTCTATTTAGTCCCCATAAAAGAAAGCGAACGAATGACGGAACCCTCAAATTTTCTATTTGGTTCCCACCACTTTCCCCCTGAGCCGAGCCCTCAATTTGCCCTCCACACCCTAACTTGCTCGTCGGAACCCTAAATTTTTCACTAAATTGACCCACGTAGAGAACGTGACAAACTTGAGTGAGGGAGAGTTGATGATACAGCTAGTGAACGAACGTGAACGACGGCACAGCTATAGTGGTGGCCGAGCGATGTCAGGCAAGCAATGGTGGGCGAGTGAACTATGGCCAGCGGTGTCGAGTGAGAATCGTATACGAACACCGTTTTTGGCCGTAGTCTCTTCTATTTTACAAAACGACGATCGTTTTGTAAGTGATCCACATAGAATGGTAAAACAATGTTGTTCCTTATGAAGAAAGGAAAACGGTGTTGTTTTATGCCATCCACTGTGGACAGTCTAAAGAATTATCGATTTTTTTTTAAACATAAACCACGTAATCATTTTGGTCGGAATTTCTTGTTGGTGGCACCAAAGTGATCGTTTTGTCTCCGATTTGACACTTAAGTGATCTAACGGAAACTTTAGGCATCAAAATGAGCGCCGTACACAAGTTATGGCACTAATAGTGTACTTCTCCCACCAATTTAAAGGGGCTTTTGGCATCTGGTGTAATTAAATTAGTGATAGGAAATTTTGTGAGCTTTTTCTTCATCCAAATTAGACCTCAATCGGAGAGGTTTGTTCAGAAAATCAGATTCCAAGAAAAAAGAATTAGAATTCGGAATTGAAGGAAATGACCATTTTTGTTGCCCGAGACTTGTTGTTTGGGGGAAATTTGATGCAAGAAAGTAACTGAGGATCAAGTGCTTTGGTATAGGGATTTTTTGGGACCAAATTGGACTAAACAAGAGCAAGTGGGACCAACTGTGGAAAACCAGAAAAGCCGCGAGGCTTTGCGGGCCAATTTTTGGGTCAAATTTGTGCTTGAAAGCCGTCACCGCTTTAGAAAAGATCGAGCCTCGTCGCATCCCCGTTGATTTGAACTGAACGGTTCATTAAACAAGTGAGTTTAATTCACTAATCCTTGCTTTGTAGATTAATGATGTTTAAGGTTGATTAGTTTAAGTTAAGTTGGATTAGGTGGTTAGTTAGATTAGATTAGAGAATTTAATGATTTGCTGATGCATGTTTGGTGGATAGTTAGTGTATTTATTTAACGAGTCTTGGAAATTTTCTGGATCCGTTTCGATGTCCAATTAGGTATTATGGGCCTAAGTTGGATTTATTGACATTTATTTCATATTTTTCGTAATTATTTAATTATTTATTTATTTTACGGAGATTAGGCTGGGATAACTGACTACCGAAATTTTATGCTAGTTATTGTGGTGTAGTCTGTTTATTTATTTGAGCTTTAATTTGTGCTAATTTTGCATGATTGTGATTTTAGGATATATTCCTAATTTTTATTTTTATTTTCAGTAGTTAATTGGAAAATAACCGAGCGTCCGTTTACAACGTCAAAAATATTTTGGTGGACCACATGAAATGGTGGGATTTATGGAAATGAAATTATTATATTTTGACTAAGGCGAACTGTGTACTCACACACGGCTATTTTATCGGGTATGATAAAAAGTGAGAAATTGATGGAGAATGAATGTCGACTCGATGACTTGGTATGTCATCTCAGAGAAAGACATATACTATGTCGACTCAATGACTTGGTATGTCAACTTGGAGAAAGACATTATATTACATCGGCTCGATGACTAAGTATGTCATCTTGGAGAAAGATATTATATTATATTAGCTCGGTGACTAGATATGTCATCTTGGAGAATGCATGTGGGCTCGGTGACTAGGTATGTCATCTTGGAGAGTGCACATGGGCTCGCTAACTAGGTATGTCATCTTGAAGAATGCACGTGGGCTTGGAGATTAGATATGTCATCTTTGAGAATGCATAGTGTTGACTAGAATGACTGGGAAATTGTCTGATTGACATGTAATCGACTAGATCGATTGATCGATGAGTCAATCTGAGTGAATGATCTGATGTGTTGATGTGACTCAATGAGATTATGAATTGTGTTGAATTGCAGGGAGGAACTGAGGCTAAGGTAAGTCCTTTAACGCCTAGCTAGTCGTAAGACAATTCTCTTTTGTAGGAAACCGATCTCTTTTGTAAACCTTTGTGTATAGACCTGTGTGTTTATAAAAAGGTATTTTGTGAAAAAATTGGTCATACTTTCCTATCCCATTGTTTTATTGTTTAGGGATTATTTATCCGCTTCTGCATGCATATTAAAATGAACAGGATCGGCGATGCGTCCTGAGACGTTGCTGTTTAATTGACCAAGCCGGGATGGGCGTGCGTTCGAGGATCAGGGCATGACATCCTCGTTCAAGTGATATCATAGCATGCTCATTAGAGATTGGAGTGATAAGGTGCGATGGTTTATGAGATAGTTAGTAAGAAGGCCTTTAAATTCATGTTGATGCATGTCTTGATAGTTGATTGGTAGAATTTCTTGTTGTTATTGCTCGACTTCTAATTTGGTGTGGAATTGGGAGGCAGGTTTTAGTAGAAAGCCTGTGGGATGAGTGATTAGGAGCCGAGAACTCCTAGGCAAAGAACCTTATCTTCAGTGACTCAGGCTAGGACGCCGACAAGGGTTGGTGGCCGAGGTAGAGCGCAGGCTAAGGCCAGTGCGAGTGGAGTAGCACCGCATCCAATTGGTGCTAGGGTAGCAACCCCAGGTGATCTAGGAACCATTGGGATCACCTAGGTGTTTGCGAGAAATGATGGGGCAACAGGCCTAGAACCAGGTAGCTACCGCTACTACCACTGCTAATGTTGTTGTTGCAGTTGCACTTGCCGCCGCCCTGCCAGGAATCGTGGTCGCTGGGAGATCGATTCATAAGCTGGTGGAACAATTCTTGAAGTTGAATCCACCTAAGTTTACTATGGCAGGAGACCCCAGAACTACTGCTTTGTGGATCCAAGGACTAGAAAAGACCTTTGCACTACTAATGTGCAATGATACCGAGAAAGTTGTTCTTGCAACTTACCAGTTGGAGGGAGTTGTAAATACCTGGTGGAGAACCACCTAAGGAGCGGTATTTCCGGAAGGTGTTGTCCTGAATGGAACGTTCCTTAAGGCTTTCAACGGTAAATACTTCTCAGAGACTGCCAGAGAGATGAAGATGGTAGAGTTTCAGCGCCTTCGCCAAGGCTCCATGACTATAGACTAGTATGAGGCGAAGTTTGCTGAACTATCGCAATATGCTCATGAGCTGGTTGAGAATCCTATGAATTGAGTGCGAAGATTCAGGGATGGATTATGGCTAGACTTGAGGAGTATAATGATTTCGCTAAATCTGAGAAATTACAATGACTTGTACGAGAGAGAGCCCAGATGATCGAGAGTGATTAGAATGATAGAGCCACCACATCGGGATTGTGGTTTGGATCAAGTAGAGAAGGGACATGACATGGGAAGAGGCCCATGGTCAGAGGAAGACTTCATATCTCGCCCAACAAGAAGGGTGGAATTGGTAGGTCAATGCCCAATAGGAATGAAGTGTGTTGTTTTTGTGGAAAGTGACACAGGTCAGCCCTGTGCCAATCTAGGCTGGGTGCATGTTTTGAATGTGGTCAATAGGGCCACATAACCAGAAATTGTTTTAGGCGACCAAGAGGACAACTGCAGTTACCGCCGCCCCCACCGATGGGTGAGTTTAGAGGGTACACACCTCAGAATGTGCCGCAAGGAGGATTGCTCAGACGCCTAGTTCAAGGCACGGTGTATGTCATCAGACAAGGTTAGGTGGAGGCTGCGCCTGACGTGATCACAAGTATGGTTTCGTTGAATGACCATCCTACTTATGCTTTATTCGACTCAGGAGCAACCCATTCCTTTATTGTCGAGTAGTATGTTAAGTTGATTGGAATAAATCCTGAGTTACTGGAATCTTTTGTTAGCATATTTACACCATTAAAGGATAAGCTGTTAGCTGCTTTGGTTGTTCTAGTTGCAAGTTAGAGATTGGTGAGCGAAGGGGGAAAATAGATCTATTAGTCCTAGCCATGCGTGACTTTGATTTGATAATTGGCATGGACTGACTCAACTAAGCAACAAACTAAAATGGACTACTATCGCAAGTCGATTCGGTTTCACCCATTAAATGGTGAGAGCTTCAAGTTTGTAGGGAATTGAGGAGGACTCTCAATTTCCCTAATCTCGTCGCAAGAGACAACCCATTTGTTAGACGGGGGTTGGCAATGTTACTTGGCGACTGTCGTGGATACAACAGTTGAGAAGCTGAAGATTGAAGATATTTCGATTGTGCAATAATTTCTGGATGTTTTCCTGAAGGAAATGCCAGGATTGCTGCTAGAGAGAGAAATTGAATTCATGATTGAATTAGCCCCAGGGATAGAGCCAATCTCTAAGGCTCCTTATCGGATGGCTTTATCATAAATGAAGGAACTGAAGGTGTAGATACAAGAGTTATTGGATAAGGGATTTATACGTCCTAGTGCATCATTTTGGGGAGCACCGGTTCTATTTGTTAAGAAGAAAGATGGTTCGTTGTGCTTGTGCATCAACTATCGCCAACTCAATCAGGTGACGATCAAGAACAAGTATCCATTGCCGAGGATCGATAACGTGTTTGATCAATTACAAGGAGCGTCGATATTTTTGAAGATCGACTTAAGGATAGGATATCGTAAACTAAGGATCAGGAAAGAAGACATTCCAAAGTCCGCATTTCAAATTTAGTATGGTCATTACGAGTTCACTATGATGTCGTTTGGATTGATGAATGCTCCAGCTGCTTTCATGGATTTGATGAATCGAGTATTCAAGGAATATCTAGATCAGTTCGTGATCGTGTCCATCGATGATATCCTGGTGTATTCAAGGAGTGCTGAGGAGCACGAGGATCATTTGAGATTAGTGCTTCAGACCTTGAGGATTATCAATTGTACGCTAAGGGCGTGTTTGGTAACGATTCTGTTCCTGGGAGTAGATTCTGATCAGAACCGATTCTTTTTTATTCTGTTCCTGGAAACTGATTCTAAGCATTTTAAGCCGCTTGGTAACTGTCCAAAATTTCTGATTCTAGAATAGAATTGCGTTTAGTACCGTGCTCATTAATTCTGTTCCAAATCAATTTCTTTTAATTTTTAAATAATTTTTTTACTTTTTTACTTTTTTTTTCATTTTTTTCCTTTTTTTCTTTTATTTTCCTTTTCTTTTTCCTTTTTTTTTTTCCTTTTTCCTTTTCTTTTTTTCCTTCTTCTCATCTTCTTCTTCCTTGTTTGGCCGGTCGCCGGACCCAGCGGCCGGCCAAACGAGGGCCGGCGACCTCACCGGAGCTTTGTCGGCCCTCGGTGAGGCCGGCCCTCGTCGGCCGAGCTTCGCCAGCAGCTAGGTGAGGCTCGCCTAGCCTAGCCGAGGCTCGGCCTCGCCCGGGGTCGGGCGGGCCCGCCAAGCCACCGGCGGGGGCCGGGCGAGCCTTGCCGGTGGCCAAGTGAACCTCGTCGAGGCTGGGCGAGCCTCGCCAGTGGCCGGGCGAGCCTCGCCCGGCCACCGATGGGGCCGGGCATCGCGAGGCTTGCCCAATCCCTACTCGGCATCGGCGAGGCTCGACCTTTCTAGATCTGGGGAGGCCGAGCCTCGCCGGTGGCTGGGCTTGCCTCCGGCGAGCTCGTCGGACCTCGCCCTGATCTGGCGAGCTCGCCGGACCGGTGGTGGCGGCGGCGGATGGCGGTGGCGGTGGACAGCGGCGGCGGGCGGCGGATGGTGGCGGGCGGTGGTGGACGGTGGTCGCGAGATGGCCGAAGGGAAGAAAAAAAATTCTTGATTTTGATTCTCAAATTCGTTCCTAGAACAAGAATCAACTTTTTTTTAGTTCTTGATTCTATTGCCAATCTGTTCCCGGGAAGAAAAATTTTACCAAATGCATCCTAGGCCCAAACTGATTCTGGGAACAAAGAATCAGAATTTGGCCCTGTTTGGATGGTTACCAAACAAGGCCTAAGTTTAGCAAATGAGAATTTTGGCTGACTCATGTTGCGTTTTTAGGCCACGTGATTTTAGGAAAATGAATCTCCGTGGACCCGAACAAGATTGGAGCAATGATCAACTAGTTGAGACCAACTACTGTGACCGAAATCAGAATTTTTCTGGGTTTAGTCGGGTATTACAAACAATTTGTAGAAGGGTATCTTTAGCGTTGCCATAGACAAGACTCTTGAAGAAAGAAGAAAAATTTGTGTGGATAGACAAGTGCGAGCATAGTTTTCAAGAGTTGAAGCAAAAGCTAACTATCGCACTTGTGCTGACCATTCCATCTGATTCTGGAGGATTCGAGATATATAGTGATGCGTCATACAGAGGGTTGGGTTGTGTGTTGATGCAAAATGGTAGAGTTGTCGCATATGCCTCCCGTCAGTTGAGACCTCATGAGCAGAATTACCTGACGCATGACTTAGAACTTGTGGCAATCATTTTTGCCTTGAAGATTTGTAGACACTATTTGTGCGGAGAAAGGTTCCAAATCTTCATGGACCATCAGAGTCTGAAGTATCTATTCTCTCAAAAGGAGTTGAATATGAGACAATGCCGATGAATGAAACTTTTGAAAGATTATGATTGTGATATTCTATATCACCTAAGAAAAGCGAATAAGGCTGCCGACGCTTTGAGTCGAAAGTCTTCAACTGCACATATGCTAGTTAAATACTTAAGAAAGTTCGAGATTCGATTTTCAAATTTGAGATAGGCTACCTTCCAAATCTTATAGCCACTCTCAGAATTGAGCCGGATGCTCAGATTAGAATCAAGGCATAGCTTTGTAAGCCAAGAAGACTCTTGTGACCTCTCGAGACCTCAGAGTGGAAATGAGTGCACATCACGATGGACTTTGTGACAGACTCACTAAGAAGTCAAAGGGGGTAATGACTCCATTTGGGTAGTGGTTGATAAACTGATGAAGTCGGCTCACTTTATCGCCGTACGAAAAGATCTCGATTTGAATAGGCATGCAGAAGTGTATAAGCAACAAATAATTCGTCTACATGAAGTGCCAGTGACGAATTTATATTAGATCTGATTCCCAGTTTCAACAAAACAATCAGATGGTTCCTTTTGAAGCAAGACAAAGCAGAATGTACCGGACATCAATTTGTTGAGATGAGGTCAAAGAAAGAAAGATCACATGCCTAGAGTCAGTTCAACAGTCAGTGATTGCAGTTGCCATGATAAAAAACAAATTAAAGACCGCTCAGAGCCGCCAGAAATGTTGTATCATTAAGCATTGAAGGCCCTTAGAGTTCCAAATTGGTGATTACATCTTTTTGAAGGTGTCACTAATGAGGGATACCTTGCGCTTTGGCAATGAGGGAAAACTGAAATTGAGATACGTAGGTTCCTTTGAGGTTGTGAAAATAATTGAGATCCTAACATATCGTCTTGCGTGGCCGCTAAGGTAGGCGCAAGTGCATGACGTCTTTCACGTGTTGAGGCTGAGGACGTATGAGCCTGACCCGACCCATGTGCTAAATCTTGAAGAATTAGATGTGGACGACAGAGTGTCGTACGTGGAAAGTCTGGTTCAGATTGTGGTTTAGAATAGGTTATATGTACCAAGATGGTTCCCTTGGTCAAAGTGATCAAACAACACCAAGGGACTAAAGAAGCAACCGGGGAAAGTGAGATTCAATGAGACGACGATACCCCCACCTTTTTGTTTAAGGATTGGTAAAGGTTTAAATTTTGATGGCGAAATTTTTATAAGAGGGGAAGAGTTGTGTCATTATAGATTTTCAATCCCGATTTCAATTGAATAAATCGGGCCTTTCATCGACGCACCTATAGTGTTATTCTCAAAGTTGATCACTCACGAGATAACTAGACTATTTGGGGAAATCATTGAGATTTTAATGCAATAGACTTAAGGATTCAATCAAGAATCGACTGCTCGACCATGCTCATCTGCCGAGATCATTAAAAATCAGAGATAGGTAGGTTTGATTGAAATATGTGGTTAAATGTGGGTGATTCCACTAAATTGCAACATTCCCATTGATCGGCATTAGATTAATTTTTCTATCGTTTTGGTATTCTGTGTCCATAATTGAAATCTCGAGATTTTCACGACCACCGAGAGTTGTCAATGTGTCGAAGAGGTTCATAGTGGCTCGAAGAAAATCAACCACGAGTTATTTGCACTAAAATTTTTATAACTATCCGGTAGGTTAGGTTAGGTCATGTTAAAATCAAGCCGGATTAATTAACCGCGAATTTGAATCCGATTTCAGAAATTGAAAGTCTTGTCCAGTCACAGGTCATTTTAGGAATGTCGACTCATTTTTCGAGAAATTTTCAGAGAGTTCAGGATTTTTACGGAAAATCATTTCGGACGATTCGGAAAATGAACGGAAATTCAGATTGGCCAATTTAAAGGGACTTTTGGCATCTTGTGTAATTGAATTAGTGACAGGAAATTTTGTGGGCTTTTTCTTCATCCAAATTGGATCTCAATTGGAGAGGTTTGTTTAGAAAATTAATTTTCGAGAAAAATGAATTAGAATTCGGAATTGAAGGAAATTGTCGCTTTTGTTGCTCAACACTTGTTTAGGGAAAATTTGATGCAAGAAAGCAACTCGAGGATTAAGTGCTTTAGCATGGGGATTTTTGGGGACCAAATTGGACTAAACAAGAGCAAGTGGGACCAAAATTTTTGAGTTCTAGGATTTTCTCTTTTTATTTTCCTATTTTCTTCCCCCTTGACTGCACACATCCCCCCTCTCATTTTTCCTTTCTCTCTCTCTCTCACTCACGCGAAACCCCCTACCAACAGCCCTCTCTGCCATGTCCCATTTTCCCCCCTCTTCTTTGACTTTCTTGGTCATACATATCCCCTCCCCTCTTGCCGACACACCCCATCCCCTTTTTCTCCTTCTCTCTTTTTCAGTTCCCCTCTATCATCCCATTTCTTTTTTTCTTGGTACTTCATTTGCTCAGACAAAGACCCGAGCGTCCCCCATGAATTCTCCTCCTTTGCTGTTTTTTTTTTTTTTGGTACACCGAAGTAGCCCGTTGAAGCCGCAAATCCAGTCCTTCTCTTTGCGCGAAATCAGTTGCTCAAGAAGCCTACAGCAGCGCGGTGAGGCTTTGCGGGCCAATTTTCGGGCTTGATCTGTGCTCGAAAGCCGTCGCCGCTTTGGAGAAGATCGAGCCCCGCCGCGTCCCCGTTGATTTGAACCGAATGATTCATTAAACAAGTGAGTTTAACTCACTAATCCTCGCTTAGTAGGTTAATGACGTTTACGTGTTGATTAGTTTAAGTTAAGTTGGATTAGGTGATTATTTAGATTAGATTAGAGAATTTAATGATTTGTTGATGCATGTTAGGTGGATAGTTAGTATAATTAGCGAGTAAATAGACTCTAGTATTTATTTAACGAGTCTCAAAAAATTTTCGGGTCTGTTTCAACGTCCAATTAGGCATTACGAGCCTAAGTTGGATTTATTGGCATTTATTTTATATATTCCGTAATTATTTATTTTTTTGGAGATTAGGCTGGAATAGCCGACGACCAGAATTTTATGTTGGTTATTGTGGTACAGTTTGTTTATTTATTTGAGCTTTAACTTGTGCTAATTTGGCCTGATTTTGATTTTAGGATATATTCCTAAATTTGTTTATTTTCAGTATTTAATTGAAAAATAACTGAGCGTCGATTTATAACGCCAAAAATATGTTGGTGGACCACATGAAATGGTGCGATTTATGGAAAGAAAATTATTATATTTTGGCTAAGGCCAACTGTGTACCCATATATGGCTATTTTATCGGGTATGATAAAAAGTGAGAAATTGATGGAGGATGAACGTTGACTCGATGACCTAGTATGTCATCTTGGAGAAAGACGTATACTATGTTAGCTCGATGACTCGGTATGTCATTTCGGAGAAAGACATTATACTACGTCAGCTCAATGACTAAGTATGTCATATCGAAGAAAGATGTTATATTATATTAGCTCAGTGACTAGATATGTCATCTTGGAGAATGCACATGGGCTCGGTGACTAGGTATGTCATCTTAGAGAATGCACGTGGGCTTGATGACTAGGTATGTCATATTGGAGAATGCACACAGGTTTGGTGATTAGATATGTAATCTTGGAGGATGCATAGTATTGACTAGAATGACTGGGAAATGGTCTGATTAACATGTAATCGACTAGGTTGATTGATCGATGAGTCGATCTGAGTGAATGATCTGATGTGTTGATGTGACTTGATGAGATTATGAATTGTGTTGAATTGCAAGGAGGAACTGAGGCCAAGGTACGTCCTCTGATGCCTGATTGTGCTTAGGTAGCCCTTAAGGCGTATTTTCTTCCTAATGGAGTCTTAAAAGGTAGATATCGCTAAGATATTGTCTCACTGGTTATTATATAATCATTTTCAGGTCCTTAGACGGTGTTGATGAAGGACCAGAAGCCCCGGAGTTTAAGAGGTGAAGCCCGAAGAATCGGTGATCTTGTCTGGCTAGCTAGTTATAGGACAATTCTCTTTTGTAGGAAGCCAATTCCTTTTGTAAACCTTTGTATATAGACTTGTGTATTTATAAGAAGGTATTTTGTGAAAAATTGGTCATACTTTCTTATCCCATTATTTTATTCTATGGGGATTATTTATCTGCTTCTACATGCAACTAAAATGAACAGGGTCGGCAATGCATCCTAGGACGTCGCAATTTAATCTACCAAGTCGGGATGGGTGCATGTTAGAGGATCAAGGCGTGACAAGGCCATTAGCCCTCGACCAAGGCTTGGCGGCCCCGACCGACCTTTCGCCACCTCCCTAGTGATGGTAGGGAGGCGAGGGCGGCGGCGGCAAGGGCTGAGCCCTCGGCCGACTCGACTACCGCCTCCTCCTCCTCCTTCCCTACTCCTTTTTTAAAAAATAAAATCTATAAATAAATAAATATTTTTAAAAAATTTTAATTAATTATTATATTAAAATTTGAATTATACGGAAATGACATCATTTTGTGAGCAACTTGCCAGAAAATTGCCACATCGGTGTTTTAACTGGATTTTCTTACCGTGGCACTTAAGCGATCCATTTTGTTCTAATTTTAGCACTTAAATGTCACTTTTGTAACTTTTAGCACTTAAGTGTCCCTTTATGCCAACTTTTAGCACTCCAAGGGTCTGGGTGTCGTTGATTATGCTTAGGGAGGTTTAGATTAGGCTAAGTGGGATAAGTGTAATTATTTAGCTTGTTTAGTTAAATTAAATTAGTTAGTTAGGCCTATTAGGTGGTTAGTTGATTTAATTAGTTAGTTTAGTATGTTATGTACATTTAGCATAGGTAGATTAATTTAATAAGTCTTCTTAGTTGGTTAGATTAGTGTATATAGCTTAATTAGTGATTTATTTAATTATTTTACATTTATTTAATTATTTAATATTTTCTGTAAATTATACTTGGAAAGCCGATCATTAGAATTTCGTGCTGATTGTCGTAGTGTAGTTAGTTTGAGCAATTGAATGGTAATTTGTGCAATTGGATATTTATTGGTGAATTTTGATTTATTATTTCAAAAATATGGAATTTTGGTATTTATTTAGAAAATACTAGGTGTCGGTTTTTTATGCCAAAAATGTTTTTAAGTATTATATCAAATAGTGAGATTTTTAAAAGGAGAGGATATCACCTTTTATGGTTCAATTTGATCATGTTCCCATGCACAATTATTTTATTGAGTGTTTTTAATATGAAGAATATAGGCCAAGTGCGTTATTTTAATTGAGACATTTGAGTGTAATGTATGATGTCCTTGGCCGGGATTGGATATGCATGTAGTCGCTATGAGAACCCGTCACCCGATGAAGGTCGGGTGGACGATGCTCCTATATGGAATGCCCCACGTCAATGGATGCTAGATTCCGGTAGAGACTGGACCAACGCTCCTTCAGGAATGTTGTCTAAAGGTAGACGTTGCCGTGCTCGATGGGACGAGACGACGCCTGGCTATGCTAGATGACTACCCACTATAGAGTTGGCCGTGCTATTGGGCCGTAAATAATTGGAATGCTTGAATGAGTGATATAGATGCGTCTGATTATGGGACAAAATTGTGTGGTATGGAATGGGACATGTCATAACGATTTAGCCTTATAATCGAGACCCCTGTGATTAATTGATTTATAGAAGTGAAGCGTTCCAATTATTGATTGCATTTACTACTTATATAAATGTTATATGAGCCGTACTGACGTGTAGGAAGGTACTAAGGTGAGGTATGTCTTCTATGATGTGTGATTAAGCTGCCTTTAGGCATATTATTTTCCTAATCGGGGTTTAGGGTGTAAACTCGCTAAGACATTATCTCACCCCATCCTAGCTTACTATTTTCAGGTCTCTAGATGGAGGTATGACGGGTGAGATATGGGGTTCCACAGATGATGGATTTTGAGTTCACTTATTTCCCTATCCCTGGGACCACCCTGACTCGAGAGTTAGTTGAGTCCATGGTATGAGTCAAAGAGGGCCTACCTCAGTTGGTACATCACCTATTCATAGCATAGTTCATTAACTTTCCCCAAGGAGGTCGAGAGAATCCCCTGTAGGGTTTAGACGGGCCTCTTGTTGGGACCGGGGAGTGGGAAGTAGGGCACCTTATGGATCTCAACACTCTTGATGGTGTTGTGAAAGACCCGGAGCCCCCATAGCCCATAGATGAGGAGTCTAGTGCCTAGATGGCTTAGTAACTCTTCTTTTTGGAGTTAGACTCTTGTATATAGACTAGTTGTGTATTTAAATCGGATATGTTTATAAAGTGCGGTTTGTTGTTTGATTGTCCTGCTTTTCTATCCCATGTTTGTGTTGTCTGGAGATTGTTTAGTTCGCTTCCACATGTGCATGAATCATTTGGGTTAGCGACACGTCCTGGGAACGTCGCAATTTGATCGATCACCGAGGATGTGAGCGCTCGAGGTTCAGGGTGTGAAATATATGGTTCGAGGGGTCCATTTCATTACTTCTGTGGTGGTGCCAAGTTTAAGAAATGTGATGACTATAATGCTAACATGCGAATGCAATGTAGATAATGGATCACAAAGAATTCCTTGAACCACTCGCACAAGTAATTATCGCTAGACAAACTCATGAACTGCTTCCACGGTGATTTGGCACATTCGTTACCATTTTGTCTTTAGGATTGCTATGACGGATGCCTAGTTTTTTAAGAGACTTGGAAAAGGAAAGATGCTTCTAATACTTATGGTGGTCTGTTACTTTTGTGTGTAATGACGGCCTTCAACACCGTACTCGGCTTTATAATTTCTTAACGGATTTGTTTAAGGTAACCAAGTACCTTTCGGCTGCAGAAATTGGTGAGGAGTTGCTTGAAGTTTTTGGGAATGGCATAGTTCAGTCATTTCTAAATGCTGGTATACTCGCTCCGGAAGGTATGGATATATTATTTAGCATAATAAAGAATTCCGCTTGATGTTGTGAATTTCAGAGAATTGCTCTAGAAAGTAATGGTTGATGGGAGAACGGTAATAATTCGAACAATATCGAATAAACGCAGCGGAATAAAATAATCTCCCCTCTTGTGTAAACCTAATAGAAATCGATATAGTAGAGTAAAATAAATACCAAGCACGTGAACACAAGACGATTTTTTTACGTGGAAAACCTCCTCGATGTGAGGAGATAAAAAATCACGGGACCGGAGTCCACCTGAAAATCTTCACTATCAATAAAATTGTTCTTCTTTAGCAAATACTAGATGTACATAGCAACAAACACTTCAAAAACATAATTCTTGGCAATACACATGAACTTCACAAAAGATCAAGGATAAATCTGACAAAAAACGCAGGTTTTGATCAATCCACGAAAAATCTGATGTATGAAGCTTCAAATGAAAATCAAACCATTCAGATTCGATTAAATTGCGCCACGAACATGCTGACAAAATTTCAGCTCAATTGGACCACAAATCGACCTCTGACACCAGCTTGATGTAAATCAGATATTGCCACAAACCCCAAATTTTCTGCTTTCTCTTTTTCTCTTGTTACTATTTCCTTTTCTGCTGCTACCTCCTTATATAGATAGTGAGAAATCCTATTTCCTCATATAACTTATTATATGGGCTCAAGCCCTTTTTGGGCTTGCAACTCATTGGGCTTCCTCCACATAGGAGTGAACCCAGCTAACAATGGTAGGTAAGAAAATGAATATTGCTTCATAATGTAATACCTTAGGTGCTTCAGTTATGAAATGTTCACAGTTCTACAGGCCTGAAATAGTTTCAAAATCCCACTGACCATCTTTCGATTAAAGGCATTCAGAAGGGGATAGTCGTCTTGTATATGGACCACTCGGGTCAGCCCTTCAAACTAACACAAGAAAGTTTGTTGTTTCCTAGTTCAGTCTTTCAAATTTGGTTGTTGCCTATTTTCTCCTTTTCCTGAGTTGGGGTTTTCTTGTAGCCACTTTGAAATCTAATTCAATTGTTACATCTGTTTGACTTTGGATATCCGAACTTTATGTGAGGTTTTATGCCGACTTTATTAAATGCATAGCTGTAGGATTGATGACTCCATTGTATTAAAATAAACTTATCAAAGCATCTTATCCTGATGATAACATATAGGCTACCATGGAGTCTGATAACATGTTACCTGTGTATCTCTAATGAGTTCCCCCTATAGCTTGTTGCTTGACTTCTTTTTCAATTCATTATTTCGGCTTAATGCAGCAGATATGAGAAAACCAAAGCGGGTAGCTAGAATTGCCAAGCAGTTGCACGAATTCCATGGAGTAGAAATTCCAAGTTCTAAAGAACCTCAATTATGGAATGATATATTCAATTTTTTCGGGAAAGGTAACTTTTAAGTGTTTCTTTAAAAAAAGTAACTTGTATTTCATCTTTGCACTCCGTTAAATCTTTCTTTCAACAAAATGTGTTTACCTTAATGTTTTTTTTTTGCAAAAAAACGCTTCAAGTGCCATAACTTGGCACAAATGGACACTTAAGTGCCATAACTTATGAAATGCACACTTAAGTGCCACATTTTAAGAAAAGTGGGACATTTGAATGCCATCTTCGGCGAAATTGGCCGGAAATCATATGTGGCATTAAAATATTAATATTTCTCGACAATGTGTCTCACGGGAGCCGAGTCGGCTCGAATTCACCCCAAACGATGTCGTTTCGGGTGTTGGCCAAAATAAAACTCTTAAATCGGCCGAAATGACATCGTTTTGGCATAATTTGAATTTTAATATAATATAAAATTTTTAAAATAAATTTATTTAAAAATTTTTTAAAAATAAATTAAAAAATTAAAAACTTTAAAAATTTTAAAATTACAAAAAATTATAAAAAATTACAATTTTTTTAAATGTACAAAAAATTTTAAAAATTTACAAAAAAAAAATTTCAACCCTTAGTCAGCCTCCTTTTTCTAAATTTTTTAAAAATATTTTAGTAAATTTGTAAATTTTTAAAATTTTTTTTTTTTAAATTTCTAAATAAATTTAATTTTAAATTTAATTAAATTAATTTTTATATTAAATTTTTTACCACGTCAACATGAAAACGACGTTATTTCGGGTGTTGGCTAGAATAGAGCCCTTAAATCGGCCAAAACAGAGGAGGAGGAGGAGGAAGTTAGCTAGCGGTCGAGGGTAGAGCCCTCGCCGCCGTCGCCTCCCGTCGTCGCTGAAGGTCGTGGAGGGTCGGCCGCCGCCTCCCTTTTTTAAAATTTTTAGATTTTTTTAAATTTTTTTAAATTTTTTAAAAATATTTTTAAATTTTTTAAAAAATATTTTAAAATTTTAAAATTTTAAAATTTCTTTTAATTTTTTAATTTTTATATATTTTTAATATTTTTAATATTTTAAAATGTTTTAAATAAATTTAGTTTTAAATTAAATTAAATTAAATTTTATATTAAAATTTTTACCACGTCGCACCAAAACGACGCCATTTTGCACTTGCTTCGCTGGAAAATTGACACGTCAGCGTTTTTTGCCGGATTGGCACTCAAGTGATGCATTTTACTCCGATTTCGACACTTAAACGCTTTCGTAGTTATAAGACTTAAGTCATTCCTTTTCTCAAGCTTATGGCACTCCGGTCCCACGTGTCGTTTCTTTTTGCATCATGTTTGTGCCATCTTTTCGATGTAGCATTTCATCTCAAGTTTGATGATAATGTAAAACAGACAAAGTATGAGACAACATCTTTTAACGAAATTCATGATGAACTTCTCGAGCTAAAGGTAAATTCCTCTTCTAATGATTTTTTTTTGGATATCCTAACTCTTACATGATATATGTTGTGGGATAACTATTACATTGTTTTTCATTCCAGCTCTTTTAGAATTGTCTATATGGTATGTGTCATGCCCCGAACCCTGAGCGCACGAACATCCTTTGGCAGTCGATTAAAAATGCAATGTCCCAGGATGCGTCACTGATCCAATCTTTTTTTCTTTTTCTTTCTTTCAATTAAGCATATGCAGAAGTGAATTAAATACAACACCCAGTCAATCATCAGAAACGGAGTTAGTAAAAAAAACGCAACAAATGTTGCCGAAGACCACATATTCATTTATTCGCTATTACCCCTAGGAAGTTTAATAGTACACGTTTTTCTACGACCATCTCTTGTCAACCTTCTCAAAATCCTCAAGGATTAGGGTCAACCTACTTCACTAATGGCGGGGCTAGCCAAAAGGTGTCGCATCTCGCGCTCACCACATCCACACTCAGTAGATCTCCACGCTACGGCCCTGAAAAAGGTTAGCTCATGACGGGGTGAGATAAAATCTCAGCGAGTCAAAACCCTAAGCCCAGATTAGGACGCAAATTCACCTCGAAGGCGGTCCTAAGCACATACCAAATAGAACTTAACTCGCCTCGACATGTACCTACACGTTAGTTCAACGCGTATACCATCATCAGTGCAGCAAGCACAGTTTAATAACCGAAACACATCATTTTAATCACATGAGTCCCGATTATAAGGCCAAACTGTTATGACAAGTTCATACCGTGCCATACAATTTTCTTCCATAATCAGGGGCAGCGATCACAACCATACAGGCGTGTTCCCGTTATTATGACCCATCGGCCATGACCAACTCAAAAGTCGGCAGTCATCCAGCATAACTAGGTGTTGTCTTGCCTCGTTGAGTATGGCATTATTTAGAACTCTCGCCTAGACGGCATTCCATAAAGGAGCATCGGTCCGGCCTCCACTGCAACTCAGCTTCTGGACCGTCGCCAGGAATCCAATAATAGTCAGGCATCGTTCCCAAACTCCCATTGGGTGACGGGTTCCACTTAGTGACCATGCACGAACGTGATCAATCAAACTCATTTCTTATCTTCCGTCAATTAGTCCAAAACACCAAAATCCTTTTAAAACAATAAACCTTGCAACTCTTTTTTTTTTTTTTTGTTCAAAACTTTCCGAAAGGGTCACGTATTTGAAGTTAACCTGCCAAACTTTGCATGCATCTAGTATAAAACCTCCTCGTTTTAGTAAGTACATCAAATTCGGTGTCCAAACCCAACATCTTATTTATTTTATATTTTTTTTCCTAACCACCCTTTTTAGAACTAAACTTGGGTAGGTCCTTTTTTTTTTTTTTTGGTTCAAAGCTTTTGGAAAGAAATTCGTAGGTGTTCACGTACTCAAAATTAATCCGTCAAACTTTGCACGCACCTTGTTTAAAACCTCATTGTTTTATTGAACAAATAAGTTTTGGTGTCCGGACCCAACACCTCATTTATTTTCTATTTATGTGGCACCCCCTCAGCACGCTCCCTGATCCATTAGAGTCACCACAGGTACTTATCACTTATCCTACTACATACCAGTCTAATAACTTTTAATTAAATTGGAACCATAGTTCACAGGGGTTGATCAATAAAATTCTTCTCCCCTTTTTCTTTTATAAAGGTCCCAGCACAGCTCATCAACGGAAGCATGAATGAGTCTCACCATTCCTTACTCCAATAACAATAATGCAATTGCACACCACTATTCACCATATAAAACGATAAAGTCAAGTCACTTTTATTTACATTTTCACGATGGACGTCTCGGGTCGATAATGCAAAAAGGCCAAAGCTTTTAACTATCCTCGGCTAACTCAAAAGAACACGACCCTATGTTTGACATATACACCCATCCATCATCTAGTGCCGACTAACCAAAAAGTATCGGCTCCCACTAGTCATACGTGCCATCACACCCAACCCGGTGCATCGGGCGGCGGCGGTGGTAGCATCCCTAGCATCACTCCATCACCCCGGACATGAACAGACAAAAACTCCTGGATAACCGGACCATCAGCAATACCCACATCGTACATCACTAAGACATGGACTCGGACAAACACCAGACCAAGCACACTAACGCAAGAATGCTCTATGCACTCCACCTCAACATCAGATGGCAATCCATAATAAATACCACGCGTGACTAGTAGCAAAGGCATATTTCTAATCTGAAATGTTAATCCCCAAAGGGGTGAGTACAACTACTCAGCAGTAAAGATCCATCAAACTACACAATGCGTCAAACAGAACAATCAAGGTATCATGAATAAAACACATATCATTCATGCATTCAAGCATACCTCTCCTTACAGCCATGCATATATCACCATACAAAGTGCATATACCACCATGCACTCCATGCTTGCATTCCCATGAGGTTCATCCCATGCCATATGCACAAATCCATGCGCATGATTCAATTCTTTCAATTAGATCACATCATTTTCTTCCTAGGGACCAATGTTTTCATCTCACAATTTATCGCTCGCATCCAACCTGGCATCGTATGGAGCCTCTAACACACACCTCCGGGCATCCGGCACACACACTTCGGGCATCTCGTACCCCAACTGGCATCATGAGGTATCCCCCAGCACACACCTCCAGGGCTTCCAGCACACAAACTCCAGGCATCCCAACACTCCCAAGGCATCCGGCACACACACTCCGGGCAACCGGCACCCACACTCTGGGCATCCCAACACTCCTAGGGCATTGTCGGCTCACACCTCCGATGGTATCACCATTATCATAATTTATATTCACACATGTATCTCTATTTCAACATGGCATTTGATGCAACAATATCAAAGGTCTCAACCAGCTTTTGATGTCATATAACATGCCATATGTCACCACATATGCAGCATAATCAACCACTCAAGACATTATATCAATGGAGCAATTTCAATTATTTTTGAAAATACAGTAAAATTTCGGATAAAAACAGATTGCGCTCCTTTGGTCATAATTCTTGAGAAATTAGTAAACAGCCTTAATAAATTCTAAAAATTCGACATGTTATATACAAGATCTAGAGGAAAATATTCCATGAAGAACACCATATCAAAAGAACATCATACAATTCGGTACAGTCCACACATCATAGTCTTTATAATTTCAGAATATTGCCATACACAGTTTTATTCACAAATTCAGTAAAAATCCTAAATCAACTCTAAAAATTCTGAAATTTTTATATGTTATAGAAAAAATCCATAAGTAAATATTTCATGAAGAACTCGAAATCATATTTTTGATAGATTAAAAACTATAATAACCATAACCGTCCATAACCCTCGACATCAAATTCCAGATCTAACCGTTTCGAATAAAATCGTTTTGCCAATCTAAACTCATACATTTCTTCTAAAATTTTAGTATGTTACTCCTTAACATGTCATATTCAACTTTCATTCAGAACACGGGATCAAATTTCAACTGGAGAATTTTATAAAATTCACAGAATCACACTAGGTCAGCATTACAATTTTCAGATCTAACTTCTTCAAAGAAAAATAGTTTCACCAGTCTATACTTGTTCAGTTCTTCTGAAATTTTGATATGTTACTCTCTAAGAAGTCCCTTACAACTTTAATCAAGAAGTTGAAGTCAAATTCCCACTAGAACATTGCATGCGACTCACGAAATCATCAAAGGTCGGACTGTTTTTCGAGAAATAGAACACCAGGCTAGACCACAACTGTTGTATCTTCGAGATTTCACACTTCATCCACATCCGAAATTTACCATTTTCTACACACACATCACAACAAGCAAAGGATAGATTGATGGACTCTACTTGCCTCTAATCTGAGCACAACACAGCAAGCAAAGACGGCGGGGCAAGGCGGGACTCGGCGGCTCGACGGCGGTGACAAACGGTAGCGAACAGCCTCCCTCTTCCCCTTCTTCTCTCGCACACTCGCTCTCCCTCTCTCGATTTCACTCTCTCTCTCTCTCTTGGACAGTCACTCTCTCTCTCTCTCTCTCTCTCGGTTGCTCTTCACCTAATCCGCCCCTTCCCCTCACTAATTTCTTCCCCTCAATGATTAACCATCATTAGCTTTGCATGCAATGCGACACTTGGAAGACTCCTCACGCCACTTGCCATTCTTCATGCAAGAAGGTGGCTTTATCCGACTGGGCTTGAGCCAGCCTTGGTCGACGGCCCATTGGGCCTCTTGGGCCGGGCCTTTGCCAGTCGAAGGGTGGGGGATTGTGGGCTGGTTTGGTCCAAAAAAATCAGCCCACTCCCTCCTTTAATAATCCACTATTATTTTCCACTTAAATAAATACCTAATTACAAAATAATATGGCCAAAAACTTGTAACATTAATCCATAAAAATCAAATCCATAAGGTGCATAACCAAGAACAAAATTCTCATTATCAAATTATCCTATAACACCAACTTTGATAACCCAAGAACATAAGATATCTTTCCATTAAAGTGTTCGGCTTTAATCTATTACAATTCTTCGGTCTGGTGGCCACAACATACTTCAACGACACAACCATTCACTTTTCCATAGGTCGTAATGCCTCTAAAAATTGCCATGAAATTTTGGGATGCCACAATTTAATAGTCCATAAGGTCACCTTTTGCAATGATGACAAACAACCAACATAGAGCAATCATTTACGTATTATCACGCATAGTCCTAAGCATGCCAAAAGTCAACCACATCACCAAATATGCATTGCCCAATAAGCACTACACCAAGAACAACAACAAAACCACAACCGGTCTTAACCGGCAGAAACTGAGCCACTCGCGTGCCTCCAAGTTTAATTCTAGAAACATACCCAAAAAAACACAAAAAATTCTAAAATTTGAATATGTTCTAAAGAAACCTTAAAAGAAATTTCTAGAATAAGAGTAGTAATTCGCCCAAATCGTTACCAAAACTGTGTTAGTTTCTAGAAATTCTGTTTTCCAAAATCAGTTTAGTTTGAGGTCCAAAACTTGTCTGTTTGATTTGAAATTTGACTATGTTAAACTAAAAAATGTGATGAACAACTTTTGTCAATAAACCATTTCGAAAATCAAACCCTAAGAGTTAATAAAAAACCATTAAACACTAAAAGGTCACTGGTTTCAGCACCAACCCGAGATTCTATTTTGCAATGGCGAGGCTGAAATATTATTCTTTTAAATCCATAAAATCTTGAGTAAAATATATGTCATAGCTAAAGATATCTAGAACATTTCTCAAGAAGGAAGTAATCTCAAAATCGTAGCACATTTTTCCCCCAAAAAATGACAAACAGTGAGTGTCCAGTAAACTGATCTGAGAGAAATCCACTAAACCAAGCTAAATCACTCTCATTAGTGCTAATCCAACCAACTAGATCAACACTAGTCCATCTTAAGGCTAATCTAACCAAACTAGACTAACACTAATCTGTCTTAAGACTAATCTCACTTAATACTAATTTAACTAAGCTAATTAGCATTAATCTAATCTCTTAAGCGTAATTAACAATTGATATAGCTAGTATAAACACCTAGAAGGGGGTGAATAGGTGTAAAAATAATTTTTCGAGATATGAAAACAATACTAGACAGATAATAGAAACGAGACTCATTTTTAGTTAATAGAACGAACTGTTATCAAAGTAAAACAAGGAGTAGGGAAGAGAAAATTCAACAAGAGGTTTATAGCGGTTCGGCTTGTTCCAAGCCTACGTCCACTCTTCTGCACTGACAGCTCATTGGCTGGATTTCACTATGATCAAAGAGATGTTATAGCAATGTTCTTCCTTGATTCCGCAGTATGGATATTCCACCACACTTCCTCAAGGTATCTCACAATATAAACTCTCTTTTGTATAGAAGGTTTTCGCTCAGCACATGAATTGACTACGAATCAAGGAGCTTCAGACTTTGAAATTCTTCTATCGCGCACCCACTCGAACAACTGGAACGTCTTCCTTTTATACTCCTTTATGCCATCATACCCGTTGGCACTTACTAAAGGAATTCTTCCAATCTTCCCGTTGGACAGAATAAATTTAGGAAGATCATCCGAGCTATTAAAGGAACATGTCGATAGCCCATCAATCTTGCTCGCCCATACAATCAGGATCTAGGTTTCCATAAGTAGAACCTTCCAAGAATACTTTGCCAATCATCGGATCCTTAATCAATCTTGATTCGAATAAAAGAATCCGTTATGCCATATCCAACCAAGAGATCTTCTCCAGTCGATAAGGCTAAATCCTCAATGAATCACTCAGTTCTGGAAAGCCTTACTTCAACGGATTAGAAACCGTCACTGAGAATAGACTTTAAGTCTTCAGTTTGGCAGTCCGGAAGTCTTCAGACTTTGAATAGATGAGTCTGCAAATCTTCAGACTAGACTGATAAAAACCTTTTGTCAGCTTCAAAATATTCCAGAAAGATTTCTCCAACAATCTCCCCATTTTTGATGGTGACAAAACTTTCCTGCAGATTTGAAAAACTTTGACCTGCAAAACATTACTCAAGCAATATGGATATCTTATAAAGATTAATGATTTAATGATAACACTAGAATCTGCAACCACAAAAATAGGTCAGTCTGGCATATAAAGTCATTCATAAGATATCAATAATACTTAATATAAAAGCAGCACCCAAATTCAAAACCAAATTCAAATCCACACCACACTCAGTCTTTATCTAGACACACAAGTCAAACAAAACAAACTAAAAATTTAAACAAGTTAAGTTCAAAGTTTCAAAGCTTGCATCTCTCGCCCTTTTTGTCATCATAAAAAAAAAAAAGGTTGAGATGAAAAAGAAGTCAAATTTGCTTGGGAACGCGAACAAGCTGGAAATCTCCCATGGACTGAACGATGCCCTCCAGCCTTTTCAAGTCTTCCCTTAGATGAGCCACTTCTTCTCCTTTAGCATTGGCTTGAATTTGAGTAGAAAGGGCTTGAATCTGATTAGACAGGGAAACGGAAGAAACTTGTCCAGCATTCTTCAAGTTCTGAACATTGCACTCCAAAGCATATATTTGACCTCGCATTTCCAGTAGAACATCAAGAATTCTGCGAAAGTCTGCTGTATTATCAGTCTGCGTACTAGCTTCAGCATGGTCTGATGGAGTAAGGCAGACAATGGAATATCAGCATAATTGTGCAGATTTGGCGATGAAGCACCATGACCTTCTTCTGGAAATTGAGAGGCATAAATGTCCTCTGGATCTACAGGAGAACGACTGACTCCTTCACTGTTAACAGGATAGGAGGTCGTTCCTCTTTGCTCCTTATCTCCCCCTGTTTCCATGGCTTCTGGTGGAAAAGAGTGTTTTTCATGCTCTTCAAACCTCTCCTCCTCTGTTCTTTCTTCAGCTCTTCTCTCCTCTTCTTCTTTTTCCTCTGCTTCTTGCTCCTCTGCTTCTCTCTCTCTCCTTCTTCTCTTTCTTCTTCTTCTTTCTCTTCTTCTTCTCTTTTTTTTTTCTCCTTCTTTCTCCTGTTCTTCTCTCTCCTTTGCTTCTTTCTCCTGTCGTTCCATTGATTCGAGAACAGAATGACTTAGCTTCTTCAATGTTATAGCAGAAATGGTGAGATCATCCTCATCTTCATCCTCAATGATGAGGGCTCTTCTCTTTTTGGATGAAGCGACCATTGGCTCCTTCCCTTTTCTTTTTGATGCAGAAGAGACTTGATGAGTTTTGACAGGGGTTTTCTCCTTAAACTTCTCCAACGCCTTGTCAAGTTCTTTCAGATGCATTTTCAGCACCATTTTCAATCCTACCACCATTTGGTCACACGGTCGAACACATAGAATTTGTGGAGGATGAATATTCAAATGTCTGAATATCTTTGACACGAGACCTGGATAAGGAAGTTGTCCCTTGTCCTTCACCATTGCTCTATACATGTGGAATAGAATGGTGTGAGGAAGAGAAAACTTTTTCCCAGCATTGATTGCGTACATCAATTTTGCCTCTGAGTTGGAAACATCGGTCTTGGAAGTTGATTTCGATCTGAGGCAATTGATCACAATCTTGTTAAGAATGATGTTGTCCGCACGCATCCTTGAGTAGGAAATCCTTCCCTCTGTCATTCTGTCTTTGACAAGTTCCAATGTTGTGCGAGCAATAGAGACATTAATGGGTTGATACTTTCCTCTCTCAACCCCAATCACATCCGCCAGCATATCCACATCAACCACAAAGTTCTGATCTCGGACACTAAAAGATATTTTATTCGCATCCACGAAACTAAGATTTGAATAGAAATATGCAAAATTGAGCATAACCCTTCAGGGTGTCGGTTACATCATTACAGAATCGTTTCTAATTGAAGAGAATTGAACTTTTCTCTCAAGTTCACATTCACAGCATCCAGGAAGTCAAAATCTACACTCCTGGGGTTTATCACCCCACGCTTCAACAATATTGAGTATAGATCCTTATGTTCCTTCGATCTAAACAAATCCGTCCTCCTTCCTCAAATATTCGATGCAACACCCATTCTCGGTTGAAATTGGCTGTACAGTTTATCATCATCATTTCCATCTGTCGGATTCAATCCCCCAACACGCGGGTCACTAGGAATCTTCACAAGGGCTTCTTCTGCCCTCCCTCTACGAGCAATTCCCAAATCTTCCATTTTTTGCAAGAAAATGTACTCATTCTTGTATTCCTTATCTTTAAGAAACTCATCGATAAATTTCAATAGGGTACCAGTACTCTTTAAAGCACGATAAAGCTTATAAATAAAGCTGGGCTTTTGAACTCTTACAGGATCGACGTCTTCAATGATTTCTTCTTTCTGTTGATGACGACCCTCACCCTGAGCACTAGTTGGTGGAGAATGACGCGGTTGAGAATGTTGTGGGCTTTGATGCTGACTTGGTGAATCCTCTTCCCCAGTAAGATCAAAATGAGTAGGCCCCTCACTCGATTGCTGTGGTCCTCTGCTTGCAATCCTTGAAGACTTTCTTGAAGACGACATATTTCTTTATCCTTGAAAGATTCTTTGCTTAACTTTCCCGAGAAAAATGACAACTTTTTCGAAGATTAAACAATGGAGGAAGACATGAATGGAAGATTGATGCTTTTAGGGTTTTTGGAGTTATGCAGAGAGAGACCGACTGTAAATAGCCCAGTCGAAAGAGAAAATGTGAAACGTCATAAAGGAAGGTGAAAATGTGCCTTTTTAAAAGTTAACTGCCTTTTTAAAAAACAAACAACTACCATTTAAAATAATTTTGGAAAAGGTAAACTTGTACGGAAATTTACGATAACATAAATTAGTTATTAATTATCGTACCTTTTCGAGATTAAATATAAAAGAGAATAACTTACAGTCAAGACCCATGATTGTCTGAGTCTGAGAGTCTGAGAGTCTCTAGACTCTAACTTCTTCAAGCTTAAAAATGTTGAGTCTAGAACGGATGATTTCAAATTGATTTTTCTCCAAAGGCTTTGTAAATATATCCGCCAGTTGGTTCTTTGAGTCAACAAATTGAATCGAAACTTCTCCATTTTGAACATGATCTCTAATGAAGTGATGTCGAATCTCTATATGCTTTGCTCTTGAGTGAAGAATAGGATTTTTGGTGAGATTGATTGCACTGGTGTTGTCACAGTTTATCTCCGTGCATGAATCTTCAATTCCAAAGTCTCTTAGCTGTTGCTTTATCCACAGAATTTGTGAACATCAACTTCCGAGAGCTACATACTCTGCTTCTACTATAGAAAGAGCTACTGTACTTTGCTTTCTTGAAAACCAAGATACTGTCCTGTTTCCAAGTAACTGACAAGTACCCGAGGTGCTCTTTCTATCAACTCTGCAATCGGCTAGATCTGCGTCTGAGTATCCAAGAAGAGTGAAGTCTCCCTTTTTCGGATTCCACAGATCAATACTTGCAGTTGAAACAATGTACTTGATAATACGCTTTGCAGCACTTAGATGAGATTCCTTAAGGTCTGCTTGAAATCTACCACAAATACAAACACTAAACAAAATGTCAGGTCTAGAAGCAGTAAGATAAAGAAGTGAACCGATGATACTCCTATATAACTTCTGGTCAACTTTCTTTTCTCCTTCATCTTTGTCTATCTTCAAGGAACTTGACATTGGTATATCAGTCTTTTTGCAATTTTCCAATCCAAACTTCTTGACAAAATCATTAGCATATTTTTCTTGATAAATAAAAGTCCCTTTTTCAATTGTTTTACTTGAAGTCCAAGAAAGAAGGTTAACTCTCCCATCATGCTTATTTCAAATTCATCCTGCATAGACTTAGAGAATTTCTTGCACAGACTTTCATTAGAGGATCCAAAAATAATATCATCAACATATATTTGAACAAGCAAGAAACTTTTGCTTTCTCTTTTGATAAACAAAGTAGTATCTACTTTACCTTTGACAAAACCAGTTTGTATTAAGAACTTACTTAGCCTGTCATACCAAGCTCGATGTGCTTGCTTTAAACCATACAAGGCCTTTTTCAGTCTGAATACTGAGTCTGGTTTCTTTGGATCTTCAAACCCGGATGGTTGTTCCACATAAACTTCCTCATGGATAAATCCATTTAGGAAAGCGTTTTTGACGTCCATTTGGAATAACCTGAAATTCTTATAGCAAGCAGAAGCAAGTAATAATCGAATTGCTTCTAACCTTGCTACTGGTGCGTAGGTCTCATCATATTCTATCCCTTCCTCTTGCGTATATCCCTTGGCCATGAGTCTTGCTTTGTTTCTTACGACTTTTCCTTTCTCGTTCATCTTGTTCCTGAAAACCCATTTAGCTCCAATAACAGATTTACCTTTCGGTTTTGAGGTCAATCCCAGACATTATTAATGCTGAATTGTCTGAGTTCTTCTTGCATAGCTTCAATCCAGCTTTCATCAAATAAAGCTTCTTCTATGCTTTTGGGTTCTATTTTAGAAATAAGAGCCACAGCACTTGACTCTTCGCGCCTTTTGGATCTTGTACGAATTCCTTCATTAATGTCGCCAATAATGAGATCTTAGAGTCTGGACTGCTTCTTGAGATTTAGACTTTGTAGAGTCTGGAGCGGGTTCAGATTCTTCAAGATGAGTCTAGATAGATTCATTTTGCATAGAATCCTAGAATTTGACATTCATTGATTCCTTCACAGATTGACTATTCTTGTTATAGACTCTGTACGCTTTGCTTGATGTAGAATATCCAAGGAAGATGCCTTCGTCTGATTTTTCTTCAAACTTACCAACTCGATCATTTGCATTTTTCAATATAAAGCATTTGCATCCAAATATATGAAAATATGAAACAATAGGCTTCTTTCCTTTGAATAGTTCATAGGGGGGTTTTTTCTAGAATAGGCCTTAGAAAAACTCTATTGATAATATAACATGCTGTTGAAACAGCTTCAGCCCAAAATCTTGAAGAGACGTTACTTTCAATTAAGAGAGTTCTAGCCATTTCTTGAAGAGATCTATTCTTTCTTTCGATAACTCCATTTTGCTCTGGAGCATATGGAGAGGAAAACACATGCTGAAAACCCGATTCATCACAGAATTTTGTAAAATCTTGATTTTCGAATTCGCCTCTATGGTATGTTCTTATACTAGAGATATCATATCCTTTTTCATTTTGAACTCTTTTAGCAAACTTTTCAAAATAAGAGAAGGTTTCAGACTTACTTGTCAGGAAATATACCCAAGTAAATCGAGAGTAGTCATCCACAATTACAAGGCAATATTTCTTACCTCCAATGCTTTGAGTTAAGTTGGTCCAAAGAGATCCATATGCAACAACCGAAGACACGATTAGTGGAAACTTGATTTATTGGTTTAAAGGTTTCTTACCTGCTTTCCTAATACGCATGGTGTGCATAGATCAGACTTTTGGTAAGATAAATTGGGTAGACCACGAACAAGCTTCTTTGCTGAAATTTTGGCTATCTGCTTCATATTTATGTGTCCAAGCTTTTTGTGCCATAAGCTTGCTTCGTCTTGAATTGAGATTAAACATTGTAATTCATCTGGTTTCACATCCAAGAGGTAGATATTTCCATGTCTTCGACCCATAAACGACTGAGTAGAGTCTTTACTGGTTTCTGAACATATTCTCTCTTGAAAACTGATTTTGAAACCTGTATCACACAGCTGGCTGATATTGAGCAGATTGTAGTTAAGTCCTTTCACTAAGGAAACATTGCTTATTGTGAGCTTTCCAATCTTTACAGTTCCAAATCCCACAATTCTTCCTTTGCTGTTTCCTCCAAAAGAGACTTTTCCACCATTTACTTGTACGAGCTTTATGAAGCAATTTGAATCTCCTGTCATATGTCTTGAGTATCCACTATCCAGATACCATTTTACCTTTTTCTTGATAGTGACCTGCATTTAAAAAAGAGACTTAAGCTTTCTTTGGTACCCATATTTTCTTGGGTCCATTGGTGTTAGTATGATATGCAATATTCGCCCATACTTTCTTAACAGGTTTCCAGACCATGGGACACTCTTTTTCAAGATATTATGCACTATTGCATTTTGAACATTTGAGAGCATTTCGACCTACAGGTTTTACAAAAACCTTTTTGAAATGATTTTTGTAAGTATCTCTTGTAGGTCTTTGCTTAATTCTTTCCTTTACTTTAGGAAAATCAATTAAAGGAATTGTTTCTTCTGTCATTCCTAAACCAGATTTATTGAAGTAGGGTCTTTGTGCAGAAAGAATTTTCTCAAGTTTCTCAGATCCTAATGAAAATCTTTTTGAAACATTTGATAAATCATTTTTTAAGAATGCATTTTCTTTTAAGAGATTGACTTCACTTTCTTTAAGAGAAGAAACATTCATGTCTAAACATTTCAGCCTTTCTTTCAAAACAATCTCCTGTTGTTTTAGTGTAGAGTTTTCCTTTTTTAGTTCGGAAATCCTTTTGAGAGAAGTCTTAAGACTAAGACACAGCTCATCAATGTATTTAGAAACCTTAATAGGGATTTTAAAGTTACTTACCTCTAATTCACTGTCTGAGTCTGTTTCAGAGTTTGAATCTGAGTCTGATTGTGCCATCAAACATATGTTGGCATAATCATCATCGCTTTCTTCACACTCTGTGTCACTCCAGGTTTCTGCTTTAAGAGCCTTTCGATACTTTTAAGCTTTTCCTTTCTTCTTTTTTAGGAGAGGACAGTTGGGTCTGATGTGTCCCTTTTACTTGCATTCAAAGCAGACTACATCTTTATTTGATTCATCGTCATCAACAGACTTGGTCTGTTGCTTTTGAAAGCTCTGTTTCTTCGATTGAATCTTCTTCCTTTTCTGTTCAGTTTTCTGAACCTTCTTATCATAAGAGCAAGTTCCTCATCGTCCATATCATCTTCAGAATCTGTAACATCAGAATCGTCATTGGATTTTAATGCAATAGATTTCTTACCTTTAGGATCTTCTTCTTCATTGATTCGCTCCACTTCATAAGACTGAAGAGTTCCAACCAACTCATCGACATATAGTGGCATGATTCTTTGTGTCTCTCTTATTGAAGTCTTTATACAATTCCAATCCTTGGAGAGTCCACGCAGTAGCTTGTTTACCTTCATGGGATCAGAAATTGGTTGACCTTGATTTTCAAGACCATTCACAATATCTGTAAAACGGCTAAACATGTCAGTTATGGATTCTCCTAGTTTCATTTTGAAGGCTTCATATTGACCGAGGAGAATGTTGATTCTGGTTTCCTTCACTCGATCTGTTCCTTCATAGGTGATATGTAATCTATCACGTACTTCTTTGCTGTAACACAAGAAGATATTCTCATTATATTCAAGAGTGACAAAGCATAATATAAAGAATAGATTGCTTTTGCATCAAGTGCTTGTCTCTTAATTATCTCTTCCCGAGTCATTTCTCTTGACTCAACAGTTTCTTTTCCTCTCTTTGAGACAGATGCAGCTTTAGGAGTGATTCCTTTTTCTACAACGTCCCATTCCAGAGGATCCTTTGATCGTAGGAACGCTTTCATCTTGTTTTTCCAGATGTTGTAATCCTTTCCATCAAAGTAAGGTGGTCTGGTATTGCTTTGCCCTTCCACCAGCCCTAGAGCTAGCATACTAGCCATGGATCTTTAACTCTGAAGTAAAACACTTCAAACAAAGTGAATACACAAGCTCTGATACCAATTGATATAGCTAGTATAAGCACATAGAGAGGGGTGAATAGGTGTAAAAATAATTTTTTGAGATATGAAAACAATACTAGACAGATAATAGAAACGAGACTTATTTTTAGTTAATAGAACGAACTGTTATCAAAGTAAAACAAGGAGTAGGGAAGAGAAAATTCAACACGAGGTTTATAGTGGTTCGGCTTGTTCCAAGCCTACGTCCACTCTTCCGCACTGACAGCTCATTGGCTGGATTTCACTATGATCAAAGAGATGTTACAGCAATGTTCTTCCTTGATTCCACAAAGATGGATATTCCACCACATTTCCTCAAGGTATCTCACAATATAAATTCTCTTTTGTATACAAGGTTTTCGCTCAGCACATGAATTGACTACAAATCAAGGAGCTTCAGACTTTGGAATTCTTCTATCGCGCACCCACTCAAACAACTGGACGTTTTCCTTTTATACTCCTTTTAGCCATCATACCCGTTGGCACTTACTAAAAGAATTCTTCCAATCTTCCCGTTGGACAGAATCAATTTAGGAAGATCATCCGAGCTATTAAAGGAACATGTCGATAGCCCATCAATCTTGGTCACCCATACAATCAGGATCTAGGTTTCCATAAGTAGAACCTTCCAAGAATACTTCGCCAATCATCGGATCCTTAATCAATCTTGATTCGAATAAAAGAATCCGTTATGCTATATCCAGCCAAGAAATCTTCTCCAGTCGATAAGGCTAAATCCTCAATGAATCACTCAGTTCTGGAAAGCCTTACTTCAACGGATTAGAAACTATCACTGAGAATAGACTTTAAGTCTTGAGTCTAGCAGTCCGGAAGTCTTCAAACTTTGAATAGATGAGTCTGCAAATCTTCAGACTAGACTGATAGAAACGTTTTGTCAGCTTCAAAATATTTCAGAAAGATTTCTCCAACAACAATCTAATCAAGGATTAGGGAGTTAACTCATTGGATTAAGGTGACTGTGGGTTCACAGTGATGGCAACGCAAAGGCGGTGAAGACTTGAGCCCATCGCGACTCCAATGGAGCTGAAACGACGGAGGAAAAACAGTAAGGGCTCATGGCTTGGTGTTGGTCGATTCTGTGGGTTGGCTGGTCAGTTGTTGGGCACGGGTTGAGCTGCGGATGGAGGTGGTATGGGCTAGGGGCAGCTCAACTAAGCTGAGGCGGACGATCAGGGGATGGCGAGGCTTGGACGGTGGTGCTGGTCGAGGAGTTGTTGGCGCGGCCGGTGGCAGCAGGTGTTGCTGGCGTCGGGGAAGGATGGTGGCTGGAACGGGCGTTGTTGGTGGTGGTTGTGAGTTGGGTGGGGCTAGGCGAAGCTGCTGGAGTTGTTGGTTAGCAGCAATAAGAGAAATGGAGAATGAACTTGAAAAAAGGAAATGAAGAAGAAGAAGAAGAAGAAGAAGAAAGGGAGTGGTTGTTCTGCAGAGGGGTGGGCGTGCGCATGAAGAAAGGAGAAAGAGATGGGAAAGAGAGGGAGGAAGGAAGTCAAGGTTATGGCCAATAGCAAGCCATGCAAAAATATCCATGCACTCAAGTATGTGTGCCCCAAAGTCTTCATGCCAATTTGTCAAGGGGCCATCCAATGGGCATTTTCCTCTCATTTCTTCACAGATAAACTCTTTTTGGTGGCCAAATATCCCTTGAAGGTAGCCCATACGAATTTCCTTAGTTTTCTTTTTGCCGAAAATGATTTTTCCGCAAAATTCCGGGCTCAAAGGAATTTCTCCGAAAGATGAGATGATGTCCTAAAAATAAATCATGAGATGCTCAAACGTTCGAATCCCGAAATCAAATTCAATTTCGTGGTTAAAATCGACCGAACGCAATTTTAGTACAACCTAACATATCGGGTAACTTTTAGGGATTTTAGCACGTTTGATCCGTGGTCGATAATTTTCGATCCACATTTGTGCATCTCCGACTTGTAGGCAACTATTGGTTGTCGTAAAAATTGCAAGATTTCAATTACGTGTCCCGAGTGCAGTATTGATAGAAAATCGGGTTAGTGCCATTTGACGCGAGTTTCGCAATTATGCGGAATCACTCGCAATTCAATTACGCGTTTTCGTTGAATCAACTTATATCTGATCACTAATCGATTATAACGGTGTCACATTGACCCTTACCAATTATTACGGTCAAGCAATCGATTTCCAATTGAATTATCAAGTCTGTTGCATTTATATCCCTTAACGGCTTCACCTAATAGATTAGTTACTTGTGAGTGGCCAACTCAAAGTACAATGATCATAGGTGCGTTGACGAAATGCCCATTTCATATTATTGAAATGGGGTCGAATTTCAAGATGTCACAATATGGCAAGAATTATGCCTGAAATTACATATTGCTTAATACTGCAATGCACGATGTACCACTTGCTTAGAGGTGTTTGTCTGTTTTGTCACAGGTTTCTCACTTGCTTTCACACGATACCATGCAGCGTTGACACCTAGAGAAGTAATTTTGTTCTGATGGCTCACATGTAGATGAATTTTTGTTGTTGCAAGTCAGTTAAATTGAAAAATCTAATTAGATTTCTTGGAAGGATGATGTCAAAAAGCGGGATTACCATTTATCTTGCTGTATGTCAATTTCTGCTAGATTTGAGGCACTCTAAAGCTGTAGAATCGTCTCGCGAGTTTCTAAGAATTTTGTCTTTCTTATGTTTTTTGGGGACAATTGCATTAAGAGCAAAAATTAGTTTTCCCTACAGTGTTTATAAGTGTTAATTCACTTTCTCCATATTGATTAGCATAATATAAATGCACGCACCTTTCCAAGTTGGGGATGCGTTTTAGTAATGTTGATAGACGTGACATGGTCTCAAGAAGAGAACTGAAAGTGACTCTTCTGAGATAACCCTTTCCATGTTCTTATGTCCAACATATGTACGCTACCTTTATGCCATCGCCAACATTTGTCAGGAAGCAGTAGTAGCATAGTAATAGTCAAAGCTTCGAAAGGAGGAAATTGGGCATCCCTAAGAAAGAAGAAAGAGTAGAGCTGCTAAAAGATGATGCTAGAGTCCAGTAAAATGTGCCTTCTATAAATTCCGGTGATGAACTATATCGGGATCAGATTTAGGAACTATCACCAAGACAACTTGAAGTTGCTAGATTTACATGAAAATTAATGAACTTCCATTTTGATATCAGCTTCCATCAACAACCAAATTAGGCAAGAAAACAGCATAGTCTCCAAGACAAGTTGGACAATCAAACAAGCTATTCGCAAAGTTGGCAATTTCAATTTTAATTGGTGAGGCTTGAGCCTTGCCACTGTAGACTGCGACCTCACCTAAGGCCGGCGAGCCTCGAGCCTCTTCAAATCAGGCCAGCTCAGAAGGGGATAGTTGTCTTGTATGTGGGCCATTCGGTTAAGCCCTACAGACTTGTTGAGTAGGTCACTTCCAATTGGAGAGGCCAACACAATTATGTATATCTATAGCAGAATATATATGGTAGTGAGTGTGTAAAAGTAAAAAGAAAAAAAAAAGAAAAAAATCAAAAGAGATTCGGAGATTAATCAAAATGATTTTCCATGTCCAAAAAATCAAGGGAGACTGGGAAAGAAATCAAAGTGATCTTCTCAGATCTACAAAATCACGAGAAATTAGGAGATAAATCTATGTGATTTTCATATCATACAATTCCAATTGGGGTTGCATTTGCTCCTATAAATAGGAGTTCTCCTCAATGGAGAAGTATATACAAAAGCAAGAATATCATAGTAGCATAACAGAAGGAACGGTTTTATTCTTCCAAGAAAGAGAGTTATCTTTGAGTAAATTATCCAGTTTGTGAGAGGTTCAGATCCACAAATTGAAGATAGTGAAAGATGCACCTTCTGGTGAAGTTGTATCCCATTATTTATCATAGTGGAAGTTTGAGGTGGACTATGGTCCTGTGGTTTTTCCCTTCACCTTAGAGGGTTTTCCACATTAAAATTCTGGTGTTATTTACTATTTATCTTTACTACTTCATTCAATATTTTATCCTATTTAATTTTCATAGAAATAGTAGTGGGAAAAATTATTTGAGCCTACTTACCAAAAAAAAAAAAAATTATTTGGGCCTTCTCCACAAATATCGTTCTTTTTCCCAATAAGAACGTTTTTCTTTTTCCCTAACAAGTGGTATCAAAGCCAGGTTGCTCTATATATTATTTTTTTGCGCATAATTAAATGGAGGAAAATTTTGGCAACATGAGAAAATTGACTGAGTTCAATTATGTAATCTGGAAACCAAAGATGGAGGATCTGCTATACATTAAAGATCTTTAGAGGCCAATTGTGATACCGATGGAGGTACCGATACCAACGTCCGAGGAGTCCGATCTTGTAGCGGAAACCAAATTGGCATCGTCTTCTGGTGGCAAACCAACGACCATGTTTGAAAGCAAATCGATGGTGCTCAATCGAAAGTGTGCCACTCAAATTCGACAATGGATCGATAAGAGCATTTTTCAAAATTTTGCTAATGAACATGATGCTGGTGTTCTTTGGCAAAAATTAGAGAAAGTGTACGCAAGAACAATGGCGCAAAATAAAGCAAAGCACATGCGGCGGCTCGTGAATCTGAAATACAAAGACAGGAGCAGTGTCTCGGAACACATGAGCAAGTTCCAAGGTATAGTAGACCAACTCAACTCTATGAAGATGACATTAGATGATAAATTGTAGGCATTACTGCTGCTTAGCTCTTTGCCAAATAGCTGGGACACACTTGTTGTGTCGGTCAGCAACTTGGCTCCCAACGACAAGCTTACCACGGACGTGGTAAAAGATAGAATGTTGAATGAAGAATCCCGACAAAAAGAGAGTGGAGTCAACCTTGAGTCCGAGGCTCCTGTCATTAATCGACAAGAAAATCAAGAACGGAGAGGGAGAAGCAAAAGCCGAAACTTCCGAAATCAGCAACGAGGAAGGTCCCAATCCAACTTCAAACGAGACAAGAGGTGCCATCATATTGGTAAATTTGGACACTTCATCCAAGAATGCAGAAAGCTAAAGGTAGAAAAATGAAAAAGTTATAACATCAACAAAGCTAATGAGAACCAGACGAATGACACTGCAAATATTGCAGACGAGGTGATCATTATTCAAAGTGATGATTCCATTAATCTTGCATCCCAAGATTCGACATGGGTAGTTGATACCGGCGTATCCTACCATGTCACGACTCGTCAAGATCTTTTCACATCTTACACCACTAGCGATTTTGGACTCGTAAAGATGGGAAACGAAGGTATGTCCAAAATTATTGGTATGGGTAATATTTATTTGGAGACTAATGTTGGATGTAGGCTATTATTCAAAGATGTGAGACATGTTCCGGACATATGCCTCAATTTTATATCTGCCGACAAGCTTGATGATGAAGGCTACATCAATTTCTTTAGTGATGGGAAATGGAAGCTCAGTAAAGGTAATTTGGTGGTAGCCAAAGGAGAAAAGATTAACTCTCTCTATATCACACAAATCAAGCCATGTAGAGGAGAGGTGAATATAACCGGAAAAGGAGTCACCACCGAGTTATGGCATAAGCAACTCAGACACATGAGTGAGAAAGGACTTAAGATTCTCACTAGAAAGCAACTCCTACCCAAAATGAAAGGTACATCGTTGAATGCTTGTGTTGACTGCATTATGGGAAAACAACATAAAGTAGCATTTTGCAATTCCCCACCATCTAGAAAAGCTGAAATTTTAGATTTGATGCATACTAATGTATGCACAATGCAAACTAAGACACTTGGTGGTGTGCTTTATTTTGTAACATTATTGATGGCCACTTTAGAAAGGTGTGGGCATTTTGCCTTGAAAACTAAAGATCAAGTACAAGAAATCTTCAAGCAATTTCATATGAAGGTTGAAAGAGAAATAGGTAGGCGATTGAAGTGTGTAAGCTCAGACAACGGTGGTGAATATTGAGGACCTTTTGAAGATTATTGCAAAAACCTTGGGATCAAACTAAAAAGATCCATACCAAAAACACCTTAATACAACGGTGTTGTGGAGCGGATAAACAGAACCTTATGTGAATAAAATCAAATGCATGTCTCCAACACAAAGCTGCCAAACCACTTTTGGGGTGAGGCAATGAGGACAACGATTGATTTAATCAACCTATCACCTTCAGCTCCACTTGACGGTGATGTACCACAAAGTGTCTGGACTAGTAAAGATTCTTCTTATGGCCACTTGAAGGTGTTCGACTGTAGAGCATTTGTTCACATTCCAAAGGATGAGAAATCAAAGCTTGATGGGAAATCAATGCAATGTATTTTTTTGGGGTACGGACATGAAGAATTCACCTATAGACTCTAGGATCCCATTAACCAGAAAATAGTCAGAAGCAGGGACGTGGTATATCCTAAAGATCAGGCAATCGAGGACTTTGAGAAGCACGAAAGATCTCCATCAACAGACGAATACCTAGTTGATCTTGGCCCAGTCGCTCCTCCTATCAATTCTAATAACAAGCAAGCTAAATCTAGGATTAAAGGTAAGACTATTTCAACTGAACTTGAACCAATTATTGAATAAGTCCCATCAGAATCTCAATTGAGGAGATCAACTTGTGAACGACAATCTAGTCGTAGATATTCTCCCAATGAGTACGTGATGCTCACTGTCGGGGGAGAACCAGAGAACTACCAAGAAGCTGTATTCCACGAGCATAAAGAGGAGTGGTTAAAAGCTATATAGGAGGAGATGAAATCCTTAGACGAAAATCATACTTATGATTTAGTCAAATTGCCACAAGGAAGAAAAGCTCTAAAAAACAAGTGGGTGTTGAAGGTAACTCACAGACATGATACAAAGCAAGGTTGGTTGTGAAGGGATTCGCTCAGAAGAAAGATATTGACTTTGACGAGGTAATTTCTCTTGTAGTTAAAATGTCCTCTATCCGAGTTGTCCTTGGCTTGGCAACAAGCTTGAACTTGGAGGTCGAGCAACTTGACGTGAAGACTGCGTTTTTACATGGAGATCTAAATGAGGAGATGTACATGGATCAACTGCAAGGTTTCAAAATCAAAGGCAAAGAAAACCTTGTGTGTAGACTGAGAAAGAGTCTGTCGCGACCTAAAATTTTGGGTGCACCACCTAAAACTAGGTTAATGGACTACTAAACTTTTAAACTTAGCTCAGGCTCTCCCAAGCCCATACCAATTCGCGACTTAAGTCTAAATTTTTAAACATGCAAAAGGTTATTAACTAGGAGTTGCCACTAATCGGTTTACGGTAGGTCGTTTAGACACCTAAGTAAAATAATTGGAGAATTATTTTACTCCTACAAACCAGAGATTATGGGTATGGGGACTTGGTTACACTAGATTTCTCTAATGCCCTTTTGGTACCATTTCTTTTTATTTTTTTAAAAACATTTTTGCAGGCACCTTGGATTTATTTTAACCTAAATTACTATCATGTCAAAAGGTGATCATGCAGGGGCTAAACCATTATTAAACATTCAATAAATAAAATAAATTGCATCACACAAAACAAATTATTTTTTTTTTGGGTTTTCTTTGAAATTAAAATTCTTTTATAAAAAAATGCATTTTTAACTACATGACCTAATTTTGCTAAAAAATTTCTAATTAAATGATCCTATTATGCAAACTAGTTAATATGCATCTCATGGCCTAATTATTTCTTATTAGAAATTCGGAATTAATAAAAACCCTAATTAAACTACCTAAAAGAATAATTTTCTAATTCATTTTTGGGATTAATTTGACTTAAACCCTATCCTATTTTAGAAAACTATTTTTTATAGAAAAAAATGAGATAATTAAAATGTGCAAACATTATCTAAAACCCTATTTATATAAAAAAAAAGTTATTTAGGTCCAACCCTAACCTATTTCAAAAAATTATCTAAAAATGCAAACCTAAAAATATAATTCTAAAAAAATCTATTTTACTAAACCTACATGTCTAATTTACTGAACCTATATGCTCATGCAGAATTTTGATTTTTTTTAGTTTTTTAGTTTTTTTTTTTAAAGATGAGTAATTATTAAATATTAAATCTAAACAATCAATATAATCAACAAATAAAGGATTAAAGTAATCGAAAAAATAACATGTTGTCTCACAGGTTAAATTAACGATTATTCTAACCCTAATTATCACAACAAAGAGGTTCAAAATAAATAAAAATCTGATCCGAAGTCTTACGGATCAAATTAATAATTAGAATAATTTTGGCCAAAACCCTACAGGTAATGCCTACAATATTTATAAAATGAAATTGCATTCCCCGTACAATAATATTGAAACTTAAATAAAATAACATAACATAAATGAAAAATAAAAATAAAGAAAGAAAAACTAAAAAAAAAAACTAAACTACCTAGGGGGAGGGTAGCAACGCGATGGTGCACATGGTGATGGGGAGGTCGGATAGCCGACATTGGAAGCGGGCTGGTGTTAGGCACTGCGAAGGAGTACTCGAGCGAAGGGGCTGCTAGTGCTCGTGCGGTCAGAGACGCAGTAGCAGTGGCGAGCAGGTAGTGGTGGCGTAGGGACTCGCGGGTTGCTGTAGGGCGGCAATGAGAATGCGTCGGGTTGTTGTGAGTGGTGGAGGTGACCAAGTTTTGTGGTGTTGTAGGGTAGAGGCTGGCAGAGACCGGTGTGTGAGCAGCGGGTAGGGCAGTGTTGGGTCACTGAGGCACGGTGTCGCTATGGTGGTGCTGCTGGGCATCGACGTTGGGTCGCGAGTGGAGCTCGCATGGGCATTGGCGGCGCGCGGCAAAGAATGCTACCGGGTACTTGGGCAAAACTTGGAGAGTGGCAATAGGGGTATTGTTGTGGGTTTGCCGGAAGGAAGCACAGCAGTGGGGGTCGGGCGCGATTGAGGCGAGTGAGCAGCAAGTTGCTAGTGAAGAGGACTCTAGCGTGGTGGTGAGCAGCGTCGGGTGAAGGTGTAGACATCACTAGTGGCGGGCGGAGGTGGCACAGGCTCTCGGGCTGGTGCAGCGTCGAGGACGTCGGGCGCTTCGGTTGCTGGTGTTGGGTGGTGCAAGAATAGCGGGGATCGACACGAGGATGGGAGGCAAAGGCGTGGCGAAGGCCCAGCTGCGAGCACCAGCGTCAGGGCTGGCGTGGATGCTCACGGACGGAGGCCGACGGTTGGTGAGGACACTCGCTTGAAGAAGACAATTGTTTGCTCTTCTCGTTTTTTTTTTTTTTACTTTTTCTCTCACCTCTCACACGTCCCTCACTTCTTCTTCTTTTTTTATCGTATCTCTCTACACTCCTTTCTGCACACCTTTTGACTTTAACAAGAAAAGAATTGCCCTTTTTTTTTTCTCCCAAAAGCGAAGGAAGGCCTCTCACCTTTTTTGCTGTGAAATTTTTTGTCTAAATTTTTCCACCATCCCCTCTGTTACGAAAGATGAAGCTCTCTTTTATAATAATTCCAGACGGCCGCCTTGTATGGCATTTTCCGAGTTTCCATCTTCTATCACATTAAATCAAAGCTGTAAATCAGAGCATGATTTCGCAATCAGCTTGATTTCACTCAGATTTCTTCCATTTTGTAAAAAGTCTTGCCCTTTATTCACCTGATTTTTAAATTGTTTCTGCATTTAACAAAATTTGAATATTCATCATAATTTCAAATTTCCATGCATAATCAATCAAATCAATTTCCCCCATTTTTTTTTTCATTTTTTCCTTTTATTCATTTTATTTGTTTCGATGCTTTTTTTAGGGGTTAAAATTAACCCATTTTCTATATAAAAATCCATGATTGGGTCGCCAAAATTTAGGTGTCAACAAAGTCTTTACAGGCTCAAGCACGCACCAAGACAGTGGTATAGAAAATTCAATTCCTTCATGGAAGAAAATGGGTTCAACAAAACCACCGCTAATCACTAAGTGTCTGTCAAGAAATTTACTAATGGTAATTTTCTCATTCTTTTGCTTTATGTTGATGACATGCTAATTGTTGGCTAGGATAAAAGCAAGATCAACAACTTAAAGAAGGAATTAAGCAAGTCCTTTGCGATGAAGGATTTGGGACCCGCAAAGCAAATTCTTGGGATGGAAATCTTGCGAGACAGGCAGAATCGTAAACTCTGGTTATCTCAAGAACGGTATGTTAATAAAGTTCTTGAAAGATTTAACATGAATAAATCCAAAGCGGTTTGTTCCACTTGCAAATCATTTCAAACTCAGCTTAGAACAGTGCCCAAAAAGTGAGACAGAAAAGAAGGAAAAGTTCCTTATGCATCGGCGGTTGGTAGTCTAATGTACACGATGGTATGCACGAGATCTGATATTGCCTATGCAGTTGGTGTGGTAAGTAGATTTCTATCCAATCCTAGTAAGGAACTGTCACATCCCGAATCTCGAGTGTGCAAACATATCCCTTGATGGTTGATAGAATTGCGACGTTCCCAAAACGCGTCGCCGACCCATTCCTTTTGTGCACATGTAGAAGCGAACTAATAAACCTCAGACAACAATCAAACACACGGGATAGGAAAAGCAGGACAACCAATCAATACAAACCTTACTTTATATACATATCAACTTGGTCCTACTAGTCTATACACATAGGTCCTGTTTAAAAAAGAAACTACCAGGCCACCTATACTCCGAACACTTCCGCCTCAGGTTCCGAGATCCTCCATACTAAGGACTTGAAAATATTTAAACCACGACGGGGTGAAATAAAATCTTAGCGAGTCAACGCCCTAAACCCCGATTAGAATGAGAATTCACCTAAAGGCAGCCTAGACATGCACCATATAAGACTTACCTCGCCTCAGCATCTCCTTGCACGTTAGTACCTTTCATATAACATATATAAACGCAGCAAGCATAAATCATTAATTGGAACACATCAATTCATTCTCAAACAATTATAGGAGTCCCGATTATAAGGCCAAACTGCTATGACACATCTCATTATGTGCCACACGATTTTGTCTTCTAATCAAGCGCGGCTATTTCAATCACTCAAGCATGTCCCAGTTAATTATGACCCAATGGCCACGGCCAACTCAATAGTCTGCGGTCATTTGACATAACCAGGCGTTGTCCCGCTTCGTCAGGTACGGCAACGTCTACATCTAGACGGCAATTCCCAAAGGAGCATCGGCCCAGCCTCCACTGCGCTGGCATCTGTTGATGTGGGGCATCTGAACTTAATTAGGCATCGCCCCCAACTTTTATCAGGTGACGGGTTCCGATAGCGAAAGAACATCGTACTTTGCACTCATATACTCCTATTTCAAAAAAATGGACTTGGCCTATTTTCTTCATATTAAAAATACTCGGTAAAATAATTGTGCGTGGTCCCATGATCAAATCGAACCATAAAATGTGATATACTCTCTTTTTAAAATTCCATGATTTTATATAATACCTAAAATATTTTTGGTGTCAAAACCCGACACCCGGTATTTTTCTAATTAAATATCCAAAAATTAATTTTTGCAATAATAATTCAAAACAACAATCCAGCATCCAATTGCACAAATTAGCAATCAATTTCACATGTAAACGCATTCACGACGATTAGCGTAAAATTTCACTAACCAGCTATCCCGGTACAATTTATGCTAATAATAATTAAATTATGTTTAATTAAATTGGATTACTTAATTAACCTAGTCATGCAGGCACATCATCAATCGAGTCAACTTTTATCTTCCATCATATAGCCAAAACACCAAAATCCCCTTTTTAAAAATAAACTTAGTAACTCTTTTTTCTTTTTTCTTTTTTGAAAGAGAAAGAGAGGGAGAGAAAGAAAAGCATAGGCCAAGAAGTCAAAAGAAAATATCATAATTCACTCATTGCAAGGTCACAAAAGTCTTCATGCCCATCTTTTTTATCCCAAAATACTTTTTTGAATCTAATTTCCCACAAACAAAGACAATTTAGGGGCCAAATAATCCATTTTCCCTCTTGATCCGAATTTCCATTTCTTTTCCCGATTTGTCCGAAATTCGTATTTTCCACAAGATTCCGGACTTGTCGAAACTTTTCCGAAAGATAAGACAAGGTCCTAAAAATAAATTGTGATATGCTCGAACGTTCGATTCCCAAAACCGAGTTCAATTTTGTGGTTAAAATCGACTGAACGCAATTTTAGTGTGACCCAACCTACTAGGTAGCTTTTAGGGATTTTATCGTGTTTGACCCATGGTCGATAATTCTCAATCCACGTTTATGCATCTCCGACTTGTCGGCGACTCTTAGTTGTCGTAAAAATCTTAAGGTTTCAATTACGGGTATCGTGTACATAATCGATAGAAATTGGGTTAGTGCCGTTCGACGCGAATTTTGCAATTAGGTGGAATCACCCACAATTTAATTATGTGCTTCTATTAAAACGACCTATCTCCGATCTCTAATCGATTATAATGGTGTTGTATTTACCCTTGCTGATTAGTACGGTCGAGCAGTCGATTTCTAATCGAATTCTCAAGTCTATCACATTTATATCTCTTAACGGCTTCACTTGATAGATTAGTTAACTCGTGAGTGATCAACTCCGAGAAAAAGGATCATAGGCGTGTCGATGAAATGCCCATTTCATGAAATCGGGACGGGGTCGAAATTTATGATGTCACAGGAACATTGGGCAGCAATCAAATGGATATTCAGGTATCTTTGAGGTACTTCTAATAACTGTATATGCTATGGTGATGGTAAAACTGTGTTAGAAGATTTTTCGAATTCAGACATAGCATGGGACATGTACTCAAGAAAGTATACATCGGGATACCTAATGACTTTTGCAGGGGGATCAGTTTCATGGCAATCTCGACTACAAAAATGTGTTGCCCTATCTAATGCTGAAACAAAGTATATTGCAATAACGGAAGCATGTAAAGAACTCTTGTGGATGAAGAAGTTTCTACAACAAGTGGGCCATAACCAAGAGGAGTATATCTTGTATTCAGAAAGTCAAAGCGCAATACACCTTAGCAAAAATGCAACTTTCCACTCTAGATCTAAACACATTGACATCATATATCATAGGATATGTGATGTGTTGGAAGAAAAAGCCCTACAACTAAAGAAAATCCACACTGACAACAACGGCTCAGATATGATGACAAAATGTCATGCCCTAATCCTCTAAGCATGTTCCCATCTCTCATCTTGGTCGATTAGTAGCGACGTCCCAAAATGCATCGCCAACCCTTTCATTTTAATACGCATGCGGAAGCATATAAATAATTCCTAGACAATAAAACAATGGAATAGAAAAGTAGGGCTATATTTTTCAAACCTAAAAAGTCACAACCACACTTTTATACAAAGTAAACCTCATAGTATATATTACAATACTATTAACAAGTCAGATCTATCATACATCAGATCACAACTCAAAGTTTGCAAAACAAGGTGGGGGTTTTAATCCTCATCCGAGTCATACTCTAAATCCTCTTCTAAACCCTCCTCAGACTCCTCCTCTGGTTCCTCTTCAGGCTCTTCCTTAGGTTCCTCCTCTTGCTCAACAATCTCTCATTCCTCTTCGCTCCAACTGGAGTCTACGGCTAATTGCTTTGGAGAATCGGGATCATCACCCAACTTGGGATCCTTCGCATCAATCACTGATCCACCCTTAGGATCTACTATGTCTTTCCTGAGTGCAACCTCCAAAACATACCGAGGTACATCAGACTTTGGCACAGGACCCTCCCTTCACTCGTCAAGATAGTGACGATACCATGACCGATACCTATGAGGCACCCTTTTGGGTTCATCCACGTCGATCCAGACGGTGGACTTTATCATTACATACTCCAATCCTTCAAGGTGGGTGTATTGGAATATGATATCCTACTTCCGTGACTTCCTCTGGTATACTAAAATGCATGGGAGGAGGGGGGTGCTGCCATCTAGGGACTTGAAAGGTTGTCTCACAACAAGGTGAGACTACGTCTCAGCAAATTTTACCCCCTAAGACCCGATTAGGAAGCCAATACACCTTAAGGGCTACCTAAGTACAAACAGGCGTCAGAGGACTTACCTTGGCCTTAGTTCCTTCCTGCAAGTCAGTTCAATTCATAAATACTAACAATCACACCACCCAATCAATCAAATCGAACTATCAATCAATCAACTTGGTCAATTACAGGTCATTACGACCTTCCCCCTGTCTTTACATTCAATACTATCTATAAAGTCCTAATTAATTTAGGACTACTCTCCCAAAGCTGAAAATATATAGTATGGCTCACCCAAAACTAATAATATAGTATACTATGTATATGCTCACCCAAAGCTTATATATTAGGACTCCTAGGCCAATTTAGTATACTATATATGCTTACCCAAAGTTGATAACATCTGCTTACCCAAAGTTGATAATATGGTATATTATATATTCTCACCCAAAGCTGATAATTATTGCTTACCCAAAGCTAATATAATAGGGCCCCCTGGCCAATATAGTAAACCACTCAACTGTAAAACAAATTCATCATTTTTATCATACCTGATAAAAATAGTCGTATATGAGTACACGGTAGGCCTTAGCCAAAATACAGTACTTTCACCCTTGAAAATCCCACCATTTATATGGTCCACCAAAATATTTTTGGTGTTATAAACAGACGCTTGGTTATTTTCCAATCAATTACTGAAATAATTAATTTAGGAATAAAATCCTAAAATAACCATTAAATCAATTCAGCACAGATTACAACTCAAATAAATAAACAGACTACACCACAATAATCAACATAAAATTCTAGTCGTGGACTATCCCAGCCTAATTTCCGGAAAATAATTAATTAATTAAATAATTACGGAAAATATTAAATAAATGTAATAAATCCAATTTATGCCCGTAATGCATAATTGGAAGCCGAAACGAACCCGAAAAAATTTCAAGGTTCATTCAATAAATAATAAAGTGTGTTTACTCGCTAAATGTACTAAACATTTGCCTAACATGCATTGATAAGGCACTAATTTAATTGCTCTACTCTAATTTCTTCTCTTCTCTTGTCTCTTTGACCATCCACCACCACCAGCTACTGCTTGGCTCTCATCCAGCCACCAAGGTTTATCCTTGGACTCTTGAAATAATCCATTTTAGGTAGGCAAGGAGGGAGCTACGAATTTGCAAGTCTTCTCCCTCAATTGGACACTTGTTCTTTCTTAAATCAATCGCATTTGGCCCATACAAATTCAATTGGTACCTCAAAGATCAAATTGATATTTTTCCTCACCAATTGATCCCACTTGCTTCCTAAATTTGCGATAAAAAACGATCTCTGGCTTCTTCTGAACAAAAACGGCCCTAGGACGACTTTTTCCCAAAAAGTCTTGGTTTGCAGAAAAATCTTATGAAATTGAGTCAACATTCCTAGAAATTATTATGACATGACAGAACCTTCAATTTCTGAAATCAGATTTAAATTCGCGGTTAATTTCACTTAAATGAATTTTTAACGTGACCTAGGCTACCGGGTAGTTTTCAGAATTTTTTAATGCAAATGACCCGTGGTCGATTTTCTTTGAGCCACAATGAACCCACTCGACACATTGGTGACTCTCGATTGTCGTGAAAATCTCGAGAATTCAAATACAAATACATGGTACCAAAACGATAGAAAAATCAGTCTAATGTTGTCTGACAAAAACTTTCCAATTTAGTGGTGTCACCCATGATTAGCCACACATCTTAGTCGAGTCGACTTATCTTTGATCTCAAATAAATTTTTAACTATACCGTAATGGCCTCTAAAGATGAGCACGGTCGAGAAGCCGATTCCTGGTCGAATTCTCAGGTCTATCGCATTAAAATTCCTTAATGGTTTCCCCGGATAGTCTAGTTATCTCGAGAGTGATCAGCTCTGAGAATAGCCCTATAGGTGCGTCGATGAAATGCCCGATTTATTGAATTGAAAGCAGAGTCGAAAATCTAGGATGTCACACAAAATCTCTATCTATAGTGAAGATGCAAACCTGCTGAACTTTTGTAGGTTCGACACCTTCTCCAAATTGCTCGTGAGGGGGAGATCTGTTGAGTATGTCACTCCTAATTGGAGAGGCCAATGTAATTATGTATATCTGTAGTAGAATATGTATGGTAGTGAGTGTGTAAAAGTAAAAAGGAAAAAAAAAAAAAAAAGAAGAAAATCAAAAGAGATTGGGAGATAAATCAATATGATCTTCCACATTTAGAAAATCAAGGGAGATTAGGAAAGAAATCAAAGTGATCTTCTCAGATCTACAAAATCACGAGAGATTAGGAGATAAATCTATGTGATTTTCATATCGTACAATTCCAATTGGGGTTGCATTTGCTCCTATTTATAGGAGTCCTCCTCAACGAAGAAGTATATACAAAAGCAAGAATATCATAGCATCGTAGCGGAAGAAACAATTTTCTTCTTCCAAGAAAGAGAGTTATCTTTAAGTGAGTTATCTAGTTTGTGAGAAGTTCAAACCCACAAATTGAAGACATAGAGTTTCGCCTTTGGGTGATGTTGTATCCCATTATTTATCATAATGGAAGTTTGAAGTGGACTACGGTCCCATGATTTTTCCCTTCACCTTGGAGGGTTTTCCACATTAAAATTCTAGTGTTATTTACTATTCATCTTTATTGCTTTCATTCAATATTCTATCCTATTTAATTTCACAGAAATAGTAGTGAAAAAAATTATCTGGGCCTTCTCCATAAATATCGTTCTTTTTCCCAACAAGAACGTTCTTTTCTTTATTCCCAACAAGACTAACATGAGAAAGTTTGTTGTTTTCTAGTTCAGTCTTGCAAATTTGTTTGTTTGCCTATTTTTTTACTTTTCCTGAGTGGGGGTCTTTTTTATAGCTACTTTGAAATCTAATTCAATTGCTAAATATGTTTGACTTTGGATATCCCAACTTTATGTGAGGTATAGCTATAGGATTGATGTCTATGTTTCACTAAAATAAACTTATCAAAAAATCTTATCCTGGCGATGGCATATGAGATCACATGAAGTCTGATAACATGTTACCTGTTCATCTTTAATGAGTTCCACCTGTAGCTTGTTGCTTGAAATGCATAGCTATAGGATTGATGTCTATGTTTCACTAAAATAAACCTATCAAAAAATCTTATCCTGGCGATGGCATATGAGATCACATGAAATCTGATAACATGTTACCTGTTCATCTTTAATGAGTTCCACCTGTAGCTTGTTGCTTGACTTATTTTTCAATTTATTTTTTTCTCCTAATGCAACAGAATGAGAAAACCAGGCCTGGTAGCTGAAATTGCTAAGCAGCTAGACAACTTCCATCGAATAGAAATTCCAGGTTCTAAAGAACCTCAACTATGGAATGACATATTCGAGTTTTTCGAGAAAGGTAACTTTTAAATGTTCCTTTAGAAAAAGTAACTTGTATTTCATCTTTGCACTCTGTTAAATGTTTCTTTTCACAAAATACCTTTACCTTAATGTTTCTTTTGCATCATGTTTGTGCCATCTTTTCTGATGTAGCATCTGATCTCAAGTTTGATGATAATGAAAAGCCAAGGAAGTAAGAGACAATTTGCACCGTCAAAAAAGCAAGGACTAGGAGCATCTTTATTGCAAGTTGGTCTTCTTTTCCACTTTTCCTTTAAAAGAAAAAGCAAGTCAACAAGCACTTGCACAGATTTTCGGTAACTTCCGCTTAATGCTGCGAATATTAAGCGTGCGATGAGTCAGCATTCTTTAAGCACCCAGCAATCAGTATAGACATTGTTTTGTGTTGATAATCCAACGTCTAAGGCCAAGGATCGGGGAGGATAGGGAGAATTACTAAAAAAAGTTCTAAACCTATTGTAATTGTGCCAATTCAGTTATAAACTTTTGTTGGGTCAATTTAATCCTAAATCTTTTATAATTATGCCAATTTAGTCCATCTGGCCAAAATTGGCTGGTTGGCGATAACGTGGACACCGGCCGTTCGCCGAACGCCGACGTGACATTTTTAATTTTAATTTTTTTTACTTCTTTCGAATTTTTAAATATTTTTTTTTTTGAATTTTCTAAATATTTTTTCCCATCTTCTTCTTCCCTTGGCCGGCTGGAGGTGAGGGCTAGCAAGGTTAGCCTCGCCGGCCACTGGCAAGGCTTGCCCCCACCGGCTAGAGGCAAGGGCCGGCGAGGTTAGCCTCACTAGCCACTGGCGAGGGTGAGGCCCCGCCAGATTCGGTGAGCTCGACCCTTGCCAAATCCGGTAGGGCCTCGCCTAGCCAAGGACTCGATGGTCCAGGTCACACAAGGAGCGTTCAACTCCTGCAATGTCACGAATCCGATCTTGTTCATGGGTGACGGCAACTCCCTCTTCAACGTCACCTCCCCTAGCGTGTTCTACTTCACTAGCGGGTCCTCGGGCCACTATGAGAAGAAGTAGAAGCTCCAGATCTCCGTGCTCAACATGAACGGCTCCGCCGACGCCCCATCATCCGCCGACAGCCCCAGCACGCTAGCCAACATCTCACTAGTGGCCGGCGAGGTCGACTCTTGCCTTGGTTGGGTGAGGCCCTATTGAATTTGGTGAGGGCTGAGCTCGCCGGATCTGGTAGGGCCTTGCCCTCACCAGTGGCTGGCGAGGTTGACCTCACCAGATCTGGCAGGGCCTCGCCCTTGTCGGCCCTCACCTAAAAGAAGATGTGAAAAAAAGAAAAAAGAAAAAAGGAATTCAAAAATTCAAAAAATATTTAAAAATTCGAAAAAAAAAATATTTTAAAAATGCCACGTCAGCGTTCGCTGAACGACCAGCGTCCACATCAACGCTAGACAGCTAATTTTGGCCGGATGGACTGAATTAACACAATTATAAAAATGTTTAGGATTAAATTGGCCCAAAAAAAGTTTAAGACTAAATTGGCACAATTGTAATAAGTTTAGGACTTTTTTAGTAATTCTCCTGGGGAGACCATAGCACTAAGTGGGTTGTTTTGTTTGAACATGATTGATTGATTTTCATTATCTTTGTCGGTCATATCCAAAAATAAAATTCAAGTATTGGTGAAGTAAGATCATTTATAATTGTGACAGTTCGAGTTCATATCTGAAATACAACTCACGATCACATGGAAAATTGTCCAATCTGATCTCATGCTTGAAATACGACTTACGATTGCACAAAAAGCACATGATTTAATTTATTTTTTTTCCGATTGTATTATTTTTTGTTTAGTCGGTGATGGAGTTTAGGATTAAAATGATAAAATCAAATATGCATGTAATTCGCATAAGTATTTTGATGCAATTAAATTATTTTTTCTCAATAATTTTTAATGAATAGGTCTCTCTCTATCTCTCTACATATATTTATATGTATTTAGTATAATAAATTTAAAAATATTAATGGTCAAAAGACCTAGCGAAGTCATCAGAAACTTGCTGAAAGCAACAAACGCGAGGGTGTCGGAATCGAAAAAGTGACCAAAATAAGGTCAATTGTCTTTAATTTAAGACGAAAGTTATGAAGTTATGAGCCGTTAAAGTGAGATGGCATACACTTCTTATGAATGAAACTTTCTTAGGTAATATTATGTTAATTATTTGGTAACTGCATGCTTGGGTTTCGAAACTAAGTTAAAAAATTTATTTTTGAATAAAAAAGAAATTTTGACATAGGGCTGGGCTTAAAGCAGCTCTCACCTTATGTATTTAATACGGTTTGAGTCATTTGATAAAAATAAAAAAAACTTTAGAAACTCTTAGTCTATTTTCTCGTGTCTGGAAGCTGGGTAATTATGATTGTATTTCTTCGTAAAAGTCTGCACTTTCATAATCTAGGAAGTTAGTAAGTTAATAGCATTGTAAGAGGTATTCATGTTTTATAGAATCATGTACTGAGTTGTATGTAAAGTAGCATCCCCTGTAAAACTATAAAATCTCGAGGGTTACTCAGATTAGTTTTTGTTTTTTTATTTAGTAATGTATGATCGAAAACTTAATCTAATGTTTGGATCTGAATGGAAAATTATTTCAATTTCATGACTTTATCTTAATAAAAAAAATCGATTTTTTTAATATTTTATTTTTATTTCGAATTTTTTATTATTTTATTTTATTTTTCTTTTCTTTTCTTTTTCCTTTTTTTCAATTTCTACTCCATCGCTCCTTTGCTTCCTCGTGTGCCATCCCTGTCTACTTCCTCCGGCAGCTCCTCCCTATCTGGCTCGCAAGGGGTGAGCTCAAGCCTTGCCATTGGAGGCCATGAGCTTGCCCAATCCAATTAAGCTCAAGGCTCGTTGCTAGGGGCCATGACCTCTCTAGCCTTGAGTAAGCTTGAGTATCATTGCCCAAGGCCACGAGCTTGCCTAATCCGGTGAGGCTTAAGGCTCACTGGCCTCGAGCGAGGTCACGGTCTCCGGTGGCAAGGCTCAAGCCTCACCAACTCGCTGCTAGAGGCTACAAGCTCCCTTGATTTGACAAGGCTCACCACCAGAGGCCGTGAGCTCTAGCCTCGCCACTAGAGGCCGTGAGCTTGCTTGATGGTAAGGCTTGATGCACCTCAGTCTCAGGCAAGCTTGAGCCTAGTCGCTGAATCACCGTATCACCAAATATGGTGAGGCCAAAGCTTGCCAATCCTCACTACGGATATCAATGAACAGAGAAGAAGCAAAAACAAAAAGGAAGAAAAGATTAAAATAAATATAAAAATTTGATTTAAAAAAAGAAATTATAATATAATTTTATATTATTATAAATAATAATAATTTTGTTAACAAAGCACCCTAATTCTTTTATAGGGAAAATCATTTTTTGAAATTTAAGCTTTGGTAGGAAAACATTTCCGTTGATTAAGAAAATATTTTTTCGTTGACTCATTTTTCTAAGTGAACCAAGTGGTGAAAAATGAGGAAAACGTTTTTACGAAAAATGTTTTTGCAAAACAAACGTAGTCTATTCCAAATAATAGAGAGTAGAATCATTTTATCAAAAATTAAATTTCATAGAAATGTGTTTCACTCATGCTCAAGCAAATAATTTTTTTTTTTTTGTTGGTTTAAGTAGATAATTAAAAAGGCACTTTTTTTAATATTTAATAGTATTACATAAGTTTAGTGACTTTAGTTCAACAAATTGGTCTTCCGGCAACCTTGAGAACATGAGTCTGCACAAGCTTGAATCTTCTTCACGTCCACACCAACTCTCTTGGTGTCTACATGAGTTCAAATATGAAACAAGAGATTAAAAAATCACTCAGATCAAAATTGAAATAGATTTTTTTTTTAACAAGAGCATATATATCAGACTTTCAGGAAATGAAATGATTTAGTATGCATCATCCTCTCGTTATTAAAATATATTAATGAAACATTGATAAAGAAAACAAGATTATGGAATGAGTTTCTTGATTTTATGGATCTCATAAAAAGCTACATTATATCTTTGATCACGATATGAAAATTAGTACCTGGATAATAGTCACGGCAAGTAGATAAGAAACAACGGACGTTGCAGTGCTCTATTGCCGCCGATGTCAAGGAATTTTCAGACGGTTTGAGGCAATTGTCAATGCAGGCATGGGGATAATCTTGAAAAGAACAACCCCAAAAACAGGTGAACTTGCCCCAAAAAGATATGCTCAGAAAATGATTTTTGTTCACATCAGCATCGACGCCGATGGACGACCATAGCAGCAGAGTTGCCACCAACATCATCGATCTCAAACTATGGGTCGCTGTTACTACCATGGCTATTTCCACCTTAACCGTTCTTAGCGCCGCCCCCGGTCTCTCTCTTAGCGAGTCTTGATAACCTTGTGACCTAGTGCAGTGATTTGTCGGGTTGAACCGGCGTAGTACCTTTATATGCTTAGAGATTCATTTAAGTTGCTGAATGAGTTGATGACTAGAAAGGCTTGCAAAGGATGATCGTTGTCATTTATGTTGGATATTGAAAACTATTAAATTTTGTAACGGCCTTTTACCGTCATCAATACTTAATGTTTTTATAACGACTTTGTAAGGGCCATGTAGCGATCATCTATTAATTACCGATTGATCCTCTACCGCTCTTTTGATAGCATATAAAATTACAAACCATAATCCAAAAATAAAATACTCCCAACCAAAAGAGAATTTTTCCCTTCTTTCTTTTTCTTCTTTGGTTATACACATAGCATTATTCCCGTTCCTCATTGGCAGGGTTATACAGATAACATTTTTCCTATAGTCATATATAACACTCATCCATTTTTCCAATATAATATATGTCCTATCAAAATTATCTTAACATTTATGTCCAACACGATTATTTTACATAATCCTATTAGAGCGAAAACCAACTTTATATGCTAGACTCACAATGTAGACGTAACCACACACTAAGAGCAATACCAATAGTGAAAGCAATATGAAAAAAAAAAAAAGATCAATTTTCATAGGGATGAAATTATGACAACAGGGGGTAACCTTAGCACCGCTACATACATTCTATCATCGTTGTCGGCCGCTAAGCTCCGTCGCCGAGCGCTATCGCCGAGAGTGCCCTAGGGTTTCGCCCTCAGCCGTCCTAGTGGGTCGAGCTTCTCCGAGCACGTCCTCCTATTGCCGAGCGGTCCTGAGTGCTTCACTGTCGGTGTGGAGCCCCGTCGCCGAGCACTCCCTAGGGTTTGCCCTCGGTCGCCAAGCGAATTGATTGAAAGCAAGCTCGTCACCATGCGTTCCTCTCGATGCCGAGCACTCCCTAGGGTTTCGCCCTCAGCCACTAAGCTCCGTCACCAAGCACCGTCGCTGAGCGCTCCCTAGGGTTTCGCCCTCGCCCGCACTGCTCCGGGGGACCTCACGCAACCCCTGCCACGTCGTCAAACTCCTCAGTCACACCAGCACTGCCCCCCAAAGTAGGAGGACGCCTCCGCCACCCCGCCGGCTGTCTTCTGCCACTGCAACCACACCAACCGCACCATCCCTCTCCTCTCTCCCTGGTATGGCTCTTCACACTTCATCTAAGGGGCGACTGGTGCACAGCCTTAGTATGTTTGGGCCGTGATGTGTGAGCTCGGGTAGAGTTTTTCTTTGTCTGTTGCTGTTGTGTTTGCGGTTTATCTACTGCGATGGCCTTCGAGTCAGGTTTGGCACACAATGCTGGGGAAGGGCCTAGTGTTCGAATCCCGCCTCCTCTCATTCATGGCCATTTGCCTCAGGTTGGTACATTGAAGGAGGATTCGAGACGTGCTGCCCTATCTATGGCTGTTTTGAGCAATGATCCTCAAGTGGCTCGGTCTCCTCGTGCTCCTGCTAGGCCTCGAGGTAGAAGCTGAGGTAGGTCTAGCTCTAAGCGCCCACAATCTAGGAGGGAGTCGAAGAACTCGAATGCTCGTACTTGGGCCAGCGTAGCCAAGGTTGCTGCAAAGGGCTATGATATGAAGTATTTTCCTCCTTCATATGTCAACAACAAACTAGTGGTTGAGGTATCTGATGATATACTTGAGGCTGCTGATCCTAAGCTACAAGAGTGCCTTGTGGGTTACTTTATTGGCAGGAGATTACCGTTCAAAGTAACTGAATTGGCCCTTAAAAACGTGTGGGGGCTAAATCTGGTGGAGGTAATGTCTATTGGATAAGGCTTCTTTTTTTTCCATGTGCCTAATGGAGATTTTTGTAGAATGGTCCTGGAGGGGCGAGCCTATCACGGTTGCTAGAGTGCCTTTGGTTTTGCAGCATTGGAAACCTGCATTGGAGCTAAAGAAAGATAGTCATTTGACTGTGCTTGTGTGGATTAGGCTGAGGAACCTTCCTTTTGCCTTCTAGTCTTCGCAAGGGATCAGTAAGGTGGCTAGTGCAGTTGGCAAGCCACTATATGTGGACTTGCGCATTGAGTAGATGAAGATGTTGGCTTTTGCTAGGGTCTGTGTTGAAATTACAGTGAAGCAGCCCAGTTGTGATGCTATAGAAGTTGTCCACAATGGTGAATCATGCTTAATGGGAGTGGAGTATGAATGGAGACCTACTGCATGCCCAGGGTGTGGCATCTTTGGCCACAAATGTGCCCCTACCCTTGCTCGTCCTTCTGCTGCAGGTGCTGCTCAACAGGCTCTAGTCGTTGCTTCCCCTATTCCCCAAGGTACATCTTTGGCCCCAACTCCTCCTGTTTTGAATGAAGCCCCTGTAGAAGTTGAAGGCCAACGAAGGCAGCCTTAGCAAGAGCAAACTGATTCAGCCCTCCTCCTAAGGAAATTGCCTCGGCACTTCTGCTTAGCTTGGGGGATGAGGATCACACAAACAAGTAGAAGGCAGTTGCAGTAGATAGGAGTTTACCTTCCACTTCAACTCGCAATGCCTAGAGAGGATTGTGAATTATTGCAACGACGGAAGCACATGCCCCCTTAGCTGAAGAGGAGCCGATCAGTCTCGATGAAGATTTGATAGAGCCGGATTGCTAGCTTAGATGACCCACTATCTCCTTGCCCATTTTCGAAAGCTCCTCCTGTTTCTATGGGTGTGAAGTCCATCCAAGACAAGTTGATGGCTCTAGCTCCTGATCTGCCACCTCACTCCTCTCGGCTTGCTCCACCTCTCAATCGGTGCAAGCTGCCGATGAGAAGGTAATCTTGTTTATCTCTCTTTGTATATATGTATATAGGTTGTTAGAATGTGAGGGGTCTTGTTAACCCCAACAAACAGGCTAAGGTTCAAAGCTTGGCTTTCTCAAACTAGTTGTGTTTGATTAGTGTATTGGAATCAAAGGTCCCACAAAATCTTTTCAATTCCATTTTTAGGACTTTGTTGAGAGATTGGTCTTGGATCTCAAACTATGAGTTCTCCCCTAGGGGTAAGATTTAGGTTGGATGGGAACTGGCTTGGGTTAGCTTTGAAGCTCTCTCTATTTCAGCTCAAGCGGTGTATGGGAACCTTAAATGGTTGGACTCTGGAGTGGCTTGCTGTGTGTCAGTGGTTTATGGCGAGCACACGTTCACACTCAGGAGATCTCTGTGGGAGATCTTGTCCTTAGAAGCATTGCTTTGCAAAACTCGGCTTGGCTTGTGATGGGAGACTTCAATGCTATAAAGACCCATCTAACCTGGTTGGCGGATCCGATGCTTGGATACCATGTTTTGACGAGTTTGGACAATGCTTGGCACAAGTGGAACTCGAAGACCTCAAGTATGTAGGATTTAGATACACTTGGACAACTTCAGTGGGCTCTACTAGGAAGGCAAGAAAGATCGATAAAGTTCTGGTGAATTGTAAATGGAGCCATGACTTCTCGTACTTCAAAGCTTCCTTCCTAGCGCCGGGTATCTCCGATCACACTCCTATGGTGGTCAAGGTGCTTAACCCAATTCCTTGGAGGAAGTCGTTTAAGTTTTATGACTTATGGATGAAGCATCCAAAGTTCAATACTATTGTTTCTCATGTTTGGGAGGCTCCTGTGGAAGGAGTCCCTATGTTTAGACTTGTATGCAAGCTGAAGGCTCTCAAACACCGACTTAAGACTCTGAATAGAGATTCCTTCTCTGGCATCTTAGTCAAAACGTCAGAGGCAAGGGCAGCCTTAGAGACCATGCAGGCAGAGTTGCAGCAGGATTTTGCTGCTGCTCATCTGGCTGAGCTAGAAAAGGAGCAACATCGTGTCTTTGCTAGGTTAAGGTCCATGGAGGAGTCTTTCTTCAAGCAGAAGTCGAGAGTCAGGTGACTCAAAGAGGGAGATCGTAACACTAAGTTTTTCCATCAGTATGTCAAAAAGAGACAGTTGAGGAATAGAGTCCTTTCTATCCAAGATTTGAAGGGGAACCTTGTCTCTAATCCACAGTGGGTCCAACAACGCTTTCTTTAGTACTTCCAAGACCTCCTCGCGCCGCAAGCTTAGCTGGATAGGCCTTCGGTGTAGGAGATCCCCAAAGTCATCCATCATCCTCTCTTGGTTGATCAGGTTAGTTTCCTAGCTCGTCCGGTTACGAAGTTGGAGATCCGAGATACTTTATTCTCTCTAGCTAGGGGTAAGGCACCAGGACCAAATGGCTTCATGGTCAAATTCTTTAAAGAAAAATGGGAAACGGTTGGGTACTTGGTTACTACAGCAGCGTTGGACTTCTTCTCCACCAGGAGGCTCTTGAGGGAGATCAATAACACCATTTTGGTGTTGGCACCAAAAGTGCTGAATGCTTCTTCCGTTGAGGATTATAGGCCCATTGCCTATTGCAATACTATCTCCAAATGTATTACCAAAGTGTTGGCCAACTAGGTAGCAGCAATCTTAAAGGATGTCATTAACCCTCCTCAAAACGCGTTTGTGAAGGGCAGGAGGATTAGAGATAATATCTTGCTAGCCCAAAGCTCTTCTCCGGCTTCCATCTTCGAACATACTTGCCTAAGTGTGCGATCAAGGTGGACTTTAGAAAAACTTATGACACAGTCGATTAGGGGTTCCTTGAGAGAGTCCTCTTGGCTTTTGGTTTCCTCGAGTTTATAACTCGGCTGATTATGACATGTATTTGCACTCCTAAGTTTTCAATTGCTTTGAATGGGGAGCTTCATGGATTCTTTGCGAGTGGTCGTGGACTTCGTAAAGGCGATCCTATCTCTCCCTATTTATTTACTTTAGTGATGGAAGTCCTCTAAGGGATCTTATACATATGCTCTTTGAAGCCAGAGTTTAAGTTCTTTTGGAGATGCAAACCCACGAGACTCTCACATCTTTTTTTTGTGGATGACATTTTCTTGTTTTCAGAGGTGGATTTGCCCACTATAACTATCCTTAAAGAAGGCCTTCAAACATTCTCTACTTGGAGTGGCTTGTTCCCAAATCCAAATAAGAGTGAAATCTTCCTTGCTAGAGGTGCGCCGTCCTTAAGAAACCAGATTATCTCTAAGTTGGGTTTTCATGAAGGTAACTTGTCGGCTTGCTATTTGGGGGTTCCTATCATTACCTTGAGGCTCACTAAGGCTGATTGTTGCACTTTTGTCAACCGCATTGTGGTGAGGGTTCAATCTTGGACTCATCGCTTCCTTTCTCTAGCTGGACGGTTGTAGCTCATCAAGTCAGTTCTTGAAGCTATCTAAGCCTATTGGGCAAGTGTTTTTGTTTTACCTATAGTTGTTATGGATCAGATTGAAAAAATCCTCAAATAATTCCTTTAGAAAGACCTAAAGTTATGTAGAGGGGGTGCCAAGGTTGCCTAGGAGGATGTGTGCCTTCCAAAGAAGGAAGGAGGGCTTGGTATCAGGAGGCTTAAAGACCGCAACAAGGCTGCCATGTTAAAACATATATGGCTCTTGTTCTCAGATAAAGAGGCTATGTGGTGCAAGTGGGTTCATTCCATGTTTTTAAAGGAAATAAACTTTTGGGTTGCTAGGATGCCAACCTGTTGTTCCTGGACTTGGAAGAAACTTCTAAATCTCAGGAGCAAACTTCGGAACGCCTTCTTTTGGAGGATTGGGGATGGCCACTCGGTCTCTCTTTGGTTCGATAACTGGCACCCTAGGGGACTACTGAATTTAATCTTCTCAGACTTGCTTATCTACAACTCATGATTATCTAGACAGACCTCAGTTGCAGATCTTTTCTCCAATGCTGGCTAGGCTCTCAAAACAGTCAGTGAGTCATGGGATTATCCTCTTCTGACCCATACTCAGGTAGCGAATTACTATTGCTGGAGGGATAACTCGTCGGGCTGATTCACAATAGCAAATGCTTGGGAAACCATCAGGAGCAAGCGAAACATCATTTTTTGGCATGATTTCATCTGGGATAATGCAATCACACCAAGGTATCAGCTTAACCTTTGGCTTATGGCCAAGCGTAGATCGCCCATATAATCTTTGTTGTTGTCTCATGGTAGAATAGAGAGGGGATCCTATGCATTATGCAATGGGTTGCCTGATTCCATAGATCATTTATTTTTTTATTGCTCTATCACGGCCAGTGTTGCTTTCTTTTGGGTGGCAAGATGCAATTTGCCTTGGTGGAACAAGTCTTGGGGAGAGAATCTCCGTTGGGCTCCCTCTTTCTTGAAGGGTAAGGATTTCTCTAAATGCATTGCTCACTTTTCCTTTGGGGCTCTTTGTCACATTATTTGGAAAAATAGAAATATCATCCTATTCATAGAACAACCCCTTACCGTTCTGGCTATGAAGAACCATCTTTTTAAGGTGGTTAGGGATAGAGCTAGCATCTTCAGAAACGTTGAGGATAGCTTCAAAAACCGAAAGTTGCAAAGGAGTTGGGGCATCGATCCCATTATCTTCTTGAGGGACCCATAATCGACCCTGGTTTTAGCCGATGCTTCAAGGAACTGCGAGTGCTCTGGAGCCGATGTCTCTCTCCTCCTTCACTGAGGTTTTTGTTTCTTTGCTGGTTGTTCATGCCGTGCCTCTCTAGTTGTTTGGTTGCCTTCTTTTGGGCACTACCTCGTGTTTTACATCATGGCATACTTCCACTCATTATGGTTGTTCATTTTGAGTGCAAGTTTTTGGTGCCGTGATCTTTTATACTTTTGACCTTTTCTCTTTATATTATTACCTTTTACCAAAAAAAATAAAAATTATGACAACATAAGCAATTCTTTTCCAAAAAGCGCATGACTTACTCAACCAAGAAAATATATTCCTAATGCACAAATCAAAGTGTAAGATTCATTTTGGCTGCTTCCTCGCACGTTAAAATATAAGTCACATGTTGGAATGTTACAGAAGCAACCATTGATGTCTTGTTCTTAATTATGGGTCGATTTCCTATTATTCCTCTTTTCTTTGTGACCTTTATATATTGTCTTTCCAGACCTTACTTCACTGGCCTGAAAATTCTGGCAAGACCCAAGTCGATTTCTTTTCTCTTCTCTAAATTCTTTTTCGGGGTTCCTTTTCATCCTCCCATATGAAACACCAATTTATTTTTTCATAACTAGGGAATGTTAAAACGGATTCCGCCCGTGAAGAACCGGATTCCAAGTACCTTGCTTTTGCCATGTCGAGTTGAAAGGTCAGCGGCCGAGGACTAAAGGCTGATTTATTATGGACATAATTGAGATCAAACATTCTAATCCCAGCCAGGAGTCATGGACAAGATCATTTTCAATGCAAAATGGAAAGTGTACAACGAAAGATGGTTGAGATAGGTTTGGAATCGTAGAAAGGGTAGGAAAATAGAGAGCAAAAAGAAGGGCAAACTGACGCAGGACGGAAACGGGAAGCAAAACAACATAGAGAATCACAGAAAGGGGAGAAAAAATGGGGTAACGAAAAAGGGGAAGGAAATTAGATAAAAGATGGAGGAAAGGGTAAGAAAAACCAGAATTCGGCAGCAACTAATGAATATGGTGCGATCGGTAAACCTAGTTTTCCAATAAGATAACTATGAAAAAAAACCATTATCAACTAAACTCTTGATGAGATAATAATAAATATATTGATAGGAAAATTAAATTAGAAAAGAAATCTCGGCGTAATTGTGATTGTTCGTCATTCTCCCCCATCTAAAAGAACTTGACTGCAGTTAGTTGCATGGTCGCCATTTCTAATGAGCCAAGTAATGAAACCGCTTAGCGCGTCAAAAACCCGATACTCCTATCATTATACCAGGAACAATCTTCACAACAATATCATTCGCAGCAGCACACTTTACCTTCTCAATCCTCTTCAAGAATTCTAGTAGCTTTGGAAGCGAACTTGTCTCGATTGTATCTTTTAAAAAGAAATCTCCAAATACAAGATCATCCGAAATATTTTCCTTAGACATAAGTTTCTCAATCTGGAGTAACGCGGTAGTATTTTTGCTGAATCAAACTTCATATCCAACATTGTATGCAAATTTTCAGCAAATGATTCAATATGACATCAATATGTAAAATCAACTAATGGTCGTGCTGTTTTTTCTTTGTTTTCATTTTCTGAATCTTTTATAAAAATGCAAAGGGCCTTAAGGCACAGAATTAGTATTTAGAGTGTGCTTATTTCACCCAAAAAAAAAAATTGCCTCATTTTTCTGTATTTGGTTTGCTTAGGAAAATGAATCAACGGAAAAGATTTTCCTATCAAAACTTAAAATCAAGAAAATGATTTCTTCTGAAAAGAACTGGAAAATGTTTTCCAAAACATGATTAATTATTAGCGCTTTAACTCGAAACTCTATGCTTAGGCATGGAAACCCCAAAGTTGGTTCCTAAGTCCCAATGTTCAAGACTAAGTCTCTCAATGGTTGGGCTAGGGTTTATCGAGGCAAAACCCAAGACCCTGATGCTTAGGCTTGGGCCCTTGGCCCCATGCTTAGTTCCATCAAGGCTAGGCCAGAACCCCTAATGACTATACCTGATGCTCTAGCACTCGAAGACAAGTCAATAAAGGCCGTGCTTGGGTCCTCGCTCGAACTCTGATCCCAACCCTTAGGCCAGGTTCATAAGAATTGTCCATTGTTCATCAGCATCAAGCTCAAGTCCTTCATTAAGAAAACGTTTATTCTTGTAAAAATATATATTTTAAAAAATTTGAATATTTAATTAGTTAATATTTCTTAAAAATCAATTTTTTATGACTTTTTATTTTATTTTCTCATCCTCTCTTATTCTTTTCTTCTTTTTCTCTTTTATGTTTTTTTTTTCCCTTCTCCTTATTCCTCTTTCTACCTTGGCTGGCCGCATGCCCTGGTGACAACTGATAGCCCAACAAGCCAAGGGCATACCTAGCAAGCCAGGCTCAACCAAGACTAATGAGCTTGTGGCTCACTCAATCTCGGCGAGGCTAAGCTCGCCCAATCTCGACAAGCTTGAGCTCATCTATGGCTATTTCCTAGGCTTGACAACCAATAGATAGAGAAGGTGATAGAAAAAGAAAGAAAAGAAAAGAATAAAATAAAAGGAATAAAAAAAAAACTAAAGCTAAAATTTTAAATTTTAAATTTTTCTCTCCTTTTTTTTTTTTTTTTTTTTTTGCCTAAGATAAATTCATGAGATTGAAGTTATTTTCATAATGAGATCTAAATACCAGAAAATATTTTTGATCACATATCATCAAACAAAGGAAAGTTAAAATTTTAAAATTAAAAAAAAAATTTCCTGAAAAGTATTTTCTTTTATAGTGAATTTTTCCCCAAATAAGTTAGACTTCTCACTTAGACTTCCCATGGGGACTTAAGTTCTTTTGGAAGGGTTTTTTAGATAAATTTAGTGCGTAAACCCTCCTCTCACATAAGTATGGGTCCTACTCGAGTGTGGTTGGCATCGCATGTGACAGTAATAAGAAATATTTAGAATCTTTAGGAAAAATGATCATGTCATTCGCCCTCCTAAGTAATCACGTAATATATAATAATGGGTGGAAAACATTTCCAAGCGAGAGATAATAATACATTGCAACATACAGGGCATATTCATGATATTTGCGTATGTATGACCATCTGTTTATTTAAGTCGACGTACGGATATAAATATGTTGGTTTTTGTACTTTGTATGTAATGTGAGTATACGCAAAACACTAATTATTCGCTCGTCAATGAGGTGACACGACTCCGAGGTCCTTTTTAAGGATCAGATCGTCATGCATCTGTCTCGATAGAAGATGGTAGCAAACAAGAAAAGAATAGTGAAACTCTGGAACGACATAAAATATCGAGATATTCATGATGTTTGCTCACTGCATAGCACGTGCTGAGATCATATCAAGAAACGAGGAGGGAGAAAGATCTCAAGAGCGAGGATATTGCACGAACCTAACAAGGATATACTTTCTCAATTGACTAATCGAGCAGTGACTAAACTAATCCTCTAATGCATTCGAAAGACCAAATACTAGATGTTAGTGTATAATTGCTATAACTTTGGATGCAAGGAACCAGGAAACTCTGGAACAACATTAAATATCGAGAAAATCATGATGTTTGCTCCCTGCATAGCACGTGCTGAAATCATATCAAGAAACAAGGAGGGAGAAAGATCTAAAGAGCGGGGATGTTGCACGAACGTTACAAGGATATCTTTTCTCAAATGACTAATCGAGCAGTGACTAAACTAACCCTCTAATACATTCGAAAGACCAAATTCTAGATGTTAGTGTATAATTGCTATAACTTTGGATGCAAGGAACATTATTATCGTACTAAGAGACCACTAACCTTATTAGAAACTCTCCCTCAAAGCTTTTAAGGCTACTTTCAGTACAAGGGAAAAGAAGAAAGCGTTTGATGCTCCCCTATGTTTGGTTGCCACTATCAAGTACTCAGACGGTGATTCAACGACTCATCGAATACCAAAGAGCAAGAATGCAATGGGTGTATTTGGTTCAACATTCTCAATGGGCTTTTGGCCTCTAAAACTCTTTGGGGAAATACTTGACCATTTGACAATCATTTTGAAGCAACTATCAGATGAAAGCCAGTATTGGGAAGGCTGAAAGCCTAACACTCATAGGGACTAGGTTTGAGCTTTTAGCATTTGATTACGTGCTAAAACTCTTTTTTTTCCAAAACTACCCTCCCCATTCTGCAAATTTCTATAATGCTAAAAAAATGCTAAAAAAATCAAATATATATAATTATTAGAAAAAGAAAAGACTAACCGTTCGCCAGTCCGACGAAGGGTACAGACAAAATAGGAAATATCCAACTTGGTGTCACGCCTCGATCCTCAAGCATGCACCCATCCCTCACCTGGTCAATCTAATAGCAACATCCCAAGACCAATCGCCGACCCATTCATTTTAATACACATGCGGAAGCATATAAATAATCTCCAGACAATAAAACAATGGGATAAGAAAGTAGGACTCCAAATTTCCACTTTAAAAGCAACCACCCTTATATACATTGCAAACCATAATACAAATATATACAAGACGAGTTGTTAAGTCAGGTTTCAAACCACAAGTTCATAAAACAAGGATTGCAAAAAGGAATCAACTCCCATCAAAAGAAAATTGTCCTATGACTAACTAATCCAATAGGATTGTCAATTCTTCAGGCTTCACCTTCTACACTTCGGGCCTCCGGTCCTTCACCACAGCCATCTAAGGACCTGAAATTGGTTGTTTAATAACTAGTGAGACTACGTCTCAACAAGTTCTACCCCTTAAGACCCAATTATGAAGCCAATACACTCAAGAAGCTGCCTAAGCACAACATGGATCAAAGGGCTTACCTTGGCTTCAATTCCTTCCTGTAGTCAATACAATTTATACAATCCATATATTCACCAAATTGCTTCCATCAATCACTTCACAAATCAATTTAACCAACTAGATCGAATCATCGATCAATTGACTCAGTCGATTATAAGTCCATTCCCCAGTCATCTCAATCAACACTACCTATAAGTCCGATCATACCCAGGACTACTTATTATAAGCCGATAATAGATAGTATAGCTTACCAAAAGCTATCTCAAATAATGAGATAATATACTATATATATGCTCGCCAAGAGCTACCTCAATTTCTGATATAGTATATTATATATGCTCGTCAGAAGCTACCAGACATACTTTCATAGTATGCTAAGAATTATATATGCTCGCCGGAAGCTGCCAGCCATACTTTCATAGTATGCTGATAAATGTATATATGATCGCCAGAAGCTACTAGCCATACTTTCAAAGTATGCTTATAATTGATCATTTAATCAATTCATCATTTTTGTCCTTCCTGATAAAAATACACGTGCGTTGGTACATGGTCGGCTTTAGTCAAAATATAAGATTTTCACTTTTGAATCTCCCATTATTTTCAGCAGTCCCAAAATAGATTTTTGGCGATGTAGATCGGCACCCGGTAATTTTTCACTTAATTACCAAATTAATTAATTTAGGAATAAAATCCTAAAATCATAATTAATTCAATTCAGCACAATTCATCACTCAAATAAATAAATAGATCACAACATCATACTCAGCATAAAATTCCAGTCGTCGGCTATCCCAGCCTAATTTTCGGAAATTAATTAATTAATTAAATAATTAAGGAAAATATTAAATAAATGCAATAAATTCAATTTAGGCCCGTAATGCCTAATTGAAAGCCGAGACAGACCCTGAAAATTTCCAAGGTTCGTTCAATAAATACTACGACCCATTTCCTTGCTAACTACACTAACCATATACCTAACATGCATCAATAAGTCTCTAATTTAATTACTCTAATATGATCTATCCACCTAATCGCACTTAATTACATCTAATCAACCCCTGAGCATCATTAGCATACTGATAAGAGATTAACAAGCAAAACTTACTTGATTAACGAGCAGGTCGGATCAAACCGACGAGAACGCCGCGGGGGACATTTCTTCTCAAAGTAGGCCTAGGTTTCAATGCTTGAAACCACCTCAAAACGGGCCTGACACCTTGCTAGAAACCTGTTGTTTTCCCCCACTAATTTGAGCTTCAAAAACAAGAAAACAAGGGCTGGTTCGGCTTTTGCTTTTGCTTACTAGACTGCAAAGAGGAAACTAGCGGCTTCAACGGTGAAAATAGGTCGATCGGAGCTCCAACAAGTGGGTGGTTGGCAACCGATGGCTCCAGGGGGTCTTGGGGATCTTGTTGGAGGTTGGGATGGGCAAAGGAAGGGTTGGAATGGGAGAAAAATGAAGAAAAATGCGAAATAGTTCACTCGGCAGGGTTCCTGATGGTTCGGCGACCGGCGGCTTGCGACGGCTGTATAGGACCGCCGGTGGCTCCGTTCGAGGTGAGGTTGGGGTCTTAAGAACGGTCTAGATGTCCTCATCACGACAATGGGTGGCTCGTTCGCTAATTCGTCCGGCAGAAGTGAAAATAAAGGAGGAAAACGGTCCGGCGGTAGTATGGCTACTCTAGCGACTTCCTTGGCTACTGGTGGGGTTTGAACAAGGTGAGAGGAGGGTGATGGAGAGGGTTTTGGCTGGGCAAGGGGGAGAGGATAAGAGGATAAGAGGGAAGAGATGAGGTTGGGGCCACCTTTCCTTCATTTTCCACAAGGTTGTCCCCCTTGGACTCTTCCTCAGCCAAGCCATCTTCCTTGGCTATCGATGAGCCACCGAGGCCCGCTTCTAGAAGTCCGAAGCAGTCCAAAGGTCACGGGTGGTGGGGGCACACGAATTTGGTTTGGTTTTTCCTCAATTGAGCCTTGATTCAACACCAACCGAGCTTAATAAAATTAACCGACATCTCACCGATCCATTTGACATTTTTCCTCACCCATACAATCCACTTGCTTCCCAATTTTGTGATAAAAAACGATCCCCGGTATTTTCTGAACAAAAAATGGTCTTATGTCAATTTTTTTCCAAAAAGTCTCGGATTTTAGAAAACTCTTCTGAGACTAAGTCGAAGTTCCTAGAATTTATTGTGACATGAAAAAACCTTCAATTTTTGAAATCGGAATTAAATTCGCAATTAATTTCATTCAAGCGCGTTTTTAGCGTGACCTAAGCTACCAGGTAATTTTGAGAGATTTTTTGTGCAAATGACCTGTGGTCGATTTTCTTCGAGCCACAATGAAACCACTCAACACATTGGCAACTCTCGATGGTCGTGAAAATCTCAAGATTTCAATTATGGGCACAGGGTACCTAAAACGACAGAAAATCAGTCTAGCACCATTCGACGAGAATTTTGCCATCAAGTGGAATCACCCTTACTTTGATCACACATCTCAGTCAAATTGACCTATCCATGATCTCTGGTCGATTTTGACATTGTCATAATGACCCTTGCAAACTAGCACGATCGAGCAGTCAACTTCTAATCAAATTCTTAAGTCCATTACATTAAAATCTCTTAATGACTGATATAGCTAGTATAAGCACCTAGAGGGGGTGAATAGGTATATAAATATTTTTCTTGTTAATCACACAATACTGGATAGTTAATAGAATTGAGACAACCAGCGATCAAAGTAAGACTGAGATAAGGGAAGAGAAGATTAAACACAAGGTTTATAGTGGTTTGGCTTATTCTAAGCCTACGTCCACTCTTCCGCACCGACACCAATTGGCTGGATTTCACTATGAACAAAAGAGGAGTTACACCACAGCTCTTCCTTGATTCCACAAAGTGTAGATGTTCTACTACATCTCCTCAAGGTCTCTTACAAATATAGACTCTCTTTTGAATACAATGATTCGCTCAAAGAATTTGTCTAAACAACATGAAGCTTTTAGACTTTGGAATTTGTCTATCGCGCACTCTCTCAATAACTAATACGTCTTCTTTATATACTCCTTCATGCCATCATACCCGTTGGCACTTACCAAAGGAATTCCTCCAATCTACCCGTTGGACAGAATCAATTAAGAAGATTAATTAAGCTATTAAAGGAACGTGTCGATAGCCCATCAATCCTGCTCGCCCATACAATCAGGATCTCGGTTTCCATAAGTAAAACCTTCCAAACAATCATCGGATCTTCAATCATCGAGTCAATCTCGATCAATCAAGGATTCCGTTATGTCTTCTCCAGCCACGAGGTCTTCTCCAGTTGATAAGGTCATCCCCTTAACGAATCATCTAGATCTGGATAACCATTCTTCAACGGATTAGAGATCACAATGAGGATAGACTTTGAGTCTTGAGTCTGGCTGTCCTGAGGTCTTCGGACTTTAAATAGAAGAGTCTCGCAAAACCTTCAGACTAGACCGAAAGAAACGTTTTGTCAACTTCAAAACGCTTCAAGAAGATTTCCCCAACAATCTCCCCTTTTTTGATGGTGACAAAACTTTCCTGCAGATTTGGACAACATTGACCTGCAAAACATATCTCAAACATATGTGCATATCTTATAGAGATAAATGGCTAACTCTAAAATCTGCAACCACAGAAAATAGGTTAGTCTCGAATATGATAAACTATCCATAAGATATTAATAGCAGTCAATAGCAATAATCCAAATTCAAATCCAGACAGAAACACACAAAGTTTAAAGTCAAACATCAATCCAAATCAAACAAACCAACCAAAAAAAATAAGTTGTTCAAAAGTAAAAGTGTTTAAAGTCAAACATCAATCCAAATCAAACAAACCAACCAAAAAAAATAAGTTGTTCAAAAGTAAAAGTTGTTCAAATCTCTTGCATCTCTCCCCCTTTTTGTCAGCATTGAAAGGGTTGAGATGAAAATGGAATGAAGTTAAGATTTCTTGGGAACACGAACAAGCTGGAAATCTTCTATTGACTGAACCATCCTTTCCAGCCTTTTCAGGTCTTCCTTCAGTTGAGCAATCTCCTCACCCTTGGCATTGGCCTGAATTTGAACAGATAGGGCTTGGATCTGATCTTGTAAGGACACTGAAGAAGCTTGACCAGCATTCTGCAAATTTTGAACCTCACATCCCAAGGCATAAATTTGACCACGCATCTCCAAGAGAATATCGAGAATTCTGCGAAAATCCCTGTGTTATCGGGGTCCACGTACTAGCTTCAAAGACGTTCGCGAGATGATGGCATGTCTGAATAATCTCGCAAGTTTGGCGTTGAAACTTCATGATCTTCTTCTGGAAATTGAGAGATATAAACATCATCTGGGTTTGCAGGAGAACGACTGACTCCTTCACTCATGTCAGGATGTGAGGACTTCCTCCTTTCTCTTGATCTCCCCGTTTTCATGCCTACAGTGGAGAGGATTGTTCCTCGTGTTCTCCTTCTTCTCTTCTTTCATTTCCGAGATCTTTCCTCCTCGCCGCCAACTTCTCTTTCTTCTTCTTCTCCTTCTTCTCCTTCTTTTCTTTCTTCTCTTCTTTCTTCTTCTCTTGCTTGATCTTCTTTCTCCTTCTCTTCAACATTTCTTTCTTCTTGACCTTCTCCTTCTCTTCCTTCTGTCTCACGCTGTTCTGTTGAGTCTGGAACAGAATGACTTAGCCTTTTCAAAGCTATTGCCGAAATGGTAAGATCATCATCTTCTTCTTCGTCCACTTTTGAAGAAGAGGTTTGATGAGATCTGACTGGAGTCTTTTCTTTGAATTTCTCCAACTCATTGTTCAGTTCCTTCAGACGCATTTTGGTCACCATCTTCAGTCCTACCACCATATGATCGCACGATCGAACACAAAATATTTGCAGAGGTTGAATATTGAGATGTCTGAACAACTTTGTCACAAGGCTAGGATAAGGCAGTTGACCTCTGTCCTTCATCATCGCTCTATACATGTGAAACATGACAGTGTGAGGAGGAGAAAACCTTTTTCCAGTGAGGATGGCATACATCAATTTTGCATCTAAACTTGAAACATCAGTCTTCGAGGTTGATTTTGGCCGGAGGCAATTAATCACTATCTTGTGAAGCAAGATATTGAATGCATTCATCTTTAGGTAGGTGATCTTCTCATCTGTTCTCCTATCCTTCACAAGTTCCAGAGTGGCCCGAGCAATGGATACTTTGATCGGCCGATATCTTCCTCTTTCAACTCCTAACACATCTCGCCAAAGACATTCATATCCACAACATAGTCTTGATCTTTGACATCAAAGAAAATCTATCCGCATCCAAAAGCTAAGATTCGAATAGAAATAGCGCTTAGTTCAGGATAGGCCTCTGTCGAATCGGAACAGAACGTCTCAAGTTGAAGGTAACTTAATTTCTCCCTCAAGTTCACCTTCACAAGATCCCGTAAAATCAAAGTCCACACTTCTAGGTTTATAACCCCACGCTTCAGCAATTTCGAGTACAAATCCTCTTGTTCCTTCGATCTGAACACTTCTCCCCTTTTTCCTCGACTGTTAACCGCAACACCCATTTTTGGCTGAAATTGACTGTACATCTTGTCATCATCATTTCCATCTACAGGATTCGATCCCCAATCACAAGGATCACTTGGGATATTCGCAAGAGTTTCCTCAGCCACCCCTTGTCGAGCAATTCCCAAACTTTCCATTCTTCGCAAAAAGATGTATTCGTTCCCATAACCTTTGTCTTTAAGAAAAGCGTCGACATAGTTCAAGAGAGTACGAGTTCCTTTCAAAGCATAATACAGCTTATAAATAAAAGCGGGCGTTTGAGTTCTTACTGGATCTGCATCCTCAATGACTTCTTCCTCTTGTTGATGATCAACTCCTTGAGGACTAGATGGATGACGCTGCTAAGAATGTTGTGAGCTCGGTTGCTATTCTGGAGATTCTTCTTCAGTAAGGTCGAAGTGCGTAGGCCCCTCATTCAATCTTCGTGGTCCCCTGTTAGCGAATCTCAATGACTTTCTCGAAGACGACATTCTTCTCGCTTTTGGAAGATTCCTTGCTTGACTTTCTCAAGAAAGATGAAAACTTTTTCAAGTATTAAACAAGGGTGAAAAATGGGAATGGAAGATTGATGCTTTCTAGGGTTTTCGAGAGTAAAGTGAAGAGGAACAAACAGAGCACTATCGAATAAAAGGAGAGGTAAACGAACCGTCACAAAGGAAGGTAAAAAGATGCCTTTTAAAAAATAACTACCCATTTTTCCGTGAAGATATTCATTTGAAAAAAAATAACTTCTTTTTCGAAAAGGAAACGATGCAATAATTACATCAATTGAAGATAGCAATAAAACACGGTTGGCAATCGTACCTTTTCAAGATAAAATTCAAGAGAGAGAGAGAAAGACTAACTTACAGTCTGACGATCGTACCAAGACTAACTTACGCTTAAGGTCTTGCATCCCTGAGTCTGAGGGTCTTTAGACTTTGATCTCTTCAAACCTTAAAATGTTGAGTCCGGAGCGAATCGATTCAAATTGATTTTTCTCTAGAGGCTTCGTGAATATATCTGCGCTTGATTGTTTGTATCAACATATTGAATTGAAACATCTCCATTCCGAACGTGATCTCGATGAAGTGATGTCGAATCTCTATATGCTTTGCTCTTGAGTGGAGAATTGGATTTTTGGTAAGATTGATAGCACTGGTGTTGTCGCAATTTATCTCAGTGCATGAATCTTCAATTCCAAAGTCTCTTAGTTATTGCTTTATCCATAGAATTTGTGAATAGCAACTTCCAAGAGCTACATACTCGCTTCGCTGTAGAGAGAGCTACTCGTACTCTCGTTTTCTTGAAAATCAAGACACCGTCCCGCCTCCAAGTAGTTGGCAGTACCCGAGGTGCTCTTTCTATCAATTCCCGCAACCAACTAAATCTGCGTCCGAGTATCCAAGAAGAGTAAAGTCTCCTCTTTAGGATACCATAGGCCGATGCTTGAAGTTGAAGCAATGTATTTGAGAATACGCTTTGCAGCACTTAAATGAGATTATTTAGGATCTCGCTTGAAATCTAGCACAAATGCAAACACTAAACAAAATGTCAAGTCTAGAAGCAAAGTAAGATAAAGAAGTGAGCCAATGATACTCCCCGTATAGCTTTTGATCAACTTTCTTTCCTTCTTCATCTTTGTCTATCTTCAAGGCACTTGACATTGGAATGTCAGTCTTTTTGCAATTGTCCAGTCCAAACTTTTTGACAAGATCATTAGCATATTTTTCTTGACGAATAAAAGTTCCTTCCTTTAGTTGCTTCACTTGAAGTCCAAGAAAGAAGGTTAACTCACCCATCATGCTCATTTCAAACTCTTCCTGCATAGTCTTAGAGAATTTCTTGCACAGACTTTCATTAAGAGATCCGAATATGATATCATCAACATATATTTGAACTAGTATAAAACTTTTGCTTTCATTTTTGATAAATAGAGTAGTGTCTACTTTACCTTTCACGAAATTGTTTTGAATTAAGAACTTACTCAGCTGTCATACCAAGCTCGAGGTGCTTGTTTCAAGCCATATAAGGCCTTTTTGAGTCCGAATACCGAGTCTGGTTTCTTTGGGTCTTCAAACCCAGGTGGTTGTTCTACATAAACTTCCTCATGGATGAATCCATTTAGAAAAGCACTTTTGACGTCTATTTGGAATAACCTGAAATTTTTGTAACAAGCAAATGCAAGTAATAAACGAATTGCTTCTAACCTTGCTACTGGTGCGTAAGTCTCGTCATAGTCGATCCCTTCTTCTTGCGTGTAACCCTTGGCCACGAGTCTTGCTTTGTTTCTCAAGATTTTTCCTTTTTCATCCATCTTGTTTCTGAAAACCCATTTTGCTCCAACAACAGATTTACCTTTAGGTTTAGGAGATAATTCCTGGACATCATTGATACTTGAATTGCCCGAGTTCTTCTTGCATAGCTTCAATCCAAATTTCATCGATAAAGCTTCTTTTATGCTCTTGGGTTCTATTTCGAAATAAGAGCCACAAAGACTAGATTCTTCACGCCTTTTGGATCTTGTACGAATTCCTTCTTTGATGTCACCAATGATAAGATCTTTGGGATGACCGGACTTATGCTTCCGCTTGCTGAATAATTTGTCGATTGATGATCACTTTCTTCGCTTGATTCTTCGACGCCACTTGCCGATCCTTCAAAGTCTGAGCTGCTTATTGAGATTTAGACTTTGTAGGGTCTAGAGCAGATTCAGATTCCTCAATATGACTCTGAGTAGATTCATTTTGAATGGAATCTTGGAATTTGACATTCATTGATTCTTTCACTTTTAGAGACTTCTTGTTGTAGACTCTGAATCCTTTGCTAGAGGTTGAATATCCAAGGAAGATGCCTTCATCTGACTTTTCTTCAAACTTACCAACTCGATCATTTGCATTTTTCAGTATGAAACATTTGCATCCAAATACATGAAAATATGAAACAATAGACTTCTTTTCTTTAAATAGTTCATAGGGGGTTTTTTCTAGAATAGGTCTTAGAAAAACTCTATTGATAATATAACATGATGTTGAAACAGCTTCAACCCAAAATTGTAAAGAGATATTACTTTCAATTAAGAGAGTTCTAGCCATTTCTTGAAGAAATCTATTCTTCCTTTCCACAACTCCGTTTTGCTCTGGAGTATATGGAGAAGAGAATAAATGCTGAAAACCAGATTCTTCACAAAATTTGGCAAAATCTTGATTTTCAAATTCTCCTCCATGATCTGTTTTTATTCTTGAAATAACATATCCCTTTTCATTTTGAACCATCTTAGCAAATTTTTCAAAATAAGAGAAAGTTTCAGACTTACTTGCTAAAAAATATACCCAAGTATATCGTGAGTAATCATCCACAATTACTAGGCAATATTTCTTACCTCCAATGCTCTGCGTTCTTATTGGTCCAAAGAGATCCATATGCAAGAGTTGTTTTCCCAATATGCATGGTGTACATAGATCAGACTTTTGGTATGATAAATTGGGTAGACCACAAAGAAGCTTCTTTGCTGAGATCTTGGCTATCTACTTCATGTTAACATGCCCAAGCTTTCTGTGCCACAAGCTTGCTTCGTCTTGGATTGAGATTAAACATTGTGACTCATCTGATTTTAAGTCCAAGAGGTAGATATTTCCATGTCTTCGACCCATAAATGACTCGAGTAGAGTCTTTACCGGTTCCCGAACAAATACCCTCTTGAAAGTTGATCCTAAAACCAGCATCACACAAATTGACCGACACCGAGCGATTGTAATTGAGCCCTTCAACTAAAGAAACATTGCTTATTGTGATGTTCCCAATCTTTACAGTTCCAAAGGCTACTATTTTTCCTTTGTCAAGTTTCCACCAAATGAGACTTTTCCACCATTCACTTGAATGAACTTTATGAAGCAATTTGAATCTCTCCCATGTGTCTCGAGCATCCACTATCCAGTACCATTTCACATTTTTCTTGATAGTGACTCGTATAAAAAGAGACTCAAACTTTCTTTGGTACCCATATTTTCTTGGGTCCTTTTGAGTTAGTTTGATATACGGTTTTTGCCCAGACTTTATTGACAAGTCTCCATATCATAGGACATTCTTTCTCAAAATGATTTGCACTATTGTATTTTGAACATTTAAGAGCATTGCGACCTCTTTGGTTTTACAAAGTTCCTTTCAAAATGATTTTTGTAAGCATTTCTTGAAGGTCTTTGTTTGATTCTTTCTTTTACTTTAGGAAAATCGATTAAAGGAATAGTTTCAGCAGATCATTCCTAAACCAGATTTATTGAAATAAGGTCTTTGAACATAAAGTATTTTTTCAAGTTTTTCATATCCTGAGAGAAAATCTTTTGGAAATATTTGAAATGTCATTTTTCAAAAATGCATTCTCTTTTAAAATATTATCCTTACTTTCATTGATAGAAGAAACATTCTCGGTCTAAGCATTTCACTTTTTCTTCCAAAACATTCTTTTGATGTTTTAAAGCAGAATTTTCCTTTTTGATTTCGAAAATTCTTTTAAGAGAAGTCTTAAGACTAAAACATAATTCATCAATGTATTTTGAAACTTTAACAGGGATTTTGAAATTACTTACCTCGAATTCACTTTCTGAATCTAAATCGGAGTTTGATTCTGAATCTGATTGTGCCATCAGACATATGTTGGCATAATCATCATCACTTTCTTCACATTCTGTATCACTCCAGGTCTCTGCTTTAAGAGCCTTTCGATACTTTTCAGTTTTTCCTTTCTTCTTTCTCAAAAGAGGACAGTTTTAGGAATGATTCCTTTTTCTACAAGGTCTCATTCCAGAGGATCCTTTGATCTTAGAAACACCTTCATCTTGTTCTTCCATATGTTGTAGTCCTTTCCATCAAAGTAAGGCGGTCTCGTGTTGCTTTGCCCTTCTACCAGCCTTGGAGCCAACATACTAGCCATGGATCTTTTACTCTGAAGTAAAACACTTCAAATAAAGTGAGCACACAAGCTCTGATACCAATTGATATAGCTAATATAAACACCTAGAGGGGGGGTGAATAGGTATATAAATATTTTTCTTGTTAATCGCACAATACTTTGGACAGTTAATAGAATTGAGACAATCAGCGATCAAAGTAAGATCGAGATAAGGGAAGAGAAGATTAAACACAAGGTTTATAGTGGTTCGGCTTATTCTAAGCCTACGTCCACTCTTCCGCACTGGCAGCCAATTGGCTGGATTCCACTATGAACAAAAGATGAGTTACACCACAGCTCTTCCTTGATTCCACAAAGTGTAGATGTTCTACTACACCTCCTCAAGGTCTCTTACAAATATAGACTCTCTTTTGAATACAATGATTCGCTCAAAGAATTTGTCTAAACAACAGGAAGCTTTTAGACTTTGGAATTTTTCTATCGCGCACTCTCTCAACAACTAATACGTCTTCTTTATATACTCCTTCATGCCATCATACCCGTTGGCACTTACCAAAGGAATTGCTCCAATCTACCCGTTGGACGGAATCAATTAAGAAGATTAATTAAGCTATTAAAGGAACGTGTCGATAGCCCATCAATCATGCTCGCCCATACAATCAGGATCTTGGTTTCCATAAGTAAAACCTTCCAAGAATATCCAGACAATCATCGGATCTTCAATCATCGAGTCAATCTCGATCAATCAAGGATTCCGTTATGTCTTCTCTAGCCACGAGATCTTCTCCAGTTGATAAGGTCATCCCCTTAACGAATCATCTAGATCTGGATAACCATTCTTCAACGGATTAGAGACTCACAATGAGGATAGACTTTGAGTCTTGAGTCTGGCTGTCCGGAGGTCTTCAGACTTTAAATAGAAGAGTCTGCAAAACCTTCAGACTAGACTGAAAGAAACGTTTTGTCAACTTCAAAACACTTCAAGAAGATTTTTCCAACAATGACTTCCCCAGATAGTCCAGTTATCTCACGAGTGATCGGCTCTAAGAATAGCACTATAGACGCGTTGATGAAAGTCCCGATTTATTCAATTGAAAACAGTACTGAAAATTCAAGATGTAACACTTGGACTCTCATTGAATGGGAAATATGGGTTTCCTTTGTACACAATCAGATGCGCATAAATATTCAATTTTTGTACTCTCCTTCAATAGATCGGGCTTATTCATATGTTCTAACTTGAGACATATTTTTAACAATTAATAACTAATTGAAAGACTGATTGTAAATGCACTTACGACACTGTCACTTAATTCAAGCCTCTTCCTAACCCAATCCATCAAGTTGAATAATCTTAGCTGAAGAATAGGTATGTGTAGACTGAAATAAGACTACAACGAGAGCTTTAGAAGTTGACATGCGGTGATTAGGAAATTGGGGGATGCATATGGGCGTGATTTGGCGGGGATCATCGTATGTAACAAAAGGACAGGAATGGCGTTTGATGTACTCTTATTGTTTTGGGGAAATTACCTTAGAGAATTTTGTTGTTTGGTCCTGGCCAATCATGTCTTGGATTGTGTGTAAAATGTCGGTCGTGACTTGAGAGAAGGTTCAGTTGGTGACAATACATATTCAGGAGATGGTTTCTGCTTAATGCTACTTAGATGTATTTATTCCGTTGTTCCCAAAGCAATGTCCGCCGGTTCTGGGGCAACATAGTAAGTTGTCGCACTTAAGATGCAGCACTCGGGAGCTGATTTCGCAGGGGTTTTGCCATGTCCTTTTAGATTGCGAAAGTTCATAAAAAAACATTTTTCAATCTTAGCTAACAGAAACATTTAACGATGAGGCATTTAAACAGAAAAGGAACAAAACAGAGCAAATCGCTATTTATGCTCTGAAGGTGTTGAGTTGAACATGTGACATCTTTAATAATGAAAAAATAATAGGGAACAAATAAGGCCACAACTGCAGACGACACCACGTCCCAAGCTTCCTAGCAATTTCTTTTAAACTGTATCTAGTGTTCTGCATTACAGTATAACTACTACATGTGGAAAGATCTACCCAAAAGCTTCTATAGGCCGATGGCTAGGTGTGGACATACAACCAAACACCCCCTGCTCAGGATCCTGTAAGGTAGCTTTTGGCCAGTGAGATGGAACTCTGCTTCTGCCTTTTGAATTCGTTGTACCACAGAAAGAAATATTCCATGTAATCAAAATTGATGGGCGACATCTTTGCCTGGTAGGATCATCAGTTCTTATGTTTGCACACTCGAGAAACGATGCATCACGTCGACAAATATTTCAGTACATGAAAATAGTTGGTGTTACCTGGATTAGTCCCCACAATGCCCAAAATAAGTGTGATGCCAACTTGTATCTGTTCGTCCCAATGTACAGAGCTTCGAGATCTTTATCAGACACCTATCAAGAAAGAAGCGCATTTCAACTTGAGATTGTGATAGTGCAATGAGGGTCTGACAGGTAAACTAACCAAGGCAATTTCAAATTTTATAGCAGTGGCATTAGAATTTGGAATAACTGAGCAGGGATAGTGACTAATTTTAGTAATCAAACGTGAGGCATCAAGTTAAAAGAGTTAAATGAAAACCAACTATAGGGCTATGACAAATTGAGTACTTGAATAAGCAAGCAATAATGCCATCAACTATATACTCCATCTCACTAAAAAACATATGTACCAAGAAGAATCTCCCTCGATATCAGGAGATGGATGCTGCCCCATACCCAGAAGAATCTCCCTCAATATCAGGAGACAGATGCTGCCCCCTAGATAAACAGCATGGCAATATAGGGAAACATAGATCATCAACTTGAGAGTTGACTTGAAGCATCGGGGACGTGATATGTATACAAGACCATCTGCTTGATGACCGAGTACACAAGATCCCCCAGGCATTTCATTCATTTTATTTTTCTCGTTCTAACAAGGGATTATGCCCACAACAAGAGAACAGTTAATTCCAAATTAAGTTAATCGACATAATTCTAGATCGTCCAGCCCCTCTACAAATCATAAGCATGATTGCGGTTAATAGAAATGAAAAGGAATGAAATGCTTGAGTTCATCCTAAAATACCTCCTGCGGTTTGTATGGCATCAGATAGTGCCTGAAGAAATTATATTGTTCATCTTTACTTGGTAACCTGCAAAATGTGAAAGTTTGATTACAAACAACATAAGTCACGTAACATCAACTTATACAATTGTTAGGACATGGAATGGCATAATTTGAGGAACATACAAACTGTAGTCACATTCATAGCCTGCGTATTCGTTAAAGTGATTTCTGTTATAGATGAAGCCAAATATTTTAGGGGCTTCTTTGTCTTTTCAATCAGATTTGCTTTTAGGTTAAAAGTGATCCTTTTATATTAGCGATGGCAAGACGCTAGCCATCAAGACACTGAAAAAGAAAATAGAGAGACAAGAAAAAGAGAGAAGAAAAAAGTGAGTTTTTTTCTTTATGAGAGTTCTCAATCTCTTTGTGCCCTGATCTTGAGAAAAGATCATCGTTGTATTCTAACTTTTTTCCAAAGTCTAGTGGATTCGCAGAGTGCCTCTGCGTGAAGACGTAGCCCGAGTTTGGGTGAACTTCAATAACAAATTTTCTGGCATGTTCTTTTGATTATGTTCTTTTATTATTATATTTTGCCCGGTGAATTGTTTGCAAGCATTATTTTTCTAGAATCGACGTGTGATTTTGTAACAACTGGTATCAGAGCTTGAGTTGGCTAATTGAGAACATCGAGGATTTTTCGATGACGTTCGATTGAAAGCAAACAGTATGGCAGAAGATAAAATCAAAATCGATAAGATCGATGGGCAGGATTTCAGATGGTGGAAACTACAAAATGAGGATTGTCTTTATCAAAAAGATCTCTATGCATCACTTGAGGGTTGGAAACCTGAGATGGCGGAAGTGGATCCAACAGCAGAAGCTAGATGGAAAATTCTTGATCAAAAGGCATTAGGTGCGATTCGTCTAGGGTTGACGAAAAAGACTAGGTACCACATCGCGAAAGAAAAAAACTGCAAAATAAGCCATGGATATTCTAATGAATATTTATGAGAAGCCGTCCACATAAAATCAGATATTTTTGCTGAAGAAATTGGTTAATATGAAGTTATCTGATAGAGATTCTGTGGCAGAGCATATTAATAGTTTTACGTAGGTCATGGGCCAATTGGAATCCGCTGGCATAAATTTAGATATGAAGCTTCAAGCTTTATTATTTTTATGTTCTCTTCCAAAAAGCTACAATACCGCAGTCCAGGGAATTTCGAGCACTATGAAGGATGATTTAACTCTTAATGATGTTGTGAGTAGTATCATGGATGAAGAGGTGCGAAGGAAAGTCTCGGGTAGTGATAATTTTTCTACATCTACATCTTCAACGGCACTCGCAGTGGAGAACCATGGAAGAAGTAAAGGTAGAGGAAAATTCAGCGGGCGTGGTAGATCACAATCAAGGGGTAAGAGATGGTTGCAAAAGATGAGTGTTGGTTTTGTCACAAAATCGGACACCGAAGGTTTCAGTTTGAATCCTACAAAAAGAAGCAGTAAGATGAGAATCAATTAGCTAATATGGTTAGTGATGAATCTTTGCTAGATAACTTGTGTTTGTCTGCAGGATTTGACTTGACAATAAATAAATGTTTTATTGATTCCGGTGCTTCTTTTATTACACCTCGCAAATAGACATATTTGATAATTATGCCAGTGGAGATTTCGGACAAGTGGTTGTGGGAAACAACCACATTGTTGGGAAAGGAACTGTGACTGTGAACATCTCAGGTGGAGGACGTCTAGTTTTATGTGAAACTAGGCATATTCCAGAATTAAAGAAAAATCTAATTTCAACCAATAAACTTGACTAAGAAGGTTTAGTAATAACCTTTGGATGCGAAGAGTGGAAGATAACCTTATGGGCAAGAGTAGTAGCAAAGGGAAAGTGTATAGGTACGCTTTACCTTCTCCAAGGAAACAATATCAATGATATGGTTGTAACTACAATGGCTATAGGTAATTTGCCTACTCTTTGGCATTATCGTTTGCGAAATCTTGGTGAAAAAGGTGTAAAGCAGTTACACTCGAGGAAATTATTTACAGTTTGCAAAAAGTTGAGTTAGATTTTTGTGAGGGTTGCATTTATGGAAAACATAAGGCCATTAGTTTTCAATTGAATGGACGATAAAATAAAGGTCAGAAGCTAGAGTTGGTTCATACAAATGTATGGAGACCTGCTCAGGAACTCTCTTATGGCAGTCAAAGGTATTTTGTCACCTTCATTGATGATGCAATAAGGAAGACTTAAGTCTATACTCTTTGAGAAAAGTCAGAAGTATTCGGGATATTCAAAATGTGAAAGACCACAGTAGAAAAAGAGACAGGTTATCATATTAAAGCTCTGAAGTTTAATAATGGTGGTGAATACACAAGTAAGGAATTTGCAGAATATTTGAGTCGCGAAGGGATACACGGGTTAAAGACTATTCCTAGAACTTCTAAAGAGAACAGTGTAGGTGAAAGGATGAACAGGACTATTCTAGAACGTGCAAGATGCATGAGGCTACACTCGGGTCTCGCGCTACACTTATGGGTTGCCATAATTGATGCAACTGTTTATTTTATCAACAAAAGTCCATCTAGTGCGTTGGATGGAGAAATACCACAAGAGTGATGGTCAAGTAAAAAGATTAATTATTCACATCTAAAGGTGTTTGGTTGTATTGCATATGCGTTGATTGACAGGGAGGATAGGAAAAGGCTTGATACTAAGTCCCAGAAGTGTGTCTTTATTGGATACGGTGGCGATGAGTATGGCTATAGGCTTTGGGATTATGAGAATAACAAAGTCATCCGCAGTCGCAATATGATATTCCATGAAGAAAAAATGTACAAGGATCGTTAGACAAAGCATGAGAAGAGAGTAGAACCAGAATATGTTGAATTAGACACAATGCCTGTGAAGATGTTTCCAATAGATCAAAGTGCAATTGAAAGATAGGTTCAAAATGAGCCTATTATCAGTGAGGAGGTAGTTCAAGAGGAACACTCTAATTCAAAGCAAACTAATGAGCTTGAAGTACCTATCTTGTGGAGGTCTACACATGTGAGAAAGCCAAAGGTAATTTTTTATCTACCAGCTAATACTGTTCTGAGCCATGTCTTGTATACAAATTCAGGGGAATTGGAGACTTACGATTAGGCAAAGGTAGACACGTCTCACTTGCAGTGGGAGTGTGCTATGAAAGACGAGATGAGCTCATTACTTCAGAACAAAACTTGGGAGTTGACTAAGTTGCCCACAAGTAAAAAAGCTTTATTCAACAAACGGGTGTACATGATTAAAAAAGAAGCATATGGTAGTATTAAATACAAGGTGAGACTTGTAATTAGGACTTTTCTCAAAAAGAATGGATCGACTACTCCAAGGTATTTTCCCCTGTAGTGAAAATGACATCAATTAGAGTTTTGCTGAGTATAGTTGTAGTGGAGGATCTTCATCTTGAGCAATTAGACGTAAAAACAACGTTTTTACACGGTGACTTAGATGAAGAATTATACATGGCACAACCTAAGGGTTTTAAAGTCAAAGATAAGGAGCAATGGTATGTCACTTGAAAAAAAGCTTGTATGGCTTGAAACAAGCTCCACGACAATGATATCTAAAATTTGATGGTTTCATGAAAGAAAAAGGATTTACACACTGTAAGTCCGATCACTGTGTTTATTTTCGCAAGTATGATGATGGTGACATTATGTATCTCTCTTTATATGTGGATGACATGTTGATTGCTAGTTCTAATATGAAGAGAATCGTCGATATAAAGAAGATGTTATCATCATAGTTTGTTATGAAAGACTTGGGATAGGACAAGAATATTTTAGGCACTGAAATCATCAGGGACAGGAAAAATAAGAAATTAAGGCTGTTGCAGGAAGACTATGTGAACAAGGTGTTGAAGAGATTTAACATGGACAAGGCAAAACCGGTTACAACTCCTTTAGTGAGTCATTTCAAACTTTGCAATGATATGTCTCAAAGCACTTAGGTTTTGAAAGATGAGATGGCGGTAGTTCCATATGTATTAGCAGTGGGGAGTTTGATGTATGACATGGTGAGCACGAGACCAAACATTGCATATGCAGTGGGAGTTGTGTGTCGATATATGCAGAACCTAGGCAGAGAGCATTGGAATGTAGTGAAATGAATATTGAGATATCTAGCAGGTACTTCCAATTACTCACTTTGTTATAATGGTATATTTCTAGAGTTATGGGGTTATGTAAATGCAGATCATTCGGGTGATCGAGATAGTGATAAGAGTACCACTGGATATGTCTTTACAGTTGCAAGTACAGTAGTGAGTTAGGTATCTCAACTATAAAAAGCAGTGGCTTTATCGACGACAGAGGCAGAATACGTGGCGATTAAAAAAGCCTCCAAGGAAATCATATGGTTACAAGATTATATGGAGGAGCTACATCGAAAACAGTCAATCAATATACTGTGGAGTAATAGTCAAAGTGCAGTACACTTAGCAAAAAATGCAGCTTATCACTTAAGGACTAGACATATCAAGAAGCGTTATCACTTTATCATATCAACATTGAAAGATAATGAGTTAAAGCTATAGAAGATTGATTGGTCGAAAAGTCCAACTAACATGTTGACCAAGGTAGTATATAGAGAGAAGCATATTTTCTGTACTACTACCATTGGTATTACTCCATGTTGATTGATGAGGAGTATAGAAGAGGTACAAGTTTTTCAACTACTATTTTTTGAAGAAGATGGATGCAAAGTTGCTTGGTGCTTGGGTATATTTGTCTTCAAGTGGGAGATTGTTATAGATGAAGCCAAATATTTTAGAGACTGTTTTGTCTTTTCTATCATATTTGCTTTTAAGTTAAAAGTGATACTTTTATATTAGCGATGGCAAAACGCTAGCCATCAAGACGCTGAAAAGGAAAATAAAGAGACGTGAAAAAAGAAGAAGAAAAAAGTGAGTTTTTTTTTTCTTTATGAGAGTTGTCAATCTCTTTGTGCCGTGATCTTAAGAGAATATCATCGTTGTATTCCAACTTTTTTTCTGAAGTCTAATGGATTCGCAAAGTGCCTCTGCACGGAGACATAGCCCAGGTTTGGGTGAACTTCGATAACAAATTTTATGGTGTGTTCTTCTGATTCTGTTCATTTAATATTATATTCTACATGGTGAATTGTTTGCGAGCATTATTTTTCTGGAATTGACGTGCGATTTCATAACAATTTCCCATGTCAAACCGTCTGTAATTATATGACCCACACTCAAAATAAATGAAGTAGAGTTTCGCTGAAAAGTGAACAGAAGTAAGCAGAAAAGTTAATACAATGTACAAAAAGAAGGAAAAGTATGTAAGAGAGTACAAGCCTCCAGCAAGCATGCAACGCAAAATTGCTTTTGAAAATGACTGTTTGGTTCATGCCAGTCAAAAACAGAGATGAAAGAATGAAACATACAATTTATCACCCTTTGAAACAATGTATACCTTCCTCACCATTGAGCATTATATTGCCACAAAGCAAGTCATTGTGAGCAAACACCGCAGGAGCATTAAGAAGGCCAGTTAATTCCTGTTTCCACCATCAACAGCAAATTTCATCACATAGGAGCACAAGAGTGTGTTATACATTATATACTAATCAATCTGGAGAAAGTGAATTAACTTATAAACACTGCAGGGAATACTAATTTTGCTCTTAATAGCAATTGTCCCCAAAAAGCATAAAAAAGACAAGAAATTCTTAGAAACTCGTGAGACAATTCTGCAGCATTAGAGTACCTCAAATCTAGCAGAAACTGACATATAGCAAGATAGATAGTAATCCCACTTTTTGACATCATCCTTCCAAGAAATCCAGTTAGATTGTTCAATTTAACTGACGTGTATTGACACCTAAATTTTTGCGATCCGGTCATTTATTTATTGTATAGAAAATTATGGGTTAATTTTATCCCTAAAAATATATATATTAATTGCATATCATATTAATCTAGGTGCATTTGTTTTTAATTTGCATTTTGTGCATTTATTTATTGGACTAGTGGTGGATGGGTTTGAATTAATGTTTCTGAGCTCTAGTTCGACAGGTTGGGCTAGGCCCACGAAAGGAGCAAATTAGCCCAAGCCCGTTATTTTTTTTTTTATTAATTATCTTGTGAGAAATTGAGATTTGATGTGATATTACGGTGGATTTTTTAAATTTAAAAAAATCGCATTGCAATCTTATCTTTAGCAATAGACAATGAAATCATGGGAGAATATTCATGAGATAAGGATTTTTTTTTGTGATTAGAGAAGTTATAGGCAATCTTCGTGAGATGAAATATTCACAAAAAGATTACATTTTGTTTTGCATATAAAAGGGCATGTACGGAAATCGAAAGGGGGACTTTTCTAACGTTTCTTTTGGTCGACGAAAAAAAGAAGACGAAAAAAGGTGAAGGAAAGTGAAAAGGAAACGTAAAAGTAGAAGCAGCAGAAGGGGGGAAGTGATTGGACATTTACTGTTCATCGCCTTCCCCACATTCGCTACCCCACATCCGCTGCCCCGATCGCCGGCTTCTTTTTACCTGCGCTACGCTCGCACTACAGGTCTCCACTAGCCATCGTCACGTCGACCCACGATGACCCAAGCGCCGACCAGTAGCCCACCGTCGGTCCCTACCTGCACCTCAGCCTACCTACTCCACCGCGCCAACGCCAGCACCCCTCGGCAGTAAATCTCGCGCCTGCGCCTACGCCTCCGCGTTTTCGTGGCTGAAGCCCACCGTGCCTGCACCAGCAATCACCGCTCGACTCCTCACGGCGACCAGAGCCCGAGTCTAACCGCTCTGCCACCACCTCTCCAAGGCCCTACTCATCTTCCATCGCGAGATTTACGACGTGTGTTGCTGCTGCTCTCGACCACCGTCGTTCCAAGCCTGCCTCTACTTCGCCTCTAGTCCAACATTCCTGCTGCGATCCCGCCAACAGCTACGACATCTGATGCCGTTACCTTGAAAACCAGCGATTGACGTCCCTACTCAACCCGAAGCCTTGCTGCCCGGAGCCGAAGCTTTGCAACCTACCTCCGCCCAACCTCATCGTCACCGTTCGCTAGCCGTGCCAAACGTCGCACCGCCACCAATCCCCTTACCGGAGCTCCAACTCCGGCCACCCTTCATCCGGCGCTAACCACCTCTACTTCTCCCCTCCAAAATCCCTTAGGTGGTTTATCTTTTTTTTTTTTTTTTTACTTTTTACTTTTGTTATATTTTTCATTTATGTTATCTTACTTTATTTTATTTATCATTGTACGCTTTGAATATTGAGAGGTGATTTTCAGTTTATGGATATTGTAGACATTAACCTCCAGGGTTTTACCCAAAATTATTATAATTATTAATTTGATCCGTAAGATGTCGGATTATTCTTTTAATTATATTAATTTTTGGGATTTGTTGATAGTATTTTAATTGTTAAATCATTATAATTATTAATTTGATCCATAAGACTTCGGATCAGATTTTTAATTATTTTGAACTCTATGCCGTGTTGTTTAGGGTTAAAGTAATTGTTAATTTAACCCGTGAGACGACGGATTATTTTTTCGATTATTTTAATCTTTTATTTGTTGAATATCTTGATTTTTTAGATTTAATATTTATTTGATAATTATTTGTCTTGGAAAAACACTAAAAAAATAAAATATAAAAAAATCAAAATCTTGCATCAAAGCATTTAGGTTTAATAAATTAGACATGTAGGATTAGGTTTATGAAATTTTCATCATCTAGTGATTGTTACCAGGTTCATTTAGTTAGAAATTGCTCATCATTAGAATTAGGTCATTTGATTAAGTTAGATGGCATATTTAATTGTTGCATTTCTTTAATTTCGAATTTCATGGAAAATACAAAAGAAATTTAGAATAAATTCATTTCATGTTTTAGGATAGGCCGCATGTTTATTTATGTCATATAGTTTAGGTCATGTGGTCATATCATTTCATGTTAGATTAGTGACCTGCATTGCATAAATCATGATTTTCATTAAATAAGTGAAAACAAAAATTGAGTTATTGCATGTTAATTATAAATCATATCTAGAACAGTCGATTTGAATTCTGATCTAACATTGCAGATGCTTTCGTTGCTTTGAGGTAAATCTTGCAATTTATGTATTGCTTTACTTGGTGTTAAATTAGTGGTTTGCACACCCGCATGATCACCTCACATGTTAGGGAAATAGATTTAAAATTAATCTAAGCTACCTGCAAAAAAATTTTGAAAATTAAAAAAGAAATGGTACCGAAAGGACATTAGAGAAATCTAGTATAACTAAATCCATGTACCCTTAGTCTCTAGTTTGCCGGAGTAAAATAATTATTCCATTATTTTACTTAGGTATCTAATCGACTTACCATAAACTGATTAGTGGTGACTCCTAGTTAATAATCTTTTGCATGCTAAATACTTAAACCCCGAAATTTAGGTCGCAACAACATGCAACGAAAAAAGTTAATCTACATGTGCACTATCAGAAAATAATTACTCCTCTAGGTGTCCACACTGCACGGTATCTTGTGAAAGCAAGTGAGAAACCCAAGACAAAGACCTCTCAGCAAGTTGTACATCGTACATTGCAGGATTAAGCAATAGGTAATTTCAGGCATACTTCTTGCCATATCATATAGACAATTTAAAAAGAGCTTGAATGAAAATTGATGTAGTAGTTATCCCACAGCATATACCATGTAAGAGTAAGGATATCAGAAAAAATGTTTAAAGGAGAAATTTACCTTTAGCTCAAGTTCATCATGAATTAACTTAAAAAAGATATTGGGCGTGTTTGGGAGAAGTTTTTCAAGTGGCTTTGGGCATCAAAAGCCCCTCGGCCAAAATGAAAGTGTTTTGAGTGTTTGAAGAATGCTGAGCTACTGCACCGGTGATTTCGTCATCATTATGTGGAAGGTGCCACTGCGTGCCACCTACGCAAATGCTTTGATTGAAATTTGAGGTCCAGCAAGACTTGAGTTGCTTTTCCATTAAATAAATGGAATCGTCGGGAAACGTAATGGAAAGGTGAAGGGAAGCGAGCAAGACACCATGAATTTGCTCCAATAAGATGCAAGAAACTTCCGGCGAGTTTTCGAGTGAGCTTCCTTGAAACCCTCATCACCTCCATGATGTGCTCACATTATTCGGTTTTATGGATGTGGGGACCCGAATGTTATTATACTCTCCGACATTCAAGAATGTACGAATGCTGTGGACCTTCCATGGGTTGTGCTCTTTGGGTGGGTTTGAAATTGGAATATGAAAGAAAATCAAAGATATATGCACATCTTTTTAATAAAAAACATGTCCGTTTTGACTAAAGTGATGGAATAATATTTGAAAGATATCTGGCTAGTCAAACTATATAGAAGGTGACACAAAGGTTAAATATATTTTGGGCGACGTATTAATTACATCAACATAGATTGCAAGTTCAATCACTTTTAAGAGTTTGCATAGTTGGTTGAAAAGTCAGATATTTTCATATCAAAACTGCTCTAAATCGAAAAGTGGTGTTTAAAGGACCTTCAAGTAATCAAGCAGTCGACTTTTTTGCCCAAACATTTTATATAAGCAATTGGCCTATATTATCCCCTCTCTCCCTCTCTACCCATTTGATTCTCTAGAGCTAGTTTCTGCTCGATCAAATTTCAATTTTCCTGGATGATGTGAGATTGGATACCGTGGAACAAGAAATCATTATTTAATTAAGAGTTTTGCTAACATAACATTATTCAGGTTAGGGTGAGAATAACAACTTGTTGTGAGCCCCAAATTCTTGAATGAAATGAACCCGATAATAATTTATAATTATTTGTTATTTGGCTTTTTGTGATCCAGAATAAATTCTTATTCTCATAGTAGATTAAAGACTGTCGCCCAATCTTTTCTTTTTAATTATAATTTCCGTGTTAACCGGAGTCCTTTCTAACATTTTTTAAGGTTGAAGCTTTTCTTTAAAACTACGGGCATTGTTCTTTTTAATCGCTAGCTCCAACTACAAGAAGCTTTGGAGAGCTTTCCTCCTCAATTGTTTTTTTTTCATTGTCCTTTATAATGTTAGAGAGATAATTATTAAATTATAATGCCATTAACTGTCAATGATGGTATGTGAGTTCCCTTTAATTAGGCCAGAAGAAAAGGTTATTCTCATGTGATTTTAGTAATTTCCCACTTATGAAGATGGTCATATTATTTAAGAGATTCATTTTGGTTAGTGAGATAGGTTTTTCATTACTCTTATTAACAAACACAAATAGGGTATAAAGAAATTAATGAAATGATTAACGCAACAATTGAGAGGGGGGCGAATCGATTGTTTTTAAGAATATTGGAAATTTTTCGTGGAAAACTTGTACAATAGTATGCTAGTGTAGGAGGGTGAATTGGTTATTTTAAGAAAATTGAATTTTTTTTTTTCAAGAAGAACATGTATCATGTATTCTGTAGGAGGAAAACTATCATGCAGATGCAGTACCTTGTATCCAAATGATGCTATTCCTACATAAAGTTGAGTGGATGATTCTACAAAACATGAGTACCTTTTTATAACACTATCCCTCACTCACTTCCTAGATTACAAAAGCACATACTTCTATGAAGAAATATGATTAGAATTACCCAACTTCTAGATACAAGAGCATATAGACTAAGACTGCGTTTGGCAGTCAAGATAAATTTAAGGTTATGATAAAATTTATCATATCCTGTATTTAGTGCCTACTTAAGACAATATAAAGTCGTATATAAGGGGATATAAATTGGATAAAATTATTTCGTGGGAGATAAGATAAAGATGGATATGATTTTTAACATTTATAATATGAAAGTTATTTTTCTAGAATAACGAGGCTTCTTCAATTAACAAAATTTAATTTATATTTCAATTATTAATATTTGAATTCTTATATAAGAAATTCACAATAACAAAAAATAAAAATTTATTTATTTAAATTTAATCTTATTTTATTTATATATTCAGATTTAATTCTATTTTATAATAAAAATTCAATATATGAATATAAATATTTATTTATATTTATTCCAAATTTTAGGTAGTTTAGTATTTTTGGTATATTAGTACAATTTACTCCTTAATAAAATTTTATTAGAGAATGATGGAAGGGTAAGAAAGAAATTAAAAAGAAATTAATAAGGAAAGAGAGGAAAATAAAATAAACAAGCAAATAAAAATAGAATAGGCAAGAGTGTTCTGAGAGATTTTTAACATTTTTGTTTGTAAAATTTTTGGTTTATTTATACTAATATGCCATTTATACCAAACAATATACATGATATGATGTGAATATATTCAATTTTATTACTCCAATTACAATTGATAGAATATAGCAAAACCCATGGATTTTATATTATATCATATCCAGTCCTATTTTGATTAAAAATCAAGACTATTAAATGTAGCTTAAGAGTGTTTCTAGCTTGAATCAACCTAAATTGACTCGAACCAAATTAATTACACCATGCAAGAGCTAGTTTAAGCCTAGCCCTTTGTCAAAATCTCTTCTTCTTTTTTTATAACAAAATTATTAGCTTAGTTTCGAAACCCCCGCATGCAGTTATCAAATAATTAGCATAATATTACCTAAGAAATTTACAAGATTTCTTTCATAAGAAGTGTGGCATCTAAATTTAGCAGCTCATAACTCTTTCCACATAAAAGGGGAATCTTTTGTTACAATAGAAGCAGAAGTGATGCGGATTAGAACTGTACATGAGATTTTCACCTCATACGGCTCCTCGTTCAATTCTTTCGAAGTCATTGGGTCCTTTTCCTCGTTCGAGAATCTCCTCCCTTCTTCCACTCCATCTCGAAGAGTAACTAGGACCGGTTGATAACCCACAGCAGAAGGCATTCTACCCAATAAGGCGGATACCGTTCCCGGTTCTCCTGTAGTTGGATCCTCCGGAACCACAAGAATCCTTAGTTAGAATGGGATTCCAACTCAGCACCCTTTGCGATTTTGAGAAGAGTTGCTCTTTGGACTTTCATCTTAAAATTATACACAGTTGTCCTTATTTTGGCAACTTTTTGATTCTGGACCCCTTGCGTCTATTGCTTTCAGCAAATTTTCTAGTGACTTCGCTAGGTCTTTTGAATATGAATATTTTTAAATATATTATATATAGAGAGAGAGACCTATTCATTCAAAATTACTGAGAACAAAATAATTTAATTGCATCAGAATACTAAAGCGAATTTGTGCATATTTGACTTTATCATTTTAATGCTAAACTCCATCACTGAATAAATGGAAAATAAGATAATCGGTCAAAACAAATCAAATCATGTGCTTTTCGAGCGATTGCAAGTTGAATCTCAAACGAGAGATCAGATTGGTCAATTTTTCGTGCAATTGTGAGTTTTATTTCTAGCATGAAATTGGACTATGAAAATTAGGAAATTATTCTACTTCACCCATACTTGAATTTTTTTTTTTTTATATGACAACACCGACAAAGATAATAAAAATCAATCAAATTAGATAACGAAGTATTCAAATTGACATCGCGCGAACTTAATTCAAATATCAATGTTCTAAATTTGAATCCGGATGATAGATACGGGAATCGCGGTGGTGGATCACAGTGGATCGATCACAGTGCTCCTGCTCAAAGATGGTGACCTCGACGTTGTGTGACTCACGGCTGTGGGGTGGTGCTACACGTGGCTCCTTAGCTTGGTGGGTGACGCGGAAGCATCAAACATAGCTCCATCGACCAACTCAAAACCATCGATGCTTATCCAAGCCAACAAAGAAATTGGGCATCATGTGCTTCGATGGATCATTTTAAATGAATAATATCAATTACTTATTGATACTTTGTGGTATGTCGATAACCATTGATGGGAGGCCGTTTTTGACATTTTGCATGACCAATTGGTGAAGTTTCAGTAGGATTATTTTCTGGTCAAGGGAGAAGCACAAATTTTGGAAGGCTTAAGGTTCAAGAATGCAAATTCCCGTGCTAATAAATGCATTTCCTAAGTTCCTAGGTGTCTTTATTGCTATGTAGTTTTCAAGAGTCAAAGGTCTAAGTTCCTAGGTCATTCAAGTCTATTTTTTTATATATCTTAATCTAAAATCCTCCTATGAACAAGGGAAAACAATCCAATGTAAGGACATACGAATTTGATGAATGAAAATTGTGAGATTTCCTCTACTTGAGTGAATTTCTTCGGAGCGTGGATAACTCTTTTCTGTCTCTTTATCCTTGGAGCGTAGATCACTCTTTGGTGGTGAGCCAAGAAAACCTTTATCATTGGCTGGTGGAATCTTTAGGCTTTAGTGGTGAGCTTCTCATATCCTAAAGTCCTTTATCCTTAGCTGGTGGAAGCTTTAGGCCTTGGTGGTGAACTTCATAGATCTCGATCCTCATCTTCGGTTGGTGGCATGGCCTTTATACCTCGGAAGAAGATCGTTCTATCTTTTCTTATTCCTCTTTATTTCTTTCCCGTATACATTACTCCATACACTTAACCAGAAAAATCCCAAAAGAAAAAAATTTCGTTCTGGAATCACTCACTACATCACGAATCAAAAGATTAGTATCAGAGCTCAAGGTTCAACTCATTTGGGTGATTCATTTCTTTCTTCTATTACAAATTCCTTATGGCTAATCAAGTTCCAAGAGACTTGACTTTGGAGGGAGCACACAATGAAAGGCAAGATCGCACAATCCAAAATCTTCAATAACAAATGGAGCGAGTCCTCAATCTTCTAGAGAATCTGGCGAGACATGGATAACCAGCAAGCCGTCCCAATGAGCGACATCGGCGTGACGATTTTGAATCTTGTCAAAGTTCTAATGGCGATTCCAATTCCACTGGAGACAACTCTAGTGATTCTGAATATCAAATTCGAAGACGAAGAGGGAGGCATAAGGAGAATGAAAGAGACATTAAAGTGGAGGTCCCTAAGTTCGACGGTAATTCAATCCCGACGACTTTGTGGATTGGCTACACATAATCGAACAATTTTTGACTTCAAGTCCTATTCAGATGAGAAGAAAGGTAAGGTTGTTGTCCTAAAGCTGACAAAATATGCTTCTCTATGGTGAGAGAATCTAAAGCATCAATGAGCAAGAGAATGAAAAGGTTGAATCAAGTCTTGCGAAAAACTCATGAAGTTGATGAAGAAGAAGTTCTTGCCCAACACCTATAAGCAAGATTTGTTTCTCAAACTAAATTTCCTAAGACAAGAAGGGATGAGTGTTGAAGAATACATTCGTGAGTTTGAACAACTCAAAATGAGGTGTGAAGTTCCAGAAGTTTCTGAGCAAACCATCACTCGTTTCCTTGGCGGCATGAATCGAGAAATTGCTTATATGGTTGAACTTCAACCTTATTGGTCCTTTGAAGACGTATGCAAGTTAGCCATAAAAGTTTAAAAACAATTGAAGAGCAAGAGGTTTTCCTCCAAAACCTCAACAAAGGCAACATCCTATTTTAAGGGCGCTTCCTCAAGCAAGGGCGAGAGTACGTCAACAAAAGACAAAGGCAAGGGAAAAAATGCAGAGCCTTCCAAAGAAGTCCAAGAGAAGCCTGAAGGCGATACAAGGAACTTCGCCTGTCATAATACTCACGATACCATGACTGGTACTTGTGGGGCCTCCGGGCGTCCTTACCCACATCAACCCAGACGATTGACTGAACCAGGACGTACTCCAGTCCTTTAGGGTGAGGATGAATCGGAAAGTGGGTTTCTATCTTGGTGACTTCCCCAGGTATACCAAAATGCCTAGGAGGACAAGGAGGTGGAGGTGCTGCTACCTAGGGGCCTGAAATGATATCCCACAACTGGGATGAAACTACGTCTCAGCAAGTTTTACCCCTTAAGACTCGATTAGTAAACCAATACACCATCTCGGTTGCCTATGCACTCACAGGTCAAAGGACTTACCTTGACCTCAAATTCCACCTGTATATTAGCACAGTTCAAATAGGCACCCAAGTAAATCGCATCATCGATCAATCGACCTAGTCGATTACATGTCAGCATGAACCTTCCCCGATCATCTCAACCCATACTATGCATTTTACAAGATAGTATACTTAGTCACCGAGCCATGTGCATTGTCTAAAGCACCGTTTTTGCCAAAGTGATGTACTTAACCACCAAGCCACATGCATTCTCTCAAGTGTCTTATATGCCAAGGCGACGTACTAATCACCGAGCCCCGTGCATTCTCTAAGGTGACTTATTCACCAATGTGATGTATCAATTACCGAGCCACGTGCACTTTCTAAGGCACCGTTTTCGCCAAGGTAGCGTACTAAATACCAAGCCACGTGCTTTTCCAGGTGATGTATATACTCTACTACTCATGTGAATTCTCTAAGGTGACTTATTAAACAAGGCGACCTATTTGGTCACCAAGCCACGTCTCACCACTTTCTTTCTCACCCCTTTACACGGCTTATTTAAATATCAAAGGTGTTGTAGACCCACGCTCGGTCATTTCAAAATCAATTACTGAAATTGAACAACTTAAGAATAAAATCTTAAAATTCACAATTAATTCAATTCAGCACAAAATAAAGCTCAATGAAATAAATGGATTGCACCACAACAATCAACATAAAATTAGGTTAGTCGGCTTTATCCTGACTAATTTTCGAAAAATAAATGATTAATTAATTAATTTCAAAAATTATTAAATAAATACAATAAATTTAATTTATGCCTATAATGCCTAATTGAAAGCCGAGATGAACCGAGAAAAATCCCGAGGTTTGTTCAATAAGTACTATAAGCTCTCTACTTGCTAATAACTAAATCTAACCACCTAACATGCATCATTAAGTCACTAATTTAATTATTATAAACTAACATAAACGCTTAAACATGCTTAATTAACACTAATCAACCCTTAAGCATCATTAACAAACTAAGCATGGATTAGTGAGCTAAACTCACTTGATTAAAAGCAGAGACCGGATCACCGTGACGGCAGCGCGACGGCAACCGAACTTGGGCTCACGACAACACCGGCGGGCTTTGACCGGGCCCAAAGGCCTTGCAAGCCCACAGAAAATTACTGGGCTTGAACTTGGCTGCGGTTGGGCCTTCTTCGTGGGCTGGACTTCGTGGGCTGACCTACTAGATTTTTTGGCCTAGCTAGACTGAAATTTGCTGGGCTTGAAGACTGTTGGATTGGGCCAGCTTGTTGCTGCTGGAAGCTGGGCTGAAGACGTGCGGAATGGGGCTGCTTCGCATGAGCTTGTCCACGAAGACACAGCTTCGGTGGAGAAGACGCGCTGGAGATGTGGGCTGACTGAGGAAACACGGACATGTGGGCAGAGGAAAACGTGAGCTGCTGTCTTCACTAGAAACGCGAATGGCTTGAAGACGAGTGGATAGAGAGACGATTCGTGGACTTGCTGTTGGATGCGTGCAGCTGGAGCTTCGTTGGGCGTTGCCGGGGTCAGCAAACCGACTGGAGAAGCAGTTTCATTTGACCAGTGGGGACGCGTGGATGGTGAGGGAATGTGGAGGACGTGCGGCTAAGTCTTCAGTGGAGAGCTGCTCTGGGAAGTTTGTCGACGTGGAGAGGACGGTGGTCAACAATTCCGCCAAGAGACCAAATATGGTGGAGAGCAGGTGTAGGGGAAGTCGCGCAGCAGACTGGGGAATTGGAGATGGATTGAGCTGCTTCGCTAGTCCAGTGGGTTGGGGTTGTATGAAGAGAGAGAGACGAGCAGGTGGACATGGGATTTCGTTGGAGCAAAAAGGCAGATGGAGAGAGAGGGCCTTGGATGGTGGAAATGAGAGAAAGAGAGAGAGAGAGAGAGAGAGGATAGAGATGAGAGGGGTGGGCCACCTTGGTCATTTTCTTCCACACTTGCTCCCCAAGATTCAGCCTAGGCCATGCACACATACTTGGCTGCCATGGAGCCACCAAAGCTCACTCTAGGACATGTGAGATGGTCCAAAATTGCTAGGGTATGGGGGAGCTATGATATTGGCACTCATCTCTCTCAATTATACACCATTCTTCACTTGATTAAATCTTAGTTGGCTTCAATAAAATCAGACAATCCACCATAGATCATCTTGGCATTTTCCCTCACCCCTGGATCCATCTTGCTTCCTAATTTTGCACTAAACATAATTCCCGGCTTTTACGTAAAAACATCCTTTGTAAACTTTTTAAAAAGTACGGTTGTCGAAAAATTTTAAAGATTGAGTTGATCTTTCATAATTTATTGTGGCTTGTCATAGAACCTTCAATTTTTGAAATCGGACTTGAATTGGCGGTTAATTTCCATTCGGCGCATTTTTAGCGTGACCTAAATTACCGGATAATTTTCAGAACTTTTTAGGGCGAATGACCCGTGGTCGGTTTTTTTCAAGCCACACTGAACCCACTTGACAAATTGACGACTCTCAATTGTTGTGAAAATCTTGAAGATTCAATTACAGACACAATGTACCAAAACGACAAAAGAATTAGCGTAGGGCCGGTCGACGAGAATTTTCCAATTTAGTAGAATCACCCACGATTGGCCACACGTCTCAGTCGAATAAACCTATCTCTGATTTCAAATCGATTTTTAATTGTGTCATAATGGTCTCTAAAGATGAGCATGATCGAAAAACCAATTCCTGGTCGAATTCTCAAGTCTATTTGCTTTTCGTTTCTGAATCTTCCGAAATTGATTTTCCGTAAAATCTCGAGCTCACCGAAAATTTCTTGAAAGATGAGACGACGTTCCTAAAATAAATCGTGACATGACAGAACTTTTAATTTCCAAAATCAAGTTCAATTTCGTGGTTAATTTCAACCGAATGCGATTTTAGTATAACCTAACCTACCAGGTAGCTTTTGAAATTTTTAGCGCATTTGACCCGTGGTCAATTATTTTCGAGCCACAATGTATATCTTTGACTTATAGGCGACTTTCGGTTGTCATGAAAATCTCGAGATTTTGACAGAAAAATCAGTTTAGCACCGTTCGACGAGAATTTTACAATTAGGTGGAATCACCCACACTTTAATTACATGCCTTCGTCAGATCGACCTATCACCAGTCTCTGATCGATTTTGGCAGTGTCGTATTGGCCCTTGCATGGTCAAATAATCGATTTTTGGTTGAATTTTCAAGTCTGTTGCGTTTAGATTCCTTAATGGCTTCACCTGATAGACTAGTTACTCATGAGTGGCCAACTCATAGAAAAAAGGCCATAAACATGTCGATGAAAAACTCATTTCATTTCATCGAAATAGGATTGAAAATCAGAATGTCACACTACAATTCAAGCAACCAAGAGCTACTAAAATTTCTTGTGACAACAACTTAGCAATCAAACTTTCCAAGAATCATGTGCTATATGGAAGAAGCAAGCACATTGATATGAAGTTTTATTTCTTAAGAGATCTTAGCAATGATGGAACAATTGATCTATTCTACTGCAGGAGTGTTGATATATTCACCAAGGCCCTCAAGATGGAGTCATTTGTGAAGCTCAGAAAGTTACTAGGTGTTTGCACGCTGAAAATAGTCAAAGCGTTAAACTAAATGTTAATAAACATCAGTTTAAGGAAGGGATTATAGAAGTAATAATTGTTTTTTTTCTACACGTTTTGCTGATTTGGTTTTTCAATTATTGGAGTTAGTGGAGTCACGTTTAGCCAATTTGTGTGTTAGTTGTCCCAGTTTTTAGGTGTTAAATGCTTTATGCAGAACATGGGTAGTTATGGTAGTTATGGACCTAATTTTAATGGTGTTTTTACGTTATGTATTTGTCTCTTGTAAAAAGACTTTGTTGTTCAGAACGAAAGATGAAGTTTTAGTTTCATCTCTCCTTCTTTTAGCAATTTTATAGGAGTACTCCTTTTCTCATGCACTCCTCGCTCGTTCATCTCTAGTTCCCTCGCCTCTCCACGCACGACAGCGCATCATCTCATCAGGTTCTCGTGGTGACGTCACGATCGCGGAGGGGCTCTCCCGTTTATGCGTGTGTTGCGTGAGCGAGTACTCAGTGTGTGAGCGTTTGTGCAAAGAAGGGAATGAAGTGGGCTGGGCCTTGGTCCATTTAATTTGGATGGGCTTATGAAAATAATAAAAAAGAAATAAAAGAGATGGGACAAGGAAAATGAACTGGGCGCATGTGCTAAAAGAAATAAAGGAAATTAAAGAAAGGGGCTGGCCATGTGGGCTTGACAGGCCCGAAATTTGCTAAAAGAGAATGGTCTATGACTTTTATTACTATTTTTTATCTCTCTTTTATTTTATTTAAAAAAAAAATATATATATATATATATGTTGATGAATGGTTATACAACGGCGGTCCTTTATAATTTTTTATTTTTTTATTTTTTTATTTTTTTCGAAATAAATGGAAAATTAGAACCTTGACAAAAATTCGAGTGTAACAAACCATTCTTGAGATCGAAGAAGGAAAGAAGTGATGGGCTGGGCCGTTCTTCCATTTAATTTGGATGGGCTTATGAAAACAATAAAAAAGAAATAAAAGAGATGGGCCAAGGAAAATGAGTCTGGCACATGGGCTAAAAGAAATAAGAAACAGGGGCTGGCCACATGGGCTTGACAGGCCTAATTTGCTAAAGAGAATGGTTTGCGAATTTTTATTACCATTTTTTTCTCTTTTTCTTAATCTCTTTTTTAATTTACTTTTTTTACATTTTATGTATATATTTTCTGCTTTTCATCTTTTTATAATTTTTTGTTTTTGTGAAATAAATGGATAGTTAGATTGTCAACAAAAATTTGGATGTCAACAACAATGTTCATTCATGAAATGTGAGTTGTTTAAACGAAATTGAGGTTGATTCGCAGCAAGTAATGCTGAGTTAAAGTCTTGTAAACTGCATTTTGGCCGAGAATCACATTCTAGTATGGATCCCACATACCCTACGGCATATCAGTTGTTCGATAAAAAGCCCCACTGAAGAGTCGAGTTTGATCTAGGAATTCGGTATTTGGAATCACGTTTTTATGCTTGATTTGTGCCGATATAGTGGAGTCAACACAAAATTTATGTCTTTCTTGTGTTTTTATGGCATTTGCAACCTGATTTGTGCTGATATAGTGGAGTCAACATGGAATCTATGTCTTTCTTGTGTTTCTATGGCATTTGCATCCTGATTCAACCATGGACAAACGTCCACATCGGAATGTCGCTTCTTCACCAACAAGGCCCACGGCTAAAGGCCCACGGCTAAAAGCCGTCACTGTTAGCTTTCTATGTCCATCTCTCTTTTAGTCTCATCTAAGCTAAGGAATAACTAAAATCTATTCTAACTTACGAAATTTCTTAAGTTTCTACGTTATCCTAAACGTGCAATTATAACTGGAAAGCTAATCTAACGTGAAATGTAATTTGACCTATTATGCAACGCTATATATATTATGCAACGCAATATGTTTTTAGAAGCCCACTAAAAATCAACACAAGCAATATAATCGACCATAAAAAGCACATAATTTTCCCCAAATCAAGATGAAAAATAAAAATAAAAATAAAAATAAAATTGATAAAACGTCTCACAACTCAATATTCTTGATTATTAAGATTTTTTTAACACGAACTTCACCTAATCAAGATATGCCTAATATCATGTTAGCACTAGTGTCATGACTCAACCCCTTCATACTAGGGTAGGAATAGGTTTTAAAGTATCATCAACTTCAAACCAACGGCCTTCCATTAACTTGGACTCTACCAAGCCCATATTTCGCGCAATATTGAATATTAAAAATTTTAATTGATTAAGCCTATGAAAATATTAACAAATGAGTCATCACTGGCCTTTTTAGAATTGGCTAAAAAGCCAATAAGATACGAGAGAATTTCTTATTATTGACGCAATTTCTAGACTTTGGAACTTAATTACGTTAATCCTAACATTAACTCTCTTCTAGTGCCTAACTTCATGCTAGCTAATGCCATAGCATCCCATCAAAAAATCTAAGATTCATCCTAACCATTTTTCGCGACCTAAAATTTCTAAGTGCACCACTTAGAGTTTAGGTTAATGGACTACTAAGTCTTAAACTTAGCTCGGGCTCTCCCAAGCCCATATTAATTCGCGACTTAGGTTCAAGTGTTTTAACATGCAAATTGATTTTATCTAAGAGTCGCCACTAATCAGTTTATGATAGGTCGATTAGACACCTAAGTAAAATAATTTGAGGATTATTTTACTCTTACGAACCAAAGACTATGAATACGGAGACTTGGTTACACTAGATTTCTCTAATGTCCTTTCAGTATAATTTCTTTTCTTTTTTTTAAATGTCTTTGCAAGCAGCTTTGATTTATTTTAACATAAATTACTATTATACAAATATGGTGACCACACGGATGCTCAATCATTATTAAACATTCAATAAATAAAAAATTTGCATCACACAAAGCAAACAATTTTTTTTTTTTGGGTTTTCTTGAAATTAGAATTCTTTTTATAAAAAAAATGCATTTTTAACTACATGACCTAATTTTACTAATAAACAAATTCTAATTAAATGATCCTATTATGCAAACTAGTTAACATGCACCTAGTATTTTGTATTTTTTTATTGAAATTCGGAATTAATAAAAACCCTAATTAAACTATCTAAAAGAGAATAATTTTCTAATTTATTTTAGGGATTAATTTGACTTAAACCTTATCATATCTTAGAAAACTATTTTTGAAAAAAATGAGATAATGAAAATGTGCCAACATTATCTAAACCCTATTTATAAAAAGTTATTTAGGTCAAACCCTAACCTATTTCAAAAAAAAAATTATCTAAAAATGATATTCTAAAAAATGTAATCCTAAAAATAAATTCTAATTTACTAACCTACATGTCTAATTTACTAAACCAATATGCTCATGCAAGATTTTGATTTTTGATTTCTTAGTGTTTTTTTTTTAAAGACAAGCAAGATTATATCTAAAATAATAAAGAAGGATTAAAATAATCGAAAAAATAACTTGTTATCTCACAAGTCAAATTAACAATTACTCTAACCCTAAATTTCACGACAAATAGTTCAAAATAATTAAAACTCTTATCCGAAATCTTACGAATCAAATTAATAATTATATTGATTTAATAATTAAAATACCATCAATAAACCCCAAAAATTAATATCATTAAAAAATGATCTAACATCTTACGGATCAAATTAGTAATTACAATAATTTTGGGGAAAACCCTGCGGATAATGCCTACAAGATTTTATGAATATTTACATCTAATATTGCAATTTACATAACTAAACTTAAAGATGCTATCAAATAAAATAAAATAAAAAATAAAAATAAAAAATAAACCAAACTACCTAAAGGAGGGGACTTTCAGCAGCATGCAGTGTTGGTGGGCGGCAACGGTGATCAAGGGCGTTGCGGGCTGCTGGGCGTCAGGCTCCGGCGCAGGGGATGGCGGACAAGGGCAAAGCAGCAACGGTGAGTCGCGGGCCGGCGCGGGTCGCAGGTGAGGCGGGGTGCGCCGGTGTTCGATCTGAGGACACGATCGTCAAGTGTGGAGGAGTCGGGGTCGTTGGGTGCTCACAGCAGAGGTGTGATGTCCGGCGCAGCGTCGGACGGAGCAGGGACTATGGCACGGCGTCACGGAGATCGGACGTGATCTAGGCTGCTAGTTGCACAGAGGTGCGGACGCGGCTTCGGCTGTGGGAGAGGCTTCGGCAAAGTGGCGAGTTGCTGACTTCGGGTGCAAGTGGGCAAGCAGAGGCGGCGCAGTGACGCTAGTGGCTTGCTGCAGTCGTCGGGCGGGCGGAGATGGAGCAGTGGTGGCCGAGAACGGTGGGCAGCTACGATATTGACACTCGTGGGTCACGGGCGGAAACGAAGCTGAGGCGTTGGTGGTGCGATGTCTGCAGTGCGTTGCTGGTGCGGCTGTCGATGTTGGGTGGTGCTGGAGCAACGGCGGCCGGCGCGAGGATGAGAGGCAGAGGCGCGGCGAAGGTCCGGCTGCGAGCACTGGCGACGCAGTTGGCGTAGGAGCTCGCGGACGGTAGCCGGCAAGGAGGGGCGAAGACGCCCACGCGAGGAAGATGAACTGTGTGCTGCTTTTTCCTTTTTTCTTTTTTTTTTTCTTTCTTCTCTCTTCTATCTATTCACACGTCTCTCTCACTGTACTCTCCCTTCCCTCACGTCTTCTCTCCACCCCTTTCTTTCAACTTTCTCACTTTTGTTTTGACTTTTAAACCTAAAGAGAAACCCAAGGAAAATGGACTCAACGAAAGAAAGAAATTTTTCTCTCGATTTCTTCTCTGAATTTTTTCGAATCCGCTCTCCCCTGGTCATGAAAAATTGTGGCTCTTTTTATAGTGATTTCCAAACGGTCATTTTTATAGCAAATTTTGAATTTTCAAATCTTATTGCGTTAAATCGAGCCGAAATCGAACGTGATTTTGTCAATTTCGATTTTCTTGATTTCTTTCATTTTATAAAAATCCTTATCCTTTATTCACTTCATTTTTAAATTTCGTATGCATTTAACAAAATCTGAATATTCATCAAAATTTCAAATTTCCATGCATAATCAATCAAATCAATTTTCCCCAATTTTTTTTCATTTTTTCCTTTTATTTATTATAATGCAATTTTTATTTTCTTTGTTTTCCTAGATTCGCCAAAATTAGGTGTCAACAGCTATCCTTCTTTGAAAGTGAACTCGTAGAGGTTGCCTTCAAAGACAAGTTGAGACCTAAATTTTGATTATACACATGCACTGAATGACCCTTTCTTTTTCTTTTTCTTTTTTTGAAAAATTAATCTCATTATAAAATGCAATTTATATGATGCATGGAAATGCTAAGGAGAGAACATACCTGTAGTTACTTAACAATCAATATGGTAGGGCATCTCGAGGTACAAGATAAATCTTCATTTACTCCACAAGTACCCGATCTTCACTTAGGTTCCTTGAATAGTCTAATGTTTATCGAAATACCTAGATTTTAGACTAAGGTATGATGAAAAAAGATCGAAAAACATTCATATCCAAAATGAAATGCTTAACAAAAACAAGTATGACATCCAGATCTAGACTGAGATGTTAAGATTTTAGAATTCGAAATACCTAGATTCAAACTAAGATATAACGAGAAAGATCGAAAAACATTCACATCCAAAGTGAAATGTTCAACAAAAAGAATTAAGACATCTAGATCCAGACTGAGATGTCAATATTTTAGAATTCGAAATACCTAGATCCAAACTAAGGCATAACGAAAAAAAAAATCGGAAAACATTCACATTTAGAGTGAAATGTTTAAATGAAAATAATTTAGACATTCAGATTCAAACAGAGATGTCAAGATTTTAGGGCTTGAAATACTTAGATCCAAACTAAGGTATAACAAGAAAGATCAAAAAACATTCACATCCATAGTGAAATGCTCAACGAATAGGACATCTAGATCCAAATTGAGAAGTCAAGATTTTAGGACTTGAAATACTTAGATCCAAACTAAGGTATAACAAGAAAGATCGAAAAACATTCACATTCAGAGTGAAATATTCGACGAATAAAACATCCAGGTCCAAACTAAGATGTCAAGATTTTAGAACTTGAAATACCTAGATCCAAACTAAGGTATAACAAGAAAGATCGAAAAACATTCACATCCAAAGTGAAATGTTTGACGAATAGGACATCCAGGTCCAAACTGAGATGTCAAGATTTTAGAATTCGAAATACCTAAATCCAAATTAAGGCATCTGTTCGTAAATTCTAAACACGAGTGCACGTATCGAACAAGTAATATATAATGAGATAAAGTATCGTCCCACGGAGATCGATGATTAATAAACCAATTAAATACTAAAATAGAGTAATTCTAAAATTTATCTAACAAATCAAAATATAATTAAGAATAAATTAAAAACGAAATTTGTAGACTAAATGCAGTAAATCGATCGAGATAAATATGTTAGAGCATCCGATTTCACCATAACCACTAGATATGAATTTTATATTATTGTGAATACAAGAACGATATCAAACATGTGATAGCGGAATTTCCTAATCTATTTACTATCCTATTTCTAGGTATAGCAAACCTACTCAGCTTATTAATCCACTATATCTCTATGTGAATTAAAATAAACATGAGTGCATTAAAAATTATGAATATTCCCGGTTTACAATGAGTTTTTTGAATCACTTTATCACCGAAAGCTACACAAATAACGCGGTATATTTCTATCAACGTTTAATTCATGGTTATATATTATAATGGGCAATTGCATATTATCACTTCTCAGTCTCAAACATGCACATCAGATCATTTAAGTGGTGGTCGAGTCACTCAAAAGCATTAAGCACAATAATATATAACTCACATGAATGAAATCAATTATAAAACATAAAAATCATGAAATTCACATCATCATGGTTAGGCTACATCGTAGCCTAACAAAAAAAATCAGAATATAGTAGAATAAGAAATAAAAATAAAAATATAGATCAAACCCAAAGATCTTGAATCAAAGGACAAGAATTCTGTCACCACTTTTGTCTTCTCTTCAAAATACTTGAAAAACTCTCGAAAGAATGAAAAACGATCTAACACCCCCAAAAAAACCTAGCTGCTCTCTCTTCCTATTTATAGGAAATGTAAAATATATATCTCCCAATGCTTGCAGATAACATTAGGGAACAAAATCAAGAATTTCCTGATTTGATATCCATCTTCTACTGCTGCTTTTATTTGAATTCCTAATAATTGCCTTTTTTTTCCTTATCTTCTCAATATCTCATTATTCTGCATAAACAAGAAAAATTTAAATAATCAGAAAGAAATCCAAATATTTTCTCATAGATAATGCATTAATTGTTGCCTAAAATAGGTAAAATAACTCTATTTTTATAGAGTTATCAAACCCCAAACTTAACATTTTGCTAGTCCTCGAGCAAAAGTAAGACATAACACATACTCAACCTAGCAACCTTCTCCATGACATCTTTCCATAATTGCTCAAATTCACAATTTAAAGAAAAACACAAATTTCATCCAAACATTGAAATCGATTTATAAGTTAAGATCAATTCTAACTATATGATCCAAGTGTGTGTGTGAGAGTCCTCATCTTTTTCGAATTATATGCAATCCAAAAAAATTCACATTAACATGCAACCTCTCAAAAATTCTCAATAATTATAACCAAATCTCATAGGTTTGCTTTTCATTCCTCTCTCCATTAATGTAAGCTAATTATCCAACTAAAAATCAATAGGACTTTTCTCGGGTTGTAATGTAAGGCTTGGCTAAAGGTGAGATAACGGGAATTTTAAGCTCAAATCACTCATCAACACGTTGATTTCTAGGATCTAATTAGAGCCAATGTCACTGTCCAATTTCACTCCTTCAAGATAATTTTTCTGCCACCATATATCATCATTCTCTTCTTCTTCTTCTTTTTCCTTCTTTCTTTCTTTTTTCTTTTTTTGAATTGCTTTATGGTGGAGTTTCTCCCAAAGTCCCTCCTAATATAACATGAAAATTTCCAACCCATTGAGTATCCAAAAGGCTCACTCAATTGAAATTTAGATAGGGAACCATAAAAGCAATTTTTTTTTTTTTTACAATACATCCCGAACAACCACTGCAATCACTTTTTTTTTTCTTCTTTTTACTCCATCATTCCTCCTGAATTTCTATCAAGCTCAAATAATTTTTTTTTTATCCCAAAAGAAAATCAACGTGTTCATAGGGCATGGGATAAGGATATAATTTGATCACGGCTAGGCTAAACATATATGGGTGCCAATGAAAATTTTGGTAATAATTAAGGCTCAACGGGGTGACTAGGGATAAATAAATAGGGTTGGCTTGAAAGGCTCAATCGATCCAAAAACTGCCTATATCATTTTCTTAATTAGATTTAGCTTAGGATTTCGCCTCAAGAGAAAATTAAACAAATTCTAAGATTTGGGTGAAATCTAAGAAAATCACATATTTCACATGAATGTTATCTAGATTTACACATAATTCAAAAAGTAAGGACTTTTAGTGCTCAGTAAGTGGATCAACATAATCAGAATTAAGATTAACTCACACATCAATTGTAAGTTTCAATAAAATTTAAATTTTCCTAAGAATCATAAAAATTCACAACCAGGAAAGCAATAAAAAATTATCCAAAAATTTGTCCCCCCCAAACTTGAATGAAGCGGTATCCTCAATGCGAAAAATAGAATAGGAAGAAGAAAACTTCCCTGGTTGTAGGATAAGTCCATAGATGACCGTGATGATTAAACTCTTGAAAGGTGCTCCCTAAAAATTAACCTGGATAAAACAGAAAAGTTAATCTTTTTTTTTTTTTTTTTTTGGCAAAACATAAAATTAAAAATAAATAAAAACATAATTAAAATGCTTGGGTTGCCTCCCAAGAAGCGCTTACTTTATAGTTTTCAGCCAAACTATCTCAGATGTTGCTATTCTGAAGGATGAAGTTCAATGGTGGTTTTCTGCTTGTTGTAACCACCTTCAAAGTAGGGCTTCAAACGTTGACCATTCACTTTGAATGTGCCCTCAGTGTCATGCGCAACTTCAATTGTTCCATATGGCAATACCTGTGTAACTGTAAAAGGACCAGACCATCTAGACCGTAACTTTCCTGGAAAAAGTTTAAGACGAGAGTTATAGAGTAAGACTTTTTGACCAATTTTAAACTCTCTTCTAAATATGTGCTTGTCATGCCATCTCTTTGTACGCTCCTTGTACAACTTAGAATTTTCATAGGCCTCATTGCGAAATTCCTCCAATTCATTCGATTGCAATAATCTTTCTTCACTTGCGGGACGCATATCAAAATTCAGAAATTTCAACGCCCAATATGCTTTATGCTCTAATTCCACTGGTAAGTGACAAGCCTTTCAAACACTAGCCTAAAAGGAGACATCCCAATTGGAGTTTTGAACGATGTCCTATAGGCCCAAAGTGCATCATCAAGTTTTATTGACCAATCTTTCCTAGAGGCATTCACTGTTTTTTCCTAAAATTCTCTTGATTTCCTTATTTGAAATCTCTACTTGACCACTAGTCTGAGGATGATAAGGGGTTGCAACCTTATGTGTGACTCCGTACTTACTCAAAAGTGCTTCAAACTGTTTGTTGTAAAATTGTGTCCCCTTATCACTTATGATTGCTTTAGGAGTGCCGAATCGGGTAAAAATATTTTTCTTCAAAAATTTCACCACAACCTTAGCATTATTTGTTGGCAATGCTACAGCTTCTACCCACTTAGACACATACTCTATAGCCACTAAAATGTATAAATTTCCATAAGAAGGTGTAAAGGGTCCCATGAAATCAATACCCCAAACATCAAATAATTCACACACAATAATGTTGTTTAAAGGCATCTCATTTTTTCTTGAAATATTTACAGTTCTTTGACACCTATCACATGAAGCTACATAGGAGTATGCATCTTTAAAAAGTGTAGGCCAATAAAATCCATATTGTAAAATCTTAGCTGCAGTTTTTTGTTGCACCAAAATGGCCACTTGTCTCTCCATCATGACAATGATGTAGAATGTTTGCCTTTTCTTTATCTAGAACACATCTCCTTATGACTTGATTTGCACATACTTTAAACAAGAAAGGTTCTTCCCAAAAATAATTTTTAACATCAGAAAAGAATTTTTTCTTATGTTGATATGATAATTTAGAAGGAAGAACATTACTAACCAAATAATTTACAAAATCAGCATACCAAGGAATTGACTTGATGGAAAAAATTTTCTCATCAGGAAACTCTTCCAAAATTGGTCTTACCTCTTCCTTTGAATTTGAAATTCTTGATAAGTGATCTGCAATTAGATTTTCAATCCCCTTCTTATCTTTGATTTCGAAATCAAATTCTTGCAGCAATAGAATCCACCTGATCAACCTGGATTTTGATTCTTTCTTTTCAAGCAGATACTTAAGAGCAGAGTGGTCAGAATAAACTATAACTTTTGAGCCAATTAAAAAAGAACGAAATTTATCAAAAGCAAATACTACTGCTAGAAATTCTTTTTCTGTTGTTGAATAATTCAATTGTGCACCTGACAAGGTTCGACTGGCATAGTATATGGTTTGAAAAATTTTATTCTTCCTTTGTCCCAAAACAGCTCCTACTGCAGAATCGCTAGCATCACACATCAATTTAAAAGGTAAATCCCAATTTGGTGCTGCCATAATTGGTGTTGATATTAACTTCTCCTTTAAAGTGTTAAAAGCCTGCATGCATTCAATAGAAAAATTAAAAGGAGCATCTTTTTCCAAAAGATTAGAAAGAGGTTTAGCAATTTTTGAAAAGTCTTTTATAAATCGCCTGTAAAATCTTGCATGCCCCAAAAATCCTCTGACAAGTTTCACAGATGTTGGCGGAGGTAATTTTGCAATGACTTCCACTTTGGCTTGATCGACTTCTATTCCATTTCGAGAAATTTTATGCCCGAGCACTATTCCTTCTTGCACCATAAAGTGACACTTCTCCCAATTCAAAACAAGGTTAGTCTCCTCACATCTTTGTAACACTAAGGCCAAATTATTTAAACAAGAATCAAATGATAGGCCAAAAACGGAAAAATCATCCATGAAAATCTCAATATATTTTTCAACCATATCAGAGAAAATAGCCATCATGCATCTTTGAAAAGTAGCTGGTGCATTACAAATACCAAAGGTCATTCTTCTAAAAGAAAAAGTACCATAAGGACAAGTAAAAGTAGTTTTCTCTTGATCTTCTGGTGCAATAGGAATCTGATTATACCCTGAATATCCATCCAGAAAGCAATAAAATCCATGCCCTGCAAGTCTTTCTAACATCTTATCAATAAATGGTAAAGGAAAGTGATCTTTTCTAGTGGCATCATTCAATTTTCTGTAATCCATACACACACACACCACCCAATAACTGTTCTAGTTGGAATCAATTCATTATTGTCATTTTTCTGAACAGTCATACCACCTTTCTTTGGCACAACTTGTACAGGACTTACCCAAGAACTATCAGAGATAGGATAGATGATACCTGCATCAAGTAGCTTAATTACCTCGGCTTTCACTACTTCTTGCATCTTTGGGTTCAAACGCCTCTGAGGTTGGATAGTGGGTTTATATTGCTCATCCATCAAAATTTTGTGTATGCAAATTGAAGGACTAATTCCCTTGATATCAGCTATTTTCCATCCAATTGCACATTTATGCTCTCTTAATACTCGAGCAATTTCTCCTCCATCAAATCTGTCAAAGAAGAAGATATAATTACCGGTAAAGAAGAAACTCCATCTAAATAAGCATATTTCAAATGAGAAGGTAATGGTTTGAGTTCAAGAATTGGAGGCTCTTCAATTGATGGTTTAGGCTTTGTAATGTGTTCTCCCAACTCTTCAAATTTAATTGCCTTTTGCCTTGAATATGGTGGAATTGCCTCCATGAAATTTGCGTACTCCTTTGTCTCCTCATTCTGAATATCTTTGTCCCTTAGTTGAATCGGACATGCTTCAAGTGGATCTTCAAAAATATTTTCCTGAAAAACCTTATTCACCAACTTGTCAACCTGTCTCAACTCTAAAACAAGAATTATCATCGATGGATATTTCATTGCTTTAAAAACATTAAATGAAACAAGATCATCTTGAACTCTAAGGATCAACTTCCCATGTTGTACATCAATAAGAGCTCTTCCTGTTGCTAGAAAAGGTCGACCTAAGATAAGTGGTACCTCAAAATCTTCCTCCATGTCAAGAACTATGAAATCTGCAGGAAAGATAAATTTGTCAACTTTTACCAAAACATCTTCTACAATACCTCTCGGATATTTAATTGATCGATCAGCCAGTTGAAGTGACACTGTGGTTGCTTTTACCTCGCCCAATCCTAATTTCTTGAAAACAGAATAAGGCATCAGATTAATACTTGCACCTAAATCACATAATGCTTTTTCGAAGTAAGAATCCCCAATAGTGCAAGGAATAGTAAAACTCCATGGATCTTTTAATTTCGGAGGCAATTTGTTTTGTAGGATGGCTGAACACTCCTCATTTAACTTCATAGTTTCATAATCCTCCAGTTTCCTTTTGTTTGCCAAAATCTCCTTCAAAATTTTTGCATAACTAGGCATTTGCGCTAAAGCATCTGCAAAAGGAATGTTAATGTGCAATTTTTTAAATACATCAAGAAATTTAGAAAATTGCTTATCTATTTTGTGCTGCTGGAGGCCCTGAGGGAATGGAATTGGCAGCACATATGGCTTGGGATTATCCGGAAAAAGTTTACTCTTGCTTGTCTCCTTCGATTGTTTATTGATCGCCTCTTCTTTGTCTCTGACAATCTCTTCTTCTCCTACTTGTTTACCACTTCTTAGGGTAATAGCCTTTATGTTTTCAATTGAATTTTTCTCTGTGTTGCTCGGCAAAGAACTCTGTTGCCTTCCTGACATCATACTTGCTAACTGACCCACTTGCATCTCCAGATTTCTGATTGAAGCCTCTTGGTTTTTAAATCTCACATCCGTGCTTTTGATGAAGTCATGAGTTGTGTTAGCAAGTTTGGTGACTATGTTTTCCAAATTTGACTTTGTCTCTTATGATTGTTTGAACCCCGGTGGTCTCATCACATTCTGATTGTTCCATGAAAAATTTGGATGATTGCGCCATCCTGGATTGTATGTGTTGGAGTAGGGATTATTCTGCGACCTATTAAAATTCCCAACAAAGTTAGAATTTTCATGAGATGGTTTAAAAGTATTACCTACCTGACACTCTGTGCTAACATGTCCTCCACCACAAAAATCACATGTCAATTTGTGAATTTTCATGGCTGAAACACTCATATTATCTAACTTTTTGTTGAGTGTTTCAAATTGTGCAGCAATTGCAGCAAAAGTATCAACTTCATGAACTCCGCTAACTTTTCGCATTGGTAGTCACTCAATAGGCCACTGATAACTATTGGACGCCATCTCTTCTAATAAATTGTAGGCTTCTTCGGTGTTTTATTATTTAAAGTCCCCCTATGCAGCTGCATCAATCATAGAACGAAGATTTGCACTAGAGCCATTATAAAAGTTTGTACCTGCATCCATACGGGTAGTCTGTGATGTGGGCATCTCCTAAGAAATTCTTTGAATCTTTCCCATGCTTCATATAATGATTCATTATCCATCTGCATAAAATTAGTAATATCGTTACGCATCTTCACGAGACTTTGCGGGTGGAAAGAACTTACCAAGAAATTTCTAAGCCATATCATTCCATGTAGTAATTGATCCTGCAGAAGAGAAGAAAGCCAACTTTTAGCTTTGTCTCTAAGAGAGAATGGAAATAATCTCAATCTAATAGCATCATCTGTAACTCCATTATATTTAATGGTGTCACAGATTTCAAGAAAAGCATCGATGTGAGCATTTGGATCATCGCTTGGTAGCCCACTAAATTGCACCGATTGTTGAAGCATCTGAATAAGTGACGGCTTAATCTCAAAGTTGTTTGCTTGAATTGCAGGTCTTCTGATACTTGATGTGGTGCCTTGAACTGTTGGCGCAGCATAATCTCTTAAGAATCTACGTGGATTTTCATTATCACCGTCTGCCATCTTAGCGTGATTTCTCTGTTCTCTCAGTCGCCTTTTGAATGTACGCTCGATTTCTGGATCAAGCTCAACAAGTTCCCATTGTAGGCTATGTGTCATAAACCGATGTACACCCTGAAAAATAAAACAAAACGAAAGCTAGATTAAACTTAGAATTATCTGGTATCAATATTAATTAGTATTAAACAAACAATCTCCGGCAACGGCGCCAAAAACTTGTTCATAAAATTCTAAACGCAAGTGCACGTATCGAACAAGTAATATAATGATGAGATAAAGTATCGTCCCGCGGAGATCGATGATTAATAAACCAATTAAATACTAAAATAGAGTAATTCTAAAATTTATCTAACAAATCAAAATATAATTAAGAATAAATTAAAAATGAAATTTGTAGACTAAATGCAGTAAATCGATCAGATAAATATGTTAGAGCATCCGATTTCACCATAACCACTAGATATGAATTTTATATTATTGTGAATACAAGAACAATATCAAACATGTGATAGCGGAATTTCCTAATCTATTTACTATCATATTTCTAGGTATAGCAAACCTACTCAGCTTAGTAATCCACTATATCTCTATGTGAATTAAAATAAACATGAGTGCATTAAAAACTATGAATATTCCCGGTTTACAATGAGTCTTTTGGATCACTTTATCACCGAAAGCTACACATATAACGTGGTATATTTCTATCAACGTTTAATTCATGGTTATATATTATAATGGGCAATTGCATATTATCACTTCTCAGTCTCAAACATGCACATCAGATCATTTAAGTGGTGGCCAGTCACTCAAAAGCATTAAGCACAATAATATATAACTCACATGAATGAAATCAATTATAAAACATAAAAATCATGAAATTCACATCATCATGGTTAGGCTACATCGTAGCCCTAACAAAAGAAAATTAGAACATAGTAGAATAAGAAATAAAAATAAAAATATAGATCAAACCCAGCATCTTGAATCAAATGACAAGAATTCTGTCACCACTTTTGTCTTCTCTTCAAAATACTTGAAAAACTCTCGAAGAATGAAAAACGATCTAACCCCCCCCAAAAAAACCCTAGCTGCTCTCTCTTCCTATTTATAGGAAATTTAAAATATCTATCTCCCAATGCTTGCAGATAACATTAGGGAACAAAATCAAGAATTTCCTGATTTGATATCCACCTTCAACTGCCGCTTTTATTTGAATTCCTAATAATTGCCATTCTTTTCCTTATCTTCTCAATATCTCATTATTCTGCATAAACAAGGAAAATTTAAATAATCAGAAAGAAATCCAAATATTTTCTCATAGATAATGCATTAATTGTTGCCTAAAATAAGTAAAATAACTCTATTTTTATAGAGTTATCACTAAGGCATCTGAATACATTCACATCTAGAGTGAAATGTTTAAATGAAAATAATTTAGACATCTAGATCTGGACCGAGATGTCAAGATTTTGGGACTTGAAATACCTATATTTAAACTAAGGTGTAACAAGAAAGATCGAAAAATATTCACATCCAGAAATGTTCAATGAAAAGAATTAAGACATTCAGATTCAGACTGAGATGTCAAGAACGGGTTGAAAGATTTTGGTGAGATTCACAGACTCTCAATTATGAAGATTGGAGGAGATGCTCAAATCCTTTTTTCTTTAAGCATTTAGATCTAAATTGGAAGACGACTTACCTGAGTCTTACCTTGAGTACTTTGAAAGATTTGATACTTACCCGGGGCTCCCATCTTGGAGGCTTGACTGATTTGGCTACCAAACAATTTGGACAAGTCCCTATGCTCCAAGGTCAATTACTGCTTGACTTTCATGAGAAACTTGCCAGTCAAACATGGTTAGTAATAACAAGCAGATGCATTCATCACTCATTTTTATTATTACTAGAATTCCATGTGGAGAGTTGTAACCAAGACAATCTACTCTTGTAATGAAGAAATCTTGAAAATGTCAAATGAGAAACTTTCGATTCGAAAGGACTTTCACTCACTCTTATTGAAAATGTTGTTTCACCCCAATAATTGATGCAGGCATACAAGAATCACTCTACCTCACTGTCTTCATGCCAAGCAAGGGTTTGAATATTCTCGCAAGCGGTACGACCTTACCAATTTGAGACGTCTTTAACAGGGACCATATTGTGGGCTTGGTCAACGGCTTGACAAATGGACTCTTTGAGTCAAGGCTATTGAAAGAATGATATTCCGCAATCATCTTCGGGTTTACAAGTCAAGAAACCTGCGAAATAAGATAGAAATTGTCTTGTTCGCACTTCTTCAAGCGATGCTTTTGAATATATGAACTTTTGCGTTAATTCAAGTGCCATAATCTGAAGAGACTTTGTAAGGGTCGTAACGCAGGTTTGGTTCATTTGTGAGAAATGAAAGGATAATTAGGCTTAAAGAGTGTTTGGGGGATCAAAGTTGGTGATCATCTTAACATTTCCACCAATTTTCTTCTTCACCATTGAAGATTTTCTTCATGTTGAAACTCCATTGAGTTCTGCAAGTATCGCTTCACTAGGGATATGACCTGTTACAACCAATTTTTTGATTTTCCTTCTTTCTTTTTTTTTGGCATTGGCCTTACTTTTACTAGGCACACTATTTTTTATGTCACATTCTTTGTGTGCGATTATTTCTTTGGATTCGCACAACTTCCATCCTTTATCAGCATTCTAAGCCACGTTACTTGGATGGTTCTTTTTTTTTTTTTTTTTTGCCTTAGTGTGGGGGACAATCACCAACTAGGTTTAATATGAAACGAATTCATAGGCTCAAGTGGGCTATGCAATGGATGAAAGTGTATGGAATAAAGAAAAAACTGTTCTTCGTTATCCTAAGGCACTTCAAATTACCGCATGAGTTGCACTACAAAAGTAATACTCAAAGATTGATGCAAGTGTGAGCAAGAAAATTCCTACCATTCATTTCAAATTTGCTCCAATATGAGATGATCCTTGACAGGGATAATTTAAAAAGAATCTCCATAAGTGTATGGGGCTCAAAAGGGTCAAGAAATAGATCACCTGTAATGTTTGAGATAGAGAAAAGAATGCCTCTCATCACCTCGATTGACGTACCCTTTGCAAGATAACCATTTTCCTTGTGTGCATGGAATTTTTCACTCAACTCACTAAGGTTGGTGTATGAAACAGTGTATGAAATAAGGTTCACTGTGACATCCTGAAATTCGACCATGTTTTCGATAAAGTGAAATGGGCATGTCGTCAACGTGCCTATCGTCCTTTTTCTTTGAGCTGATCACTCACGAGTTAACTAACCCATTGGGTGAAGCCGTTAAGGGATGTATCTGCAATAAAATCCCTAAAAGCTACTCAATTGGTTGGATTGGACTAAAATCACGTTTGATTGATTCTAACCATGAAATTTAATTTGGTTTCGGGAATCGAATATTCGAGCGTGTCACAATTCATTTTTAGGATCTTGTCTCATCATTCGTCAAATTATTGACGAGTCCGAAATTTCAATAAAGAAATTATCGGAGGAAAGTTGAAGACCAAAAGAAAATAAAAAGGGAAAGAGAAAATAAAATAAAATAAGAAAAATAATATTATTTACTTTTTCTTTTTCTCTCTCTCCCTTCTCTTTTCTTTTCTCTCTTTTCTCTCTCTCTCTTCTCTCTTCCCTCCCCCTCGTGCAAATTCCCTTTCCCCCTTTCCACCGAAGTGTGGGCTGTCACCCACTTGCCTTTCCCCTCTCTCTTTGACCATTCAAACCCATCTATTCTCTCTCTTATCTCTTCTTCTCTCTCCTCTCTCCTCTCTCCTCTCCCCCACGTGACCGAAACTCCCCTCTTCCTTTCTTCTTGTTCGTGAAAAACCAGAAGCGGAAGAAGGAGAACAGCAGCTCGCAGAAGCTGGAGCTCGCCGTCGCCGCCCTTCCCGCCGCCGCGCTCCGTCGCCCGCATGCCGCTCACGCATCCCGCCGCTCGTCCCTCGCATCCCTGCCGCCCAGCAGCTCCGTCCAGCAGCTGTTTGGTCTCTGTCCAGCTTCGGGAGTAGCTAAAGAAGCCGCCGGACTGCCGACCAGCTCCATCTCCGGCCACCGTTCGGACCGCCGGAGCTCCCTTTGCCCTTCGCCGGCTTCCCCTCACCGCCCTAGCCGCTAGACCAGCCTCGGCCAACCTTGAACAGCAAGTGGCCGAGTGGGTACCCAACGACTTCGAGCCCGCCTTTGGGCCGTTTCCGGGCCCCGAACCCTAGCCGTGCTTTGGAGTTTATCGTTCCTCGCGTCGTCCCCGTCGGATTGGTCCGACTTGAGCGCGATTCCGATGAGTAATCTCACTAATCCCTGATTAGTTGGCTAATTTATGTTTAAGGTTGGTTTAGTTTTAATTAATTAGGTTTAGGTGGTTAGATTAGAACAGATTAGTAATTATTAGTCAATTGTGATGCGATTTAGATAAATTGATTGTGTAATTACCAAGTAGACGTGGTCTACTATTTATTGAAAGTATCTCGGGATTTTTCCCGACCCTTAGTGGGCTTCAATTAGGCTTTTCGGGCCTAAGTGGAATTTTTGGTATTTAAATATTATTTTTCGGAATTAAATTAATTATTTATTTATTTTCCAAAAATTCAACTAAGATGGTCCGGAACTAGAATATTATGCTGATGACTGTGGTGAAGTCCATTCATTTAATTGGGCTTTATTTCGTGCTAAATTGAATTTTCAATAATTATTAATTAATTTCGAAATTAATTATTTAGTTATTTATTTTTCGGAAATTAGGCTGGGAAAGCCGACGACCGAAATTTCGTGGCGATTGTCGTGGCATAGTCCGTTTATTTAATTGAGCTCTACGTTGCATGGAATTAATCAAATTGTGATATTCTAGGGATTTACCCTAAATTGATTGGAATTGATTGAGATTGAATTATTGATTGGTAAATGGCCAAGTATGTTTATTCAGCATTGACAATGCTTTGATGAGTTGTAAAGTAGAGAAAATCATGAGGCTGAACTGAGAATAATCTTGGCTGAGATCGATCAGGTATGAGGTATAGACATACATGGTTCGGTGATAAGGAAATCACTGGTGAAAACGGCGCCTTAAAGAATGCACGAGTGCTGTCTATTACCTACATCAGTATATACATACGTGGTTCGGTGATAAGGAAATCACTAGTGAAAACGGCGCCTTAAAGAACGCACGACTACTGTCTACTGCATGCCTCATTATAGACATACGTGGTTCGATGATTGAGGATATCACTGGTGAAACGGCGCCTTAAAGAACACACGAGTGATGTCCATTGTTTATGTTGGCTCTGTGATGAGTATATCACCTTGGCAAAAAAGACGCCCGAGAGCATAGTAAAGTGTTCATTGTACGTCACCTTGGCGAATCGACGCCCGAGAGCATTACTGTAGCTATGTGACTGAGAATGCAAATGGGAGGTTTTATATTGATCAATGATTTGATCCGTTGTCGTGAATTGACTGATGGAGTGGAAGTGATCTTGAATGGTCTGATTGACATGTAATCGACTAGGTCGATTGATCGAGATATCGATCTGTGATTGCTTGGGTGCCTATTGAACTGTGTTAATATGCAGGTGGAATCTAAGGCCAAGGTAAGTTCTCTACCCTGTGCGTGTTTAGGCAGCCTATAGTATAATGGTTTACTAATTGGGCTTAGTGGGGTAGAACTCGCTGAGACGTAGTCTCATCCCAGTTTGGGGAAAATATTTCAGGACCCCGATGAGAAGCTGAGGAGGAGGAATCTGAGTGGGAGAACTCTGAGGTGAAACCTGAGGAGAAGGATTTTGGAGGAAGAAGATAATCCCGAGAGGGGCCTTGAGTACGGCCCGGATGGACTGAGAGTCTATCTCCTTTTGAGAATTCCATTTCGAAGTGAATAGTTATGAAGTAGTTTGTGTTTTGTATAAAAGTTTGGTTATAAATTTCAATATGAAAAATATGGCCATGCTTTTATATCCCATCGTTTTATTGTCTGGGAATTTTAACTGCTTCCGCATGTGTTTAATAAATGAAAGGGTCGGCGATACATAGTCCGAGGATATCGCATTATAAAATCGACCAATTGAGAAGGATGTGTGCGTGCTCGAGGATCGGGGCGTGACATCCCATTTTTTGTGGTATTAGAGTGAAGTTCAAGATTGGAGTGATAAGGAGCGATGGTTCATGGGATAGTAGTAGGATGGCCTTTAAATTCATGCCGGTGCATGTCTGTGTTAGCTGGATGCTAGAATTGATTGTCGCGTGAGGATCGCTCATCTTCTAATCTAGTGTGGATGTGGAAGACGGGTTTCAGTGTAAAGACTGAACCATCAGCGAGCAGGAGCTAAGAACTCCTAGTAAGAGGACAATGTCCTCTATAACTCGGGATGATGCACTGACAAAGGTCAGTACCCGAGGTGGTTGTGGCAGAGTGTCGGCTCTGGCCAGCTCGAGTGTAAGAGTACCACTGCAGGTTGGTACTAGTGTAGTAGCGTCGAATGATCCTAAGTGCGATAGGACCGTTTTGATGCTAGTGTTCCTTGGGAACTAGATGAGCCAGGAGGCTCAGGATCGAACTGCCGTCAGTGTTGCAACCGTTGTTGTTGCCGTACCTACTGAGATCCAGAGTAGAGATGTGATCCGAGAGCGAGTCATTGCATTCGAGCCGAGGTATAGATCCAGTTCAGGCAGAAATGGGAATCAGTCAAGGAAAAGACCGAGGTCAAGAGAAAAGTATTCTATTCCACTCACAAGGAAGGGTGGGGTAGTCAAGTCAGCACCGAGTCTAATAGATCAGGTTGTTCCGGATGTGATAATGGAGATCAGTCTTATGTCCTTCCTAGGACGCGAAATTGTTCGGAGTATAGCCAACAGGGATATTTGGTTAGGAGTGGTCCTAGCAGACTGATGGGGCAACCAGAAAGAGAATGTGCTGTCACTTGGCAAGAGATAGAAGACTCACTTGATAGGTGTCAGAATTGTAGAAGGAAGCATGGATAAATCCAATGTCCAAGTATGACTAGAACATGTTGTGATGATGACCAGCATAGCCACCAGGTGAAGGACTATCAATGGAAGTCTAAGGTAGCATAGACATCGCTACTGCGGCCAGAACGCCACTAGGATGGCAAAAGGAATGGGAGTAGAGTTAACCTTGCACCGATTAGAGAAAGAATGTATTGGATGTGATTTTATCAGAGCAGCGCAGCAAAGTTTTGTGCTGAGTTGGTAGAACTTAAATTGTTGACGTAAAAGTGAAAGAGAGGGAATCACTAGCAATAGTTGTGCTTGATTAGTTGTTGAGGTGTGAGTTGGATGCCACATAAATAGTGTGGGCTTATGGAGCATCTTGTGATAATGAATCATGGTCATTGAGTAATCCAGTTTAGTCTATTAACATGTGAAAGTGTCGAGGTTATTGGGAGTCAAAAAGAATCTTCGATTTCATTAATCTTATTGGCTGGAGGCAACTTGTTTGTTAGACGGAGGTTGCCAAGGTTGCTTAGCGATTGTCTTGGGTAGGACAGATTGAAGAACTAGAGATGGAGGATATCTCAGTGGTCTAAGAACTTCTAGATGTGTTGTCACAAGAACTGTCAGACCGCCGTCAGAGAAAGAGATAGAAAGTGCGATCGAGCTAGCACTAGGATAGAGCTACTCTCGAAGGCTTCTTACCAGCTGTTGTTGTCTGAACTGGTAGAATTGAAGATGCAAATGTAAAGATTGATGAACGAGGAATTCATGCATATCAGTGCATCACTTCGGGGAAACATCAGTTTTGTTTGTGAGAAAAAGAAAGATGGTTTGTTGCAAGTATGCACGACCATCGTCAACTCAATTAGGTGACGATCAAGGACAAATGTCCATTGTACAAGATCGGCGGATTGGGTGACCAAACATCAAGAGTGTTGATGTCTTCAAGGATTAACTTGAGAACAAGATGTTGTCAGTTACGAACTAGAAAAGAAGTTATACTGAAGACAGCTGTTCATACTTGATGTGGTCTTTATGAGAGTATTGTAAGATCATTTAGCTTGGTGAACACTCCAGTTGTTGTTAGGGATTTGACAACCCGAGTGTTCAAGGACTATCTAGGTCTGTTGTGATCGTGTCGTGTAATGATATTCCGGTGTATTTGAGGAATGCTAAAGAGCACAAGAGATGTCTGAGAATGGTGAAGGAATTTCCATGAACCCAGTCAAGACCGAATCAGTTATCAGTGGACCAAGACCAATAGTAGTATCAAAGATCAGAAGTTTTCTGGGTTTAGCAAGGTATTACAGAAAGTTTATGGAAGGGTTCTCAGTGTTAGCAACTCGACTCCTGAAAGAGGAAGAAAAGTTCGTGTGGACAGATCAGTGCAAGTGTAAGTTCCAAGGGCTTAAGGAAAAGCTGGCTTTCAGATTTCTTACGATGGGACACTAAGGTTCCGTGGACGTTTGGTTGTACCTGATGATGTAGAGCTTAGAGAAGATGTTTTATCTGGATTGTATCGTAGTAGTTATAGCGTTCATCCTGGAAGTATTAAGATGTATCAGAATCTGCGTCAACATTATTGGTGGTCAGGTATGAAGGCGGACATTGCTAAGCATGTGGCCAAGTGTTTGACTTGTTAGTAAGTAAAAGCCCAGCATTGCAAGCTGGGAGGACTTCTGCAACCTCTCGCAATCCCAGAATGGAAGTGGGAGCATATCACGATGGACTTCGAACTGGACTACCAAGGAGTCATAAGGGAAATGATTCGATTTGGGTAGTAGTCGACAGGCTAACAAAGTTGGCTCACTTCATTGCAGTTCGAAAGGACCTCAGTCTTGATAGGCATGCAGACCTGTATGTGCGTTAGGTGGTTCGTATGCATGGACTGCCGGTTACAATAACATCCGATAGAGACCCGAGGTTTACTGCTACTTTTTGGAAGAGCTTGTAGAGTGCTTTGGGTGCAAAGCTTCAGTATAATACGGCATATCATCCTCAGACAGATGGTCAATCTGAAAGGACAATTCAGACTCTTGAAGACATGCTGAGAGGGTGTGTAATAGACTTCAAAGGAAGTTGGGAAGACCAGCTTCATCTGGTGGAATTCGCCTACAACAACAGTTATCAGTAGAGCATCAAGATGGCTCCTTTTGAAGCGTTGTATGGCAGAGTGTGCATAACTCCAATATGTTGGGATGAAGTCGGAGAAAGGAAGATAACAGGCCCAGAGTTGGTTCAGCAATCAGTAAATGCCGCGGCAGTGATCAGAGACAGATTAAAGACAGCATAGAGCAGGCATAAAAGTTATGCATATAAGCGTCGAAGGTCTTTGGAATTCCAAGTTGGTGATCACGTTTTTCTGAAAGTGTCACCAATGAGGGGAACTTCGCGCTTTGGTAAGAAAGGCAAACTGAGTCCGAGGTACGTAGGTTCGTTTGAGATTCTTAAAAGAATCGAAACCTAGCGTATCGTCTTGCGTTGCCCCTAAAATTGGCGCAAGTGCATGACATCTTTCACGTGTCGATGTTAAGGAAGTACGAGCATGACCCGACCCATGTGCTCAATTTCGAGGAATTGGACGTGGATGACCGTGTGTCATACATGGAAAGCCTGGTTCAGATTGTCGATTGTAAAGAGCAAGTTTTGTGTACAAAGACCATTCCGTTGGTCAAAGTGGTCTGGCAACACCACGGTACTGAAAGAGCGACCTGGGAGACTGAAGAGTCGATGAGACAGTTGTACCCCCGCCTATTTGAACAAAGTGTGTAATGGTTTAAATTTCGAGGACGAAATTTTTATAAGAGGGGAAGAGTTGTGACATCCTGAAATTCGACCCTGTTTTCGATAAAGTGAAATGGGCATGTCGTCAACGTGCCTATCGTCCTTTTTCTCTAAGCTGATCATTTACGAGTTAACTAACCCATTGGGTGAAGCCGTTAAGTGATGTATCTGCAGTAAAATCCCTAAAAGCTACTCAATTGGTTGGATTGGACTAAAATCACGTTAGATTGATTCTAACCATGAAATTTAATTTGGTTTCGGGAATCGAATATTCGAGCATGTCACAATTCATTTTTAGGATCCTGTCTCATCATTCGTCAAATTATTGACGAGTCCGAAATTTCAATAAAGAAATTATCGGAGGCAAATTGAAGATCAAAAAGAAAATAAAAAAGGGAAAGAGAAGAAAATTCAATAGGAAAAATAATGTTATTTACTTTTTCTTTTTCTCTCTCTCCATTCTCTTTTCTTTTCTCTCTTTTCTCTCTCTCTTCTCTCTTCCCTCCCCCTCGTGCAAATTCCTTTCCCCCTTTCCACCGAAGTGTGGGCTGTCACCCACTTGCCTTTCTCCTCTCTCTTTGACCATTCAAACCCATCTATTCTCTCTCTTATCTCTTCTTCTCTCTCCTCTCTCTTCTCCCCCACGTGATCGAAACTCCCCTCTTCCTTTCTTCTTGTTCGTGAAAAACCAGAAGCGGAAGAAGGAGAACAATAGCTCGCAGAAGCTGCAGCTCGCCATCGCCGCCCTTCCCGCCGCCGCGCTCTGTCACCCGCACGCCGCTCACGCATCCCGCCGCTCGTCCCTCGCATCCCACCGCCTAGCAGCTCCATCCAGCAGCTGTTTGGTCTCTGTCCAGCTTCGGGAGTAGCTGAAGAAGCCGCCGGACTGCCGACCAACTCCATCTCCGGCCACCGTTCGGACCGCCGGAGCTCCCCTTGCCCTCCGCCAGCTTTCCCTCGCCACCCTAGCCGCCGAACCAGCCTTGGCCAACCTTGAACAGCAAGTGGTCGAGTGGGTACCCAGCGACGTCGGGCCCGCCTTTGGGCCGTTTCCGAGCCCCAAACCCTAGCCGTGCTTTGGAGTTTATCGTTCCTCGCGTCGTCCCCATCGAATTGGTCCGCCTTGCGCGCGATTCCAGTGAGTAATCTCACTAATCCCTGATTAGTTGGCTAATTTATGCTTAAGGTTTGTTTAGTTTTAATTAATTAGGTTTAGGTGGTTAGATTAGAACAGATTAGTAATTATTTGTCAATTGTGATGCGATTTAGATAAATTGATTGTGTAATTACCAAGTAGACGTGGTCTACTATTTATTGAAAGTATCTCGGGATTTTCCCAACCCTTAGTGGGCTTCAATTAGGCTTTTCGGGCCTAAGTGGAATTTTGGTATTTAAATATTATTTTTCGGAATTAAATTAATTATTTATTTATTTTCCAAAAATTCAACAGAGATGGTCCAGAACTAGAATATTATACTGATGACCGTGGTGAAGTCCATTCATTTAATTGGGCTTTATTTCATGCTAAATTGAATTTTCAATAATTATTAATTAATTTTCGAAATTAATTATTTAATTATTTATTTTTCGGAAATTAGGCTGGGATAGCCGACGACCGAAATTTCGTGGCGATTGTCGTGGCGTAGTCCGTTTATTTAATTGAGCTCTACGTTGCATGGAATTAAATAAATTGTGATATTCTAGGGATTTACCCTAAATTGATTGGAATTGATTGAGATTGAATTATTGATTGGTAAATGGCCAAGTATGTTTATTTAGCATTGACAATGCTTTGATAAGTTGTAAAGTAGAGAAAATTATGAGGCTGAACTGAAAATAATCTTGGCTGAGATCGATCAGGTACGAGGTATAGACATACGTGGTTCGGTGATAAGGAAATCACTGGTAAAAACGGCGCCTTAAAGAACGCACGAGTGTTGTCTATTACCTGCATCAGTATAGGCATATGTGGTTCGGTGATAAGGAAATCACTGGTGAAAACAGCGCCTTAAAAAACGCACGACTGCTGTCTACTGCATGCCTCATTATGGACATACGTGGTTCGATGATTAAGGATATCACTGGTGAAAACGGCGCCTTAAAGAACGCACGAGTGCTGTCCATTGTTTATGTTGGCTCTGTGATGAGTATATCACCTTGGCGAAAAAGACGCCCGAGAGCATAGTAAAGTGTTCATTGTACGTCACCTTGGCGAATAGACACCGGAGAGCATTATTGTAGCTATGTGACTGAGAATGCAAATGGGAGGTTTTATATTGATCAATGATTTGATCCGTTGTCGTGAATTGACTAATTGAGTGGAAGTGATCTTGAATGGTCCGATTGACATGTAATCGACTAGGTCGATTGATCGAGATATCAATCTGTGATTGCTTGGGTGCCTATTGAACTGTGCTAACATGCAAGTGGAATCTGAGACCAAGGTAAGTCCTTTACCCTGTGCGTGTTTAGGCAGCCTATAGCATAATGGTTTACTAATCGGGCTTAGTGGGGTAGAACTCGCTGAGACGTAGTCTCATCTCAGTTTGGGGAAAACATTTCAAGACCCCGATGAGAAGTTGAGGAGGAGGAATCTGAGTGGGAGAACTCTGAGGTGAAACCTGAGGAGAAGGATTTTGGAGGAAGAAAATAATCCCGAGAGGGGCCTTGAGTATGGCCTGGATGGATTGAGAGTCTATCTTCTTTTGAGAATTCCATTTCGAAGTGAATAGTTATGAAGTGGTTTGTGTTTTGTATAAAAGTTTGGTTATAAATTTCAATATGAAAAATATGGCCCTACTTTTATATCCCATCGTTTTATTGTCTAGGGATTTTAACTACTTCCGCATGTGCTTAATAAATGAAAGGGTCGGTGATACATAGTCCTGGGATATCGCCTTGTTGATTCTTAGAGACATGAACAATTGGAGGCCTGCTAGATTGTGCATACGCAACATTGACTTCTGCACTAGGTTCTTGCTCTTTTTTCATGGTGAACCTTTTTCCTTGATGGGTTGGTTCGTTGAACCATCCATCTCTTAGCCTAATCTTGATTTGCTCACTTACCGGAATAAGTTGGTTGAAGCTCTCAATGTACGTGCTAGCCATTCGAGTACGGAATTCAGATGGGAGAATCTTGACGAACAACTTCATCAGCTCCTTGTTAGTAGGTTCAGGAGTGATTTGAGCTGCCAGATTTCGCCATCTCATGGCATATTCCTTGAACGACTCGCTCCAATTTTTCTACATTCTCTCAAGATCCTCTCAGGAATGTGCAATGTCCATCTTGAACTTATACTGCTTGATAAACGCATTAGCCACTTCATTCCAAGTGTCGAGGAGGTTCACATTCTTCGTGACGTACAAGTTTAGTGCGGGTTCGGTCAAACTCGCATGAAATGATTGGATCATGAGGGGTTCATTTTTTACATGCTGGGCCATGCGTACGTGGTACATTTGCAAATGAGATTTTGGGCAAGAAGTACCATCATACTTCTCAAACTTTGGCATTTTGAACTTACTTAGCATTTTGACCTTCTCATAAATCGAGAGGTCGAACGAGAGTGAGTTCTGTGACTCCTGCAATTGTTTCACTTTCTCTTCCAGTTTTGCAAAGCGCTCATCTTGCTCTGTCTTGGAACGCTGTCAAGCTTGGCTTTTCCAACAAGGACCAGGTCATCTTCCAGCTCGAGCATTTCATCATCACTAATTTAGAACCTGTTTGCCTACTTCGGGGCTACTATCTCGGGGCGAGCAAGTGTAGGATTCGGATTCACTCGAAGGGATTGAAGTTGAGCTATTATAAACTGCATAGAGGCAACTAGTTATTGGAGTTGATCTTCCATGGTGGACATACGATCGCGCATCTTGTTTTGATCAACCATTTTAGCCCTTGATTGTGTAACAATGGGTGAGCGTGGCAGATCCGTTGTCCCTAAAAAGGGAGAAATGAACAAAATAAGCATGAAGTGTAATTAGATAGCCAACCCATGACAATGATCTAATCGATTTTTTCATTTTCTATAATTTATTTATTCATGAGAAGTTTGTATAAAAAGGGAATTTCCTAAAAAATGGACACCATAGTAAAACCAAATTTCCTAGACATGATGTGAAAACATATTCTCCAATTTTTTTAAAAATGCCTCATTCCCTGGCAATTTCTCATTTCATTTCTAATTGACAAATGAATCAAATCAATGATTGACCTAGATTGTCATGGACCGACCCAAAAGTATGACAAAATAAATTGCATGATATAGGGATAGAAGACTTACTTCACCGAATAAAATCAATGGCAATCACATAGACATGCACATGAGACGTGAGGCTTGATTTCTACTCTAAATGGTTTAACAAAGTGGAGTGAAGAGGATAATCTGGCCGTTGCAGTCTCGCATTAACGTGTCAGGTTGCTCTAACTCCGGCTCAGTCGAATGGAATGCCCAATAATTACGCAGTCTCGTGAATATGGATAAACACATTCGACACCATAAAAGAAATTTTGGGAAAGAGAAGGTCAATATCTACATAGCAGCAATGCCATCTTAAAAATCCTATCGCAGCCCAGGTTCGGCCACAGGTTGTGTGTGCAATAGTGTAGTGCTAAAAGCAATAAAACATGCATAATAGTTTAAATGCAAACGGCACTTCTAAATTAGGGAAAAATAAATTATGCATCCCTACTCCTTCCTACAAAACAAGGGTTAGCAAAGACTACTCTCCTTATACCTCCCATTTGTAAGAACATTTAACACCTTAGAAATGTTAGGGATGTACTTGGTGTCCTCGCTGCCAAACAAAAAACAATTTTTGAAAAAAAGAAGAAAAATTGGCTTAAGTCCACTAAGTATTTTAACACAAGTTCCCAGTGAAGTTGCCATCGCAACCTAAAATTTTCAAGTGCACCACCTAGAGTTTAGGTTAATGGACAACTAAGTCTTAAACTTAGCTCGGGCTCTCCCAAGCCCATATTAATTCGCGACTTAAGTTCAAGTTTTTTAATATGCAAATTGATTTTATCTATGAGTTGCCACTAATCAGTTTATGATAGGTCGATTAAACACCTAAATAAAATAATAAGATGATTATTTTACTCCTACGAACCAAAGACTATGAGTATGGGGACTTAGTTACACTAGATTTCTCTTATGTCCTTTCGGCACCATTTCTTTTTATTATTTTCTTTTAAAAATGTTTTTGTAGGCAACTTAGATTTATTTTAACCTAAATTACTATTATACAAATATGGTGACTACACGGATGCTCAGCCATTATTAAATATTCAATAAATAAAAATAAATTGCATCACAAAGCAAACAATTTTTTGATTTTCTTGAAATTAGAATTCTTTTTATAAAAAAATGCATTTTTAACTACATGACCTAATTTTACTAATAAACAAATTCTAATTAAATGATCCTATTATGCAAACTAGTTAACATGCACCTAGTATTTTTGTATTTTTTTTATTGAAATTCGGAATTAATAAAAACCCTAATTAAACTATCTAAAAGAGAATAATTTTCTAATTTATTTTAGGGATTAATTTGACTTAAACCTTATCATATCTTAGAAAACTATTTTTTTGAAAAAATGAGATAATTAAAATGTACCAACATTATCTAAAACCCTATTTATAAAAATTTATTTAGGTCAAACCCTAACCTATTTCAAAAAAATTATCTAAAAATGCAATTCTAAAAAATGTAATCCTAAAAATAATTCTAATTTACTAACCTACATGTCTAATTTACTAAACCAATATGCTCATGCAAGATTTTGATTTTTTGATTTCTTAGTGTTTTTTTTTTTTTTTTTTTTAAGACAAGCAAGATTATATCTAAAATAATAAAGAATGATTAAAATAATTGAAAAAATAACATGTTGCCTCGGAAGTCAAATTAACGATTACTCTCTAACCCTAAATATCACGACAAATAGTTCAAAATAATTAAAAATCTGATCTGAAATCTTACGAATCAAATTAATAATTATATTGATTTAATAATTAAAATACCATCAACAAATCCCAAAAATTAATATAATGAAAAAATGATCCGACATCTTACGGATCAATTAGTAATTACAATAATTTTGGGGAAAACCCTGCAGATAATGCCTACAAGATTTTATGAAAATTTATCCAATATTGCAATTTATATAACTAAACTTAAAGATGCTGTCAAATAAAATAACATTAAAAAAAAAAAAAAAAAAGAATAAGCCAAACTACCTAAAGGAGGGGACTTTCAGGCGTTGGTGGGCGGCGACGGTGAGGGGCGTCGCGGGCTGCTGGGCGTCGGGCTCCGGCGCAGGGGATGGTGGACAAGGGCAGAGCAGCAACGGCGAGTCGCGGGCCGGCGTGGGTCGCAGGTGAGGCGAGGCGCGGCGGTGTTCGGTCTGAGGACACGGTCGTCGGGTGCGGAGGAGTCGGGGTCGTCGGGTGCTCGCAGCAGAGGTGTGACGTCCGGCGCGGCGTCGGACGAAGCAGGGATGGTGGCACGGCATCGCGGAGATCGGACGTGATCTGGGCTGCTGGTTGCGCAGAGGTGCGGACGCGGCTTCGGCTGAGGGAGATGCTCCGGCGCAGTGGCGAGCTGCTTACTTCGGGCGCGAGTGGGCAGGCGGAGGCGGCGCAGCGACGCTGGTGGCTTGCTGCAGTCGTCGGGCGCGCGGAGATGGAGCGGTGGTGGCCGAGAACGGTGGGCAGCTACGGCGTCGACACTCGTGGGTCACAGGCGGAAATGAAGCTGAGGCGTTGCTGGTGCGGCTGCCGGCGTTGGGTGGTGCTGGAGCAACGGCGGCCGGCGCGAGGATGAGTGGCAGAGGCACGGCGGTGGTCCGGCTGCGAGCGCCGGCGACGCAGCTAGCGTAGGAGCTCGCGGACGGTAGCCGGCAACGAGGGGCGAACATGCCCACGCGAGGAAGATGAACTGTGTGCTGCTTTTTCCTTTTTCTTTTTTTTTTTTTCTCTCTCTTCTGTCTATTCACACGTCTCTCTCACTGTACTCTCCCTTCCCTCGCGTCTTCTCTCCGCCCCTTTTTTTCAACTTTCTCACTTTTGTTTTGACTTTTAAACCTAAAGAGAAACCGAAGGAAAATGGACTCAACGAAAGAAAGAAATTTTTCTCTCGGTTTCTTCTCTGAATTTTTTCGAATCCGCTCTCCCTGGTCACGAAAATTGTGACTCTTTTTATAGTAATTTCCAGATGTCCATTTTTATAGAACTTTCGAATTTCCATTTTCTTGTATTAAATTAAGCGCCGCAAATCGGAGCGTAATTTTGCGATCGGTTCGATTTTGCATGATTTCTTTCATTTTATAAAAATTCTTACCATTTATTCACTTAATTTTTAAATTACTTATGCATTTAACAAAATCTGAATATTCATTAGAAATTCAAATTTCCTTACATAATCAATCAAATTAATTTTCCCTTTTTTTTTTCGCCAAAATTAGGTGTCAACACCATTCTAGAGCATGAAAGTAACACCCAAATTATTAAAATACGCAATCAATTATAACCATAAAGGAAAAAACACAAGTATCATAGTATTGTCCCTTTAAAAAAAAGTCAACACAAAATAAAAATAAAAAATCCTATTATAAAGCCCTTAAGGCTTGTCCTGGTTTTCCAATTTTTCTAATTTTTTTCTGATTTTTCTATAATTTTTCTGAATCTTCTGAATTTTTAAATTTTTAAAATTTCAATTTTTTATTTTTAATCATTTCAAATTTCAATTTTTTTTAATAAAAATAAGATTTTATGAGTTTTTATTTTTTTATTTTTATAAATTTTTTAATGATTTTTTTATTATATTCGGGGAACGTGTTCGGAATCCCACCCAGTCGAATTAAAAACGAAATTTTTAATAAGCATTTTATTATTATTTTATTTTTTGAATTTTTCATTAATTTTCCTATTACTTTTATTCCTTTCTTTTCTCCCTTCTGTCTTTTTCCTTATTTCGTCTTTTTCTGCCCAGATCGTCTTCAGCCTCCAGTCGTCTCTTCCCGAAGCTTTCCTCTCATACGAACACCTGCAGCTCGTAGCCGAACCAAGCTTTCCTTATTTCGTCTTTTTCGACTACCAACCGCCGCCCTATGCCGCCGCAGAAACACTACCACCCGCTCTAGCCCTATTGCCGACATATGACTATAGCCGGCTGCCTACTCCGGCGGCCACAAAAAAATCACAAAAATCCATACCTAAACATCATTTTCAATGCTAAATATTCCAACAATCAAACAATCACAAATGCACTTAAAATGAAGAGAAACGTTGACTAGGACGGCCTCGAATCGTAGAGCTCGCCGGAGAGGGGCAGGTTTCCTAGAAGGGGCTTTCGGGCATTGGTGATGCATACGGCCGACTCAAGCAAGGATTTTTCCACCAAATCACATAAAAAGAGAGAGAGAGAGAGAGAGAGAGAGAGAAAACACGAATATCAGATAAGATTCCACATATATAACAACAAATATGCTTCGAACCTGAGCTTAATCGTGAACTAAGATTTGGCCTTCTCTTAAGCATTATGTCAAACAAATGATATGCAGCTTCAAGAGCACGCTTCCAATCCAGTTATTGTCTGATCTTCAATCTAAAGATGATATGCAGGCATTCAAATGAGATTATTTAGCAACAAATCAGTATCACTCTACACGAAATCCCTCGTGACCTCATCCTGCATGGTTTAGTTCCATTTCGGTCAGAACAGGATATATGCAATGGAGAAAGGAACTTGCCTGGCTTAAGGATCGATTATGGCGGACAGTGGATGGTGAGTTGGCTTTCGGTGAAACTTCGGCAACTCAGAAGGGACCTTCGGTGGACATCTTCTCTCCAGTGAACCTCCTCTCTCCACTGCGAACCAACCTCTCAAGCCCTCTACCATGCAAACAGAATCCTCCTCGGGCGAGTGTCCTCTCTAGCGAAGATGTTCTCCAGCGAATGGCTCTTTTCTTAGATTCTATCTCTCTGGTTCTCTCTCTTTGCTATACGAACATGCCTCAAGCCCTTACCAAGCTCACTCTCTTTCTCTTCTCTCCTTGGTCGAGCACCCTTACTGAAGAGCTCTCTCTCCTCTCCCACACGCCAGCTCATCAACCTTCTGGAACTTCTCTATGGATCTGCTCTCATCACTCACGGTTTTGACACGACCCAAGGACGAGCATGATCCAAAACTGTCCAGATGATAGGGTCGTGTCCCATGCATGGACCAGCCTTGCTCGAGAACAACCCACAAATGATCCATGATCGACACAAGAGTCGGGCCATGCGTAATGTGGGACAAACCCATGACCATTTATGTCAAGCGACCATTTTGGGTTCTCCATGAATTGATCCCGCAGATCCATGACAAGTGTCCCTTGAGCTTCCTCACGCCTTAGGGGGAGGTTAGGTTAGCCGAAAGATGGTTATCGGTTTCTTGAGCTACGTATAGCCTTATAATGATTATAACTGTTTTAATACAATTGTTGGATTGAGAAGGGATCAACGACTAGGATCAAGCCTGCTCATGTATAAATAGGGGACACTCCCCCTTTAGATGCACACTCTTGTTCATGAGTAATACATGCAAGCTTCATTCATACTTCGTTCTTGTGAATTGAGTGTGTGTAAGGCTGACTTGGGATCATACTCCTAAAGCCGCATGGATGTATGATCGTTCGAAATCAACCAACCCGTGACAAGTGATATCAGAGCCAGTTTCCAAGTGCAATGGTTGATTTTCATTTTGATGTTCCAATCGCTCAAGTTGGCGATCATGACAATCATGGATGACTAGTTGAGAAGGCCGCCCAAAAAAAAAAAAAAAAAAAAAAACGTGCTACCTCGAGCTCGAGGGACCCAAAAGGTGACCTGGAGAATTGTATGACAATCCTAGAGGAGACCATCATAGATGTCCAGGCAATGGTAGACAATCTAAACCAAATCATCGAATGAGTGAAAGCCGGTAAGGAGGAGTTGTTGGCGGAAGTGCGTGAACTCACGGCTAGTTTGGGAGGGCTCTGTGTCGAGGATATAGGGTCCCTCACTCGCAAGCCATAGTAGTAGGATGAGACTTGGGAGACCGTGATGGTAGCCATACGTGTGAAGATTGCCGAGTTGAAGGGCAAGCTCACCGAGGTTGAGATGACACGCATGAACATGGTGGTCACCATGCTTGCATACCGAAGCACCCAAGCTAAGGGAATTCAGGGGCTCGTGGGTCACCAAGGATGTGGATAATTTCCTATGGTACATGAAATGATACTTCCAAGCCATGGGAATCAACAATGACACATCTCAAGTAAACATCACGTTAATGTATTTAGTTGATAACGCATTGTTGTGGTGGCGTCATCAGTCGGATGATAGGTGTGGTGACTCTATCACAACATGACAAAAAATTTCAACGGAACTATTATCCTGCATACGCAGAGGAGAAAGCTTGCGATGAACTCAAAAGCCTTGAACAAAAGGGCAAAGTCCGCAATTATGTGAAATGATTCTTGGAGCCACTACTCTAAATCCCGTCCATGAGTGAGACGGTTGCGTACCATTAATTCATGAGTTATATCAAAACCAAGAAAGTGAAGAAACCCAAAGGTCTGATGCTCGTGGATGTGAAGATCGAAGATACCATTATGAGTGCCCTTGTGAATATTGCGGCGTTAGATCTCTTCATATCCCAAGAGATTGCAAGATAGCTGAATCTTCCACTTGAAAAGGGAAGAGTCGGTTGGCTCAAAACAGTGACCTCTAAAGAATTCCTAACTAGCGATGTGGCCAGGGATGTTGTCACGCCCCGATCCTCAGGCACGCACACATCCTTCTACTTGGTCGATTTTCTAATGCGATATCGCAGGATTAAGTATCGCCGATCCTTTCATTTATTAAGCACATGCGGAAATAGTTATAAATCCCCAGACAGTAACGCAATGGGATAGAAAAGTAAGGCCATATTTTTCATATTGAAATCTACAACCGAACCTTTATACATGGCATATCTATTCACAAGACTACTCATAACATTCTAGTCACGCTATTCACATTTAGACATGAGTCACAAAAGATGATGGGATCTCAGTCCTCATCTGGGTCGTACTCGGGATCATCCTGATCCTATTCTGACTCTTCTTCACTAAGCTCACATTCTTCAAGCTCTTCATCTTTTCCCTGCTCATCGTCCTCTTCTGGTTCCTTCTTCATAGGCTCATCTACAGGCCTGAAATGTTGTCCCACAACCAGGATGAGATTACGTCTCAGCAAGTTCTACCCCACTAAAACTCGATTAGGAAACCAATATGCTAACCGAGCTGCCTATACACGCACGGGTCAGAGGACTTACCTGGGCCTCAGATTCCACCTGCATATTAGCACAGTTCAATAGGCATCCAAGCAATTACATCACAGATCAATATCTCGATCCATCGACCTAGTCGATTTCATGTCAATTCGACTATTCCCCAGTCGTTTCCCTTATTCAGTCTCAAATCATACTCACGACTTCACGAGCATAGTCTACCAAATTTCTTGGTAACAAATTACAGTCCCAAAGGACACGACCTATCTTTAGGTAGCAAATTACGGCCCAATAGGCGCGACCTTTAATAAGTGGCAGATTATGGCCTTATCAGGCGTGACCCCTATCGGGTGGCAAATTACGGCCTTAACAGGCGCGACCTTTAATAGGTGGCAATTTACGGCCCAACGGGCGCGACCTTTAATAGGTGGCAGATTACGGCCCAATGGGCGCAACCGACTTCAAATTCGGTGGCAAATCTCGGCCCAACTGGCATAGCCATACTTCGGCGACTTCCGAGGTTCAACTCACAACCCCTCACAGTCAAATTCTAATTGAATACCGACATTGATCAATTCTGGGATAAATCCCCACATACTCATCAACTCACTCAATTTTCACACGATATTAACATACCTGATGGATCTTAGCCAAGAGTATATTCAAATCACTCTCACAAACTTCTCCACTTGACAGCCCATCAAAGCATTATTGACGCTAAACAATTATACTCGGGCCATCCACAACTCAATTACTCAATCTCAATCAATTTAGGAAAAATTCCTCAAATTGCACAATTAACTCAATTTAGCACAACGTAGAGCTCAAAAAAATAAATGGACTACACCACGATAATCAGCACGAAATTTCGGTCGTCGGCTATCCTTGCCTAATTTTCGAAAAATAAATAATTAAATAATTAATTTCGAAAATTAATAAATAAATACTAAAAATCCAATTTAGGCCCGTAATGCCTAATTGAAGCCCACTAAGGGTCAGGAAAAATTCCGAGATGCATTCAATAAATAATAGTACGTCTCTACTTGCTAATGACTAAGTCTAACCACCTAACATGCATCATTAAGTCACTAATTTAATTGATCTAAACTAATCTAACCACCTAATTGCACTTAATTAAATCTAATCAACCCTTAAGCATCATTAGTCCACTAAGCGAGGATTAGTGAGATTACTCACTTGATTAAAAGTGGGGACCGGGACACCGCGATGGCGACGCGACGACGGCCGAAACCTAAACTTTCGGCGGCGTCGACGGATACTCGGGTCGGGCCTACAAGCCTCGCAAGCCCACAACAAAAGCTGGGCTTGGACCGAACTTGGGCCGACTTGCTTCGCGGGCTGAACTGCTGAAACTTTTTGGACTTCAAGTTGCTGAAATAAAACTGAACTGGGGTGGAACTCCACGCCCCTGGCCATGCCGCTGGTAGTGGGCTGCTGGGCTCACTTGGGCTGAACTTGATGGACTGAAGATAGGCCCAACTGTTGGGCCACGAAAATTGCTGGATTTGCTGCTGGGCTTCGAGGATTCAACTGGCCGAAGACACGCGAGCTGATGACGCATGGACGGAAGCAGCTGCTGACGAAGACGTCCGTGGAGATGCAGCTGGCGCCGTTGCCGAGAGATGGAGCGGACAGCTGTAGCTTGAAGAACTCTCGTCGATGGAGTCAACACAGGCTCTTGCGGGCATTTTCTATTGACCGAAGACTTGGACGTGAGCTGGCGATGGGGATTCGGTGGATTGAAGCCGCGTGGGCTTCGGTGGTCAACAATCGGGAGAAGATTTGCTAGAGACTTTGCTGGATTGACCAAGGGAGACACGCGGTTTCGATCGTGGGCTGTTGGAACTTGAAGACACGCGTGAAGGAGCTGCGGTCTTCGTTACTAGCGGTAGAGAACGATTTCGCTGGACTGCTGGCCGAGCTGGTGACACGCGCGGGCAGCTTCAACAAAGTTGATGGGTCGACGGTGGAGGCTTCATGAGCGAAGGTTGACTCTGCGGCTTCGTGGACGCCTGCTGCTGGACACGCGAAGGAGAGGAAACAGTTGCTGGTGGATGCGTGGAGCTGCAGCAGTTTTGCTGGCCTTCGGTGGCCGCTTGGAGCCACGTACGTGGATGGGTTGGAGCTCGAGTGGGCTTTGCTGGGTCAACAAAATGAAAGTAAAAGCAGGCTGGTGGCAAGATCGACAGAGGCATCGGTGGAGAGGAGAAGAGAGCAGGTGATGGTCTTCGAAGGAAAATAAACCAAAGGGAACAACAAGCAGCTGGTTTCGGTGGATCACTCACGCAAAGGGGAAGACAATAAAGAGGGAAGCAGCTGGCCAATCTTGCAAGGGAAGCCAAGAATAGGACATAAAGTCAAGCAACCTTAGACAATGCATTAAACACTTGTCCCCTATTACTTTCCAACCAAATTTCCACCAATAAACCTAATATTGATGCTTGTCCAAAAAAAAAAAAAACCTAATATTGATGCCAAAATATGCTGCCCTCCTTTAAATCCGAATTTCACAATTTTTCAGGACATCTATTTCTTCGACAAATTTCCCAAATTTGACATCCAATTTGATGTAGAAAAAGTCTGCATAATTTCTATAGGTCCCATTCGCCTTATAGCTCAAATTGAAAGTCGAAAATCTCTTCAATTTGGCCGATTTGAATTTCTGTTAATTTCCACGACGTCCGAATCGATTTTCCGTAAAAATCCCGGAATCTCCGAAAAATCTTCTGAGACTGAATCAACGTTCCTAAAATAGTTCGTGATACCACAGAACTTTCGATTTTTGAAATCGGGTTCGAATTCACGGTTAATTTCCATTCGACGCGTTTTTAGCGTGACCTAGACTACCGAGTAGTTTTCAGAACTTTTTAGTGCAAACGACCCATGGTCGATTTTCTTCGAGCCATAATGAACCCACTCGACACATTGGCAATTCTCGATTGTCGTAGAAATCTCAAGAATTCAAATACGGACATAGGGTACAAAAATGATAGAGAATTCAGTCTAGTATCGGCCGACGAGAATTTTCCAATTTAGTGGTGTCACCCACGATTAGCCACACATCTCTGTCAAACCGACCTATATCTAATCTCTAATCAATTTACGTATGTGCCATAATGATCTCAGCAAATGAACACGGTCGAGCAGCCGATTCCTGGTCGAATTCTTAAGTCTATTTGCCTTAAAATTCTTAATAGTTTCCCCAGATAGTCTAGTTATCTCTAAAATGATCAATTCTGAGAATAGCCCTATAGATACGTCAATGAAATGCCCGATTTATTCAATAGAAAATAATACTGAAAATCTGGGATGTCACAGATGTGGAGCTCCATCTTGGTCCATGGACCAAAAATGGAGATATCGAGGTAATCCCCTTAACGACTATGACTTTGTGCTAGGCTTGGAATTCCTTGACAAGATCAATGCAGGTGTAATGCCGTTCATGGCTTGCATATGCATATAGGACAAGCAATGCCAATACATGGTCTCAATCCATCACAAGTCGAGACACAATAGGAAAATGTTATCGGCCATGCAGCAGACGAAGGGAGCAAAGAAGGGCGAGGTGACCTTTGTGGCAACATTAAAGGTTGAGGATGTGAAGGGAGCGACACACTGAAAGAGGTGGCTTAAGTCCTAGATGCGTTCCAAGATACGATGCTATCCGAGCTATTCAAAAAGCTGCCTTTTCAAAGAGAGATGGACCACCTGATTGAGCTGATGTCCGATGCTCAACCACTGGCCATGACACCTTATCGCATGACACTGCCTGAGTTGGAAAATTTGCATAAACAACTTGAGGAGTTGCTCAATGTAGGTTACATTCGGCCATCCAATGGCTCCTTTCAATGCCCTTGTCTTGTTCCAAAAGAAGCACGACGAGTCCCTTCGAATGTCCTTAGATTACCCGGCACTAAACAAGCTTACCATAAAAAACAAGTACATGATCCCCCTTATTGCAGACTTGTTCGATTAGCTTGAGGAAGCCCGATGGTTTATTAAGCTTGATCTTCGCTCGGGTTACTATCAAGTACAAATTGCTGAAAAGGATAGGCCAAAGACCACATTTGTGACTCATTACGGATTGTATGAGTTCCTTGTCATTTCCTTCAACTTGACCAATGCGTCGACCACTTTATGCACCTTGATGAATAAGGTACTCCATATGTTCCTTGATCGGTTTGTGGTAGTTTACCTTGATGATTTTGTTGTGTATACCTAGACACTCGAGGAGCACATCGAGCACTTGAGGCAAGTCTTCTAGGTCAGTGGGAAAATAACCTATACATAAAGCAAGAGAAATGCGTTTTCACAAAAAATGAAGTTCCTTTTCTTGGGGCACATCGTCGAGGGTAGACAAGTGCGGATGGACATTGTCAAGATCCATGTCATCGTTGAATGGGAGCCATTAACCAAGGTGACGAAGTTGAGATCATTCCTTGATCTCACAAATTGTTATCGACATTTCATCCAGGGGTATTCGAGGCTCACCGTGCCACTCACAGACATGTTCAAGAAAGAAAGGCCGTGGGAGTGAACGAATCAATGTCAAGAGCCATTCGATCGATTGAAGTGAGTCACAACTGAAAAGTCAGTGCTCATTCTGCTTGACCATGCCAAGTCATACGAGATAGAAACTGATGCCTCTAATTTTGCTATCAAGATGAGCATCCAATTGCCTTTGAGTCTTGAAAACTGAATGATAGCGAGAGGCAATACACAATCCAAGAGAAAGAGATAACTACGGTGGTACATTGCCTTCGTACGTGGAGGCACTATCTCTTGGGTCCTAGTTCATAGTGACGACGGATAACGTGGCCACGAGCTACTTCCAAACTCAAAAGAAGTTTAGCCCAAAGCAAGCTTGATGGCCGAGTTCAATTATGTGCTAAAATATAAGCTCGGGAAGTCTAATTCTGTGGCCGATGCCTTGAGTCAAAAAATGGAGCTAGCCAACATAACAAGCCGACCCAATTGCCAGTTGATCAATCACATCAAGGAAAGGCTGAAGCACGACCAAACGGTCAAAGCTCTCCTTCAATATGCACAAGAGGTAAGATGAGGCGATTTTGGTGTGAGGACGATCTCCTTTACACTAATGAACAACAATTATATGTCCTTCTCCACAGGAAACTAAGGAAAGAAGTTTTGTGTGAATGCCATGATTCTAAGTGGACAAGCCATCCAGGAGTCCATCACACTATGGCACTTGTCGAGGATCAATATTATTAGCCTCACATGCAGGACGATGTTGAAGCTTACATGGGGACATGACTTGTGTGCCAATAGGACAAGATTGAATAATAGTTGTCGACGGGGCTCCTTGAACTGTTGCCTGTCCCAGAACGTCCATGGGAGAGTGTCTACGTGGACTTCATTGTGAACCTACAAAGTTCGAAGGATGTTGGACCCTCATGGTCATCGTGGATCATTTCTCCAAGTACATGACATTCGTGCCAGACACAAAGGATTGTCCAACCAAAAAAGCAGTCAAACTATTCCTCAAGCATGTTGTCAAGTACTAGGTATACTAAGCACAAATGTGAATGATCACGACCCTCGATTCATCATGTGGTTCTGGACAGAGCTCTTCAAGTTGTTGGGGGTCGAACCTCAACTTTTCCACAAGTTTGTATCCCCAAACTGACGGTTAGATAGAGAGAGTGAATACTCCATTGGAAATATACCACCGCCATTATGTGAGCAACATGCAAGTGAAATGAGTGCAGCTGATCGACAACTCAATTTTCATGCAACTTGCAACAAAGTGAGTCCACAGACCAAAGTTTGTTTGAGATCGTGACAGGGCAACAGCCACTCACACCTAGCACGATTGCCTCAAGCTATCGAGGAAGTAACCCATCCGCATACAAATTCACAAAAGAATGGGACAAACATGCCGACTTGGCACAAGCGTACTTATACAAGGCCGCAAAACACATGAAGAAGTAGGCTGACAATGAGCAACGGCACATGGAATTTCAAGTAGAGGATCTAGTGTTGGCCAAACTACACTTGGTCTTTCGATATCGAAACGTACGAAGATCCCTTTCGAGTGTTGCAGTGGATCGAGAAGGTTGCATACACATTGGACTTGTCGGCCAAACTCAAGGTACATCCCATGTTCTACATAAGTATGCCAGAACCCTTCCATACATATGAGGAAGATCCAAACTGAGGTGAATCATAGTGGGCGCTTTTGGGGAGAAAACCTCATATGAACAGGACATCAAATGCATCATGGCAGACCAAGTCATACGGAAGAATTACTATGCGCCTTGAAAAGAATACTTGATCCGACGGAAGGGCCTTCTTGAGAGTGAAGCAAGCTGGGAACCATCCAAGACTCTATGGCAATTCAAGAAACACATAGACGTCTTTCATGCCAAGGATGCGACGAGGGCATTACTTGAATAGGTGGGAGATATTGACACGTCTCAAGAACGAGCATGATCCAAGACCGTCCAGATGATAGAGTCGTGTCTCATACACGAACCAACCCATGAACTACTTGAGAACGACCCATGAGTGATCGGTGATCAACACAAGAGTCGGTCCATGCGCAATGCCGGACAAACTCATGACCATTCAGTTCTTTCTGTCAGGCAACCCTTTTAGGTTCTCTATGGACTGATCCCGCAAACCCATGGTAGGCATCCCTTGAGCTTCCCCACGCCCTAAAGCCTCTTGAACTACATATAGCCTTGTAATGAGTTTACATATTTGAATACGATTGTTGATCATTGGATCAAGATGAGATAAATGGCTAGGATCAAGCCCGCTTATGTATAAATAGGGGACCCTCCCCCTTCAAATTTATACTCTTATTCACGAGTAATAAATTCGAGCTTCACTCATATTTTGTTCTAGTGAGTTAAGTGTGTGTAAGGCTGAATTGGGATCGTAATCCTAAGGCCACACAGGCGTGCGATCCTTCAAAATCGACCGACCCATGACAGTTTCCTCACAACCACCCTTGCCCTTTTCTCATTCAATCGGTCACGGTCACTCCCCCTTCGGTGACAGGTGTGTGTGAAGGAGATAGAACAATGGGGCTAAGCCTTTCTCTTCTATTCAACTAGGCTCAGGTCATGGGTTCAAAAAAATTAAGAAAATGTGGCCCAAAAGAAGAGGATTCAGAATTGGGCCAGAATAGGGGTTTAAATGGTCGAAAATTTTGTTAAGTGGGCTAGACAACACCAGCCCACTCGAAAATTTTATTCTATGTATTTTTTTTTATAAAACGAACAGTTTTTTTTTTTTTTAAATCAATAAAATTCAAGCGTCAACATTAGATATATTGCAAATTAGGCAATTTAATATTTAGATAAGCGGGATGAGGAAATTACCTTGGTGGACTTTCTCTGATCCTCACAGACAATCGTCAATGACTTTCTGTCACTAATTACAGCACCTGCACAAAGAGAAATTGGGAAGAGAAATTGGGGAATAACTGCAAAACAAAAATCACATCATGATGTGAGGTGTAATCTAGCTGAGCATGAATGATAGCAAAGAACTAGTCTCGGAGTAGCCACGTCAAACTCACAACAACATCGATACGTCTAGCAACAAAAGTGATATAAACCAGTCAACAAAACCATTAAATTAACCCAAAATTGGACGATAACCCTTAGACAGCAAGCAACTACAAATGATCTCCGTTCAACAACAATGACAAGCAACAACGGCGAAATTGGATAGCAAACGAACGTGAGTAACGACAATGAAAAATTAATGAATAACAATGATGCAATGGCGGTGAACAATGACAAACAACAGCAAAACAGCAACAATGAACAATGAAGAACAACAATGAACAATTGCGACATAGCAACAGCGACTAACAATAGTGAATGATTGCAATGCAACAGCGATAAGCAACGAACAAGTATGTTGTCGAGAGGGGCCAAAACCGATCTAAGTCCACCGGTGTCAAGGGGCATTGGGTCAAGGTGAGAGGAGAATTAGGAGTCGCAGAGTGCAATTTAAGCTGTTGGAGCTCAATTGGTCAAGCGAACGAGATAACAACAAGAACAGCAATGGCACCAAAGGGAGAGAATTAGCGAGCGACAGTAAACGTGATGTGTTTCTATTATGATACACTTGTAAATTATGTTAGAAGTCCCACATCGGAAAATTGATGTGATGTAAAATAGTTAATATATCATAGTTGTCCTATAACTCATTGGCTTACATTTTAGATAAAGGTGAGCTCAATTAGATTTATTGACAGGCTCAAATTGGGCTTCCTCTTGGCGATAAACTAAATAAAGTATTGGACTTCTGCAATTTGACCAATTATGCAAGAAAACCAATAGACAACAATGTACTCTCTTTTCTTTTGCTTTTTTCTATAAATGCTAGTGCAATTACTCCCTCTCTCTCTCTCTTCTTGCTCTCTTTACGGTGACTTGCTAGTTTCATTATTGATAATGAAGACAAAAAGCTTCATCTCTCTCTTCCCCCCCTTCCGACCCCTTGAAAGCCTCCATTCACCCTCTATTTATAAAGAGGAGGCTGTTGTCAATGAAGATTTCCCAAGATAATTGCAAATTTTCACTCAACCGACGATCACCTTTCGAAAAGAGGGGAAATGTTCAACCGAGCAAAAAATGGTTCCATCATTCAAAATTTAAAGCTTTTTCAATCTCTATCCACAACCAGATTATTTTGTATTATTAATTGTTGATATTCTTTATTCTCTTTTTTTTTCTATTTTCTATTTTTTAAACAAACCTGAATGTAATGTTATGAAATGCTTAATATAATTTTAACATTTTTATATGATGAACAAATAAGTAAGATGGTAAAATTTAAGTGTTAACAATGATGATGAGTTGAGTAGTATGACCAATTTCCCAATTTTCTGTGGGGGTGAAACTTTAAAAACAACACTTTACATTCTAAATCATATCTCTACCAAAGCGGTTTCATTAACTCCTTTCATTGGATAGGATATTCTTAACCAACTCTTTTCATTCTAATGTTTGGAGATGTTATGTTGAAATGAGTTTATATAATCCAACATTCAATAAGTTGGACTCTAAAACTATATGGTCTTATTTCGTATATTACTTAAATCATTTAAAAGGGTATCAATATTATAATCCTATCATGACCTAACCTCGGGTGCATCGCCTAAGGTTTGGCTAATAGATTACTAAGCCTAAACTTAGCTCGAGCTCTCACAAGCCCATACAAATTCATGACTTAGGTTCAGGTTCTTAACATGCAAATGATTTTTCAATTAGGAATCGCCACTAATCTATTTTTGGTGGGTCGATTAGAAACCCAAGTAAGGTAACATGAGATTTACTTTATTGTGAGATCGGGGACTTGATTACGTTAAATTTCTTTAACGCCCTTTCAGTACATTTCTCTTTTATTTTCGAAAAAAAATGTTTTACAGGTAGCTCGAATGATTTTAATTTACATTCCTAACATGTGAGGTGATCATGCGGGTGCGCAAACCGCTAATTTAACACCCAATAAATCAATGAATAATTTAAGGGACTTACCTCGTAGCAACGAAAGCGTCTACAATGTTATCTCAAAATTCACATCAAAAACCTTAGATATGATTTGCAATCACTCAATCTTTTTCAAGATTTTATCTTGTTTAATAAAAAATCTAATCTATATACAATGTAATATAACCAAATGACCTAATTCTAATGATGGACAATTTCTAATTAAATGACCTAGCAATAATCATTAAATGACATGCATTTCATGAACCTAATTCTATATGACATGTGCATGATAATTTTTTTGTATTTTTTATATAAAAAAATTGAAATTAAAAATTGCTAAAAATATAAATCTAACTAAAGTGAGATATTATCTATTTTAAGTTAGGAAATAGAATAATCCGAATCCTATCTTAACTTAGAAATTTATCTCAACATGCAATTTAATTCCAAGATACCATCTAACCTAGATATCATCTAAGCAAGCATTCTAATATAATTAGAAATGTATCTAACTACTTGTCACGACCTACCCCTCAGGGGGAGGGAACAGGTTTGGGGGTATTGCCTAAAGGACAGGCCTAAGGCCCATGATTAGGTGTGGGCTCTCCCAAGCCCATATCCCACGTGACATTGAGGTATTTTTTAGGAACTTTACACAAAATGAGTCGCCACTAGCCTATTAGGGTCAACTATAAACCAAGTGAGACATGGGAGTGTACATCACTTCCTACGCAACCAGAGAGTCTAGAGTCGGGGACTTGACTACACTAATTAACCAATTAGTGTCCTTTCGGTACCTAATCTTGTTCATTTTAGAAGAAAACGATTTTTGTCAAACAGTTTGGATTGATTTTACATTTATTCACTAACATGCGAGGTGATCATGCGAGTGTACAATCATTGAAGTAACAATCATAAATACCAAGATCCTAATTGCAGTAAAATTGAGCACCTGCAATTAAACATCCACAAACATAATTTAATATGCAAATTAAACGTGCTATATAATCAATATACAAGCAAATAAAAACCTAATTACACTAAAAATACAATACATAGCAATTCCTAACCAAACTCTATCATTTTTGGATTTTCGAAATTTTCAATTTTTTTTAATTTTTAAATATTATTTTAATATTATAATATTATAATATATTTAAAACGAACTGGGTCGGATCCCCGGGTCGGGTCTGACCTGGTTCGGTGAAAAGGGCTTGGGATCGGGCTAGACGGCCTGAACTTAGGCCGAATTGGGCTGGGCAACCCAAATCAGTAGAAACCAGCCAAGCTGGGCCTAATGTGCAGGCCCAGTTTGGTCCAATTTTTTAAAATGAAGCCCACATGCAAAAATAACCCAAACCTGGCCCAAGTTGTTCAAAAACCTTACCAAGTTCGCGACCTACACCCGACTCGATTTTTGGCCGAAATCTTAGGGTTTCTTGCCGAAATCTTAGGGTTTCTTGGTGGCGTAGATGACGATGGGAGCAACATGATGGGTGGCAACTACGATATGATGGGCAGCAGTGACGACATCGAGGTCTATGAGGATGGGTGGCGGTTGCGTCGAAGGTGAGCGGAAACGGGGGCAGTCAGCACGGCGAACGGCAAGGGTGGTTGGTCATCGACATTGTTCGGAGCTTCGGCAAGGGCAGCAAGCACACGGTGAAGGGCCAAGCAGCAGCGAGCAAGGGGATGTAGGTGCGGGTGTCGCTTGGGGAGAGGAAGCTCGAGCGGACTAGCAAGGTGGTAGGCGGATCGGCAAAGGGTGGACCAGCAGTGAGTAGGGCTGGATGAGGGCACTGCTGGCATCGCAAGGCTGGTGGAGCACTGTAGCAGCTTGGCGGAGGGCTTGAGCAGCAGGGGACACTGAGGTGAAGGTGCCGGCACGGGCTGAGACGGTGGCTTCGTGGGTTGCACAAGCGACGGAACTTCAGGCGGAGTAGTGAAGTAGCAGCACGATGGCAACTTCGGGTTAGTAGCAGTGGTGGCGAATGCACGAGCCAGCAGAGACATGAGGCGAAGGACGGACTAGCAGCAGGCTTGGGATCCACTAGCATCAACCGCCAGTTGGAGCTGCAAGGGTGTTGGAGGACGCGTCGACGAGCAGCAGCAATGAGCTGCTCGTGGCGAAGGTGCAGGCAAGGGGCGTCACAGTAGAAGCAGAGGTTCGCGAGGGCAAAGGGGGCGGAGGTGGCGCGAGCGTCAGGTCATTAGAGTTGCAGCAGGGGGTCGCGGACGCGCGGACTGCAGGCAAGTCAGGGCGCAGTAGTGGTGTCGCGGTGCTCGTTGACGAGCAGCAATGCCACACGGCGGCCGGCGCAACAAAGGCTTCGAGCCTTCACGAGACAGAGCGGTTGTGGGGAAGATGAACAGTGTTTTTTTTTTTTTTATGCTAGTTGAACGTGCCTCACCTCTTCTCCCTTTGTCTGTCTCTCTGCTGCTGTCCCTCACGTCTTCTCTCTCTATCCCTTCTCCTCCTCTCTCTCTTCTACTCTCCCTAGGGTTTCATACGTGAAGATGGGCCCAGGAGGAAGGGCTGGGCTGGACCGAGCGAGAGGGAGAGAAGAAGAGAAAGAGGGGAGGGCCGGGCCAAGGCCAGATCAAGCCCAACTTGACCCCCCTTAAACATTTTGTTGTTTTTTTATTTTTTTCTTTGTTGTTTCATTGTTTTTTCTTTTTATTACAATTTTTTTGGATTTCTCTTCTTCTTTTTTTAAAGACTAATTTCGCACTTTTAATGCTATGAAGTCTTAAGTAAAATGGTAAAATTTAGGTATTAACAGCTACCCCTCTTTGAATGGGAGCTCGAAGAGGTTGCATTCAAAGACAGAAGACAACTAAATTATTTTGGCGATAAAGAGACCTTGAGTGCATAGGCGCGTGTCAGGTTGATGGAGAAAGCTTAGAGTTATGAAAGCGCGTCTCGTCATAAGAAGAAGAAAGAAATGAGTTCTCACTGTGTAACAACGGGTTTCGACTAGTGTTGACACCTAAATTTTGACTAATCATTTAGTAATTAATTGCATAAAAATTTAGGGATTAATCTTTAATCCCTTAGGAAAAAAATAGTAAAATTGCATTTCATGTAGTCGCATTTACATCGATACCAAAAGGCAACAAGACGCATCGGCTCGTGGTTGATAATGTTCACAGAAGGGATGGTCTCTCTCCGCTTGTCTGAATGTGCAAAAGAACAAAAGTCAAAAAATGAGGAAGGAAGTTCTTGCACGTCCGTTGTCTCTCCCTCATTAATGCATGCGCGTGCACGCACAAGTTTGGCGGACGTGCGGATTCTAGAGGACCCCTAAGAGAAGAAAAATGAACCCATGATATATTATATAATATGCTCTCTCTCAAGTGTGGTTGTCAGGAGAAGCAACGAGAAATTTGCTGAAGGAGGAAGCAACTAATAAACAAGAAAAGTCAAAAGTTGCGGCAATCCTATAGAAGGGAGGGACAAGTAGCCGTATAAGAAGCCCCAAGCATGAAGAAGAAATAACAATCCAACTTCCATTTTCTCCCCCCTCATTAATGCATGCACATGCACACATGAAATGGGGGACGTGAAAATTCTACGGACGCCTGCAAGAAGATGGACTAACATTTTTATAATATTATCCTTGCTGAAGAGCAGATCGGTGGCCACCATATTTGAAAAAAGAACCAAACTTGAACAAGCAAGGAAAAGTTGCAGCTGCCTCCTGTTCACCTGTTCATACTAAAGTTGGTTGTTGCCTATAAATAAGCAAGGATCCTCGGCTTAAAAGGGGAGCGTGGAGAACGAAAAAATTCCCTGGAGAGGTTTGTGAGAACTATTAAAAAAGGGAGAGACGCTCGTCAGAGAGAAACAAGAAAAAATGAAGTTAGGGGGAGGAGATTAAAAAAGAGATGAATAGAGAGTCTGTCAAAGAAAAACCAAAAAGAAGGTGAAGTCAGAGAGGGCAACAGAGAGAGAAAGAACGTAAAAAATAAAAATAAAAAAGACGAGTTGTCTTCTTCCCATGGTGTCTTCTTCCTAAGGGGCTTCGAGCGTCCGTTCTGGTACGTAGCAACCCGCAGCCGACTCCATCCTTCCAGCGATCTAAGGACGTAGATGCTGCAGCAACCCTCTGCTGCCTTCCTGCTCCCGGCGAGTTCCGAATGCCACCGCGCCGTAGTCCCGTGCCTCCGCTCGCCCGCCTTCGCAGCTCGAAGCTTCGAGCGATGATTGCAACCCCCCCACCACAGCTGCTGTCTCGTGGTCACTGGAGGTCCGAACACCGTCACTGCTGCAGCCCTCAGCCTGCTCGTCGCTGCACCACTGCAGCACCTTCATTCCGTCTCCTGCAGCAACCTGCGCCCGACGTCAGCAACCCGCGTCACCTTCGCCCACCGGTCGCAACGCATCTCCGCCCAGACGCCTGCAAGTTGTAGCACCCGTCGCCGCACCTCCGCTCGCCCATCGCCGCGTCTCCTCCGTCTTCACCTAGCCTGAGCTGCGCGCTGCTGCTTCTTCCTTGCAGGTGCACCAGTGACGACTAGTTGTGCGAAGCACCACCAGCTATAATCTTTCCCTGCGCACGACCCCGACCTGCAATGCCAGAAGCCCTGACGCCCTGTTCCGCCTCTGCCGTCGCCAATTTGCTGAGATGCCGACCTCGAGTCCTCCACTCGAGTGCTCCTACTCCACCGATCCTTGCTGCCCAGCGTCCCCTGCTCGCCTGAATCGGTCTTGCACCAGCAAACCGCACGCGACTCCTACTGTGGTCTTGTCGGAGCTCCTCGCCAGCGTCTTCCCCTTGCCAGAGCTCCGACAGGTGTTGCCCCTCTCAATTGATTGAGCAGCCAAGCCGTGCGTGGGAGCAAAAAAAGAAAAAAGAAAAAAAAAGGGAAAAGCAAATCAGGTAGTTTTTTTTATCTATTTGATTTTGTTTTTTATTTACCTTTTTTTAGTAGAATCATTCCTTCGTATAAGATTAAGAATGTCCGACATGAAATAGCCTGTGAAATTTGTGATTGACAGTCCAATTTTCGCGCCCAAAATCCAACTCGCAATTGCTTGAAAAATCGCCAATCCAATCTCACTCCCGAGATTTGATTTGCGATTTACTTAAAATTGGCCAATCCGATCTCATGCGCGAGATATGGTTCATCAATTTGGATATCAATCTTGCTCTAATTTGCTGTCGTGTCGTTTAAGCTAATTTCGCTTTCATAAAAAAAAAAATCCAAAAAAATGTAGGCTAGAATTAGGTTTATTTCCTGTTTTAGGGTTTGCATATTTAGAATAGGAATTTTATTTCAAATTTAAAAAAATCAAAAAATCAAAAAATCAAATCAATCAATTTAGGTTGCTAGTTTTTTAACTTAGGTTTCATGTTTAATTACTTGACAATTTTTAACTTCGAAATTAATACAAAAACATAAAAAAGAAAAAATTAGAATTAGGGCATTCCTTGCATGTCATTGCATTTTAGAGTGAAATTTCATATAGTTTAATTCTAGATAATAGTTTTTATAAGTTTAGATAAATTTTTTAGATAGATTGCATTTTAGTTAGGGATTTCTAAGTTAGGATAACATTCTAGTTTATATTAGGATTTGACTTAACCTCATTCCTAATGCAAATTAGATGATATTTTAATTTAGATAGCTAATTTTCACATTTTTTTTTAATTCCGAATTTCATGAAATAAAAATGTCTTAGAATAAATTAGTTTTATTTTCTAGGATAAATTGCATTATTTAAGAAAAAAAATGTCATGTGCATGTCATATAGAATTAGATTCATAAAATGCATGTCATTTAATGATTGTTGTTAGGTTCATTTAATTAGAAATTGCTCGTCATTAGAATTAAGTCGTTAGGTTAATTTGGATTGCACATTTAATTATTGCATTTAATTTAATTTCGAAATTCACGGAAAATAAAAACTGTCTTAGGATAAATCAATTTCATGCTTTAGGATAGATTGCATTTTACTCCTGTCATGTAGTTTAGGTCATGTTGCCATGTCATATCATTTCATGTTAGATTAGAAGCATTGCATTGCATATGGATTATATCCTTATTAAATAAGTGAAAAAAAAAATTGCGTGTTAATTAGAAATCATATTTAGACTATCGATGTGAATACTGATCTAACATTGCAAATGCTTTCGCTGCTATGAGGTAAGTCGTGCAATTTATTCATCGCTTTCTTGGGTGTTAAGGTGGTTTGCGCACCCGCATGATCACCTCACATGTTAGGAAGATAAATTAAAATCAATTCAAGCTGCCTGCAAAATATTTTTTGAAATAAAAGAGAAAAGGTACCGAAAAGGGCGTTAGAGGAATCTAGCGTAATCAAGTCCCCCGAACTCATTTAATCTCTCGGTTCATAGGAGTGAAGTAATTCTCTCATTACTTTACTTGGGTTTCTAATCGACCCATCAAAAATAGATTAGTGGCGACTCCATGATAAAAAAACATTTGCATATTAAGAACTTAAAGCCTAAGTTGCGAATTGATATGGGCTTGGGAGAGCTCGAACTAAGTCTAGGCTTAGCAATCAATTAGCCAAACCCTTAGGTGGTCCAACCCGCTTCGGGGAGGTCGCGACAGCTTGGCGACTCCGCTGGGAACTTGAGTTGAAACTCTTAGTGAACTTAGGCCAATTTTCTTTTTGAAAAATATTTTTGTTTGGCAGTGAGGATTCCAGGTACATCCCTAACATTTAAGGTGTTAAATGGTCTTGCAGGATGGGAGGTATAAGGGGGAGTGTTTGCTGACATTTGTTTTGCAGGGAGGTGTAGGAATGTATGGTTTACTTTCACTTATATAAAATGTCGTGCATGCCCCGCATTTAGCACTACACTATTGCACACGCAACCTGTCGCCGGACCTGGGCCGCATAGGATAATCGAGGATGGTATTGAGATGGATACCACTCTGACCGCATGCCCGCGGTACGAGTCGCCTATCTCAATCCCGAAATTTCTTTTTTGGTGTCAAGAGTACTCACCTCGATCCGCATGCTCGCGACCCAAGTCGGCCCTTTGACCAAGCTGGAGTCATGAGGACCCGACTTAGTCCGCACGCCTGCGGCTAGTCCGATCATCCCTGTGGCTTCACTTTGCTAAGCCTGTCTAGAATAGAAATCGAGCCTCACATCTCATGTGCTTGACCATGTGGTTGCTATCGATTTTTCTTGGTGAAGTAAGTCTTCTATCCCTATACTATGCAATTTACTTATTTTGTCATACTTTTGGTCCGTCCATGACAATTTAGGTTAGTCATTTGATCTAATTCCTTTGTCAATTAGAAATAAAATGAGGAAACTGCAATGCAATGAATCATTTGGAAAAAAAAAATTGGAGAATTTGTTTTCAATTCATATCTAGGAAATTTGGCCTTGCTAGGGTGTCTATTTTTCTAGCTAGTTTTTTAGAAAATTCCCTTATTGTACAAACTTTTCATGAATAAAAGAAAAAATAAAAAAACTGATCAGATCATTGTCATGGATTGACTCTTTATTTACACCTCGTGCTTACATATTTTCATTCATTTGAATTAGGTGATAACGGATCCCTCACGTTTGTCCATTATTACACGGTTAAAAGCCAGAATGGCTGATCAAACGAAAATGCGTGATCGTATCTCTACTATGGAAGACCAACTCCAACAGTTAGTCACCTATATGCAGCTTCTGACAACTCAAATCCAATCCCTCTGAGTGGATTTGACTCTTGCACCGGTCCTCCCTGAAATAGTAGTCCCGAAGCAGGCGAGTAGGGCCCAAATTGGTGATAACGACATGCCTGAGCTAGAAAATGATCCGTTGTTGGCCACTGCTAAAAAAACTAAGCCTGACAATGCCCCTAAGACGGAGCAAGATGAACGCTTTGCAAAACTCGAGGAGAAAGTGAAGCAATTATAGAAGTCGCAAAGTTCACTTCCGATTGACTTGTCCGTTTATGAGAAGGTCAAAGTACCAAGCAAGTTCAAAATGCCAGAGTTTGAGAAATACGATGGCACTTCATGCCCAAAGGCTCATTTGTAGATGTACCATGTACGCATGGCCCAACATGTCAAGAATGAACCCCTCATGATCCAATCATTCCATGCGAGCTTGACCGGACCCGCACTAAACTGGTACGTGATGAAGAATGTCAATCTTCTTGACACCTGGAATGAAGTGGCTGACGCATTTCTCAAGCAGTATAAGTTCAATATGGACATTGCACCTTCCAAGAAGATCTTGAGAGGATGGAGAAGAAGAGGAGCGAATCATTTAAGGAGTATGCCGTGAGATGGCGAAATTTGGCAACTCAAATCACTCTTGAGCCTACTGATAAAGAATTGATGAAGTTGTTCGTCAAGACTCTCCTGTATGAGTTCCGTAACCAGATGGCTAGCACATACGTCGAATACTTCAACCAACTTGCTCCCATAGGAGAACAAATTGAGACGGGGATAAGAGAAGGGTGGTTTACTGAGCCATCTAACAAGAGGTTTTCTACCAAAAAGGAGAAGGACCTTGAAGCTAAGATTAATGTGACATATTCTCAACCGAATCGTGATACATCCAATTGCACTCCAGCAATTAAGATTTCTACTGAGCAACAAGGTGGAGGACATCAGCTCTCGGTCGACGACGTAATGTTAGAAGACAGTTCACACCTCTTCCTGGACCCCTATCCAAAGTTTTGCCCATCCTCCAAAAGAAGGGATTACTCTCTACGAAGCCGAAGCAACCAAATCTTGAGTATTATTCGGCATATAATCCCTCTGAGAAGTGTGACAATCACATGGGAGAGGTTGGTCACTCCACTGATGATTGCTATGTTTTGAAGCATAGGGTCCAAAACCTCTTGGATACAAAGGCATTCTCTTTCAGCAGTAATCAGAAAGACCCTCTGCCCAACCATGACGAAGGCACAAATGCTGTCACTGAGTGAAGAAGTTCTTATCTTCACACTCCTTTACAAAGGAGTCTTTTTTATGCTTTCTAGGATTTCAAGTTTTTTAGGATTTCCTGCTTTCTAAGACTTCAATTATTGCTTTCGTATCTAGGATTTGCTTGTTTGCATTTTCCATTCCAATAATGTAATTCATTACAATTTTAGTTCCAATTTTGAGGACATGACGGGGTACACAAACCAGTCCGGTGACGATATCCAATAATAAAAAAAATATCATCCAAGGAGAATTCTGAGGACTAGGCTTCTTCATGCTTCCTCATCCAAAAAAAAAATTCCCATAAAGAAAAAAAAAACATTTTTTGAAGCCATTTCCAAAAGCATGCATTAGGTTAGCTCTGTTTGATTTTTTGACTCATTTACTTCATGTTTCAGAGCATTTGAAAAAGGCACATCAGATGACGAATTGGGGGCATGACAGATTTTGGGGCAAAAGCAAGAATTCATCAAAGATTGGATTTTCAGCTTCAATTGATCAATCCGTGTGTTTGTTCGCTTTCGATAGGGGCAATCCAATGGCACCCATTGCTGAAACAGTCCCTTCCTGGGACAATTCCTTGAAAGAACGCTTGAAATCATGTTTTTCATACTTATGAGAGCATTTTTTAGTGTAGTAAATTCGCCTTTTTGAAGTCTCAAAGCTTCTCATGCTTAAATTGTTGAACTCTTTGAGAAAGAGAATTTCGATAGTGGTTTTGCCTATTTAACTCACCAATTTCATGTGGAGATTTGTCAAGATAGACAATTCAATGGAGTGACATCAATGTTTAAGAACGCTGAATGAGACGTGTCAGGATGATGAAAAGCAAGCCTTATCCAATACACAGTCCCTTACTTATACACTTGTGAGATGAGTATAGGAAGTTCCATATCTACAAGGTAAAGAGTTTTCTCACAAAAAGTACGATGACCGAAATGATGAGGGGCAATTCATTTCTCTATCCTAAACACTACAAGTGATCCATTGCTTAACCCCTTTGAACCTCATACACTTGTGGAGAATTCTTTCAAATTATCCCTGTCAAGAACCACCCCCACATCAGGGCAAATTGGAGGTAAAATAAGATCATGAGGTGAGGAAAATGAAAAGAAATTTTTTCTTGCTCTCACTAGCATCAATTTTCAAGTCATGCTATTACATTGAATTCATGTGGTGATTTAAGTGCCTTAGGATGACGAAGAGCATTTCTTTCTTTATCCTAAATACTTATATCATTTGCATAGCCCACTTGAGCCTGCAATTTCATTTCTTTAAACCTAGTTGGTAATCATCCCCATCACTGGGACAAGGCAAAAGGCAGATAAAGACCCTTGAAAGTTGTCATTCAAAGTGTAATCGCTTGACGCAGCATTGTGCGCAAGAATTGAAATCAAAATAGAACTAAGGGGCATGAAAAAGCAGTGTGCCTGGTAAAAGCAAGGCCAATGCCCATGAAAAAAGAAGTGAAGAAAAAATGAATGAGAATTAGGGGCATGAAAGCAATGTGCTTGATAAAAGCAAGATCAATTCCCCAAGAGAAAAATCAAACATTGGTTGTAGAAAGTCGCATCCCTTATGAGGCGGTACATAAAGAACTCAAATGCTGAGATGTTACAATCAATGGAGTTTTGATACAAAGAAAATCTTCGACGATGAAGAAGAAGATTGGTGGCAATGTCAAGATGATCATCAACTCTGAACCCTCTAAACACATTTTGAGCCTAACAAGCCTTTCATTTCTTAACCCACGAACCTAGCCTACGTCCCTTGCAAAGTCTCTTCTGATTAGGGCACTTGAATTAACGTAGGAGTTCACATGTCTTAAGCATTGCTCAAAGAAGTGTGAGCAAGATTATTTATTTCTCATTTTGCAGGGTTCTTGACTTGTAAACCCGAAGATGATTGCGGAGTTGTCCTTTCAATAACCTTGACTCAAAGAGTCCCTTTGTTAAGCCATTGACCAAGCCCACATTACGGTCCGTATTAAAGACCTCTCAGATTGGTAAGGTCGTACTGCTTGCGAGAATACTCGGACCCTTGTTGGTATGATGATAGTGAGATGGTGTGATTCTCCTAAAATAGCTCTTCTGAATGAGAGTGAGTGAAAATCCTTTCTAACTGAAAGTCTCTCATTTAGTATTCTTAAGAAATCCATGTCATTGTCTTGAACGAAAATTCTCTCATGTGGAAATTTAGGTGATGCAAATATGGTAAAATCATTATGCATAAACTTTGATTGAATTGATGAAAGCTTCACTGAATTTTGAAATGTGCATTTTAAAGTAGCTCAGATTGTCTACCTCTTTGATGAATGTATAGAGTTTTGCTCTAATCATGTCTGACAGATAATACTCCCTTGAAGATCGAGTAATACTTAACATTCAAGTTGCTCCTTGAAGCCTTGAGATTCGGCGTGCTTTTGTAGCCCAGAGTCCTTTTCACTGACCCGACATGCTTTTGTAGCCCGGTGCCCTTTTCATTACTTGGCGTGCTTCCGTAGCCTAGAGTCCTTTTCATCAACTCGGTGTGCTTCCGTAGCCCAATGTCCCTCTTTATCGACCTGGCGTGCTTCCGTAGCCCAGAGTCCTTTAATCAACTCGGCGTGCTTCCGTAGCCCGCAGTCCTTTTCATCGACTCGGTGTGCTTCCATAGCCCGATGTCCCTCTTTACCAACCCGGCGTGCTCCTGTAGCCCGATGTCCTTTTCATCGACCTGGCATGCTTTCGTAGCCCAGAGTCCCCCTTTATATCGACCTGACGTGCTTCCGTAGCCCAGAGTTCCCTTCATCAACTTGGCGTGCTTTTATAGCCCGATGTCCCTCATGATTGACGCGGTGTGCTTCCGTAGCCCGATGTCCCTTTATATTGGTCTGGCGTGCTTTCGTAGCCCAGAGTCCCTTTCATTGATTCGACGTGCTTCCGTAGCCCGGATTCCCTTTATACTGGCCTGGTGTGCTTTCATAGCCCAGAGTCCCTTTTTCATTACCTAGCGTGCTTCCGTAGCCCAGAGTCAATTTCATCGATTCGGCGTGCTTCTATAGCCCGAGTTCCTTTTTCAGAAATTGAGAGTCTGAAATCTTTGATATGAATGCTTTCCAAGCTTTTTCGTTATACCTTAATCTAGATCTAGGTATTTCGAATCCTCTTAATTCAATATGCATCTCACCTAACATTGAGTGTCTATTGGTTAAGTTCTCGAAACTCTTCGTCAAGCATTTCACTCTGGATGTGAATGCTTTTCGATCTTCTTTGTTATACCTTAGTCTGGATCTAGGTATTTCGAATCTTCTTAATCCAATATTCATCTCACCTAACATTGAGTGTCTATTGGTTAAGTTCCAAAATTTTTGACATCTCAGTCTGGATCTGGATGTCTCAAAAATCTTCGTTAAGCATTTCATTCTGGATATGAATGTTTTTCGATCTTTCTCGTTATACCTTAGTTTAGATCTAGGTATTTCGAATCCTCTTAATCCAATATTCATCTCATCTAACATTGAGTGTCTATTGGTTAAGTTCCAAAATTTTTGACATCTCAGTCTGGATCTGGATGTCTCAAAACTCTTAACATTTCATTCTGGATATGAATGCTTTTCGATCTTTTTCATTATGCCTTAGTTTGGATCTAGGTATTTCGAATCTTCTTAATCCAATATTCATCTCACCTAACATTGAGTGTCTATTGGTTAAGTCCTAAAATTCTTGACATCTCAGTCTGGATCTAGATGTCTCAAAACTTTTCGTCAAGCATTTCACTCTGGATGTGAATGTTTTTCGATCTTTTTCGTTATACATTAGTTTGGATCTAGGTATTTCGAATCCTCTTAATCCAATATTCATCTCACCTAACATTGAGTGTATTGATTAAGTTCCCAAATTCTTGACATCTCATCTGGATCTGGATGTCTCAAAACTATTCCCCGTTCAGGCGACCGTAGAATGGTACGGGTCCTGGAAAATGAATCCCCGTTTAGGCGATTGTAGAATGGTACATGTCCTAGACACAACCAAACAATGCCATACTAGGCGACCGTAGAATGGTACGGGTCCTGGGAAAGCAATCTCTTTGCAAAGCCATGTTACTATTCTGGACGATCGTAGAATGGTACGGGTCCTAGACATGTAACACCAACTATCTCGAATTGCTCTACCCTCCTTGAAGGTAAGTTATTCCAGGTAGCTTCTTTTATCATTTATATCAACATTTCACGCATCATATAAATTGCATTTCAAAATGGGATTCATTTTCGCAAAAAAAAAAAAAAAACTTTGAGAGTCATCCATTGCATGTTCATGGTCAAAATTAAGGTATCATATTGTCTTTGAATGCAACCTCTACGAGCTCACCTTCAAAGAGGGGCAGCTGTTGACACCTAAATTTTGACTAATCATTTAGTAATTAATTGCATAAAAATTTAGGGATTAATCTTTAACCCCTAAGGAAAAAAATAGTAAAATTGCATTTCATGTAATCGCATTTACATCGATACCAAAAGGCAACAAGACGCAGCGGCTCGTGGTCGATAATGTTCATAGAAGGGATGGTCTCTCTACGCTTGTCTGAATGCGCAAAAGAGCGAAAGTCAAAAAATGAGGAAGGAAGTTCTTGCACGTCCGTTGTCTCTCCCTCATTAATGCATGCGCATGCACGCACAAGTTCGGCGGACGTGCGGATTCAAGAGGACCCCTAAGAGAAGCAAAATGAGCCCATGATATATTATATAATATGCTCTCTCTCAAGTGTGGTTGTCAGGAGAAGCAACGAGAAATTTGCTGAAGGAGGAAGCAACTAATAAACAAGAAAAGTCAAAAGTTGCAGCAATCCTATAGAAGGGAGGGACAAGTAGCCGTAAAAAAAGCCCCAAGCATGAAGAAGAAATAACAATCTGACGTCCATTTTCTCCCCCCTCATTAATGCATGCACATGCACGCATGAAATGGGGGACGTGAAAATTCTACGGACGCCTGCAAGAAGATGGACTAACCTTTTTATAATATTATCCTTGCTGAAGAGCAGATCGGTGGCCACCATATTTGAAAACAAAACCAAACTTGAACAAGCAAGGAAAAGTTGCGGCTGCCTCCTGTTCACCTGTTCACACTAAAGTTGGTTGTTGCCTATAAATAAGCAAGGATCCTCGGCTTAAAAGGGGAGGGCAGAGAACGAAAAAATTCCCTGGAGAGGTTTGTGAGAACTATTAAAAAAAAGGAGAGACACTCGTCAGAGAGAAACAAGAAAAAATGAAGTCAGGGGGAGGAGATTAAAAAAGAGATGAATAGAGAGTCCGTCAAAGAAAAACCAAAAAGAAGGTGAAGTCAGAGAGGGCAACAGAGAGAGAAAGAACGTAAAAAATGAAAATAAAAAAGACGGGTTGTCTTCTTCCCATGGTGTCTTCTTCCTAAGGGGCTTCGAGCGTCCATTATGGTACGTAGCAACCCGCAACCGACTCCATCCTTCCGGCGATCTGAGGACGTAGACACTGCAGCAACCCTCTACTGCCTTCTTGCTCCCGGCAAGTTCCAAATGCCGCTGCCGCTGTAGTCTCGTGCCTCTGCTCGCCCGCCTCCTGCAACTCGAAGCTTCGAGCGACGCCTGCAACCCCCCCACCGCAGCTGCTGTATCGTGGTCGCCGGAGCTTCGAACACCGTTGCTGTTGCAGCCCTCAGCCTGCTCGTCGCCGCACTACCGCAGCACCTTCATTCCGTCTCCTGCAGCAACCCGCGCCTGACATCAGCAACCCGCGTCACCTTCGCCCACCGATCGCAGTGCATCTCCTCCCAGACGCCTGCAAGTTGCAACACCCGTCGCTGCACCTCCGCTCGCCCGTCGCCGTGTCTCCTCTGTCTTCACCTGGCCCGAGCTGCGCGTTGCTGCTTCTTCCCTGCAAGTGCACTAGTGACGACTAGCTGTGCGAAGCACCACCAGCTATCATCTTTCCTTACGCACGACCCCGACGTGGAGCGCCAGAAGCCCCGACGCCCTATTCCACCTCTGCCGTCGCCGATCTGCTAAGACTGCCAGCCTCGAGTCCTCCGCCTGAGCGCTCCTGCTCCACGGGTCCTTGCTGCCTAGTGTCCCCTGCTTGCTTGAATCGGTCTTGCACCAGCAAACCGCACGCGACTCCTGCTGTGATCTTGTCGGAGCTCCTAGCCGGCGTCTTCCCCTTGCCAAAGCTCCAACAGGTGTTGCCCCTCTCAATTGATTGAGCAGCCAAGCCGTGCGTGGGAGTAAAACAAAAAAAAGAAAAAAAGGGAAAAGCAAATCGGTAGTTTTTTTTTTATCTATTTTATTTTGTTTTTTATTTACCTTTTTTTAGTAGAATCATTCCTTCGTATAAGATTAAGAATGTTCGACATGAAATAGCCTGTGAAATTTGTGATTGACAGTCCGATTTTCACGCTCGAAATCCGACTCGCAATTGCTTGAAAAATCGCCAATCCAATCTCACGCCCGAGATTTGATTTGTGATTTACTTAAAATTGGCCAATCCGATCTCATGCGCGAGATATGGTTCGTCAATTTGGATATCAATCTTGCTCTGATTTGCTGTCGTGTCGTTTAAGCTAATTTCGCTTTCATAAAAAAAAATCCAAAAAAATATAGGCTAGAATTACGTTTATTTCCTGTTTTAGGGTTTGCATATTTAGAATAGGAATTTTATTTCAAATTTAAAAATAAAAAAATCAGAAAATCAAATCAATCAATTTAGGTTGCTAGTTTTTTAACTTAGGTTTCATGTTTAATTACTTGACAATTTTTAACTTCGAAATTAATACAAAAACATAAAAAAAGAAAAAAATTAGAATTAGGGCATTCCTTGCTTGTCATTGCATTTTAGAGTGAAATTTCATATAGTTTAATTCTAGATAATAGTTTTTATAAGTTTAGATAAATTTTTTAGATAGATTGCATTTTAGTTAGGGATTTCTAAGTTAGGATAACATTCTAGTTTATATTAGGATTTGACTTAACCTCATTCCTAATGCAAATTAGATGATATTTTAATTTAGATAGATAATTTTCACATTTTTTTAATTCCGAATTTCATGAAAAAAAAATGTCTTAGAATAAATTAGGTTTATTTTCTAGGATAAATTGCATTATTTAAGAAAAAAAGTGTCATGTGCATGTCATATAGAATTAGATTCATAAAATTCATGTCATTTAATGATTGTTGTTAGGTTCATTTAATTAGAAATTGCTCGTCATTAGAATTAAGTCATTAGGTTAATTTGGATTGCACATTTAATTATTGCATTTATTTTAATTTCGAAATTCACAGAAAATAAAAATTGTCTTAGGATAAATCAATTTCATGCTTTAGGATAGACTGCATCTTACTCCTGGCATGTAGTTTAGGTCATGTTGTCATGTCATATCATTTCATGTTAGATTAGAAGCATTGCATTGCATATGGATTATATCCTCATTAAATAAGTGAAAACAAAAAAAAATTGTGCGTTAATTAGAAATCATATTTAGACTGTCAATGTGAATACTGATCTAACATTGCAGATACTTTCGCTGCTATGAGGTAAGTCCTACAATTTATTCATCGCTTTCGGTTAAGGTGGTTTGCCCACCCGCATGATCACCTCACATGTTAAGAAGATAAATTAAAATCAATTTAAGCTGCCTGCAAAATATTTTTTGAAATAAAAGAAAAAAGGTATCGAAAGGGCATTAGAGAAATCTAGCATAATCAAGTCCCCGAACTCATTTAATTTATGGTTCGTAGGAGTGAAGTAATTCTCCCATTGCTTTACTTGGGTTTCTAATCGACCCATCAAAAATAGATTAGTGGCGACTCCATGATTAAAATCATTTGCATATTAAGAACTTAAAACCTAAGTTGCAAATTGGTATGGGCTTGGGAGAGCTCGAGCTAAGTCTAGGCTTAGCAATCCATTAGCCGAACCCTTAGGTGGTCTAACCCGCTTCGAGGAGGTCGCGACAACTGGGCTAAAAATGTATGATTTGAGGAAAACCAATGAATCTTTGTAGATGACATGATTTAAGGTTAACCATGAACCTTTTGAAAAATCGCAGTTTAAAGATAGATTCATAAACATTTTAAAAGCGTGGTTTAAGAATAGACCTACGAACCATATGGTTTAAGGATAAACCCATTAACCTTGTGGTTTAAGGATGACCCACTAACCGTGTGGTTTAAGGATAGACCCACTAATCGTGTGATTTAAGGATAGACTAACCAACCTTGTGGTTTAAGGATGACCCACTAACCATGTGGTTTAAGGATAGACTCACTAACCATGTGGTTTAAGGATAAACCTACCAACCTTGTGGTTTAAGGATGACCCACTTACTGTGTGGTTTAAGGATAGACCCATTAACCGTGTGGTTTAAGGATAGACCCACTAACTGTGTGGTTTAAGGATAAACCCTTGTGGTTTAGAGATGACCCACCAACCGTGTGGTTTAAGAATAAATCCACCAACCTTGTGGTTTAAGGATAACCCATTAACCATGTGGTTTAAAGATAGACCCACTAACCGTGTGGTTTAAGGATAGACCCACGAACCATGTGGTTTAAGGAATAACCCATGAACCGTGTGGTTTAAAGATAGATCCACGAACCGTGTGGTTTAAGGATAAACCCACAAATCGTGTGTGATTTAAGGATAGGCCCACAAACCCTAGGGTTTAGACTGGAAAAAGGGTTTCATCGTGTAAAAACGGGTTTCGACTGGATAAAAGGTCTCACCGTATAAAAACGGATTTCGACTTGATGTGATAGTCTCACCGTGTGAAAACGTGTTTCGACTGGGAGAAATGTCTCACTGTGTACAAATGGGTTTCGACCAGACAATAGTCTCATCATGTACAAACAGGTTTCGACTGGGAGGAAGGGAGGTGAGGACACCTGGAGTGCCATAACTTGGCACGCCGGGACACTTAAGTGCCATAACTTTAAAATGGTACACTTAAGTGACATCATCGGAGCAAAATGGCACACTTAAGTGCCACTCCGGCGAAAATCCGGCCAAATGGCTGACGTGGCAATTTTCCGGCGACCTTAGTCCAAAACGGCGTCGTTTTGCACGCTGACGTGGCGGAGAAAACGCAAAACGACGCCGTTTCGGGTCTACGTGTAAATAATAATATAAAAATTAATTAAATTATAAAATATTCAAAAAATTAAAAATTTTAAAAAATTAAGAAAAATTTAAAAGTTTTAAAAATTAAGAAAATTTAAAAAAAAAAGGGGGTCGAAGGGGCGGCCGAGGGCCGAGCCCTCACCGCCGCCGCCGCCCGCCGGCGGCGGAGGGGGAGGGTCGGCTAGGGTCGCCGGCCCCGGCCGACCGACGGCGAGGGCTCGCAGCCCTCGCCGGATCGCGGCGAGGGCCGCGACCCTCCCCCGGATCCGGCGAGGGCTCGCAGCCCTCGCCGCCGGCCGGCCTCGCCTCGCCCCCCGCCTGTGGCCCGCGACCCCTTGCCGGGGCCGCGACCCCGGCCGACCCTCCCACTCCGTCGCCGGCCCTTCCCGGCGACAGAGTAAGGAGGGTCGGCCGGCGAGGCCGGCCGACCGGCGTGGGCCCGCGCGAGCCCTCGCCCGGATCCGGGCGAGGGTCGCGGCCCGCCGCGATCCGGCGAGAGCTGCGGGCCCTCGCCGTCGGTCGGCCGGGGGCCGCGACCCCGGCCGACCCTCCCCCTCCGTCGCCGGCCCTTCCCGGCGACGGCGGGCGGCGGCGGCGGCGAGGGCTCGGCCCTCGCCCGCCCTTCGACCCCCTTTTTTTAATTTTTTAATTTTTTTAATTTTCTTATTTTTTAAATTAAAATTTTTAAAATTTTCTTATTTTTTTTTTAAATTTTTTAAATTTCTTAAAATTTAAATTTTTTAATTTTTTTAAAATTTTTAAATTTTTTAAAATTAAAATTTTTAAATTTTTTTTTAAATTTTTAAAACTTTTTAAAATTAAAAATTTAAATTTTTTAATTTTTATTATTTTTTTTTATTTTTTATGCTTATTTGGAGCTCCGGCGAGCCACGTAGGCACAAAATAATAATAAAAAATGGCCACGTAGGATTTCCGGCAAGGGTCGCCGGAGGTGGCACTAAGTGTCCCACTCGAAAAAAAAAGTGGCACTTAAGTGTACCGTTTGGAAGTTATGGCACTTAAGTGTCCCGGCGTGCCAAGTTATGGCACTTGCGCTGTACTTCTGCCGGGAGGAAGGTCTCACTATATACAAACGGGTTTCAACCGAATGATAGTCTCACCGTGTACAAATGGGTTTCAACTAGGAGGAAGGTCTCACCGTGTACAAACGGGTTTCGACCAGATGATAATCTCACAATGTACAAATGGGTTCAACTGGGAGAAAGGTCTCACCATGTACAAACGAGTTTCGACCGGATGATAGTCTCACTGTGTACAAATGGGTTTTGACTGGAATGAAGGTCTCACCGTGTACAAACGGGTTTCGACTAGGAGGAAGATCTCACCGTGTACAAATGGGTTTCGATTGGATAATAGTCTCATCGTGTACAAACGGGTTTTGATCGGGAGGAAGGTCTCACCATGTACAAACGGGTTTCTACCGGATGATAGTTTCATCATGTACATACGAGTTTCAACTGGAAAGAAGGTCTCATCGTGTACACACGGGTTTCAACCGGATGATAGTCTCACCGTGTACAAACGGATTTTGATTGGAAGGAATGTCTCACCGTGTACAAACGGGTTTCGACCGGATGATAGTCTCACCGTGTACAAACGAGTTTCGACTGGAAGGAATGTCTCATCGTGTGCGAACGGATTTTGACCGTGTGGTTTAGGAAAAACCACCAACCCCGCAACCTCATGGTTTAAGGATGATCCACGAACTGTGTGGTTTAGGAAAGCCACTAACCCCGTGGTTTTAAGGATAGACCCACCAACCTTGTGGTTTAGGAAAAGCCACCAACCTCGTGGTTTTAAGGATAGACCCACCAACCTTATGGTTTAGGAAAAGCCACCAACCCTGTGGTTTTAAGGATAGACCCACCAACTTTGTGGTTTAGGAAAAGACACCAACCCTGTGGTTTTAAGGATAGACCCACAAACCTTGTGGTTTAAGGATGACCTACGAACTGTGTGGTTTAGGAAAAGCCATCAACCCTGTGGTTTAAGGATAAACCCACCAACCTTGGAAATGACATAGTTTAAGGTTAACCATAAACTTTATAGATGACATGGTTTAAGGTTGACTATGAACCTTTGGTTTTTAGGGAAGCACCCGGTAATCCTTTGGAAGCTGCATGGCTTCGCTGGGAAATCCCGTCAAACTAAACTAAAGCAAAATGTCATTAGGGATGACATTAAGAGGTGTATTGGCAATATTACAATATTAACTGAATAAGCTAATCAAGCTAAGTCTGATTGCCTTGAGAAACATTCAATGTCAATTATCATCATGTAGCGCAAAATTATCATCTTACTCGGGGATGTATCATTAATCATCAAATTCTCTAATAATCAAGTTCTTATCAGAACGGCTACAACTCGTGAAAAGGGCTCATTAAGCATGCCAAACTAAAGCTTCTTAGTCAGAAAGGATTTTTCACACACTCTTGATAAAATGATTACTTGATCCCATCTATTCGCGTGGGAAGTAACTAATTGCTGAGGGTATCTCACATATCCTATGTTAAAAGTTTTCAAAAACATTCACAATGAGCACAATCTGATCAATCAAAAAAGTCTTTTGAAAAGACCGCAATATAGGCTCAATTAGGGCTTACCCAAAGGAATTATTGCTTTGAGGCCAATAAAGGAACATTTGTCGCTATCTTCATTGGGTTTACAAGTCGAGAGCTCAGGAGATAAGACAAGATAGAATTGCTTTCACTCCTTCAAGCAGTAGCTTCTTTGTGGCATTCTCATTTTCATTCAAACCATCCCAATTAGAAGAGACTTCGAAAGAGGGTTGTAATGTTAACTTGGGAGAGACTTGAAAGGCTTAAATTTTTCGAGAGAGTTTTTAAGAGTCAGTGATCATCATGGCATCGTAACCAAGTCGCTCGATCTTTCAAAATCATTTGGCTTTTGAAACACAACGCATCTCGAAAGTCCCTTGATTAATCATTTCTGCATGGGAGCTTTGCTCCTTTTTTTTAATTTCCTTTGCTCTTGCAATGATTTTTTACGTAGGCACTTGGACTTTGATAATTTTTTCACATAAGATACAGCCTTTTGGCTCTTTTTCTTGACAGGCATTGGCCTTATACCTTGCCCCAGTGAAGGAAGATGATCACCGCTCGGGATTTAGAAATGAATAATCAAGCCAAATTGGTTAAAGCAATGGGTATCAGTGTTCGGGTAGAGAAGGAAATGCGCTTCTTCACCTTGGGATGAGTCAAGTTTTAATAAGAATTCCTCTAAAGCTATCACCAGAAGATTGATGCAAGTGAAAGTAATAGGATCTTTCTCAATCCTTCGCTTTACAACACGACTATAACCTCCCACGCTACCCCAATGTAGGGTTGTTGATAGAGGTACTTTGAAGGATCATCTTTATTTGGCCTAGAGGGCTAGCAAGAGATTAGTACGGTGCTTGGGATTGATGAAAGAAATGCCTTTATCATTTCGATCTTTGTGCTCAATGCAACTGAATCCTTCGTCCTAAGAGAATGTCGTCTTTCACTCAACTCTCAAAAGTGTTTGAAGGACGTGTTTGGAAATGCTTACCTTTCTTCATCCTAAGCACTTCTTGTTTGGCATGATTAACATTTCCTTTTAGTCTGCTGAGGTCATCTAACTAGATCAATCTCCATAGGGAAATTTGATCCAAAATGAATAACCCATCAAACAGGAAAAGAATTTTGAAATAAAAAGGATGTTCAAAAAGTTTGTAGAATTTTTTTCTCAATTATTCATTTTTGTGCTTGTCTCTAGGAAAGGAAAGCGCAAACGATTCTTTTTTGTAATAGAAATTCTCCAATTTTTTTCTCTTTTTTATTTTACTTAAAAATAAATTGAGAAGAAGGGTACGTACCTGTGGCATGGTGACCCGATAACCCTATAAAGAATATAAAAGAATATGTTAGTGCAAAAATCCTTAAGGATTGAAATGTTGGAAATGATACATTATTACCCTTCACTCGCTTTTATCCTTTGAGGGCTAATATCTCTTGGATTCACCCTCATGGATATTTGGTAACTTGGCATTACCCTTCACTTGCATTTGCCTTTAAGCGTTTGATGTATTCCCTTCATGTGTTTCCGTTCTTCGGGTATGAACTTTACCTAAAGTCGCTAGAATTGATTGAAAAATGGCTATATGGCCCTGATTTTATTCATAAAAAGCACTTTTTATTGTATACAACAATTTACAAAGTTCAATTCCTGCTTTTTTCAAATGCTCTTTTCGAAGAGACGTTTAATTGACAGTGAGCTTGAAAATTTTATAGATGGGTCATGAGATGTGTTTTTCAAGATCTTGCTTTGAAAGGAGAGTGGGTGCTCCCTGTTTCCACACTTGTGGACATTGTTCTTTAGATGCTTTGTCTCATTTATTCCTTGTAAAGAAAAGATTGGACATGCTATTTCCTTGCTTGATTGAGAATCATTTAGAAACTATACACATCCCTTTATTTTTACCTATTTAACAAAAATGGATGAACGAATGAGTTGTTATATCAAAAGTTCCTACTGGAACAATTATAACCTTACCATCTCAAAGCATCATTTATGGACCAACTCGAGAAAGCGGCTAAGTGAAGAGATAAAATTTTACGCAGATCCTTCTCGAAACTCTTTTTTTTCAAAACATTTCGAAGCTAAGGTATAACAACTCAGCTCCAAGGGGACCATTTGAAATACTTCAAGTGTCTTTTTTTATTTATTTAAGAATGATGTTTTTTATGAAATCAAATTTAAATACTCAAAGTTATGAGTTGCATGATTTACAAAAGTGCCGATTGGGCTCACATGCAAAACTCAAAACCAAAGATATCATTACTACCAAGAATAAAGACAATGATCTCATACAAAACACACTTGCATATATGAGCGTATAAATCCATTCTCATTTTAATTCTAAAGTAGACTTCTTGGCACGATCAAGCGAGCGAAGCCAAGAAGTGTCACCATGCATGACTAATGTCACCATGCATGACTTGCGAAAAGAAAACAATGTTAGTGTGTGAATGAAAAATTGATCTTTCAATGAGGTCACCTCTTATAGCAAAATCATGATGACGGTACCTGCCCCATAGTCCATATTAGGGGATTTTGATATTTCACCAAGATTTGTCGTAAGAGAAGGGGCATCATTAGAAGATCGATCGGCAACTATCAATCGAATGTCCATTTTATTCCAAAAGTTTCATATGCAAAAGTGGCATTGAGTTTTGAAAGATTAATTTGTGATTTTTACTCATAGAAAAATGAGATGACTTTTGTTTTGAGAAATCTATACACAAAATGAAGAGAATTTGATTAGAAATGCAATTTCAATTTTGTGCCCCAATGTATAATCGCAACTTGAATTTTTTTTTTTTTTAAAGTAAAAGGTGGTTTTGAGCCCATAATCAAAAATTTAAACAAAGTCATGTTTAGCAGGGCCAAATTAAATTGTTTAGAACTTGCATTCAATGTTCACTTTTCTCAAGAGTGATTGCCAATTTTTCAATCATAAGCCTACATCACCCAGGGTATTCGATTGATTTTCATGAATTTCAAGATGAAAATTCAATACAAAATGACTAAATAAAAAGGAAAATGATACTTACATTGGGTTTTGACCTCTGTCTTTGTTTTTTTTTTCAATTACATAAACATGCACATGAGATGTGGTTCGATTTCTACTTTATACGGCTCAAAATGGAGCCATAGGATCACCGAACCAAACCAACAAGGTCACGACTAGTTTGGGTTACCCATGACTCCAGCTTTGTCAAATAACCAACCCGTGTCGTGCGGTTACAGATCGGGGTGGGTATCTTCAACATGAAGAAAGAAATTTCGGGATAGAGATGGGCGACTCGTACTACATGGTTGTAGTTTGAGTGGTATCCATCTCAACACCATCCTAAGTGATCCTATGCGACCCAGGTCCATCGGCAGTTAGTGTATGCCATGATGTAGTGCAATGTAGGAAACGCAGGCATGACAATTTATAGGCAAGCAACACTTCATACATAAAAAATAAACCATACATTCTTACACTTCTTACAAAACAAAGGTGAGCAAACAACAAAGGTGAGCAAACACTCTCCCTTATACTTACCATTCTGCAAAAACATTTAACACGTTTAATGTTAGGGGCGTACTTGGAATCCTCGCTACCAAACAAAAATATTTTTGAACAAGATTAATTTTAGCCTAAGTTCTCTAAGATTTAAAACCAAGTCCCTAATGGAGTCGCCAAGCTATCACGACCTACTCCTCAGGGGGAGGGAACAGGTTTAGGGGTATTGCCTATAGGATGGGCCTAAGACCCAAGATTAGGTGCGGGCTCTCCCAAGCTCATATCCCGTGTGACATTGAAGTATTTTTTTAGGAATTTCACACAAAAGGAGTCGCTACTAGCCTAGTGGAGTCAGCTAGAAACCAAGTGAGGCATGTGAGTGTACCTCACTTTCTACACAACCAGAGAGTCTAGGGTCGGGGACTTGATTACACTAATTGACCAATTAATGCTCTTTCGGTATCTAATCTTGTTCATTTTAGAAGAAAATGATTTTTGTCAAGTAGTTTGGATTGATTTTACACTTATCCACTAACATGCAAGGTAATCATGCAGGTGCACAATCATTGAAGTAACAATCATAACTACCAAGATCATAATTGCAGTAAAATTGAGCACGTGCAATTAAACATCCACAAATGTAATTAAATATGCAAATTAAACGTGCTATATAATCAATATATGAGCAAATAAAAACCTAATTGCACTAAAAGGCAATACATAGCAATTCCTAACCAAACCCCATCATTTTTGGAATTTTGGATTTTTGAAATTTTTGAAATTTTTTATTTTTTTATTTTTTTTATAGTTTTTTAATTTTTCAAAACATTATTTTAATATTGTAATATTATAATATATTTAAAATGAATCAAGTCGGATCCCTAGGTTGGGTCCAACCCAGTTCGGTGAAAAGGGCCCGGGATCGGGCTAGATGGCCGAACCCGGACTGAATTGGGCCAGGCGGCCCAAACCGGCAGAAACCAGCCGGGCTAGGCTTGATGTGCAGGCCCAGTTTGGTCTAATTTTTTTAAAATAAATCCCACATGCAAAAATAATCCAAACCCGACCTGAATTGTTCAAAAAAGCTTACCCGATTCGCGACTCGCGCCTGACCTAGTTTATGCTTGAAATCCTAGGGCTTCTTGGCGGCGTAGATGACGACGGCGACGACGCGGTGGGTGGCAGCGGCGATGAGGCGAGTGGCAGCGGCAACGCGGTGGGCGGCAGTGACGACGTTAGGGTCTGTAAGGATGGGCGGCGGTTGCGTTGGAGGTGAGCAAAAACAAGGGTAGCCAGCGCGGTGAATGGCAAGGGTGGTTGGTCGCCAATGTTGTTCGGAGCTTCGGTGAGGGCAGCAAGCACATGGTAAAGGGCAGACCAGCAACAAGTAAGGGGATGTAGGTGCGGGTGTCGCTCGAAGAGGAAGCTCGAGTAGACCAATAGGGTGGCAGGCGGACTGGAGAAGGGTGGACCAACAGCAAGCAGGGTTGGACAAGGGCGTTGCGAGCGTCGCGAGGCTAGCGAAGTGTTGCAGCGGCTTGGAGAAGGCTCGAGCAGCAGGGGACGCCGAGGCGGAGGTGCAGGCGCGGGCTGAGACGGTGGCTTCGTGGGCTGCAAGGGCGACGGAACTTCAGGCGGAGTAGCAAAGTAGTGGCACGATGGCAGAGTTGGGTCAGCAATAGTGGTGGTGGATGCACAAGCCAGCAAAGATGCGTTGGGAAGGATGAACGAGTAGCAGGCTTGGGATCCACTGGCGTCAGCCACGAGTCAGAGCTGCAAGGGTGTTGGAGTATGCATCAACGAGCAACACCAGTGAGCTATTCGTGGCGAAGGTGCAAGCATGGGGCGTCACAGCAGAAACAGAGGTTCACGAGGGCAAAGGGGGCGCCAGGCATCAGGCGAAGGTGGCACGAAAGTCGAGTCATCGGAGTTGCGGCAGGGGGTCATAGACACGCGAGCTATAGGCGAATCGAGGCGCGACGGTGGTGGCACGGTGCTCGCGAACGAGCAGTGATGCCGCACAGCAGCTGGTGCAGTGGATGCTTCAAGCCGCCACGAGGCAGAGGAACTGCACGGAAGATGAACAATGCTTTTTTATTTTTTTTATTTTATTTTTTCTGCTAGTCGAACGTGCCTCACCTCTTCTCCCTCTATCTATCTCTTTGCCGCTATCCCTCACGTCTTATCTCTTTGTCTGTCTCTCTGCCGCTGTCCCTCACATCTTTTCTCTCTGTCCCTTCTCCTCCCCTCTCTCTTCTACTCTCCCTAGGGTTTCATACACGAAGATGGGCTCAGGAGGAAGGGCTGGGCTGGGCCAAGCGAGAGGGAGCGAAGAAGAGAAAGAGGGGTGGGCTAGGCCAAGGCCAGATCAGGCCCAACCCGACCCCCTTAAGCATTTTGTTTTTTTGTTTTTCTTTTTTTTTTTGTTGTTTCGTTGTTTTTTCTTTTTATGACAATTTTTTTTTGGATTTCTCTTCTTCTTTTTTTAGCGACTAATTTTGTACTTTTAATGCTATTAAGTCTTAAGTAAAATGATAAAATTTAGGTGTCAACACTACTATATCATGCAATTCTATCTACGAAATTAATTGTAATCTACATGATATGCAAATACAATCTTTTTTGTATTTTTGGGATAAATAAAGCAATTAAAAGATAAGCACCAAATCATCCATGGTCATCAAAGACATTATCTATTATTCAAATTAGGAAACAATATCTAATCAATTTGATTATTTCTATAATAAAATCGATAAATTGATCTTAAGTTTAAAGATTAAAATATCAATTTTATTTTCACATGATTAATTATTCCATTTAAAGCTTTATAGATGGAATAAGAAAATCGACATGCAGTTGCGCCTTAGGCAATAAATCTTAACTAGAAATACGCCTATCATTCAAATATGCATGTAAGATATTGAAAAGCATGTATTAGGTAATAAAATATCCAAATCAAATTTATATAAGATAATTACCTAATTCCACAAATAATATTACCAAATTTGAATCGAATGGAATCCACTCATCGGGTGACCAGCGATGTGGTGGTGCTCGACTAGCTATGTGGATGGGTAGCTATGGGCGGAGGGCAGCAATGGTAGACGAAGGTGCTCGCGTTCGGAGCTCTAGTGAGAGGTAGCAAGGGGGCAGTGAGTAGCCGAAGTCGTGGGTGCTACTGTAGAGGCGTGGAGGTAGTGACCAGCAGAGGGATCGGGCTGCTAGCGTGATGGTGCTCGCGGGTTGCTGTAGGTCACGGCAGCAGTGTCGGGTTGCAGGCGGAGGCACGGTGGTGATCACGAGCTGCTACAGTCATGAGCTTTGGGGGGGTAGCGAAAGGTAGAGACGGCGCGGGTGCAGTTGGTCACACGGCAATGGGGCTCAAGCTGCTGACGTCACAACAGTGGCAAAACCGCCATTTCTTTGTTGACTTTACCCAAAAACAAAAAGAACTCCCCCTAAAAAAATGAAATAGATACCCTTTGTTGTGTTGATTTTTTTGACCCAAACAAATGAAGAGAAAAAGCCCCCTTTTGTTCCTCCGTACGCGGCCCCTTTTATAGGCGAAGGAATTATATTCTATTTCCTTTTTCAACATGCATAAAAACCAATTTTGCCCGTACAAAGCCTCCTAAATATATCGTCGAGATATATGCACTCATGCGCAATATTCTTTTTTATCTTTTTTCTAATATTCCATCTGAAACCTTCTTTTCTGCCAAAAAATATATCCCTCAGTGAATATTGCTTGAATATATAAAAAATCTCCCGTCATATCATTGAATATTGAAAAAAAATTGACGCTCATCTATCATCAGTCGGTCCAACGCAAATGCGATAATAAATAATATAAACTAAATAATGAATGCTTCTAAAACTATATGTTTTTTTTTTAGGGGTTAAAAATTAATCCCTAATTTTTAATGCAATAAGCAACTAATTGGATCACTAAAATTTAGGTGTCAACAGCTGCCCTCTTTGAATGTAAGCTCATAGAAGTTGCCTTTAAAGACAAATTGAGACCTAAATTTTAATAATGCACATGCACTGGAGGATTTTTTTTTGTTGTTGGAAAATGAATTTCATCTTTAAAAATGCAATTTATATAATGCATGAAAACGCTAATGCAAATAATAAAGGAACCTACATGGAATAACTTACCTTCAAGGAGGATAGTTCAAGATAGTTGGTGTTACATGTCCAGGACCCATACCTTTTTACGATCGCCTAAAATAGTAACAAAGTTTTGTAAGAAAGCTGATTTCCTAGGACCCGTACCTTTTTACGGTCGCCAAGTATGGTAGTATTTGATTGTCTAAGACCCGAATCTTTATTCGATCGCCTTGATGAAAAAAAATACTTTTCCAAGACCTGTACCTTTTTACGGTCACCTGTTAAAGCAATAAATATTGTCTAGGACCTGTACCATTCTACAGTCACCTAAACAGAGAATCATTTTCCAGAACCCGTACCTTTTCATGGTTGCCTGAATGAAAGACAGCTTTTCCAGGACCTGTACCTTTCTACGGTTGCTTGTTAAAGCAATAAATATTGTCTAGGACCTGTATCTTTCTACGATCGCCTAAATGATAAACCACTTTCCAGGACCCATACTTTTTTACGATCGCCTAAAATGAGGTTTTGTTTAACTAGGACTCGAACCTTTCTTCGGTCGCCTTAATTAGACTAAATCTAGAGAAAAATCTTTAAGGGACAGTTCAATGAAGTCGAGTGTCAGTGCACTTGAGAGAGAATACCGGCACAATAACAAGTATTTAGAGTATGGGTAGAGATATACTTACTTGGTGATATCTCTGATTCTTGGGGATATATCTCTTGGAACTTAGATATTCATGAAGGTTACTCATCTCCTAATATCCTAAGGCATTCTTGGATATGAAGGGATTTTGTAAATCACGAGCTGTAAAAGCTCGCCATGTAAAAGACTCTGAGCTACAAAAGCTCGCCAAATTAATAAGGCAACTTTGGACTGCGAAGGCTCACTAGACCGATGGAAAGAAACTTTAGGCTACGGAAGTATGCCATGTCGATGAAAAGGACTCTGGGCTATGGAAGCATTCTATGTTGATGAAAAGGACTTTGAGCTATGGAAGCACACCAAGTCAGAAACTCCGGGTTACGAGAACATGCCATGTCAATTAAGAGAGACATCGGGCTATGAAAGCACACTGAGTCGATGAAAAGAACTTCAAGCTACAAAAGCACACTAGGTCAATATAAAGGGACGCCGGGCTATGGAAGACACCTAGTTGATAAAAAGGGATATCAAGCTATAAAAGCACGCTAAGTCGATGAGAAGGACACCAAGCATGCTAGGTTATATCAAGGAACTTCAGGCTATGGAAGCACGTCGGATTAATCAAGAGGGGCATTGGGCTATAGAAGTATGCCGTGTCAATTACTTGTAGAGATAAAATTCAAGAATGTTTCGGACAAATCTAAAGGCTTCAGCGAGCAACTTGAACGTCAAGCATCTTCAAGGAAATATTATATGTTAGACATGATTAGAGCAAAAACTTATATGCATTCATTAAAGATGTGGACAATTTGAGCTACTCTAGAATGCACACTTCAAAATCCACCGAAGTTTTTATCAATTCAATCAAGGTTTATGCATAATGACTTCTACATCATCCAAATTTCCACTAGAGAGAATTATCGTTCAAGACAATTTTCACTCATGACATGGATTTCCTAAGAATACTAAATGAGAGATTTTCAGTTAGAAATGACTTTTATTCACTCTCATTTAAAATAGCTATTTTATGATAATCACTCCATCTCATCATATCGACAAGGATCTGAGTATTCTCGCAAGCAAGATGACCTTACCAATTTGAGAGGTCTTTAACAGGGACCGTAATGTGGGCTTGGTCAATGACTTAACAAATGGACTTTTTGAGTCAAGGCTATTGAAAGAACAATTCCGCAATCATCTCTGGGTTTACAAGTCAAAAACCCTACATAATGAGAAAGAAATAATCTTGCCCACATTTCTTCAAGCGATGCTTAAGACATGTGAACCCCTACGTTAATTCAAGTGCCCTAATTAGAAGAGACTTTGCAAGAGACGTAACGTAGGCTAGGTTCATGGGTTGAAAAACGAAAGATTATTAGGTTCAAAGATGTGTATAGGGGTCAAAGTTGATGATCATCTAGGCATTGTCGCCGATTTTCTCCTTCACCAGGGATTGTCATTATAACTGCACTATTGATCTTGACTCTTTGAGTACTGCTCCATTGGGATACAATTTTTGCAATTGATAGTTATCTATTTGACATTTTTTAAATAAATTGCCCCTCATCATTTCGGTCATCATACCTTTTACAAGAGAACTCTCTACCTTGCGGATATGGAACTTTTTACACTCATCTCACAAATGTATAGATAGGGGATTGTGTATAAGATAAGGCTTGCCTTTCATTATCCTAACACATCTCATTTTGCATTTTAAGCATTTGATATCACTCCAATGAATTGTCCATCTTGACAAATCTTCACATGAAATTGGTAGGTAAAATCACTATAGAAGTTCTCTTTTCAAAAGAGTCCAGCAACTTTAAGCATGAAAAGATCTTGTGACTTCAAAATAAACAATTTACAACACTCAAAACATGATTTTAAGCATTCATTCAAGGGATTGCCCCATAAAAGGACTGCCTCCTTAGATTACCCCTATCAATCAAGACTAAAAATCCAATATTTGATTTGATATATACTTAATTATTGTTTTTGCCCCTACACAAGATAACGTGCATGAATAGAATACTATGCAACCACAGTAAATTCAAATTGCACATCCATTTTGGCTCAAATCGAGATTTTATCTCAATTATGTCACTACTAGAATCTGTAGTGCCCCCAATTCGTCATCTGCAAGGTAAAGAACCAAGTGTCATCTCCCAAAATTAATTATGTTCAAGGATGAAACATACCTCTTTCACCAAAGATGGATGGTCCTCTTTTACTTGCCCCCCCCCCCCATTTTCTTATTAATGGGCAAGCATAAAAATTCCGTCAAGCATGGAAATGTAAAACACTTTGTTTGGCTCTTCAAGATGTATATTTCAAGTACTATCGAGATGTGACCCACATTAACTCTTTAGAAATGTGTTCTCAAACTTGTTGAGTAATAGTTGAGTCAATTGATCTATCATTGTAACTAATGTGTCTTTTTCATATGCTTTCTCATCAAACTAGGAAAGTAATACTCTAAAACATGAAATAAATGAGTCAGAAAATTAAATAGAGTTAACCTAATGCATGCTTTTGGAAATGAATTCAAAAATAATATTTTTTTTATTCTATTTTTTTTTTTTGGGGGGATTTTTTGGATGAGGAAGCATGAAGAAGTCTAGTACTCAAAATTTTTCCATGGATGATATTTTTTTTTTCATTGTTGGATATCGTCACCGGACTAATTTGGTGTACCCCATCATATCCTCAAAACAAAACTTGTAATTTTATTGATATTCATTAATCGAATTACATTTATTGAAATGAAAAATGTGATATTCAAGCACTAAAAGAAAGCAAAACATAAGAAATTGAAACCAATCCCTGAAAAATTATAAAAATTCCCACGCAGGGAAGGTGCAACCGAACACGCCCCTAAGGAAAGCAAACTACTTAGGACCATGAATCATGTGTGCTTAAGTTCTTCACCCTCCTTGGTCTTATGATGCGAACCCTCTAGGTCAGATATTCTTCCTTCCAGATATGTCACTAGTCTCTTTATGGTGGCATCAAATCCGACTACCTCAGGAAATGAGATGGTTCAGAAGTCCTCTTGGCTCTGTTCTTCGAGTCATAATTTCTCGCTGAAGATAGAGTATTTATGTCATCATAGCACTTTTGCTTGACGAGATAAGCTATAGTAGTAGACAATTCATCGACTTGACTTTGGAGGCGTGCAACTCGCTTGTTCATGTCATTGTCAATATCAACGATACGATTCAACACTTCGTTTTGATTTGTCATTTTAGCTTTTGATCGTGTACAGATGGGTGAGCGAGATCACTCCATAATCACCTAATTCAAATAAACAGAAACATGTAAGCATGAGGTGTAAAGAGAATGATCTAATCGATTTTTCATTTTTTTTTCATTTATTCATGAAAAGTTCGTACAAGAAGAAAATTTCCTAAAAAAGAGTTAGAAGAATAAAAATAGACACCCTAGCAATGACCAAATTCCCAAACATGAATTGAAAACAAATTCTTCAAAGTTTTTTTGGTTTTTTTTTTTTTTCAAACAACTCACTCTATGGCAATTTCCTCATTCCATTTCTAACTGACAATGGAATTAGATCAAAGATTGATCTAGATTGTCATGGACAGACCAAACATATGACAAAATAAATTGCATGGTATAGGGATAGAAGACTTACTTCACCAAGAAAAATCAACGGTAACAACATAGATAAGCACATGAAATGTGAGGTTCAATTTCTATTTAGATGGCTTAACTAAGTGGAGTTAAAAGGGTGGGATGACTACTCGCAGCCTCGCGTACTAAGTCAAGTCCTTTTAACTCCGGCTCCATCAAGAATGATACCCCAATGCGACGCAGCTCATGAGCAAAGGTAAACATTCTTGACACCAAGAAAGAAGCTTTCGGGATTGAGTTGGGCAAAGGTAAACATTCTTGACACCATGAAGTCGTATCCAACTCAATACCATCCTATATATCCTGGTGTGGCCTAGGTTCAGCGGCGGGTTGTGTGTGCAATAGTGTAGTGCTAAATGCAAGGCATACACAACAATTTATATCAAACAATACTTCAATAGTTTGAATTCAAAACATTCATCTCCAACTCTAACCTGCAAGATAAGGGTTAGCAATCACTACTCCCCTTATACCTTCCCATCTGCAAGAACATTTAACACCTTAAATGTTAGAGACATACCTGAAATGCTCGTTGCCAAGAAAAAACATTTTTCAAAAAAGAAAAAAGAAAAATTGGCCTAAGTCCACTAAGAGCTTTAACTCAAGTCCCCAGCAGAGTCGCCAAGCTGTCATGACCTAACCTCGGGTGCATCACCCAGGGTTTGACTAATGGATGACTAAGTCTAAACTTAGCTCGGGCTCTCCCAAGCCCATACCAATTCACGACTTCGATTCAAGTTCTTAACATGCAAATGATTTTTCAATTAAGAGTCGACATTAATCTATTTTTGGTGGATTGATTAGAAACCCAAGTAAAGTAACTGGAGATTTATTTTACTTCTGCGGACCAGAAATTGTGAGTTTGGGGACTTGATTACATTAGATTTCTCTAACACCCTTTCAGTACCTTTCTATTTTATTTTCGAAAAAATGTTTTGCATGCAGCTTGAATTGATTTTAATTTACCTTCCTAACATGTGAGGTGATCATGCGGGTGTGCAAACCACCAATTTAACACCCAAGAAATTAATTAATAAATTATGAGACTTACCTTATAGCAGCAAAAGCATCTATAATGTTAGCTCAAAATTCACATCAAAAGCCTTAGATATGATTTGCCATCACTCAATTTTTTTTTTTGGATTTTCTCTTATTTAATAAAAAATCTAATCTATATGCAATGCAATCTAACCAAATGATCTAGTTCTAATGACGAGCAATTTCTAATTAAATAGACCTAGCAACAATCACTAAATGACATGCATTTCATGAACCTAATTCTATATGACATGCACATGATATTTTTTAGTATTTTTTTATAAAAAATCGTAATTAAAAATTGCTAAAAATAAAAATCAAACTAAAGTGAGATATTATCTATTTTAAGTTAGGAGATAGACTAATCTAAATCCTATCTTAACTTAGAAATTTATCTCAACATGCAATTTAGTCCAAGATACTATCTAACCTAGATATCATTAAAACATGCATTCTAATATAATTAGAATGGTATCTAACTACTCTATCATGCAATTCTATCTACGAGATTAATTGTAATCTACATGATATGCAAATGAAAATTTTTTTGTATTTTCAGGATAAATAAAGTAATTAAAAAATAAGCACCAAATCATTCATGGTCATCAAAGACATTATCCATTGTTCGAATTAGGAAACAATATCTAATCAATTTGATTATTTCGCTAATAAAATCGATAAATTGATCTTAAATCTTAAAAATTAATATATCAATTTTATTTCTACATGATTAATTATTCCATCTAAAGCCTTATAGATGGAATAAAAAAATCGACATGCGGTTACACCTTAGGTAATAAATCTTAACTGGAAATATGGCTATCATTCAACTATGCACATAAGATATTGAAAAGCATGTATTAGGCAATAAAATATCCAAACCAAATTTAGATAAGATAATTTCCTAATTCCGCAAATAATATTACCGAATTTGAACCGAACAGAATCCGCTCAATGGATGACCGGCAATGTGTGGTGGTGCTCAGTTAGCTGCGCAGACGGGCAGCTATGGGTAGAGGGCAATGATGGTAGACAGAGGCACCAGCGTTTGGAGCTTCGGTGAGGGGCAACAGGGCAACAACGAGTAGCTGGAGTTGCGGGTGCTGTAGCAGGGGCACGGAGGCAGTGACCGACAGAGGGATCGGGTTGCTGAAGCGACGGTGCTCACGGGTTGTTGTAGGTCGTGGCAGCGACGTCGGGTTGCAGGCGGAGGCGCGGTGGTGCTCGCGGGTTGCTGTAGTCACGGGCTTCGGGGGGGACGGTGAATGGCAGAGATGGCAGGAGTGCAACTGGTCGCATGGCAAGGGGGCTCAAGCTGCTAGCGTTGTAGCAGCAGTAGTGGCCTGGCGAGGGCAAGGGCGGAGGCGCGGCAACCGACACAGCAGAGCAGGCATGTGGAGGCGTGGCACAACAAAGGCGAAGGCACGGCAACCAACGCAGTAGAGCAGGCGTGCAGAGGCGCGGCAAAGCAGGGGCAGAGGCGCGACAACCGGCACAATAGAGCTGGGCGGAGGCGGGCGGAGCTTCGGCTGCTAGCGTTGGTAGTAGAGGTGGTGAGTGCAGGGGGTTGGCGTTCAGAGCTTGTCGAAAGGAAGAGGAAGACGAGCGGGCTGCACAAAGAAGAAGACCCCGTTCTTCTTCTTCTTCTTCTTTCTCTTTACTTTTTCTCTCTCATACGTCCACTTTCACGTCTCTTCTCTCTGTACCCCTCCTGCACCCCTTCAGAAAAAGCAAAACCCCCCTTTCTTTGTTGACTTTGACCCAAAAACAAAAAGAACTCCCCCCCTAAAAAAACGAAATAGAACCCCTTTGTTGTGTTGATTGTTTTACCCAAACAACAAAGAGAAAAAGCCCCCTTTTGTTCCTCCGTAAGCGACCCCTTTTATAGGCGAAGGACTTATATTCTATTTCCTTTTTCAACATGCATAAAAATCAATTTTGCTCGTACATAGCCTCCTAAATATATCATCGAGATATATGCACTCAAGGGCAATATTCTTTTTTGTCATTTTTCTAATATTCCATCTGAAACCTTCTTTTCTGCCAAAAAATATATCCCTCAGTGTATATTGCTTGAATACAAAAAATCTCCCGTCATATCATTGAATATTGAAAAAATTGACGCTCATCTATCATCAGTCAGTCCAATGCAAATGCGATAATAAATAATATAAACTAAATAATGAATGGGTGGGTCGTTCGGTTTGTTGTGTGGGTTCTTCCTTGTGGGCTTGTTTGCCTAGTGGTTTTACATCGGATCCCCTCCACTTTTGCTTCTTCGCAAGAGTGTAGGTTTTGGACCCGATCTTTTGTTCATTTCCCTTAATACTATTATTACCTTCACCAAAAAAAAAAAACTAAATAATGAATGCTTCTAAAACTATATGTTTTTTTTATTTATTTAGGGGTTAAAAATAATCCCTAATTTTTAATACGATAAGCAACTAATCAAGTTGCCAAAATTTAGGTGTCAACAAACCCCAAAGGAAATACAAGAATTATCGAATTGTAGATAGCAAAGTTTCTAGAGTTTGATATAGTCGAATATGGTAGCTGCTCACAATCTATTGAGGATAAAAGTATGGTGGGAACTACTTGATTGTTGTCTCTACCTATACAGATGATTGTGGAGCCTCTTCCACCACAAACCAAGCCTATTGAGGTTCGGGATCCTGTTGTTGAGGCAATTCCTAATGAAGTTCTTCAAGTCTTTTAAGTACATAATGAGGTTACAGTAACTCCTCTTAAGAGATCCGTTAGGGAAGGATGTTCAGCTATGCCACTAGATTATATAATCTATCTAAAAGAGCATGACTACAATATCGACTGTGTTGTCCAGTGACTTGTATAATGTTTTTTTGTCCCCAATCAAATTTGTGATTAGATACGATGAAAGACAATGTGCAATATATAAAACATAATGGTGTTTGAGAGCTTATTGAATTGTCTGAAAGTTACAAGCTCATTGGCTGCAAATGGGAGTATAAGATTAATAGGGACTCCAAAGGAAAGATTGAGAAGTTCAAAGCTAGATTGGTAGTCAAGGGTTTCACTATAAAGCAATTTTTTCTCTTGTTTCTTCTAAAAATTATTTTAGAGTCATGGCATTAATAGTTCATTTTGATATGGACTTACACCAAATAGATGTTAAAACTAATTTTCAAAATGAAGATCTTGATGAGGAGGTCTATAAGATATAACCCAAATGCTTTACAATAGATGATTTAGCTAAGCTCATATATAGATTAAAGAAAGTCTGTTTATGACCTTAAACAAGTTTCTAGACAATGGTACTTGAAATTTCATAGTGTTGTCATTTCATTCGGTTTTGTTGAAAATAAAGTAACTTAGTGTATATACCGCAAGGTCAATGGGAGGAAATTTATTTTTCTCATACTTTATGCAAACAATATCTTGCTTGCAAGCAACAATAGTAGATTACTACATGAGACAAAGCGAATGTTGTTAGAAAATTTTGACATGAAAGACCTTGGTAAGGTGTCTTTTGTCCTTGGTATTGAGATTCATAGAGATTTTTCTCATCACATATTGGGTTTATCTCAAAGGGGATACGTCAATCTTGTTTTGGAAAAATTCAATATTCAGCATTGTAAGGTAGAAATTACTCTAATAAATTGAATCTCTCATAATGCCCTCATTCAGATTTTTGAGAAAGCTCAAATAAATGATGTATCTTATGCTAGTGCACTTGAAAGTATCATATATAATCAAGCTTCACTAGACTATATATCGCTTTTGCAAAAGAACTTCTAGACAGATGTTAGTCAAATTCAAGCCAAGATCATTGGGTTGTTCTCGAGAAGGTTTTAAGGTAGTTAAAAGAGAATATGAGCCTATATACTGATTTATAAATATGTTCAAGACCTGTAGATAGTAAGGTATTCAGATGCAAACTTTACTAGCTGTCAAGATGATATGAAGTCAATAATAGAATACATTTTTATATTAGCAGGTGATGCAATATCATGAAAACAAAAATCCATACCATCATCTACCATGCTTTTCCGCTACTATTCCCGTTATTTGGCTTTGGAACCTCATTAGAGAGTTAACAATATTTGATTTTGTGAATAGACCCATATAATTGTATTGTGATAATAACTCTATAGTATTGTTTATTAATAACAATAAAAGTCTTAAAGAGTCTGAGCATATAGTGGTCAAGTTTTTTACTATAAAGGATTGGAACGGTGACATTATAGTTAAGCATATTTCCACAAATGATATGATCTAAAGGCCTCCGTCCTTGTGTGTTAGAACGACATGTCATTAGCATGAGCTTAGGAGCATCATCGGATGCTATTATTTAGTATGAGTTTTTTTTTTTTTTCTCCAATAAAGTTTACATGTGTGTTTATTTTATTAAGTAATATTTTGATATATATCAACTTTTTGCATTTAATGAAGTAATATTGTGAACATTGAGTAAAGGCTAGGGGTATATAGTTATTAGCCTTAAAGATATATTTTGATACACATAAAAAATAAAAAATAAGAAGTTAACCATAAAGATAAAACATGTGCAGTATCATTATAATCATAAAGATATTTTATAATGACATATCATGTTTTGTGACACTTAAAAAAAGAGAATACTAACTGATAAAATGGAGGAGACATAAGGTATTAGTTTTAATAAGATGTTATCCATTTGCCACATTACCATATTGAATCAATATTATTAGAGTTAAAAACACTCGTGACTTTGGAAGATTTTGTGTACATATATGTAGTTAACGTCATGATTCGATATTTGAGATTTTATAGGAACTTATTAACTGTTAAGAATTTTTTCTAAACCAATATAATAATAAAGACATATATTACCATTTTAATTAATATAGCCCTATTTGGGAATGTAAAAAAAAAATTCGATGTTAGCTAATATTAATTAATATTGTAATTTATTGTTTTATCATTGACCTAATTAGTTTAATATGGGGTTAGTTGGTATAGACCAAGTTAAATTCAACCCATAATGAGAGGATCTGACTGAAAACTTTATATATAGTGTTCAAGTCTCTCATTCTATTTAACACATACAAATACCCTCATATAATGAGTGTTTACCAAACGTTTAGGATGAGGGTAGCCTTATTGAGCTAGTGATATAAAAGGGCAATAAAGAAGAAGCACTTGAGCTTTAAATCATCACTATTCCGCATCAAGAATAGTGGATTCCAAATTAAGTGTGCAAATCTCTTTACTTATATATATATAACTATTCTTAATTCTAGTTATGGAGAATTTGGGTGTGAAGATGGCTAGCATAATCACTTGGAGGGGGCTAAATATGTGATAACAAAAATTTCGACAAAAATAATGTGGAACAAGTCAAGATTTAAAGTCTAAATAAGGATCAAATTTCAAAACATGATTCAAAATCTGTTATGAGACATTATAGACTTTTGAAACAACTTGTAAGTATGCAATAGACTTAAGTAAAAGAAATAAGAGATTAGAGGTGAGAGAATATGCACATAAAGTTTATAATGACTCGGCTTAAATCAAGCCTATATCAACTCTCCCACGCTAACAAGCTATTGACTGGATTATATTATATGATCAACAAGAGATTACAAACTTGAGTATAATACTCACTAATGAATCCAGCTCTCTCCACTAAGTCACTCTGATGTAGCTCTCTCACAATCACAACTATTTTAGCACTCAATAGACAAGTAGATTAGCGAAATAAGCTTTGAATTTTGAAATTTTAGATTCTAGGTCTATATCTTCTTTAACGCTTTTACCTCCTAAAATACTCCTCCATTTCCACACTTGCCATTGGACAATCATTGGAAGATTATCTTCAAATCTACTTGTTGGACAGAATGATTTAAGGAAATTTTGTGGTTGTTGAGTGACAAAGATTGAATCCCTTCTTGATTATGTTTGCCCTTACAAGCAAAATCTAAGTTTCCATAAGTGTAGCTTTCTCGTTTGGAACTTGTCTCCAGGATTGATTTTGTCAATCAATTAGATTGAGTCAATCAATATTATTTATGGAAGTGAAATCCAGATCAAATTACTAGCTATTATAAATTACATTTTAAGTCTATCTTCGTTTTGAGCTTGCACTAAAATCTGGTTTAGCTAGGTTCTAAACTTTGTCAGGATGCGAAATAAGTTTTTGAAGTAAAGTTTGAGTAAGTTTGAATAGGTAAGTCCAAAGTGGAAGAGACTTTGCTAAAGGTCTTCGAGTAATATTCCAAAGAAGTGAACCCGCCTTTGTATCTATTCTAAGATAACCATATAGAACTAGAAAGTTATGTTAGTGTCAAAATTTAGTTGGAGTTTTCTCAACATGGTGCAGTTTTGTGGCTCACAATACAATGAGAGTGGTCACACGACCACATCCTCTACAACTTTGGCTTTACTAAATTGACACCGAATATTGAAAATCTCTTGTATGATTCATGATTCATGAATCAAACGTCATTATAACTTTCGAATTTTTAAAGATCTATATGGTCAATGATTATATTGACCAAGTCCATCTTGTATGGGGCATTCGCCTTAACTTCCTCTTGAATTCAGCAATCTTGAATTCCACGATGAAAGAAAATGGCACCTAGCTACTTCTACAGACTCCTAATAGAACTTATTTTTCATTTGCAAAATGATGTTTCTAGGAGTGGCTCAATTGTACCATTGTAATAAGTTGATATAGTTCTTTAATCGATGATAAGTGATAGTCAAATTAATTGGCCGCTCATGACATGCCTCATTAATGGAACAAAGGATGCATCTAAATTATAATTTTTGGCTGAGACAACATAGAAGTTGACTTGACTCACATGGCAATGAGTGATATAGGTGACAATTTCTAATACGAATTACTACATTTATGGAGATATATATCAATTCCCTTTTTTGCCCCCATAGAGGACATCTTGACCCTGTTAGACACATAAATTATCTTTCATCTAATTGCTTGGGAAAAATTCACAGTCCATCTTATTATTTACATAATGTAAAGTCAATTGGAAATCTCATTTAGGCTGCTCCTCACCATGGAAGAACACCATGGAGGAATCCTTAGGCTTTTAGTATATTAGATTCTCACCCTCCTTTCCACTTGTATCAGTCAAAATTCATTCACGCCAGCAATGCACTTATGATACTCCTCGAGTGAAACACTAAGGTTGCGTTTGATAATCAAAATAGGATAAAATTTATCATATCCTGTGTTTGGTGTTTGTTCAAGATAGAACAAAATCAAATATAATGGAGATATAGATCGGATAAAATTATTCCATGAGAGGTAAAATAAAGGTGCATAGGATTTCTAACATCCGTGATAAAAAAAAAGTTATTTTCTTCAAATGACAATATTCTTAAATTAACAAAATTAAAATTATATTCTAATATAAAGAATATTTGAATTCTAATATAAGAAATTCAAAATAACAAAAATATCAATTTAGTTATTTTAATTAAATCTTATTTGTTATATATTCCAATTTAATTCTATTTTATAGAATAAATTCAATATATAAAAATACATATTTAAATTTATTACATATTTTAGTATTTTAGTATTTTAGAAATCTCAGTATAGTTTACCATTTAATAAAATTTTATTAGAGAATGATGGAAGGGGAAGAAAAAATAAAAAAAAGAAATTAATTTAAAAAGAGTGGAAAATAAAATAAAAAGGCAAATAAAAATAAAGTAGGTAAGAGTGTTGCAAAAGATTTTTACCATCTCTGTTTGTAAAATTTTTGGTTCATTTATATTAATATGTCATTTATACTAAATAATGTACATGATATAATGTGAATATATCTGACTTTATTACTGTAATGACCAAACAATAGATAATATATATCAAAATCCATAGATTTCATATCTCATCCTATCTAATTCTATCCTGATCAGAAACGAGAATTAATGTGAGTCTCATGGACTTTAAAAATGTAATCATGTAAAAGGAAAGATTTGATATTTTGCGGGAAATAATCTCTGCATCCGAAGTTCACCGGCTCTTCTGGGCTTGCCCATGTGGGCTCTTGGATGGGCCTTCAATTGGCCCGACCGGCCCAACTCCAATTGGATCGAGCCTAAACTAGAACCTCTGGATTTCAATTTCTTCCCAATACGATTGGGCCCACAAAGCGCGCACCCAATGAATCGCCTCCACGTGGGGGGACGGTGGGGTTCACTCCCTTCGGAAAACTCCAAAACCCTGACCGGCGGCTCCGGTGCGGCTCTGCACTTCGCTCTTTCTTCTCCCTTCCTCCGAGCTCGAAGAAGGGAAAAATGGCGTCGACTCTTCTCAAGAAACTCTCTCGGTCCACGCCGATCGCCGTCGCCGAATCGTACCGGCGCCGCTCGAATTCGAGCTTCGGCGGCTTCCGCATTCCCGTCGGGGCGATCGCCGCCGTCTCCGGGGGCTTGTCCTGCCTTTACTTCGCATCGTCTCCGAACGTGGTACTTGATTACTTGATTCCTCCTCCCTGCTGAATATCTGGGGGTTTCTTTTAATGTGAATTAGTCGCTGACATAATGCGCGTACTTGAGAGTTCGTGATGTTGAAAGTCGCATCAATCGTTAGTTTGAGGTATTAAGAGAAGCATTTGAGATGTCGCCGACACGATGTGTAGTAGCTGCACCGGTGTTTTGGCTTTGAATTCGGTTGCAATGGGTTGGTTTGGTTGCTGGCAATTGAGCAAATGGTGGCAATTGGGACCTCTCCAGGATGTGAGATTTGATGTGGCGGATGTTGAGTCGATTCAAGTTTTCATGGATGCAAGGTTATTTTGACAATTCGGCTTAACTCTCTTCCCTGCTGTAGCTAGTGTAGGGGTCATGCATCCTTTGGTTTCTGGTATCTTATCCCAATCACTAGCATTCACCATTTCATCGGAGATGCTGCATCTAAGATTAGTACCGGGGCTTAGGCACGCTACATTGGATTGATGGTACAAATCGTTGGGTGTATAATGATTGAACTTTTTTCCTTAAGGTCTTGACCACTCAGTTCTCATCATGGTCATTTATGTACTTCTTTTCACTGCTTGCTTGGTATCTAATGTTTCTCTCCATCACAGGCTCATCTTGACCAAGTAGATGAAGACACCGGCTCAAAAATTGGTGAGTCTATCTGACCTTTCTAAAAAACCATTTAGTATTGTTCACATGTATGATTTCTGACGTGACTTTCTGGCTGAACTATGACTAAGATGCTAAATTAGATTATCTTGGTTAAGTCGGTCTCGTTCATTTGATTTTCCTTATTTATTTTGGTGGTGTTGAAGTTTTAGACATTCAAGAAGCTGACTTTCTCAGGTATACTTAATCATTTTGCACTTACTGGGACCTTTTTCCAATGTATTTCAGCTCTAAATCCAGATAAATGGATTGAATTTAAATTGCAAGACACAGCGAGGGTTAGCCACAACACTCAGCTATTCAGGTTCTTGCGCTTCAGTTTCTCTCTCTGTCTGTCATTAGTTGAAGAAACATGGATTTTATAATCACATAAGAACCGATCTTCTTGCATGGCAATTTTTTCTATTTAATTTGGTAATTGCATGACTTTGCTTAAGAGAATATATGCATTTAGCATATTGACATAATACACAAGTATCCTTATTGTTTTGTTAGATGCTCCCATGGACCACTATAATTGACCCATGATATCTCACTGCAATGTTTCCAAAATTTACTGGAGATAGCTAATACAGATTTGTTTCCATGATGCAGGTTTTCATTTGATCCGAATGTCAAGTTAGGTTTACACGTTGCTTCATGCATCTTGACAAGGTACTTCTGATGTCCATAAGATTAGATCTTGTATGCATGAACTATGAACTTTTTCTAGGAGGTTGCACTTCAAAGTAGAAAGATAGCTCCCTCCACACGGTACTTCTCATTCATCATCTCGATGGTGTTTTCATGATTGCAGAGCTCCAACTGGACAAGATGCTGAAGGGAAGACAAAATATGTTGTTCGCCCGTGAGTATTCTTCTTGGATTAAAAAGTCTTAAACATTGTTCTTTACATCAATCCCTCTTTTACCATTCGCATATGAATGGCATATATCTCCTTGCTAAAGATTGTGCATGGATGATGCTTTCAATCAAGCCATGTTCTTGATGGCCAATTCCATCCTACAAAGAACAAGTTGTACAATGTCCTTCCTATCACTAATTTTGATTGATTTTATGCTTGAATTAAAGTGCTCAAAATTTTACATATTCTTGAATATCTTTTTGCTCATATTAAAGTTGACTTCATAGTATAATAGTAGTACTCTCTCAGCTGGTTTTGTTACAAATTTGTAAACACGCGCGTAGAATAAGCTAATGATTATTTTTGGTTTTATTTTCTTTCGTACATGAGCAACCTATTTTTCGTAGAAGAGAGGAATGTATGTATCCATACAGAATCTTCTCGGAACTGTCAGCTTTGACTAATCTTGTAATTTATGCTGGTATGTCTATACTTCGAAAATATTTTATTGGAGATCCTGTGGGTCTATTCAATACATATGAGAGGGCACCCTCTGAAAACTATCATTATAGCCTATGATAAACTCCTTGGTTTTTGGAGTTTTTGGTCCATTTGTTTCTTGAGTAGACTTTATAGACATAAAATGATTGACGTGTATGAATATACATCTACTCAAGATGCTGCTCATTTCAAAATTGAAGGTGGTTTGGGATCAAAACTGAACTTTAGATGCATCTTCTCGTAGAATTAGATTTTTGTCCTAAGCTATTTTTTCCATTCATGTTCAATAAAATATGTTCATTTGTATGATTCAATTGGCTGAGATGCATGGTCAAGTCTGCAGTTAGTCATTTATTTCTTTTGCCCCAGAATGGATGGCTTCTGTTTCTTCTTGCTAAGCAAACCTTGCTAAGAAACCCTTTTTTTTATGATTGATAGCAACAAGCAAGAACTGTAAATTTTTTCCCATAGTGGCTTCATAATCCTGTGCCCTCGTCACTTCCTAGTTATTCCCATATTGACTTTGTATGTGTATTTGAATTTGCTTATGCATAGGTATACACCTATATCAGATCCTGATGCTAAGGGGTACTTTGACTTACTGATTAAGGTAATGTTAGCTCTTGTCTCTTGACCTTGTTATCTACCCTTGCTTCCTTGGTTCTATTTCGTCTATAGACTAGTATAATGTGTGCAATAAACCATTTCAGGTGTATCCAGAAGGTAAAATGAGCCAGCATTTTGCTATACTAAAGCCTGGTGATGTGGTTGAAGTTAAAGGGTAAAGACTGCTTTAAAAGTTTGTGACAATAATTTGCTAACATATTCATCACTAGATTCTGTTTGCTGCAGGCCCATTGAAAAGTTTAAGTATACCCCCAACATGAAGAAAAGCATCGGAATGGTAAGATATGGTTAGGTTAGGTGCACCCTTTTGTCCTCGTAGTTAAGATCATTAATATGAATATACCCATGTGCGTTTTGTAGCTTAGAATTGACTTGCATGGAGCAGCATTGTGCAATTAATGCGTCTCAAGGATTGTTATTTATTTAATTTTTGGGCCAGTAAAAGATCATTGATGCTTTTTACTTATTAGATTGCAGGAGGCACTGGCATAACACCAATGCTTCAGGTGATTGATGCCATATTGAAGAACCCTGACGACAATACTCAGGTGAGGATTGTCTTCTTTTTGGTTGTGTGCCTCTGTTCTTATTGTGTTTGATATCTGATTATTTTCTTGCTGCTGCTAATAATTACATAATTCGAGCATTTTCTTAATATATGAGATGGCCAAGCAGCAAGGATATTGCTGTTTGTGTGTCACTATGTGGGAAGTGATTTGTATGCTTGTTCCAAATCCTCCCATTGGTGCTTCATGTAAAACTTTCTCTTGTAAGCTTTTGCAATATACATATGAGATAATTTTATTCCTTGAAAAGAAATGAGTTCTTTACCTCTCAAAATACTTTTGTTATTCGCCTAATAATGCTCCATATACCTGCATACCCTATAAACGTTTTTCCTTGTACTGTATATGTGGGACATTTTGATGGCTTAGGTTACATGTTCTCCATTTGTAGTGTCGTATGAATGAGATGCGTGCACTCTGGCATATTGGACAATTTTATTTTATTTCTTTTATATATTATCCTCAGTGGAATATGTGCAATTCCAACCTATCCAGCCCTTTTATTGCAATAGGTGTCTCTGCTATATGCTAATGTCTCTCCAGATGACATACTGCTGAAACAGAAACTTGACATACTTGCAGCCAGTCACCCAAATCTAAAGGTGTTGGATCTCAATTTATTTTAGTGTGATGCTGTCATTGCTACTTTATTCAGCAACTTCATTTTAACCACTCACAAATTGTCCGTTTCCTCTTGTGACTAATTTCAGATATACTATACGGTGGATAATCCTACAAAGAATTGGAAAGGAGGTAAAGGCTACATATCAAAGGATATGGTCGTCAAGGGCTTGCCAGCTCCAAGTGAGGACGCTCTTATACTTGTAAGTGTTAAGTTTACCATCTTGAGTCCAACTTCTTACAAAGCCAAATGTGTGCCCAACTGCAAATCTCCACTTAGAATAGTTTAATAATCTGAGATACCTAGCAACACGACACTCACATGCACCCACAAACAAATATGATGATATTTGGTTTACTAAGTCAGTGTTTGAGTTGCTAATGACATATTAACCAAGTGTTTGAATGTGCAAAATTTGAAATTTACTTAGTTGTTTTTATTAGGACTTGCTGTTTGTGAAATTTCCATTTAATAGCATTGGGCAATCAGCTGGATACACTTTGTCTTTGACTTTGCACTCTGACAGCTGTTAAGATCAAGGGTGAATGGAATTGAAACAAGATAATACAGTGACATGAGTTTGCTAAAACCACTCTCATACTCGTGCAACCAAAGTATTCTCTCCATTTTTTCCTGTATGGGTTGATCGGAGTGTCGTGCATGTGAGCTTAGAAATGGACTAGATTGGCTACATAATGCTTTTCTGGTCTTGGACACTCTGATCATGGGAAATCTGTCTTTAGTCAAGTACTTAGGCAGGACCTTTTGCTATTGCTTCTTATCTCAGTGTGGTGCTTATTTACCAATCCTTTACATGTTTTGTTCACCTGGGGTTGCCATGAGTAAATTTCTCTATGCATTGACCTCTAGCTGAAAAATGGCTTATCTGTTTGATGGTAGATAAATAGTTTAGCCTGAACTTGTCCTAATTTTGTTACTGTCTGCTGATAAGATGGGTAGAGACAGTTTAGTTTTTTACTGATTTGATTGTACTTTATCAGGTCTGTGGTCCTCCTGGAATGATAAAACATATTTCTGGTGATAAGGCTAAAGACCGTTCACAAGGCGAGGTAACAGCACTATATACCATTTTATCATGGTATAGGATTTATATTTACTTCCATTCATAATTTTTCTGTTAATGTTTTCTGCTTTCAGCTCACTGGGATACTGAAGGAACTTGGTTATTCTGAGCAGATGGTGTACAAGTTTTAGAGTTCATCACAATTTTGTATCTCAATCATGCTTTATGAGCAAGAAGATAATGTACAATTAATAATTCACCCTAGTATAGACTGAACATGACATTGGATATCATCTGCATGGGAAATACTAAATGCCTCATGGTGACAGCTTCTGCTGATTTTAGGAAGCAGGGTACCCTTCACAAAAGTGCACATTCACGGCAACTGATGAAATAAAATGAAGCACACACTTTGACTGTGCTTCTGGAGTGTAAATTTTTCTGACAGGTACACACTAAATTTCAGTTATAGAAAGATATTGGCGAAATTTTTAGTCAACTTCAGCTTTGGGTGCAGATGTTATCCTGATATGATGCATGCTGAAATAGGGACAGAAGCGTTTGGTGTATACTGCTTGGCGCTTAGGTGGTAGAATCTGTCATATCATGTTATGGAAGATACATGTGTCACAGGCTGATAGTTTCTTGGCCACATAATAGCCCATGCAGCATTAGAAATTTCTTTCTAAATCAACCTTTCTCACCACATGCATAGAAATCTTAAAGAGAGAAACTGGATTTATATTGCTTGTGTGATGTTGGGAGCACACCTCTAACAATAAAGATTATATCTCCTCATCTACTCACTACCCGTATCGATCATAATAGTACTCTAGAATAATATAAATTTTTCATATTACCCCTAGGATATTTTAAAGTACACAAGAAACCCTACTAGGGCTTTAAAGTTTTGAGGCTCATCCAGTCTACTTCTTAGATCATCCTTGGTCCTCGATTGGAAAATCTCTAGACCGTGGCACATAACTCTTCATCTTTTATGAGGAGTTTAGCATGCCTTTACTTTGATCTGAGTGGTTGTGATAACGAACCGTGTCTAGATAATCATGTCTCTTGTGCAAAATGGTCTCCGTATTTTTGCCTTTAGTTGCTCGTGTCTTATATTTGTAGAATTCTCATTCGTTCTTGCTGCTCAAACTAATATCGGACAAGAACGAAGGTTAAGGAGCATAAAGGTGACTAGTTTTCATTGATGTTTCACGAATTTCTCAAATACATTCAAGGTTTTGGAGATTAATTCCTTTATCTTTATGATGAAAATCAAAGGATATAGTCATTTTTCGTTGGGTCTTCCCACCTCTCCGCAGTGTTCAGGTTTTATGTGGCCCAAAAACAAGGCTTTCGTAGGCTTTTTTCCTCTCTACTACCTACTTAAATATGTGTACATGCATATATGTGCGAGCGACCATGCGTCATCCAAGCTTAATTATTTTTTATAAATAAATAAATAACAATTTTTTATTTTTTAAACATGAGCGAGCATGAATGAACCGGAGCTCGGATATTCTTTTTTTTTATCTGAATACCAGAACCACGATCTCTCCCATGCATCAACTATGGCTGGAAGTAATCAAATTGAATTTCTATGGTATCCTTAAAAGAATTTACGCTGTTTCATTTAGGGTATGAAACTCGAATTTTCCTATTTTTACTTCTTGCTGACATATACAAATATAACTATTTCCCTAGAAATTAGGGAAATACCTTTTAGAAGAGGTTGATTCTTTGGGCTTTTTGCGAATCGGGTTTAGTGGCGATGTAGGCGGTATCTAAATTGTGTAAGGAGGGTCGAGAACAACTAATTTAACGGAAAGGAAATGCAAGTATTGAGAGCTGAAATATATTGATAAATTGAAACTGAGAAAACTCGTAGGCTTTTGTTGATTATTGTGCCCCTCTATAATCCACACATTAACTTTTATTTAGAGTGCGAATAATAATCATTCAGTTTCTAGACACAATATTTGGCCAGAAATATATTATTCGATTTCTATTCCTTCAACGAGTTTATGAGCAAATTTTTTTTTTTTTTTGTGACCCAGGAAAACCCGTAAGCCGAGAGCCGGTGAATAAATCCTGGGGCTGATGTAAGCTGGCCACCACACTTACGCCAGCAGGTAAACCCGTAAGCCGATAGCCGGTGAATAAATCCTGGAGCTGACACAAGCTGGCCACCATACTTACGCCAGCGGGTAAGTCACCTTGCGACGCGTTGGGGATTCGAACCCCTCCCCTTCGTGAGAGGGAGAGGGCCCGAAGCCAGCAACGCCACCCAGGTAGGTGGTGTTTATGAGCAAACTTATACATCTGATAATGACATAAAATTTATGTTCTTAGAAAAAAAAATTGATAATAAAACAAAATTTCTTCCTCCAACTAGCAAACATGTGATGACGGAGGATGATGCAGAACAGCAATGGGAGGTGGGCCGTGGTGAAGGAGGCAAACTGCTAGTGACAATATACTACGGGTAGGCAGTCGGCTAATAGTAAAGGTGAGTGATAAGAAGAGTTTTTATTTCTTAGTTTTGTTCTAGAAATTAAAAAAAAAAAAAAGCGAAAATTTTTTACTTATTATTTCAAACCTATTTCTAGACTAAAAGTTAGTTTTAGAAATAGAAAAATAAAATTACTTTATTAAACAATTTTTTATTCCAAATCTATTATTGAAAATAAAAAAAAAAATTTGACCAAAAATAGAATGGTTATCATACATGCCCTTAATCTACTATAATACACAATTGCTGGTAAGCAATTAATATTCTAATTGACAATTACAACTGCGTGTCCATAATATTAGGCCCCATGATCGCATATTGAGATCATCCACAGGCGATTACGATTTCTCAAGTGCCAATAAACATAACTGTCAATCGTATAATGACCTCGTTAGGCTTAACATCACCCAACAGCATGAAGTCAAACAGTTCCAGGGCCTCGTCGGGGCAACTGTGCGTGGCATAACCATTGATCATCGAGGTAGGTCCAGGTAAAAACATCCCTGACAGGACTTTCATCGAACACGCGGCGCGCAAGGTCCAAACACCGAAATATCGTGTAAAAATGAATCAACCCATTTCGAACCAGCAAGTCGCAATCAAAACCCATCTTCCGAATCCTACTGTGAACGAACTCCCCCGACAAAAACTCCCCAAATTTCTCACTCGCCTTCAGGGCAAACAAGAAGCTGAGGCCATCGACTTCCACGCATCCGCTAATCATCCGGCGAAAAAAGGTCAGCCCCGAACTCGGCATTCTCGCTTTGGGGTACCCTCGGATCATCGTATTCCACATGTAAGTATTGGGATTCTCGATCTGGGCGCAGAGGCTGCGCGTGTAGTTCACGTCTCCGGCTTCCGATAAAGCGCAACAGGCCAAGACCCTGAGATCAGATCTTCGCCGGCGACCTTCATGGCGCTCCAGATCTTCGTAGCTCCCATTGGCTGATCGCTCGCTTTGGCTTTGAAGATCCTTCGAATTCGCCCTCGGAACTGATCGGTCGTTTGGGATTCGGGATAATTTATGGCTGTGACTTGATTCAAGAAAGTGGCATACTACTCAAACCGTATCCTCATCTGATGTCTATATGATTCGTAGCCTTAGTATTAATGCGTAAATCATTTAAACCGCATTCTGTTGTTCGGATCATTTCCTTAATCTGCAATGTAGACCGCAAGCTGTGATGGCCACGAGCCAGGTTCTCTTTCATCGTTTTTATTGCAAGAAGTCATTCACCCGTTTTCATGTTAAGGTCTCTACACCAGCTTTTATTTTATTTCCATCCCAACCTCTGTGATTGCGAGAAAGGAAACTTCGAAACTGTAACATTGGTGCAGAAGTTCAATATTCTTGTTCCTGCCTGGTCTCTTAATTTCCTATTTCAGTCCATTCTTTTATCTTTTGTCACGCATCTCTTGGAACAAAGTTTCTGAGCAATCTTTTTTGCCTTGACTTGAGTGGGGTGAGCGCAGTTCCTGAGTATAATCGATGAGTAGAATCGAGAATTGGAAAACCACACCGAAGGGTCCAATTCCGGTTTCCAGTGCCCTTTTTTGCTCACCCCTACTTGAGATGAAATTTTTATTCTTTATCTTCTTGCAAAATTGGGAAAAAATATTTGGGGAAGGAGACGCAAGTGCGGACACGAGTGATTCAGGGAGCCTCCTAATTTGCCGTACGCTATTTTTGTTTTTTGACCAAATCAATACGCATTCTTAATTTCTTTTACATTTTTAGTTCGTTCGTTCCTTTTAAATATAGTAGTTGACCGTTCCTTTTAAATATAGTAGTTGACCGGTGAAATGAACGTGGTGATCGCAATTTTGTGGCAGCAGCAGAGAAGATGGAACGACCGAGCGGGAAGTTACTAATTTTGGCGCAAGGGGTTGACCCGTATCATCGTGACTTGGTTAAGTTTAGTGAACAGGTCCTTAGGCGTTTCTCCCGAATTGGCTTATTCCTACCCCATATATATCCCCAGAAAATAACTACGCTCCTCCTCCCCAAAGAAATGCAACACGACAGGTATGAAGAGAGGAGGGCCTTCGATGAGATGGTTGCCGCTCTGCGTGCGGTAATTCCTCAAGTCGATAGAGAGGCAGAGCGGAAGGCCTGGGAGCGCGATATCCAAAATTACGTAATGATAGTACTCATTCTCCTAGCCGCAATGTCGTTCCAGGTTGCCATCAGCCCGCCTGGTGGCGTTCATTCTGAATCTGCCGGCGATAACGCAGGAAGGGCAATCATGTCCACGAAACACGAAGGGCTGTTCGATTTCTTTTCCGACTGTTACTCGGCTTGTTTTGTTATTTCAACGACTACAATCGTAATTCTAACGAGCAGCCTCACCTTGAATAGTCGCTTTTGGACCAAATTGAGCATAGGTTTGGTGTGGTTGGCTCTGCTATTCATAGCGGCTACTTTCTCCATATCGGTGTTGATGATACATTCAAAAGGGAAAGTAATTCACATCACACACCAGGCAGCTGGCATGGCCGTGGCACTGTGGGCGGGCTTCATTGGTGTTGTTTTATTGGGCCAAATTGGCTTCTCCATCTATAAATTACGTCGCTAGATGGAGTCTTTCCTTTTATTTTTTTCGGCGGGGGGAACGGGGAGGGTCCGAATGTGCAAATTTGTAAGTGTTTGTAAGTGTCCCCACCTAGCCGTGTGAAAGCCTTTCTCCATATTAATTTATTATTCCATCAATAAAGATTCCTCAATTTAACCGACGTGCAACAACAAAACTTCATCTACATGTGCACTATGAGAAAATAATTACTCCTCTAGGTGTCAACACAGCATGGTATCGTGTGAAAGCAAGTGAGAAACCCATGACAAAACATATCAAGACAACTAGCAAGTTGTACATCGTGCATTGCAGTATTAAGCAATAAGTAAATTCAGGCATGCTTCTTGCGACCAGATGCTACATCAGAAAAGATGGCACAAACATGACGCAATAGAAACATTAAGGCAAAGGCAATTTGTTGAAAGAAACATTTAACAGAGTGCAAAGATGAAACACGAAGTTACTTTTTTTAAACAAACATTTAAAAGTTACCTTTCTCAAAAAACTTGAATATTTCATTCCATAGATGAGGTTCTGTAGAACATGGAACTTCTACTCGATGGATTTCGTGCAGCTGCGTAGCAATTTCAGCTACCAGCTTTGGTTTACTCATATCTGTTGCACTAGGCCCAAAAAATAAATTGAAAAATAAGTCAAGCAACAAGCCATAGGTGGAACTCGTTAAAGAAACACAGGTGACATGTTATCAGACTTCATGGGAGCTTACATGTTATCACCGGGATAAGATGCTGTGATAAGTTTATTAATAAAATGGAGTCGTCAATCTTACACCAATGCATTTAAAAGAGTCCGCATAAAACCTCACATAAAGTTGGGATATCCAAAGTCAACAAAGGTAACAATTGAATTAGATTTCAAAGTGGCCACAAAAACACCCCAACTCAGGAGGGGGGGTCTGAATGTGCTCGTTTGTAAGTGTCCCCACCTAGCCGTGTGAAAGTCTTTTTCCATATTTATTTATTTTTCCAACAAAACTTCATCTACATGTGCACTATGAGAAAATAATTACTCCTCTAGGTGTCGACACAGCATGGTATCGTGTGAAAGCAAGTGAGAAACCCATGACAAAACATATGAAGACCCCTCAGCAAGTTGTACATCGTACATAGTATTAAGCAATAAGTAAATTCAGGTATGCTTCTTGCGACCAGATGCTACATCAGAAAAGATGGCACAAACATGACGCAATACAAACATTAAGGCAAAGGCAATTTCTTGAAAGAAGCATTTAACAGAGTGGAAAGATAAAACACACGTTACTTTTTTTAAACAAACATTTAAAAGTTACCTTTCTCAAAAAACTTGAATATTTCATTACATAGATGAGGTTCTGTAGAACATGGAACTTCTACTCGATGGATTTCGTGCAGCTGCGTAGCAATTTCAGCTACCAGCTTTGGTTTACTCATATCTGTTGCATTAGGCCGAAAAAATAAACTGAAAAAGAAGTCAGGCAACAAGCCATAGGTGGAACTCGTTAAAGAAACACAGGTGACATGTTATCAGACTTCATGGGAGCTTACATGTTATCACCAGGATAAGATGCTGTGATAAGTTTATTAATAAAATGCAGTCGTCAATCCTACACCTATGCATTTAAAAGGGTCCGCATAAAACCTCACATAAAGTTGGGATATCCAAAGTCAACAAATGTAACAATTGAATTAGATTTCAAAGTGGCCACAAAAACACCCCAACTCTGGAGGGGCGGGGGGGTTCTGAATGTGCTCGTTTGTAAGTGTCCCCACCTAGCCGTGTGAAAGTCTTTTTCCATATTTATTTATTTTTGAAACAAAACTTCATCTACATGTGCACTATGAGAAAATAATTACTCCTCTAGGTGTCGACACAGCATGGTATCGTGTGAAAGCAAGTGAGAAACCCATGACAAAACATATGAAGACCCCTCAGCAAGTTGTACATCGTACATAGTATTAAGCAATAAGTAAATTCAGGTATGCTTCTTGCGACCAGATGCTACATCAGAAAAGATGGCACAAACATGACGCAATACAAACATTAAGGCAAAGGCAATTTCTTGAAAGAAGCATTTAACAGAGTGGAAAGATAAAACACACGTTACTTTTTTTAAACAAACATTTAAAAGTTACCTTTCTCAAAAAACTTGAATATTTCATTACATAGATGAGGTTCTGTAGAACATGGAACTTCTACTCGATGGATTTCGTGCAGCTGCGTAGCAATTTCAGCTACCAGCTTTGGTTTACTCATATCTGTTGCACTAGGCCCAAAAAATAAATCGAAAAATAAGTCAAGCAACAAGCCATAGGTGGAACTCGTTAAAGATACACAGGTGACATGTTATCAGACTTCATGGGAGCTTACATGTTATCACCAGGATAAGATGCTGTGATAAGTTTATTTATAAAATGGAGTCGTCAATCCTACACCTATGCATTTAAAAGAGTCCGCATAAAACCTCACATAAAGTTGGGATATCCAAAGTCAAACAGATGTAACAATTGAATTAGATTTCAAAGTGGCTACAAAAAGACCCCAACTCAGGAGGGGGGGGGGCGGTCTGAATATTCTCTTTTGTAAGTGTCCCCACCTAGCCGTGTGAAAGCCTTTTTCCATATTTATTTACTTTTCAAACAAAACTTCATCTACATGTGCACTATGAGAAAATAATTACTCCTCTAGGTGTCAACACAGCATGGTATCTTGTGAAAGCAAGTGAGAAACCCATGACAAAACCTATGAACACCCCTAGCAAGTTGTACATCGTACATTGCAGTATTAAGCAATAAGTAAATTCAGGCACGCTTCTTGCGACCAGATGCTACATCAGAAAAGATGGCACAAACATGACGCAATACAAACATTAAGGCAAAGGCAATTTGTTGAAAGAAGCATTTAACAGAGTGCAAAGATGAAACACGAAGTTACTTTTTTTAAACAAACATTTAAAAGTTACCTTTCTCAAAAAACTTGAATATTTCATTACATAGATGAGGTTCTGTAGAACATGGAACTTCTACTCGATGGATTTCGTGCAGCTGCATAGCAATTTCAGCTACCAGCTTTGGTTTACTCATATCTGTTGCATTAGGCCCAAAAAATAAAGTGAAAAATAAGTCAAGCAACAAGCCATAGGTGGAACTCGTTAAAGATACACAGGTGACATGTTATCAGACTTTATGGAAGCTTACATGTTATCACCAGGATAAGATGCTGTGATAAGTTTATTAATAAGTTTCATAACTGAATCGCCTAAGGTATTACTTGATGAAGCAATATTCATTTTCTTACCTACCATTACGTTCTAGAGCAATTCTCTGAAATTCACAACATCATGCGTAATTCTTTATTATGCTAAATGATAAATCCATACCTTCTGGAGCAAGTGTACCAGCATTTATAAATGATGGAACCATGCCCTTCCCAAGAACTGCAAACAACTCTGCACCAAATCCTGCAGCCAAAAGGTACTATTGGCCCAAGGATCTTCAGGGGTTCAAAGTGGCTTCTCAAAGCCACTCCCAAATGCATCCTTCGTACCCTAATACAAATCCGTTAAACAATTATAAACCCGAGTACCGTATTGAAGACAGTCATTACACACAGAAGTAACTGACCAAAAGTATTAGAAGCATTTTTCTTTGTCCAAGTCTGTCGAAGAAACTAGGCATCCGTGATAGCAGTCCTAAAGACAAATTGGTAACGAATGTGCCAAATCACTGTGGAAGCAGTTCATGAGTTTGTGAAGCGATGACTACTAGGGCAAGTGGTTCAAGGAATTCTACGTGATCCATTCATCTTCATTGCACTCACAGGTTAACATCAAAATCAAACATTTCATAAACTTGACACCACCACAGAAGTAACGAAATGGACCCATCAAACCATATAAGTTCTCTCGACACTATCTCGACAAGTTTCAGAGCTAGATTCTATCAGGTTGCATTTGCATGATTACGGCTTGCGACTGCTGGACACGAGAAAGGAGGAGAAGGGGTGGCCCTTGCTGCGCCGGCGCGGTTCTCCGGTCGGTCTCCCGGCGTTTTTCGCCCACTGCAGCGAACAGGAGGGTCGGGCGGTAACCCTAGATCAGCAACTGAGGAAGACGATGGAGGGAATTCTAGAAGCTACCGCTTTAACGGCCAAGATCAAAGGAGCAGATCTGACGGCCCTCATTCCTTTCGAGCCGACGGTGGAGATCAAAGGCTTGGACGCAGATCTGACGGTTCCCCTTATTTCCGAACCTACGTTAGAGATCAGAGGACTGGACGCGGATCTGACGGCCCGCATCTCCTCATATCTGACGGCTCAGATCAACGGCGAGGAAGTGCATCCGACGGCTCTTATTTAATCGTCATGGTTTGGAATCCATTGGTCCTCAATGGTGAGGAGCAGCCTAAATGACATTTTTATTTGGTTTTGCATCATGTAAATAATAAGATCGTATGTAATTTTTTCACAAGCAACTAGACGAAAGACAGATCATGCATCTAACAAGGACAAGAATTCCCGTTAAATCCTATTATGAAAAACCTTATACATCATTGTTGAATATGGTGAAGAAAGAAGTATTTCGAATTAGTATTAATCCACATCATTTCGGAGTTTTTCGATATTTATCTCCTTGAATGTATTAATTAGTATTAGAAATTCTCACCAATATCACTCATTGCCATGTTAGTAAAGTCAACTTCTATGATGTCTAGGCCAAAAATTATAATTCAGATGCCTCCTTTGTTGCTTCATGTCTCATGTCGTGAGCGGCCGAGGTAATTTGGCTGTCAGCTTATAATGGAACAACTGAGCCACTCCTAGAAACATCAGTTACAAATGGAAAATAAGTTCTAGTAGGAGGCTGTAAAAGCAGCAAATTACCATTTTATTTTCACCGTGGAATTTAAGATCATTGAATTCAAGAGGTAGTTAGGGCAAATATTTGCCAAGACCCCGTCCAAGATGGAACACTTTGATATAGTCATTGACAATATAGATTCTAAACAATTATGACGATTATGATGCAATTCTATTTGTGAATCATGATCCATATAATAGATTTTCAATGGCTGGTGTCAATTTAGTAAGTCAAAGTAGTAAAGGATGTGATCGCACAAACCAACCACACACTGTATGATTAGTGAATTTGTCGGGAGTCATTAAATCAACACCAACTATTAAGCGAAAACATGATATCTCACATTTCTTAAGATGTAAACTTCAACAAACCCTTTGCTAACGTTTAGGATGAGAAGAAACTGCCACTCCTTGAAACTATTATTTATGAGGATCTCGACCTTATGAGTTGTCAAAGGTGAATAAAGATTTTCATTTTCCCTTTTATCAAGAGAATTAAGGGTTGCGCCAAAATACTAATTCAGGCAACTCAGCATCAGTGGGGTTGGCCATTACACCCTTTGTGCCAATTATATCCCAAGTACGAACAAAGAAGCTGATTTGGAGTGTAGTCTAGCTGAGTGACCAAACAATCTGTCTCCAAATTAATATTGAGATGTTGAATGGAATGCCTGTGTGCCTGTGTCTCATTGGCTCGGGTTGCCATCTGTTTTGGAGGATGGAAGCTTCTTCCCAGATAATTTTAGTACGAACCAATGGCTTGGATTGTAGAATTATAGCAGAGGCCTGCCACTTGTCACGTATTAATTCGCCAACTGCCCACATTTTTCTGGTCTAGTTGTGGTACTAATAACGAATTCACTTGGATCAGGCAGCATCAACGTCAGTCGGAGAAAAGAAAAACACCAAAACACAGCAGCATTTGTTTTGAGATATCACAGTTACCATTTGAAAAAGCAAGATTCTCATTGGCAAATTCTTGCTCGGATTGGGGTCCAGGAACATATGTATCACAGCCGTTGATATTGTGAACCCATAAGATCAACGGTTGCTTATCTATGTGGTCCACACTGGACCCCGGTCCTAGACAAGATTTAATAATTCAGGCCAGAAAAGTTTACCCTTCCATTCTCAGTTCTTGTCTCCTTCCTATCTCCTTCCTTACAGAAATCCCTATCAACATATTAGGCAAGATTTAATAATTCACGCCGAGGTGACAGGCATTACGTGTCTTTATCTATGAGCAAACCTATCACCAGTCGTTAATGCTGCTCTGGTGAAATCTTATAGGGTGCTGCGGGTCACGCAGATATTCGTGTCATATGAAGGTTTCGAAGATTCGACACCTGACATGGACAGCAAGTAAATTGACTCTTCGCTGGCTTTCTCCAATGTAATTGCTACGACTTAGATGCAAGATTGATACCAACTTTTCAATCTGGCTCTCTGAGAGTTTTTGGCATCTAGCGATTCATAAATTAAGTGAATGAGCGCTATTCTAATCACCTTTGGAGCTGGTATCTTATATTTGGGATATCGGGATTGTTTCAAGCATTGTTTGAGTTCTTTCAACTCCACAGCATTCGATGACTAGAGCTTTCTAGATGGATAGTTCGGAGCTCAGAGAGATTTTAGTTTATTCAGATCAAATATTTTGATTCTGAACAGAGAGCAGCCGACCAAGAAGTCGATCGACTTCATGTGATCTTTGGAGATGTTAGAAGGAAGCTTGGGAATGTCCTTCCACAGCACAAATAGTTGGCCAATCTGTACAGAAAATCTGGAAAAGATTAGGACTCGGTGCAGAACGAGGCGTAAGCAGTATGAAGGTCAACTTTCGTTGTCACCAACAGACGCCAGAGGAAATCCACCGGAAGCCAGAGATGGTTCAGGGTCTAGTTCAGCTCCACAAAGACACACTCTCCCAAATGCTCTGCTTGGCCGTGGAAATACTGTGGGCATAATTGGAGGACCATCTGTGCATTCTACGCTAGTTTTCTTGGAGAAGCTTGTCTTGTGGAGCTCCAAGGGCGGGGAAGAAGGCGTCCCTTTTGTGGTCTGCAGTGACCCGGCATTAAAGAAAGACCTTTCCCTTTCTAGTCCACTCCACTCGTCGCGTGGAAGAAATGTCTGCTCAGAGTTAAATAAAGACGCAGTCATTGAAAACTTGCGGAGAAAGAGAGCAATTCTTGAGGACGCAGGAGCGGGGTGTATGGTCATGCCATGTCACTTGTGTCATGTGTGGTATGAGGAGGTATCTGGAGGGTGTGCCTTGCCATTCCCTCATGTGGGCGAATGCGTTGCGAGGGAGCTCAAGAGGGCCAAGTTGAAGCCGCTTGAAGCTGGAAGTGATGTACGAATCGGGCTGCTAGCGACCGAGGCTGTTTTGATGAGCGGCTTCTATCAAGAGCAGCTTCAGAGGCAGGTATGACGCATTCTTTACTTGCCTCTGGCTATGATGTGTTGGTAAGTAGCTTAGGTAGAAAGTTCTCTTTGAGATGTTCTGGTTCATGTTGAGGTCTGAAGTTGGAAATCTTCAGTTATATAACTGACTAGGAAGATGTTCTCTCACTTGGGGTTATAATTTGGCTCTTGCGGGTGATTGAATTTCGACGTATTCAATGGAGATTCAAATGATGATGTGTCAGCTATTCTCTGAATCATATTTTCCTTTTCCTTATCTGATCATGGATGCCTCTCTATTGCAATGCTCAAGGGATTCGAAGTCGTGCTGCCTGACAAAGCAACAATGGACAACATTTACATTCCCGGAGTTGAGGCATTTCACAGGAAGGACATCAAAGGGGCGCAAAACCTCTTAAGAATAGCCATCCAAATCCTCCTAATCAGGGCTGCAAACACCGTAGTCCTCGCTTCTGACGAAATGCAGGGTCTTCTGCCTCGTGACGATCCTCTTCTGAAGAAGTCCATCGACCCCATGGACGCATTGGCGAGGTCGGCAATAGCATGGGCCAAATCTAAACGGAAGAAACCTACATAAGCAAGGTGAAGCTTAATCTTTTTAGGAAACAAATGAATTGTGCAATGGTACAGGAATTTCGCTCTTGTAATATGCAAGCTTAATGTCATCCAGAAATATGTTATGCAAAGTCAGAAATTAGACACATAAATAAAGCTTTCGATGTATTTATAGTGATGGTTTTGATATATCCATCATTTCCACTGACATAGAGGACGAACATGTATTCAGCATCTGGAAACTATTTTCTGCAGCAACAGAATGAAAATTCATAGTTAACACACCGATAGAAATTTAAAGATAATTTCATGATGTAGCAATCAGGTAAAAGCAGTAATAAAAAATAGTCTTGCGGACTGATAGATTGATATTTCGATGGATGGCGACCATCCGACTTGACAAGAAAAAGTCTCCAGCAAGTGTCAGTCCCTTGAGATAAACGAACTTTAGCTTGCTCCCGAAATCACTTCATGAGCAACCCATTTGTGTAATTTTCTACACGGCTTTGAGATTATAGTATGCTGATAAATTCGATGATTCATTTCGTACGCTATGCAGAACTCTTAGAGCGAAACAGGGCAAAAAATGACTGCCACAAGAAAAGATTATGATGAAATGCAATCAAATGCTTGAAAAGCTTGAGATGATGTGAAGAGCAGCAGGCTGCATATCGTGTGTCAAAAGAATGGGGGTTATTCAACTCAATTATAACTCTAGTGGTAAGGCCTTCAATTTAAGAGAAGAAATTCTAGGTCAGTGCCTCCTTCGTCACTTCACTAGTGGCTTGGCTTGGTCCTAGAAGCTAGTGCTTCTGCCTCTCTAGACTTCGCTGTCGCTCATGATTGGTATATGGAAGGAGCCCATCTAGTAAAGGCCATAACCATTCTCTATTTTATGAATGTACACCTTTGTTTCAGGGTGGGGCGTGCAAAGGTTTTCTCGGGCCGGATGGAGATTGGCCCTCGAGTGCAAAGGCATAAGGGAGCTTGACTAGGAACCTCCTCTTCATAAGTAAGTCGCTGATTTTTTCTGGGCTTCCATGTCTAATATTTTCTGTAACTGTAGATGGATCCGGAGGGAACACTTTGGTAAGGGACAGGCCCCAACTAGATGTACCAATACTTTTTATTAAAACTTGCTTACTAAATGATGAGTCAAATTTTGATTAGCTATTCGAACAAAGTGGACCCATACATTTTATGATTGACTTACTCATAAAACCAAACAAAATGTGACACATCATAAGCTACACATAAATTAATATCTCTAATATTACCCGTTACCTGTACCTATCATTTTATCCATTAAATTGATCTCGAATGTATAGTAGTTTCATATTTTGATAGAGTTTTACAGAAAATTACATTTTTGATCATGTAGTCTTGGGGAATTTCACTTTTGGTCCTTATACTCGGTTCGATTATAATTCTAGTCCTTGTACTATTCTCAGACAACAATTGAAGAGCAGTCCATTGGATGACCTCCATCGCGACCAATTTTTTCAGCAGCAACCTGAGTTAAAAAAAAAAAGCAGAGACCCAGTCAACCAAATTCTATGGCAGATTATTGGGAATTTGCAAGAAGATGCACCATCAGTTACCGAGACCAATTCCAAGATGGTACCTGAATTTGGGAATTTCTGAGAGATTTTCATCTTCTGCAGTGGCATTAAGCTTTACTGCATTGGATCATGTGGTGATAGAACTACAACTACGTTTGTTTCGCAAAAAATGTAACATTTCTAAAAATTTTTTTTTCAAAAAGTCATTTTTCAAGAAAATAACAATATTTTTTTATATTTGACTAAAACTTGAAAATGAATTGAAAAACATATTTCATCACTTGATATGGAAAATCTGATTTAATTTTCCTAAATAGACATACACTATTTGGGCACTAGTAATTTGTGCATGAGAGTTAGGGAATTGGGTAACGGCACTAGAGTCCTAGGTCCAGTCTTGATGGACCTTGACCTGAGCACCAACTATCAGGGCATGGGCACTCGGTCCTAGGCTTGGCCTTGATGGACTCAAGCATGGGGATTGAGGTCCTGGGCCACAGCCTCACCCTTGATGGACCCAAGCATAGGCATCGGGATCCTAGCCTTAGCGTTGGTGTTTATGGACCTGAGCTCAGGCACTAGGAATTTGAGCTTAAGCCCTAAAAGCCAGGCACAACCTTCGTGCACTCCGGTTGGAGTACCAAGTACTAAAGCTTGAGCATTGGGGACCCAAGAACGACCTTTGTTGACTTGAGCCCGAGTGTTAAGGATCTAAACTCGGGTATTGGGATCCTTTGCTCGGCCACTAGGGATTTGGGCTTGGGTTTCGAGGCCTTAGGCACGGGCACCATTGTCCTGGGCTTGACCTCAATGAACTGTGGCATGGGTGTCATGGACTTGAGTACGGGCATTGAGGTCTCAAGCATGGGCACAAGGATCACCTTGATAGACTAGGCCTTGGTGTCGGAGACCTAGTTCTGAATGCCAAGGACCCATGAAATAATGTTGGGGTTTATGTAATGACACCGTGGAATGAGTATATAATTTAACTTTACTTTAATCCTCCAATAAATAACTAATTTTCCCCAATTATACAAATACTTTAACCTTAACTAACATACATCAAAACTTGTAACGACCCAAATTTCCGTTAAATTTGAAAATGAGTATATCATTAAACTTTGCTTCAATTTGATAAATAACTAATTTATCCTTAATTGTACAAATAATTTAACCTTAACTAATATACATCAAAACCTCTTGTACAAAAACCAATCTCCATTGTTGTTATATGCTCTAATCCAATTACCAGTAATCTTCAGAAGTGTTAATCTAATGCCCCCAAACACCTAAAGCCGAAAAATCTATCAAATATATTGGGATAAGCCTAAGCCTAGTAAATCAACTCTTGAGTAGTGAGGAGATCAATCCAACTTAGCCCAATAATTACATCCTAGTGGAATCACATTATGAAAGTCACAAATACAGAAATACATTTGGATCTTTTGTGTACCATAAAGTCAATAATCCAATTGAAATTTTTACTTGTGATATTTATTGTCTTCATTTCCTACACATTAATAACTAATGTAGGAATTTCTGGATGTCACATTTCCATACTCAAGGACAAAAATACAATGCAAGTGTCAAAACTTGGTAAAGGATGACACTTAAGTACCAAAAGTTACAAAAAAAGTACATGTAAATTTCATTTTTTTTTAATAAAAAATTTGGATACCTTAGTGCCAAGTTTGGTGACCTTGGTTGGAGATCTTATGTCGCAACTTTTTATAAATATAATTCACCTACGTGGCTCGTCGGAGAACTAAGTCCACAAAGAAAAGCCAAAATGATGTTTTTTTGTCTCGGATTTGAATTTTAATATAAACATTAATCAAATTAAATTTAAAACTAAATTAAAAAAAATATTGCAAAACTTTGGTGAGGGTTGTGCAAGCCCTCGCTGCCGCCTCCCCACCATTGTCGAGGAGAGGGTCAGCCAGGGTTGTTGGCCTTTGATTGGGGCTTGGTGATCTCGGCCGACCCTACCTCCACTGTCGCTGGCCTTCTCGGCAATGGTGGGAAGGTAGCAATGAGGGCTTGCATAGTCCAAAGTTCTGTAATCTTTTTTTTTTTTTTTTAAAGTTTTAAATTTACTTTAGTTAATACTTATATTAAAATTCAAATATGAGGCAAAACGACATTGTTGTGGTTCTTCTAGCCATGTTAGTATGCAAAATGATGTCGTTTTCGGCTTATCTAGCTACATCGTCGGCATGCAAAACAACATCGTTTTGCATTTGTCTCACCGAAAAAACATTATGTCAGCATTTTGGCCGGATTTTCTCATTATTAGCACATAACTAATCCATTTTGCTTCGATTTTGGCACTCAAGTGTAGTTTTCCTAATTTTTAACTCTACCAAGTTTTGGTACTCCAGAAGTCCAGGTGTCAATACTCAAGCATAGAGTTTCAGTCTAAATAGAGACCTAGTCATATTTTCGGAATGATTTTTGATTTTTTAAAGATGGAATCATTATTCTAAATATAATCATAGGTATTTTGTTGACTAGGAAAATATTTTTTGTTAACTCATTTTTTCAAGTGAACCAAATGCTGAAAAATATGAGAAATATTTTTCTGAAATATGTTTTTCGCGAGGCCAGTGACTGGCCAAAGAAAAAGAAAGGAAAAGAAGAAAAAAAAGAGAAGAAAAAGAGAGGAGAGAGAAAATTTATTCTTAAAAATTGTTAAACAAGAAACACGTTTTTCTTGTTTTTGTTTTGTTCCAAATGTGTTCCAGGAACAAAAAAATGATTTGGAACAAAAACGCAAACAAACGCGTTTCTGTTCTTTTTTTGTTCTTTGGAACAAAAAGACAGAAATTTTGTTCATAAATAGAAACAAAAAACATTAACAAATAGGCCCTTAGTCAAAATTTAGATGGCAACATCAGTAAGAGATACATATTCTGAAAGGGGATAATTTCGTTAGAACCAAAGATAAAAAGAAAGGTAAAGTGGTTGAACTTGATTTATGAGGGCTTCTTCACAGAAAATGAGAATTTGGGACTATCTTAGACTTACGAGCAGATAACCAGAGTTGTGCAGGGCATTCCTCCCTTCCAACTTAAATTATTCCATTCAAAATAACTTATCCACTTTGTACTTTAAATCCGCACCTTGACAATACGGTGCTTCCCCTTGTACAGCTCTCTAGTAAAGAGCTCTGTTCAAATCGAAACGTGTAATAGGTTTCGAAGGATGTCCTACAAGCACCACTAAAGCCACCTGATGATATTGGTAGAGCGGGGGACATCAATTCAACTACGTTGGAGGTTTTAGATTCTCGACGGGACAACTCATTTGATGTTTGATGAGGATATTGATTTGATGAGTTCTATGAAATTGTTAGAATCTATGATCCAATTTTTAGAGTCTTCCACACATTTGCTAGTACCATCTAGAAAATTATACATAAAATCTAGTCTTAGGCAGCAATGAATGTGTGCAGAAGAGTCCAGAAAGTACAAGCAAAGTGTTGAAGTCTCGAGTAGCCTATACGTGGAGAAGAAGGAAAGCCATAAAATCTTCGATAAAAAGCAGAGATCTTTCTTTGAAGAAGTCGATGAATAGCTCTATAAATGGAGCCTGCATTAGTTTGTGTGCGGTCGAAGCATTAGATAACCTCCATATCATAATACTCCACCCACGCCAACATCCCCTCCACCACGTTTCCATCAACTAAAAAGAAACTGTCTGTCTCATGAATCTTGCATATATTCCTCAAAGTATTCTATCATTGTCCATCCTTCTACGTCAACTAGACTATATACATATACACTTGCACATCACTGACAAATAAACTATCATCCATTTGAAACCATGCTTTCGCAGAATCTAAATTTCCATGGAAATTAGACGCTCCGTCTGGCTATGACCCTTCTCACTTTCAAGTTTTAGATGCGGTTGTTAATGTGGAATTACTGAGGTTGAAGGAGTGAAAATGTTTTGGTAACATGTAAAAGCTTGATTTGTTTTCATAGAAGTCGAGTGCTTATAATTGTTGACCAAGAGTGAGAGGACCCAATAACATGAAAGGCATTGTGGTGGACTTTTACAAAAATCTTTTCACTGAAAATGACTCAACTTCAACGAGAAATCCGCAAACCAACAATTTTCAAGTCTTGAGTTCTTATAAGCTTGAAATCTAACTAAGCTCGCGAAGCACTGTTTGATATAAGACATTACAAAGTGCTCGAGCCAGATGGTTTCTAAGGAGTTTTCTTTCAACATTGATGAAATTTGGTTGGTGATTCAGTTGTTAATTTTATTATTGAGGCATGGTTTAGGCATTGTAATTGGGCTGAGATTAATAAAACTCTCTAAGTATTAATCCCAAAAGTGAAACAACTAAAAGCAATATGCAACTTCAGACCAATTAGTCTATGTAATGTCACTTACAAAATTCTCACCAAAATGATCTTGAACAAATTAAAAGAAGTGGTTCCGCAACTCGTCTTGTATAGTCAAACCAGTTTTGTTCCTGGTAGACATACTTAGAATAATGTCATTATCGCAGAAGAGGCAATTTATTGATAAGCAAATTTCACCGGACACGGGAGTATATCATCCTTAAGGTTGACCTTCAGAAGTCTTATGATTGACTTAAGTGATCTTTCATCGAGGAAACTCTTTACATGTCAAGTGTCCCAAATTCTATGGCTTGTTTTATTATGAATTGCATCACATCATCATCATCATCATCATCATCATCATTGTAGGTTTTGTGGAATGGCAGGACTATGGAGAGAATATGGTAAGGGAACCCTCTTTCATCATACATCTTTGTGTTATGCATGGAATTATCACCTTATTAACGATATAAAAAATTTGAAACAGTGGAAGCCTTTTCTGTTTTGGAAGAAGTGAACCCCGATTTTTTCATCGAATATTCATCGATGGTGTCCTATTAATGGCAAATGCTTTGAGAGATCACATAGATGTTATCGTGGAATGTTTGATGATTTTTGCAACAAATCAAGACATATTGTGAACAAGGTTAAAACTATAATCTTCTATTCAAAGAATATTTCTCTAGGGATGAAACGTATTTTGAGCGAGATATATGGCTTTGGTGTATGTATGGAGTTAGGAAATATTTGGGAGTACCTTTGATCTGTGGACGAACTTCTTCGAGGCATTTTCATTCGGCATTAGAGAGAACAAATAAAAGACTAAAAGGATGGAAATGTGAAAGCTTGTTGATGAAATCTGATAGGAAATATTGTTCTCATAAAAGAAAAGATTTGGATCGACACTTCAAAAAAATGATAAAACTCTTCTATGATATACAAGCTGATTCAGCTGTCAAGACCTAAGAAGTATTGACACTCTCCGAAAGCCTTCGTATCATGTCCGATACTCCGACACCCTCCGACACATTCCAACATGCGGTCAACAAGTGTCCGGAAATCTGACACGTGGTCAACTCTTCCCGATACTCTTCAACATGCCAGTTCGAAATTCTGACACGCAATTCCGACATACACGGGGTTAATTTTAAAACTTTTCAATACTTGAGGCATCAAAATATAAATATATAAAAAAATAATGAAAATAACAAAATAAAGGGGAAAGAAGAAAATTCTCACTCTCAAGTTTTTCACTTATAAGTTTTGACCTTCCCGTGAGTGATGATGGAACGCTCCTCTTCTCGCCGATGTCGCTCTACTGCCCCCGCAGACTTGAAGTTGTGATTTTTTTTTGCTTATTTCCACCTCTCGCAAGCGTCACCCGCGAGTTATCTCTTTTGGTCTATGTTATTGGCTTGTGAGTTATCTCTCATATTTTCCATGGTGAATTTAGTTATTTTCTTTTCTTTTGGTTGTAGTTCGAGAGTTCTTGTCTTGGATTTTCATTTTTCTTGAACCTTGTTTTGCAAAGGAGCCGCAAGCCATTCTATATCATGAACTCCAAACTCTATCTAGGACTATAAGAAATCTCACTAATCTCCAACAAGTGTAAGAAAACAGGACACGTCCCTTTAAATTTACTCTTTTGTGTTTGCAATTTTTGAATTTCTCATTCAATCTCTATTAAATTAAAACAACGAATGATATTAACAAATGTTGGATCAATATTTTTAGTATAAATTGATTCTATGCTCTTTTATTATTATTTATTTATTTTCATTTATATATAAAAATATATTTAATATATAACGTGTCGGAACGTGTTGAAATTTTCTATTTTTTGAGAAATGACGTGTCGGCATGTCGTGTTGTGTCGCGTGTCATGTGTCCGTGTCGGTGCTACATAGACCAAGACAGCCTTCTTAACGTCATTCCAAAAGATCTTGCCATAGCTGTTCAAAGAAATTTTCAGATTAAAAGAACCCTGGATGCTACATTTAGAGAAATCCAGCAAGAAATTCATTTAGCTATTGGTAATTTGTGCAAAAAAAGGCCTGACCATGAAATCCTATGTCCACACTAATGCTCAGTTCGACAAAACTTGCCAAAAACTTAAGTTGCAAATTGAATGTCCAAAAGGGCATACTAGTTGTGAGTGCTCTACAAAAAGCAAAAGCATTTTAAGAGGATTCAAATCTTAAAAGAAGATATTTCTCTGCAAATTGAAGATTCCAAAGAGAAAGAAGAAAAAAAAAAAGATGTTCTATTGCAAAAAAAAAGGGGTATTTTACTAAAAGGTGTCTTAAGACAATTAAGAAAAATAAGAATATCAAGATGATCTACAAGCTTGAAAAATAACAGATATTTCTCTTGACAATGATAATCTTGAATTTGTCTTCTCTCTTGAAGATGAATCATCAAATAATACCATTTGTGCTATTAAAACTTTTAACAGTGAGGATGAAACATCCAATGATATTGATAGTCTATATTTTCTCAGTATAGAACTTCCTCCAAATTCCACAAACTTATCAATTGAAACCACCTCTAGCAATCCAAACCTTGAAGCCCTTGAAAACCTCGAGAGTTTTAAATCACCTCCTCTCATGATCCATATAGATCGCCACATATCATACCCACTGAGTACGATATGCCTATCTATGTTATTGCACTTACTGATTCTGGAATCAATACATCTATTGTTGATCCTAAAATTCTTCTTGGTGAATTTTGGGAACTACATATCAGACACTTTCAATCTGCATTTGGAACAAGATTCTCTACAAAAGAAAGGAGCAAGCCCATAAAGGGTTTAATTTTTACCCAAATGCTCAATTACTACTAGAATTTCTAAATGCTCTATTATTACTGGAATCATTGGTTCCTCATATCCAAACCGAGACCTCATAGCTGGATGGAATATTCTCAACCAGCTCCCTACTCTTAGGATACTTCCAAATGATCTACGCTTTAAAGATCAGCTCAACAAGTTTGTCAACATCAATAGAACTTATTCCTCGTAGTTAGCCCAAGCTGAACCGATTTTGCAACAATTGTTGAGTTCATGTGTAGAAACCCATTTAAATATTCTGGAAAAATGCTCTAATTCATTGTTTTGTCATTGGATAAAAAAAACATGTACACATTTGCATTTTGATGAGATATATGTTGTGGTGGAGTGGCAAGTTATATAATCATGAAAAAAAAAAAATCAGCGAGAGACAAAGCATATTGTTTCGTGTGATTGGAGAAATGATAAGAAAGGTAAGTGACTATTAGGGATTATTCAACCGAGTCGATGTAGAGAAATGCCAGAGATCACAGAAGCTCAACTTATGGTGAACTTCACCAATACAAGAACGCCGGCGACAACACTAATGAGACCGCGGGAAACGACAACTCCCCTAACGACAACAGACAGACCAATAACTCACGAGATAGAGTTGCTCACAGAGACAGCCAGAGGATGATATCGTTACTCTTGAAGATGGCTGGTTGTGGCTCCTCTTGAGGATGAAGATTGGTGGACAAAAAACAATGGACTTGGAATGACAAACAGTGCTGGTCTTAGTGTCAGGGTAGGAACAATGATGAAGTGACTACTCTTTTAAAAAAAAAAAAAAAAAAGATTGACAGCCATAAGAAAGATATAAGTAGGATTTTATTTTGGATCTCTCTTGATAACTCATATATCATTAAATAACTTGGAATCTTTAAAGAGACAGAGATAATCAATAAAAATGTTTCCTTTTTCAAATTACTTGACCTTTTAATGTGTTACAATCAAGAGGTATTTGCACCGAAATAATATTTATAGAAAATGAAGTAATCTAATCTAGTAAAGAAATTAGCTATCTTGAATTAATAAGGAAACTAGGCATTGTCGAAAATAATGAAAATATCAAATAATATCCCGAACATATAATAATCTCTAACATGGAATTTTAAGATATCTGTAAATTCAACACAATTTTTTTTAGTAATATATGCATCTTTATTAGTATTTACTTTTTATATTAATGGGAAGCCTAGGGTTCTTTGAACACCCGACTAAATCTCATTAACTGTGTAGTCCCTCCATTCCCCCAGCACTGTGGTGATTTCCGGGGATGAGACATACAAGTCTACAAACTTGGACTTCACATTGAATTTTTTGTGTAAATGACGGTAAAAATCTTTCAAACTCAGATTAAGGTCGATGGGGGAGGTGAGGGTTCAAATCCCCACATTCTCAGGGGAGGATAGGGTGGGGACGCGTAAGTTTCAGGAGTGGGTTTTGATTCCCACGCCCTGAGGTAGGGCAAAAGTCTGAGAGTGAGTGTAGAGTAGGAATAGAGTAGGTCTGACAAAAAAAAAAAAAAAAAAAGATCAAGGTCGATGAGAGAGAGAGAGAGAGAGAGAGAGAGAGGCAACGGAGCTATGCGAATAAAGCAAACGAAACGGAGCTTGCATGGCAGCCTATGAAACCAGTGACTTGAGATGAGAGAGAAGAGGCACAAAATAAGCCGTGTGACGTGGGATCAGATATTCATCAATATTGTTATTTTATTATATATATACACATATAATTTTGGATGATATGTTAGGAATTTTAAGATATTATCTTTGATGATTTATTTCCGTTCTTTTAGTTGTCTCATTTCCTAGCTTAATTATGACCTGTTTAAAGTTTTTAGGTAGTCTATATATAAGTTCATTTCTATTTTGAAAACGGCTTATTGCTTTTGATGAATTGAAAATTGAATTTTTTTATATATTGCGCTTCATGCTTGTATGGCTGAGTGACCGAGTGGCTGCGAAATGTGATTAATCACCAGTTTTCACGTCACGCGATCGTAAGTTTCTCGCCGATCAGAACTAAATAATATGATTAATTCTGTAGGACGGTAGCAGTACATCCTAACTCATCCCAGATTTTTACACTGCTAATTATAATGTCCACAATCCCATTCAGTGTAGATAATTTTGTTTTTGTTTTTCCTTCTCTTTTTCGGTATGTTGATGAATCTTTGGCAATAAAGGAAAAGATGCCATGCAAGTTTTCCTAGCAAAAAGCACCTGGCTTATTGGCCAAAGAAGGTGCAACAAGACGTAGCATGCGAAGTTAACAAGCTTTGGACATTTTATTTTTTTGCTGTGATGTGCCTAGAGACGCGAATGACTGCAAGAAATAAAAAGCTGAGGTTTGACTCGACTCGCACTTTCAACTAATGTGGTGTGGTGCATTCGGCATTGCATCTATATGCATACATCCATGCAAACCCTAAAGCAAAGAGAGCATCAGGTTCTTATCTGCATCACCCTCTCTCAATTCATTTATATTTAGGATTTGATGCCTAAAGGTATCATGAAATTATTGCTGCAAAGGCCATCCCCTCCCCCTTCAACTTTGAAGGGGAACTATTCAGAGAAATTTTGTGAATCATTATTTATTTATTTTTTATAAATTTTTGGGTCCTTTCCTAACGATAATTTTCCAGTTCCTTGTATTGGCTGACTGTAAAGATCTAATAAGGTGGTCCAACTATATCAAGATTTTGTGTTGTATTTGCATTTGTTATTTACTTTTTCCTCTTTGGCTCACCAACTTTGGTCTCTATAGTTGTGCATTCGATGACCCATCTAAGAACGATTCCCTTGGACCACCCCATTCAATGGCCTCTCGAATTATAGATGTTCCCCACATCCACACAATGTGTGTCAGTGAAGGGGCGCATATGCTGTGCCAGAGAGAGATATTCTGAACAATGCATACATAATGTAAATGAAGCTAAGAAGAACCCTTGAGGGAGTAGACAGCATTACTTTGTGCCAAAAGGGACACTAAATAACGACTAACACAAAGATACACTTATTTGTTTTCTCTCCTGGGAAAATTATAACAAAAATTGGCATTTTTTTGTGGAGAAATCAAAGGGGGTTCTTGAAGCTTTTCTCCCCTCAAATTGCAGAACCTGAAAAGGAAAGATAATCTGCATCATTGACCGACATTAAAAGGGCAAGTATACCTTATAATCTATAGCTAATTGATAGCAACAAAAGAAAACAGGAACATAAGATGATAGATTCTATTAGCCTTACCTTAGTCCCTTGGTGTCTTGCATTTGTAGCATTCTGTCCTGCTGGCATAGTTGTGCACTCCACATCCATATCTGCGAAACCCAAATCACTTCTTTAGATAATATTAACTATAAAAATGAACAAAACTTGGATATCAAATGGAAGAAGATTAGTAAAAGTTACATGACATTGTTGGGTAATTGAAAATTCTTGTCCTTCTAATAAATTTCTAAGGGCAGGATGGAATTAAATTCCAAAAATAATTTGCTATGGCTCATGAGCTACATATGGAAAATGATGTTAATTAACGCAACAGCACTAGAGAGCCTTGGACTCACCTATTGCAAATCCAGTCGCCGGCTTTCCACCCCGGAGGACCGCCTGTCTCTGGCCCATATCCTCCACCACAACTGCCGACATAATCATTCTTGAGTGTACCACACCTGTAACAATTCGATCGGCTCGCGTAGTTGTGAGCTCCACAGTTCATCGTATTGCAATACCAGTCTCCGGCCAAGACTTCTGTTCGGTTGTACATGAGGTATGTTGAGACGTCGGGACCTCCGAACTTGGGATAACCACATCGTTGGCACGCCTCCCGCTTCTTGAAGTTCTGATGCTGGCAAGCACCGCACAACCAGTCTCCTCCGGACCAGCTCATTCTCTGTCTTCATTGCGAAATAGGAAACAAATTCAGCTTCAGCAACTTGATTTTATGAGCTACAACAGAAACTAAGAAGATAATGATGAAATGAATATCAATACTTCTGAAGTTTTGTTGTCCATTTTTATTTATAAAAGCTAGGAATTAAGTGACTCAGACTATCTCCAATTTAATAAAATACGTATATTGCTGATGAGGAAACAGCTGCGTTTTCTTGCAGACTAGCCTCTTTATTTTCTATATGAGGTCATATCGTTGATCATCCTGATGTTCTTGACTTCTCTTCTATATGGGTAACTACTGTATATTTCCAAACCCACAACAGTTGTTTCCTAACATGTAAGCTAAAGCTAGTAAATGATGAGTTAGTTCTACTATATTTCAAAGCCCTAGAAATGACTCCAAAACTCAAACTTGAAACAATGTACAACAAGAGTAATTACAGGATAATGAAGCTTACCTTAATGGAAATTGCAGTCTTGGAGCAAGAAACCAACAGAGAACAGCAAAATACTGCTTATGTCCTGCTGTGTCTGAGTAAAAGAGATAGCCAAGTGGGGTGGGTGGTTTTGAGGTTTGGGTTTGGGGACCCTATATATACACTTTGTGATTGGCCTCATGAGGGTCCCCCTGTATTTCTTTTTGGGCCTTCTTTTTTTCCAATGTCTGGATTTCTTCTCAGATGGATTATAAATATGATAGGATTCCGAAAGTAGAAAAAAAAAAAAAAAAAACCCTTCTGCAGCATCTAGATAAAACCTCCTCTTGACTCTTAATGTTCCTTTCATTGTTATTGGGGAAGGTTGGTAGTGCATGTATCCATGCATGACACATTCTGATCCCAAGTGGAATTCCACCCATGCCCTTTCTTTTTACATGATTTCCTCATGCATTAGGCAAATAGTTAGATGATCTATAGAACATTGAACTTTGCATATACCCCTCCATAAAAATTTTGGACAAATCGCATTCGCTCCTAACAGGACGCATCAAACAAAATCCACCCTGGAGGCGACCGACGATGGTGGTCGATGAAGGTGAGGCCTTGACACTTGTGCTGCGGGTCTCACCATAAGGTTAGCAGATAAAGAGAGACACATGAGATTTTATTCAATATGATTGATCGTAAGTTAATTTAACAGATGGCAAAATATAATTGGAACACATATGAGTTAAAGCAGAATTGTGTTGTCCCAACTCTCTGCCCATGCATGAAATCAACCTATTAGAGCACATTTTCTCTTACTTGTCACGTTGCAATAATTTTGAGAGCGTAAAATTTCATATATATATGTAAAGGCATCTTTTACGAGTAATTTCATTTTCTATTTTGCATAATTTTTTGAGAGGAATCTCCCGAGAGCATCAAATGAAGACATTATTCCCTCCTCCAGTTATCCAGTTCCAGCACGGTGTTATGAGGGGACGATCTTATTTACCCAAGTTGGGCGGACAAAGAATATTAATTTGTTACTTTTGCCCTTCTTTTTGCCTTTCGTTTTCTAGTTTTTGCCTATTTATCTCTCATTGATATTAACGTCGGGCCCAAGGTGTGGAAAGGGCTAAGATGGATGTTCACATGCTTAGGTCATACACAGAAATTCTTCTCATGTAACTACTTCATCATCATCAGCGAGGGAGAATTTCATTCTCGAGTTATTGAGATCATCGCAAGTTTACCCCCGACATTTCGATATTTGCGATTTGCTCCCTAACTTTTTAAAATGTGTGGCAATGTTTCCCCTAGCAACTAGCGTTGACTCCAGCTGATTTCTGATCACACATTTTACCATGTGACTCCACATAATCAGGTGTGAAAGGCAAATTAGTTAATTATCTTCGATATAATGTAGGGACTGCTCAAAATTATAGTTGAAAACCATTTGTCAATGTACATTTGATGCCGATGTTGGTCAAACTCTTAGAACTTTAGTTAAATGCTCTCACATATGATATGTTTCTAAGTTATTCTTCTACTTTTTTATATGCATATGTGACAAATTTGTCCTCATTAACCATTCGTTTGTCATGTGATTAGAGCTTCAAGCAAAATTAGGTTGGAAGTCATCTCTACAGTACCCATGGCAACCTGATTTCTAAAATTTAGGGGGCAAATTGCAAAATTGTAGTATGCAACATCCCTAAGGGGCAACATGTAATTTGCCCTCATCAACAGCAAGATATCAACTTGATGTGCAGATATACCTTCCCCGAGTAAGTTCTTCAGGGGTGTGTGTCTTCATTTTTTGTGGTGGGTCAGGTTACAAAGGTTTGAACAAGTGAAATTTTACTCAGCTTTGGGGATGGGGGGAATAAGTTCCTTATAATGCACATCCATCGCCAAATTCTTTTCGTCCATCTTTCAATAACTTTTTCAGCAATAATTCAAATTCCATTCTCAGATTCATATCCAGGACAGGCAATATCTCCTTTTTCTTTTTTACTTGCCCTCATTGCACACATTTGCATCTGCATATTTGTGAGCATATTATGATTATGAATATAATTATTGTTTTTAATATTTTGGACTCTTCCAAAAAAAATGGTGAAGATATAATTGAATTACGATTATCGGAATTGGTGATGTGGACTGTCTTTCTCTCTGAAAGGATGACAAGCGTAGAAGCGTAGAAACGTTTGGGAGAAGTGGAGAGGTGCCTCCTTAAAATTCCCCAGGGGCCACCACTTGGTGCCACGTGTCGATAATGATTATGAGTGTCGTTTCATGGAGAGAAAAATCAAACAGAAGTCCAATCTTTCCTTATTCTTTTGGAAAAAGTGAAAAAAAAGGACTGTCAGAAGCGAATTTTATATGCTGACAGAGAATGCGGCGACCTGACGCGGAGCATATGGCACTCTTTTGAAGCTTGCAGCCAATCCTTCTTTTGGAGCAACCATTATTGCACCAATTTTGATGCATTGTCGATACTTTTTGGTCAAAGACATATTGTCAATTAAAAAGTTGAAAAATAGATGTAAGTGATTATAACATATTATTTGCTTAGAGAGATGATCCTCATATCAACTTGACCTCGCAAGTTGCTAATTATAGGTTTGGAATACTACAAGGCAAATATATCCACCACGGACTGAAACATGAATGATTTTGGCTAGTAGCGATTGACAATCCAATAGGCATTGTATCTTGAGATTACAAAGATCACTACTAATAATAGATGAATGAGGATAAGATCTTAATTTTATAAGATGTCTCGATAAATTTCAAAATTTTATTCTTATGAATATTATGTATTTATTGTATTATATAGTGTCATGAATGTTAATTTGAGACCATCAAATATAGTTACACAAAAGCAAATATGGTATATGTCATTTAGTGCTCGGTGTGCTTTGAATAGGACTCTATTAGAATAAAAAATGATATTTAGGAATTTTTTCTTTAAATTAGAAAATAAAGACAAAGTAATTGAGTCAACGACAACTACCTCCTTGACCGCATATTCATTATCCTCTTTATATATCCCCTCATTCTATTCTTGAATTATCCCTTAACATAGGTTATAATCAGAACAAAATCATTATGAGACTCCTTTTTTTTTTTTTGGGGGGGGCTTTTTTGGAGACTCCTTGTGAGGTTCGATGATGTAGTATCCTAATTTGATGGTGTCTTTGCAGTTTTTTTTTTTTTTAAATGTAGGGTCTACAATTGCTGACATGGCGAATTCAATCAAAATCCGCATAAGCGCATAGAAAGAGTAGATGCTGGCGTTTTGACTAGAGTTTGATAAGGTGGAATCTAGCTCATCATTTTCATATTTTTCAGCCTAACATAGTGAATATTCCTCGTGAAAAACCTCAGACACAAGGCTCCACACCCCCCTCCTCCGCCGCTTTATTCTCTGCATGTGTGACCATTCGCGAAAGAGAAACAAGCTCCCCACATCTCTCCTCAATTATACACCAAGAATCCACATCTCAAAACTCGAAAAAAATGGCCGTTGCTTTTGAATATTCTTCCTTTTACCCTTCACGATCTCGATAAATTGCGTTTGAGCACCCACCTAGGAACCTCAAATCATTCGTGATCTCTGCAGGTTTGATGTCTTAACAGGGATTGAAGGCGCCAGAAAACCTTTAAGTAGTGAGCATAAGAACTTTCATAGAAAGGGCAATTCACGTTCTTATGAGCCCCACGAGTTGATTATTCCAAAAGCTTTTGGTATTCATTGGCATCTGAGCTTTCATTTGGTGGCATATTCCCTTTGACGTAGCTCTTCTTTTCCTATGTGTATTACTCTCATTAATCCGGTATACCCTCTTCACCTTGAACGTAATAGAGAATTAATTCTAAGTTCCATGCATCTGCCCGACTTGTCCATGTTTGAACTAAAATGTCGACGAATCAGCCAAAGCCGAAATAAGGAAAATAAAAAAAGAAACGGGGGGAGAGAGAGTAAATTGGCCGACATAGTTGTCATTTGAATTTGCCAAATGGGCCAACATAGGTGCTTTTAGTTTGTAATCTTTTAATGTTTAATTAGCCAACATAGTTGAAGAGCAACTTCGTGAGCTCTTTCTCAATGGTTGGTTTAGATATACCTCCACAAGTTCGGACTTTTAGGATCTCTTTTGACATTGGATGGGTACAAAATAGAATCCATCCTTCTTCAAGATTTTTATTCGAAAGAGTTGCGATCAACCGAGCATCGGCAATCAATAAATATTTCTCAGGAAACTATACAGAATCATTATGGAGTTCTTTTGATCGAACTCCTAAAAAGAGTGCTGGCTTATTACGTAGCTTTCATGTGTCGGTTAGCACGTGTGTCACGCTTACAACTAGGGCCATGTCAGCTTATCTCACGACCCACCATATCAGATATCACCTTCCCGAGTCACCGCTCTAGCCAGACTTGGTAGCGTCTGCATGGCGCATACTATATAGTGATCAGGGGTTAGCATGGTTCTAAACCGAGAACCTGAGAGCTGAATTGGTGGAAATGAGTCTGGTTCCAAGTTTTAGGATATGAATGTGAAATAAATCCTTCTGGGTCTTGTGGTTTTCAAATTTCTTCTATTTCCAGACTTTCAAATGATTGGAGAACCTTTTATTCAGATTTCAAAGATTGGAGAACCTATTCCGATGGGTAGATTTTAGGTGGAACTGGGAATCTAGAATGTGAAATAAATCCTTCTGTTTTTATAATTCTATTTCTTTTTGTGATCTTGTGGTTTTCAATTATAAGTGTGTAATATGAAATGGTTAATTTGAACTTCTATTTCCAGCAATATCCATGTTTGAGATTTTTACTTTATTTATATATCATAATAAGTTATGATCAATGGATTATAACTATTAGAGGTGATGATTCATTGCCATCTTCAATTTAGAGTATACCAAACTTGCATAGACTCCGGAACCAACTTTGGAACCTGTGATAGAGTAAGCTCCTGATTTTAAAGTATGCATGGTCAGTTCTAGATTTTAAAAAATTAGAAAACCTGTTCCAACGGATAAGCTTCAAGCCGCTCACCCCTAGCACTGAGCAACATAGCGATTTGTATTCTAATTGTTACGCTACCAAGGTCCTTAGAAGATGCACTTCGTTTAAGTTCAGTCATTTGGAGGAGTGTCTCAATTCTGGAACTCACAGAATTTACGATATTTTTGTAAGAATAATTGTGGCCCACATGATATAATTTAATATGGTTTAATAATTGTTGAAATGCTATAAAATAAATAAATATTGGTTATGAGAAGTTGCGAATCTAATAAAACGAAGAGTTATGACTTTTATGAAAAGTTGAAAAGGCACTTTGATGGAAGGCACCTATTGAAAGAATGTATAAATAGAGTCCGATCATCTCTCCGCCTACAACGAACAACAATAACAGAAAAGAACTCGGTATTCTCTCCTCCATCGATTGAATATAGTAAGGAATAGTGGGTTAAGGGAGAGAAATCGGATTTCTTCATTTGGTTCGTGTTTTATGGTAACACTATGGATAAAGACACGTTTTCATCTATTTGTGAAAATCATGAAAATCAAAAATCACTGTTTTATGATGAATTTCCGCATAAAAGAATAATATGTATTGTCTAACAGTTGGTATCAGAGCGTGGTTTATGATCTCATGATTTTTTGTTTATAGAGATATTATGATTTATGTATGATGATTCGTTGAACAATTCTGTTTGTACTATTTATTATTGTTGAAATGTTTTCGGAGGGTTCTGTCGAAGAAAATCCGAATGATAGAACATTTTCATGGAGAAAAGGATGAAAAATGGCGAAGAAAAGTTACTGTGCGCGAGGGAAGAAGGCGTGTGGGTTCACGCATACACTGCAGTTGTAGGCGTGTGGAACCCACGCGCCACGCGCCGTCACGTGTGCGCCAACTGTTGGCATGTGGTCTCCATGTGCTCGTGCGGCAGTTGGCACGCGCATGCAATGCACGCACCTGCGCGTTGGATGCGCGCACGCACGCGCGGCGGATGAAGGCGTGTGCTCGGCACGCGCTTGACGTCCCCGCGTGGCCTCTTTACGTTTTTGCCGCTATGCCATTTTTAAAATTCCCATTTTGTTCTTCTTGCAATTTATTTATTGTTCTGCCCCTGTTTAATTTATAATTACGATTCTGCCATTGCTGATTATTTACCATTTTGCCCATGGATATTAAATTTATGGTTATGCCCTTATGAAATTATGATTTTAGGATTTTGCCCTTATGCTTTGATTAAGTTTTTGTCCTTGTGTGCAATTTGGTAAATATTTGTATTTTACAATATTAAAAATTCATATTATGAATGGTTTTTTAGTCACCAAAGTGGCCAAACCTTGAAGTCTTTTGAATTTTTGATATTGTAAATTGTTTTATTCAATTACCCATGATTAATTGATGCTATATATGGAATTGATATGTTTCATATCATTATTGGTGTTATGGGTATATTGAAGTTTATTTATTATAAGAACTTAGGGATTAATCCAAAGGTTAATTATTTTCCTATAATTCATGAACATGATAGTTGGTAATTAATATGACTTGTTAAATTTGTTTGTATATCCAAAGATAGCAAATAAATTTTAATAAGATATATTTACAATTACCAAATAAAAGTTATTAGCATCATTATGGTTTACATATATTTGTATATCATAGGATCGCCTAGAGGAGAACTATGATGTATATGTGGAGTTTAGTTTGAATCTGATTAGGTGATATTCTCAAGGCATTAATGTATGAGTATTTTCTTGCACATTTGCAGTATCTGTATCTATTTCACTCTATTCATATGCCTCATCTGTTCCCTTATTCAATGGGATGAATTTTTCTGATTGGAGTGAACAAGTTCAGTTTCATTTAGGTGTCCTGGATCTTGATTTAGCGATTCAAGTTGAGAAAATAGTTGTTATTATTGATAAAAGTAGCGATAATGAAAAGTCTTTCCATAAAACTTGGGAAAGATCAAACAAACTGAGCTTAATGTTCATGCGAATGACAGTTGCAAACAACTTAAAGACTTCTTTTTCCAAGACTGATAATGCTAAGGAATTTATGAAATTTGTGAAAGAGCGTTCTCAAACTGCTGATAAGTCACTTGCTGGTACATTGATGAGCACATTGACCACTATGGAATATGATGGTTCACGTACCATGCATGAGCATATACTTGAGATGATGAATTTAGCAGTAAAGTTAAGGACTTTAGGAATGAACGTGGATGAGTATTTTTTAGTACAATTTATACTTAATTCTTTACCTCATAAGCAATATGGGCCATTTCAAATGAATTACAACACTATAAAAGATAAATGGAATGTGAATGAATTGGCTAGTATGCTAGTTCAAGAGGAAACAATGATAAAGAATCAAAAGGCTCATTCTGTTCATCTCACAAGTCATTAAGAAGTTCAAAGGAATTTCAAGAGGAAATGTAGAAGGAGCAAGAAGAAATGATTACATGTCCTGAATGACTTTTCAAAAGCTTCTCAAATCCACAAGAAGGAACACAATCTTATTAAGTGTCACTTTGTAATAAAATTGGACACTTGAAGAAAGATTGTCTGAAACGTAAGGCTTGGTTTGAAAAGAAAGGTAAGTCTTGTACTTTAGTATATTTTGAATCAAACTTTACTAAAGTTCTTCATAATACTTGGTGGATTGATTCTGGTGCCACCACTCATGTGTCAAATACGATACATGGATTTCTTACGATCCAAACTATAAAGCCAAATGAAAGTTATGTGATTACGGGGAATAGAAACAAATATTCAGTTAAAGGCATTGGCACTTACCGTTTGATCTTGGATATTGGGCCTTATTTTGATTTGTTTCGAACCCTTTGTGTACCTACATTTTCTCGCAATTTAGTTTCTTTGCCAAGGCTTGATGTGGCGAGATTTTATTGTAAGTTTGTTTCTGAATCTTTCAATTTATTTAAGAGTGATACTCTTATTGTAACTTGAACTTTATGTGATGGTCTCTACAAATTTAAACTTGATAATGTTTTTGTTGAGACATTAATGACCTTGCATTATAATGTTGGCACTAAATGAAGTTTTGGGAATGAGAATTTTGCTTACTTGTGGCATAAATGTTTGGGTCATATATCAAAGGAAAGAAAGCAAAGATTAGTGAATAATGTAATTCTTCCAAATTTGCATTTTACTGACCTTGGAGTGTGTATTGATTGTATTAAAGGTAAACAAACAAAACACACTAAGAAATGTGCCACAAGAAGCACATAGCTTCTTGAAATTATACATACTGACATATGTGGTCCTTTTGATGTTCCATCTTTTGGTAAGGAAAGCTATTTCATCACTTTTATTGATGATTTTTCACGTTATGGTTACATTTATCTATTGCATGATAAGTCTCAATTAGTTAATGCACTTGAAGTGTATATTAAAGAGGTTGAGAGGCAATTAGATAAAAAAGTGAAAATAGTAAGACCAGATAGAGGCAGTGAATATTATGAAAAGTATGATGAATCGGGAGAATGTCCAGACCTATTTGCTAAGTTCCTTGAAAGACATGGCATTTGTGCTCAATACACAATGCCAGGTACACCACAACAAAATGGTGTAGTAGAAATGCATAATCGTACATCAATGGAAATTGTTAGAAGTATGATGAGTCATTCATTTTTATCCTTATCTTTGTGGATGTATGCTTTAAAGATTTCTATGTATTTATTAAATAGGGTTCCTAGTAGGGCAGTTCTAAAGACTCTCTTTGAACTGTGGACATGAAGGAAACCTAGTTTACGACATCTGCATGTTTGGGGTTGTTAAGCAGAAGTAAGAATTTACAATCCACATGAAATGAAATTGGATTCAAGAACGACTAGTGGTTATTTCATTGGTTATGTAGATAAATCCAAAAGGTATAAATTTTATTGTCCTAATCATAGTACAAGAATTGTTGAATATGGAAATGCTAGGTTCATTGAGAATGGTGACATCAATGGGAGCGAAAGAGTGCGTGATGCTTGCATTTAAGAAGTAAGGATAGAAGTTCCTATACCCAAAACTTCTAAAGTTGTTCCTGATATTATTGTATAATCTAACAATAATCGAGAACAACAAATTAATGAACAAACACTATATAATGGAGATGTCAACATTGAATCTCCAATAGCTGAGTCACAAGAAATAGCATTAAGAAGATCTTAAAGAGAAAGGAGGTCAGATATTTCTGATGACTATATGGTTTATCTACAAGAGTCAGAAATTGACTTAGGAATTGGAAATGATCAAGATTAATTTTCCCAAGCCATGAAATATGAAAATTGTCATGAATGGTTTAATGCCATGGAAGAAGAGTTAAAATCCATGCGTCAAAATCAAGTTTGGGATATTGTTGAATTGCCTAAATGATGTAAAATAGTCGGGTGTAAATGGGTATTTAAGACCAAGTGCGACTCAAAATGCAATATTGAACGACATAAAGTCAGACTTGTTGTAAAAGGTTTTACTCAGAAGGAAGGCATTGACTATAAAGAGATATTTTCACCAGTCTCTAAGAAAGACTCATTTAGAATTATTATGACTTTAGTGACTCATTATGACTTGGAGTTACACCAAATGGATGTAAAAACCGCATTTCTTAATGGGAATTTAGAGGAAGAGGTTTATATGAATCAACCCGAAAGCTTTTCAGTTAAAGGAAAGGAACACGTGGTATGTAAATTAAAGAAGTCAATATATGGACTTAAACAAGCTTCTCGATAATGGTATCTTAAGTTTAACGATACCATAACTTCTTTTCGATTTAAGGAAAACACCGTTGATCGGTGTATATATATGAAGATTAGTGGGAGCAAGTTTATTTTTTTAGTTCTGTATGTTGATGATATTTTGCTTGCTGCTAATGATCTTGGTTTGTTATATGAAACAAGAAATTTCTCTCTAAGAATTTTGAAATGAAGGATACGGCAGAGGCAATGTATGTGATAGGAATAGAAATATTCCGTGATAGATCACAATGATTATTAGGATTGTCTCAGAAATCCTACATTAAGAAAATTTTAGAAAGATCTAATATGAGTAAATGTTCAGCAGTAATAGTTTCAATTCAGAAAGGTGACAAATTTAGCCTTATGCAATGTCCGAAAAGTGAATTGAAACGAGAACAAATGAAAAATATTTCTTATGCATCTGTTGTGGAGAGCTTAATGTATGTATAAACTTGCACTAGACCAGATATTAGTTTTGCTGTCGGAATGCTAGGCACGTATCAAAGTAATCCTGGAATGGATCATTGGAAAGCTACAAAGAAAGTTCTTAGATACTTGCAAGGAATGAAGAATCATTTGCTCACTTATAAAATATCCGATCATCTTGAGGTGATTGGATATTTAGATTCAGACTTAACCGGATATGCCGATACAAGAAAATCAATGTTTGGTTACTTGTTTCTTCTAGTTGGAGGGGCAACTTCATGGAAGAGTGCAAAGTAGTCAGTTATTGCTGCATCCACCATGGAAGCTGAATTTGTGGCATGCTTTGAGGCCACTATTCATGGATTATGATTGTGGAATTTTATTTCAGGGTTGTGATTGTCGACAGTATTGCCAAGCCAATGAAAATTTATTGTGATAACTCTGCGGCAGTTTTTTTCTCTAAGAACAACAAGTATTCTAAAGGTTTTAAACATATGGAGATCAAATACTTGTCTGTTAAAGAAGAAATTCAAAAACGAAGAGTGTCAATTGAGCACATTAGCACAAATCTTATGATAGCAGATCCTTTAACAAAATGACTGCCGCCCAAAACATTTAATGATCATGTTGAAAAGATGGGCATTGTTGGACGTTATTAATGTTTGTATTATGATTGTATTAAGTTTATGTATTTGACACTTTAAGCTCATTTATGTGTTTTTGATATTTCCTGTTTTCTATTTAGTATACATTATGCAAAATAGATGAATGTTAAACAGGATAGTTTCTAACGAGACATTATAGTTGGATTATTATTGCACTTCTCATTTATGGATCATATTAAGTAAAGTGCTATAGTTGTAGTGCATAGAAAGGGACTATGTCGATTAATGACATACAACTGCTATGACTCGCATTAGTTTTCTTTACTTAATTGTGATTATCATGTGTTTACCAATTTAATGAAAATTTTATAACATAATGTTATTGTGCACATTGTAGTTTTTATTAAACTATGAAAGGAAAATCATATGGGCCAAGTGGAAGAATGTAAGAATTATTGTGGCCCACATGATATGATTTAATATGGTTTAATAATTATTGAAATGCTATAAAATAAATAAATATTGGTTATGAGAAGTTGCGACTCTAATAAAACGAAGAGTTATGACTTTTATGAAAAGTTGAAAAGGCGCTTTGATGGAAGGCACCTATTGAAAGAATGTATAAATAGAGTCCGATCCTCTCTCCGCCTACGATGAACAACAATAACATAAAAAAAACTCGGTATTCTCTCCTCCATCGATTGAATACAGTAAGGAATAGTGGGTTAAGGAAGAGAAGTCAGATTTCTTCATTTGGTTCGTGTTCTACGGTAACGCTATGGATAAAGATACGTTTTCATCTATTTGTGAAAATCATGAAGATCAAAGATCATTGTTTTATGATGAATTTCCACATCAAAGAATAATATGTATTGTCTAACAATTTTATGCTAGTTCGAGAGTCTCTTTATTCCTTTCTTGGTTACTACTATCTTCCATCGACACGGATGCATGCCAACACGATCTTAAAAAGATCTCGTTGTGTCACTTCATTTGAGAGTGAATAATTAGTGTTTTGTGTACACTCGCGTAACATACAAAGCAAAAACCAACAATTTATATCCGTACGTCGACTTAAATATACAGACGGTCATGCATTCCCAAATATCATGAATATACACTGAGTGAGTATGTTCGAATGTGTAGTTCATAACGTTTAATTCTCTCTCTTGGTTTTGATGACGAGGAACCAGGACGAGGCCTAGGGTTTTTATTAGCAGGGTTAATTAAATGAAGAAAAAATATTTTTAAAGCGATGTGATTTTGCACCATGAGTCATTACTTAAGCTACATACACCGAAAAGTAGCGGTTTGTAAAGCTAAGCAAGGATAATTAACTCCTTATTTGTTGGGGTTATCCCACATCTGTTGTGAAAAGGACATGTGATCATTTTATAAGTGCAATGAAAAACCCTACTTTTTAAACTAGCTTTTGAGGTGAGAGAGTATTAAAACCAAGACCAACCAACATTGGTATAAGAGCCTAGGTAACATGGAGAGTTTTTGAGTGACATTCAATTGACAACAAGTAGTATGGTAGAAGATAAGTGACCAACAAGATTGTAGCTCCGATCTTAGCCAAATGTGTGAGGGATATTGGAGTTATCCCATATTAGTTGTGGAAGAGGCATGTGGTCAATATATAAGTGTGAGAGAAAGTCTCTCAAGCCCGATGTGTGAACAAGCGGTCACTTTATAAATGTGAGACAAGTTTGGACCAAACAGTCACTTGAAGAGAGTCCTTGCGGCTCCGACTTAAGCTCGATGTGTGTATGTCTACACAAAGGGTAGTATTGGGTCTCTCTTACCTCAAAAGTTAATTCAAAAGATGATACTTTCTTTTACATTTATCAAGTGACCACTACACATTTTCGATGGGGTTTACAAACTTTACCAAGTTCAAGTTTGAAGTGATATATACAATGTAGTCAAAGTTAATGGGGTGATATATACACTACACGAGATTAGAAGCACATGCCAAATAAATAAAGAATATACACTACCGAGTAATGAGGAACCTACTCATTCCAAATGCGTGCCACATATTAAGTTCAAAGTAGTGTAGCAAATTTCCCTTAGATATTAAGTTAGGGTGATTAGTTCTCGAGTGGGCTGGTTCTCACCTTGGAATAAGGAATTGAACTAGAAGGGTTGATTCCCAATTTGTGGAATTGGGAACCGACCCATCTAATCCCTAAACCACACTGGTCGGTCTGGTTCGGTTTTTGAGTGGGTCAAGAACCAGCAATTATATCTTTCTATTCATTTTTTTTTCTTTTTTGTGTGTTCCCTGCATGACTACAGGTAGTGTTGCATAGTCTAAACTCTCATTTTTTTTAGTATTTTGGATCTTTAATCTATGAAAATCTTAGTGGAAAGGCATTAAAGGTTTGATAAAGATAATACCAGATCATTAACTTGCTAAGGTCCCGGGTGGTTTGGTCTATAACAAGAATCAAGAACCAGACCAAAAATCACCGATTTCAAATTTTTAAGAATTGGAAATTGTCCAAAACCGGTTAGTTCGATCCGGTTCCAATGCTCACCCCTAATTTTAAGCACAAAATTCTGCGCTTTGAGGCCCTTTTCATTTTTATAAAAAAATTATAGAAAATTAAAAAAAAAAATAACAAGCACGATCATCAGTTGATTTTACATACGGAGGTCATATTACTGAACATTTGCATACAATGTTGGACATGAAGTTTGATTCAGCCAACACACTAGTGCAATATTGATTCGATCGAGGCAAGTTCACTTCCAAAGCTACGTGATTTCTCAAAGAGGATAGAGAAGGTAAAGTGTGCTACTGCGGTTGATAGTGCTTTGAAGATAATTCCTGACGTAAAGATAGGGATATCGGGTTTTTCATGCGCAAAGTGATTTCATTACTTGGCTCATTGGCAAGGGCATCTATGCAACTCGCTGTAGTCAAGTTCTTTTTTATGGGGAAGAATGATGAAGGGTTGGAATTACACCGAGATTACGCTTTTAATTAATATTCTTATCGATAGATTTATTATTATCTCATCAAGAATTTAGTTGATAATGGTTCTTTTTTATAGTTATCTTACTGGGAAACCAGGTTTACTATATCGGGGGTCAATCCATCTAATTATTTCGTATTTTATTTTGAATTGATATTCCGATCATTGAATTGTTGCCGAATTGTAGCTTTCCTTACCCTTTCTTCCATCCTTTATCTGATTTCCTTCCCCTCTTTCGTTTTCCCCTTTTTCTCCTCTTTCTATGATTCTCAATCATGTTTCACTAACCGCTTCCGTCCAGCATCATTTTGCTCCTTCTTGATATATTATTTTTCTCCCCTTTCTATGATTCCAAACCTTTCTCTGCCGTCTTTCGCCATACGCTTTCCGTTCTGCATGGAACATGATCTTGTCCAGTCACGATGTCTTAGATTTCGGCTACAATTAGAATGTTCGATCTCAATTATGTCCATAATTAATCAGCCTTTAGTCCTCAGCCCGTGATCTTCCAACTCGACATAGCAAAATCATGGTTCTTGGAATCCGGTTCCCACGACCAGAATTCGCTTACACCTTCCCCAGTTGTGATAAAATTCACTGGCGTTTCCTACTGGAGGATAGAAAAAGGACCCCAGAAAAGGAATAAATAGAACAGAAAAGAAATCGACTTGGGTCCTGCCGAATTTTTCAGACTAATTAAGTAAAGGTCTGAAGAGACATTATTATACTAGTCCTAAACAATATTTCACTAGATAATGTTGAGAAAACTTCCATCAAGTTTTAAAGTTGATAAAACTTGTTGGTTCTTGCTCTTATTTTGAAGAACAAAATGCATTTAAAGTTGTTTCTGAGGTGATATCAAAGACTTTTGCCAAAGTCTATTCATTTCTAGAAGTACTTCCCACCTTGACAAAATCTAGACTAAGATCATGTCCAAAATGAGGATTTCACTTACCTTTTATAAATTCATTAATGGAATCAATCACAAATTGATGAAATTAATCTTGAAGGCAAGTTCTTTTTTGGGAAGCATCTACTTATGGAAACCAAGAATCTGATTGTATGGGCGACTAGAATCAAATGATTTTCTACTCTATCTTCAAACGGCTACAAGATCACTTTAGTCAATTCTATCCAACGGTTTGATTGGAAGAAATTCATTTGGAAATTGTCAAAGGCTAGTGAGGCATGGAGGATTATTTAAGGAGATCATTTAGTCGGTTTGAAGTGTAAGACGTGAAAATTAGAATTCCAAAGTCTAAAGCCTCTCTCGACTACTTGTTTTCTTCATAGCACCTTACGATTTTTGTTCAAAAGAGAAAATCACAAAAATAATGATTTAGTGAGTGAGAGAGATCTTCCATTGAGTGTTTGCGCTCATAAATTGTACTTCTTTGTTGACACTATAGTGAATTCCAGTCACTAAAGCCAAACTACTATAAATTTTGTCATGCAATCTTCTCTTCCCTTAGCTCATTTACTTAAGTTTATTGCATTATTACAATTTATTGTGCAAGTCTGTTATGTTGATATCAAATTCTATATATCTTTAAGAGGTCTGGTGTTTGACAAAACTAATTTTGTTTCTTATCCAAACCTTACTTATCTTATTCCAAAATTGGTTGTTAAAATTTGTTTTAGACACTTATTCACCCCCTAGGTATTCTTACTAGCTTTATCAATTGGTATCAAAGCACCATGCTCGTCTTTTGAAGTGTTTTTACTTATAAGTTAAAGATCTTCTATGGCTAGTATCTTAGCATTAGGACTCATGCAAGAGCAAAGCAATACCAAGACACCTTATTTTGATGGAAAAGAACACAATGTATGGAAAAAGAAAATGAAGGCATTCTTAATATGCATAGATCCTCTGGAGTGGGATGTTTTGGAAAAAGGGAATTAATCCGAAGGTTTCTTTTGCATCCGAAAATGGAAAATAAGTCTTAGACAAGGATGCTGAAGAAATCAATCAAGTAGAAATCAGCAAGAGACAAGCTCTTGATGCAAAGGCCATCTATTCCTTATATTGTGCTTTATCCCCTACTAAATATAATATAATTTTGTCATGTGAAACAGCTAAAGAAGTCTAGGATAGATTTCATGTCACTTATGAAGGAACATATTGTGTAAATGAGACAAAAGTAAACATTTTGCTTGGCATATATGAATCCTTTAAGGTGAAGCCTACAAAATCTATTGGAAATATGTTCAAGCATTTTATAGAAATTGTAAACAGTTTGACATATCAACATCAACCAATTTCTGCCCCAATAAAAGTTAACAAACTTCTATGAGAACTTTCAAAGTACTAGAATCATGTAAAAATCTCAATTTTGAGAGACACAGAGGATTATGCCCCTCTCTGTTGATGAATCGATAGGCACTCTTCAATCTTATGAAGTGGAACAAATAAATGACAAGATGATCCAAAAAGTAAGAAGTCAATTGCATTTAAGTCTTATGCTGATTCTAATGATATAGACCTAGATGATGACATGGATGACGATGAACTTTTCTTTTAATCAAGAAATTCATGAAACTGAATAGGAAGGGAGGAAGATTCAACTGGAAAGAGCAAAACAAGCAAAACTTCTAGAAAAGATCAATGGAGGACAATGAACCTAACAATGATGTGATATGTTTTGAGTGTAAGAAGAAATGTCACATCAAGCTAAATTGTTCCTTATTGAAGAAGAAGAAGAAAGGTAAGTATGAAAAGTTTAAAAAAACACTAGAAGTAGAAATCTGGAGTGACACAGTGTGTGAGGAAATTGATGAGGAGTTTGCAAACATCTGTGTAATGGCTCACTCAGACTTAGACTCGAATCGAAATTTGATTCAGACGTAGACTCAAAGTCCGACAAAAAAATCGAGGTAAGTCAATCTAAAATTCCTATCAAAGTGTTTAAATACATAAATGAGCTTTGTTTAAACCTCAAATATTCTCTTAAAAGGATTTGCGAATTAAAAAAGGGAAAATTCTAAACTCAGACAACAATATACTTCTCGGAAAAAAAGTTTGAGAGTTTGAAAAATGATTTTGATTATGATTTAAAGAAAAGCTATGATTCTCTTTCCAAAGAAAATGAAATTTTAAAAAATGAAGGTTTAGACATTACTACGAAATTCTCAAAAGACTCGAAAACTTTAGAACAAATTCTTTCTTCTCAAATTCCTTATTATAACAAATTTGGTTTAGGTCTAAATAGAGAAAGTGATTCTTTGATTGATTTTCCTAAAGTCAAGGAGAGACTTAGACAAAGACCTCTAAGACTTGCCTACAAAAACTATTTTCAAAGAGTTTTCATAAAACTTATTGGTTGGAGTACTCTTAAATGTTCTAAGTATGGAGACTCATAATATTTTGAGAATGAATGTCATAAAGTCTAGAGACCTATTAAGAATGATTGAGCAAAAACTGTCTTTACAACTAACTCTTTGTACCAAAGAAAATTTGATATTTCTCTTTGATTATAGGTTACTATTAAAAGGAAAAATAAATGGTACTTGGATAGTGATTGTTCTAGACATATTATTGGAGATTCAAGTAGCTTCATAAAATTAGAAAAAACAAAAAAGGAGGAAATGTTTCTTTTGGTGGGAACAACAAATGAAAAATTATTGAATATGGAACAATAAGGATTTACAACTTGATCATCAATAATGTATCCCTTCTAAGCAAATGTTTGAATTACAACATTCTAAGCATAAGCCAACTATATAATATAAGATTCATAATCAACTTCTAAGAAAATGTTTGTTATGGAGTAAGTTAAGACTTTTCTCAAATCTTTACTGGTCGAAGACATGGCAACATTTACCTTCTAGACATAAACTTAGAAAGTTCTCAATGTCTTATCTCAATTCAAGATGGAGCAATTTTTTAGCATCACAAGTTAGGTCATGTTAGCATAAAACAAATTTTCAAAAGTCTTCCAAGAAGCTTATCCATGGTTTACCTAAAATGATGTATCAGAAATCTGAGCTGTGTATTCTATGTATCTTGATTCCACTATCCACGTCTTGGTGCTTCTTCCTATGGACCTTTTTGGACAGACTAGAACTCAAAGCATTGGTGGTAAGAAATATTGTTTGGTAATAGTAGATGACTACTCAAGATTTACAAGGGTTTCTTCTTGGCAAAAAAAATAGAAACATTTTCATATTTTTCAAAATTTGCCAAAAAAGTTAAAAATTAGAAAGGTTATGTTATTTCGAGCATTAAGACTGATTATGGGGGAAAATTTGAAATCAAGACTTTACAAGTTTTTGTGATGAAAATGGTTTTCAACATATTTTCCTTTCTCCTTACACTCTAGAACAAAATGAAGTTATAGAAAGGAAAAATCAATCTTTACAAGACATGGCCAGAACTTTGTTAATTGAAAGTAAGGTCTCTTCTCGTTTTTGAGAAGAAATAGTCTCCACTACTTGTTATATAAGTAACAGAGTATTTTTAAGGCATATCCTAGAGAAAATCCCCTATGAAGTTTACAAAGGCAAAAAGAAAAATATTTATTATTTTCATATTTTTGGTTGCAAGTGTTTTATTTCCGGGCAAGTTTGATGAAAAGTCGGATGAAAAAATACACAAACCGACAAAAAATCAATCGATGCCAAGGCTGCGTTCGTTTCACGGAAAATGGGCCATCTCCGGAAAACATTTTCCCGGAAGTCATTTTCCAGGAAAATGGCTATATTTTCCGGTGTTCGGCTGAAACTTAAATTTTGAGTGGAAAATATTTTCCGCCGTTCGTTACCTAATTTCTTTCTTTTTATTTTTATTTTTTCCTTTTATTTTCCTTCTCCTTCCTCCTTCCTCCTCCTTCTTCCTCCTCCTTCCTCCTTCCTCCCGCCGCCGCACGACTGTCCGGTCGCCGATCCGCGAGCCGGCGGGCTCGGGGCTCGAGCTCGCCGGATCTCTCGAGCTCGCAAGCTCGAGTGAGGCCCGAGCCCCGCCCCTTGCTCGCCCAGATCTGGCGGCGGAGCTCGAGCTCCCGATCAAGGCGAGCCCGAGCTCCGCCGCCGATCCGGCGAGGTCGCGGCTCGCCGACCTCTAGCAAGCTCGGGCGAGGCCCGAGCCCCGCCCGGTCGCGGGATCGGCGGCGGAGCTCGAGCTCCCGATCAAGGCGAGCCCGAGCTCCGCCGGATCTGGCGAGGCCGAGCTCCTCCACCTCGCCTCGCCGCCCGGGCGGAGCTCAAGCCGGCTCGTGACCGCGGCTTATCGCCGGTCGCCGGCCGCTGGGGCGGCCGCCGGCCGCTGGGCCGATCGCCGGTCGCGCGCCGCCGGCCGCTGGGCCGGCCACCAGCCAAGCTAAGGAAGAAAAATGAAAAGAAAAGAAAGAGAAAAAAAAAAAAAGGCAGAGAAGTTGTGGAAAATGTTTTCCACATTTCAGAAGTGGAAAACATTTTCCTGAGTTTTGAAGGTAAATTTTACTGTTCATGGAAAACATTTTCCTTGGGTAGTTGATTTTCTGTAAAACGAACACTGGAAAATCCGAAAAATATTTTCCTGGAAGTTATTTTCCGTGAAACGAACGCAGCCCAAGTTTCAAGAGGTTGACTGAAACCAATAAAATCAGACTTAACTTGAAGAGTTTGAGTTAGTTTCACACTTAATGAAATCTGAGTCAAAATAAAACACTTGCAACTAAAAAATATGAAAATAATAAATGTTTTTCTTTTTGCCTTTGTAAACTTCATAGGGGGTTTTCTCTAGGATATGCCTTAAAAATACTCTATTACTTATATAACAAGTAGTGGAGACTATTTCTGCCCAAAAACGAGAAGAGACCTTACTTTCAATTAACAAAGTTTTGGCCATCTCTTGTAAAGATTGATTTTTCCTTTCTATAACTTTGTTTTGTGCTAGAGTGTAAGGAGAAAGGAAAATATGTTGAAAACCATTTTCATCACAAAAAGGATGGAAAAGACATTCTACTTGTTTAAATATATGTACACGATATCATTTTTTATTCTTCTAATGAACTTTTGTACATGAAATTTTTAAAGTTTATGCAGGAAGAATTTGAAATGAGTATGATAAGTAATTGACATTCTTTTTGGGTCTACAAGTCAGATAATCAAAGGAAGGAACTTTAATTTATCAAGAGAAATATGCCAAAGATATCATCAATAAGTTTGGAATGGAAAACTGTAAGAAGATTGAAACTCCTATGTCAAGTTGCTCCAAACTCGACAATGATGAAAATGGAAAGAAAGTAGACCAAAAGACATACGAAAGCATGATTGGTTCTCTTCTCTATCTTGTTGGAGAAAACTCCTTTACTATTTTGAAGTTGACAAAACCTTTCCAAAGTCTAGTTTGAAGACTTCCAGACTCTAGCGTCAAAGTCTGAAGATTGCCAGACTTTAGGTTCAAAGTCTACTCACACTAACAATATCCAAACTGAAGAATGAAGACTTATCTAGATGCGAGATTACCTTTATTTCTTCAAGGATTTGATTTGTATGGCTCATGGATGACTTTATGGTTAGATATAGCACCTACATGATTGATTATCTTTATTGGAATCAATTTCGATAATCAAATCTTTTGGAAGGCAAGCAAACTTGGAAAGTTTTACTTATGGAAACCAAGATCCTGATTATATGGGCGAACATGATTGATGAGCTTTCTTCACAATCATCAAACGACTCGAGATCTCCTTGATTGATTCTGTCCAACGGGTAAATTGGAAGAATTCCTTTAGAAAGTGCCAACGTTCGTGAATGCATGAAGATGTATTTAAGGCGGACTCTCTAATTGTTCGACAGAGTGCATGAAAGAAAAATTTCAAAGTCTGAAGCTTCCTAATTTCTTGTTATTTCATTCACTAAGCTCAAAGTTGTGTACAAAGAGAGAAACTTATAGTGAGACTTTGTGAGAGATCAATAGAGACTCTTCACAGTGAAGTTGAGATTATCAAGTTGTAAAAACTCTTTTGATTCTTAGTGGAATCTAGCCAGTGGGCTGTTAGCGTAGGAGAATGGATGTAGGCTTGATCTAAGACAAACTACTATAAACCTTGTGTTCTTATTCTCTTCCCTCAACTCTTTTATTTTGATTCGTAGCTTTAATTAACTGTTTAAGTTTAAACTTCTTGATTTTATTTGAAACTGCTAAAGGTTGAATTCGTTCTTAGTCTGTAATTTTCTATAAGCAAATTACCTCTATTGAACTTTGCAAAAACTTTTGTTCATACCTATTCACCCTCCTCTAAGTGTTGTTACTAGCCATTTCAATTGGTATTGGAGCCCGTGTACTCATTTTATTGAATTATTTTTACTTATGAGCTAAAGATCTATGGCTAGTATTTTGGCTCCAAGTTTGGTTGAAGGCCAAAACAACACCATACCTCCTTACTTTGATGGGAATGAGTATAATGTGTGGAAAAACAAGATAAATGCGTTCTTGAGATCGAAAGATCCCCTGGAATGGGATGTGGTATAAAAAGGGATTAATCCCAAAGCTAAATCAACCTCAGAAAGAGGAAAGGAAGTTGTAGATATTGGCAAAATGACACAAGAAGAATTAACTAAGAGACAAGCTCTTGATGCTAAAGCTATCTACTCTTTATATTGTGGATTATCTCCTACTGAGTATAACTGAATTTCTTTCTGTGAAACAACAAAAGAAGTTTGGGATAGACTGCACGTTACCTACGAGGAACTGATCGAGTAGAAGAAATGAAAATCAACATTTTATTCGGACAGTATGAAGCCTTCAAAATGAAGCATGAAGAATCTATCATTGATATGTTCAGTTGTTTCACTGAAATTGTGAATGGAATAGCATTTTAAGGACAGCTAATCTCAGGACAAATGAAGGTTAATAAACTGCTGCGTGGACTCTCCAAAGACTTGAATCACGTGAAGACATCGATTAGAGAAACCCATAGGATCATGCCTTTTTCAATAGACGAACTTTTTGACACACTTCAATCATATGAAGTGGAGCAAATCAATGAGGAAGAAGATCCAAAAGGTAAGAAGTCAATAGCTTTAAAATCTAACGATGATTTTGATGATACGGACTCAGAAGATGAAATGGATGATAAGGAGCTAGCACTTATGATTAAGAAGTTCAGAAAGTTGAATGAGAAGGGAAGAAGATTTGATTGGAAGAAGCAGAGCACTCAAAAATTCCAAAACAAACCAACTAAGGACAATGAAATCAACAAAGATGTGATATGCTTCAAATGCAAGAAAAATGGACATATCAGACCCGATTGCCATCTGTTGAAGAAAAAAAAGGAAAAACAAAAAATACAAAAAAACTCTTAAAGCAGAGACATGGAGCGATACCGAGTGCGAGGAAAGTGATGAAGAATATGCCAACATATGTTTAATGACCAATTTAAAATCAGACTCAGACTTTGAGACAGATTCTGATTCAGACTTAGACAAAGAAGTTGAGGTTAGCAATTTAAAAATTCCTATTAAAGTCTCGAACTATATAGATAAACTTAGTCTCAGTCTCAAATTCTTTCTTAAAAGGATTTTTGAACTAAAATGGGAGAATTCTAAGCTAAGGTAACAGAAATTTCTTGGAAAGAAAAGTTTGAAAATCTTGATAAAAGTTTTGTTGATTTGAAAGAAAATTCTGATTATCTTTCAAAAGAAAATGCCTTTTTGAAAGAAGATATTTTAAATATCACAAAAAGATTTTCAAAAGGATCTGAGAAGTTGGAGAAAATTCTTTCTGTACAAAGACCTTACTTTAACAAATCTGGTTTGGGTATGACTCCTGAAACTATTCATTTAATTGATTTTCCCAAAGTTAAAGAAAGAATCAAACAAAGACCTACAAGAGCATTTTACAAAAATCATTTCCAAAAAGTTTTTGTAAAACCTGTTGGCTGAAGTGCTTTCAAATGTTCAAAGTGTAACTGCTTAGAACATTTTGAGAAGGAATGTCCCAAAGTTTGGAGACTTGTTAGGAATGATTGGGCAAAGACTGTTTTCAACACTAACTCTCCTGGACCCAAGAAAATATGGGTACCAAAGAAACCTTGAGTTCTTCTTTTGATCACAGGTCATTATCAAGAAGAAGATTAAATGGTATTTGTATAGTGGTTGTTCTAGACATATGACTGGAGATTCGAGTTGCTTTATAAAGCTTGTTCAAACAAATGGTGGAAAAGTTTTCTTTGGTGGGAACGGCAAAGGAAGAATTGTTGGATGTGGAATTGTGAAAATTGGAAGCCTGACTATCAACAATGTCTCTTTGGTGGAAGGTCTAAATTACAATCTACTCAGCATAAGTCAGTTTTGTGATACTGGATTCAAAATTAATTTCTAAGAAAGCATCTATTTAGGAACAAGTAAAGATTTCTCTCAAACTTTCACTAGGCGAAGACATGGAAACATTTACCTTATGGATATAAAGCCAGAAAGCTCTCAATGTCTTATATTTATTCAAGATGAAGCAAATCTTTGGCATCGTAAGCTTGGTAATGTCAACATGAAGCGGATTGCCAAGATTTCATCCAAGAAACTTGTTCGATGTCTCCCCAACCTAGCTTATCAAAAGTCTAAATTATACACTCTTTGTGTTTTAGGAAAACAGGTTAGAAGTATTTTTAAACTTGTAAATCATGTTTCTACTAATCGAGTTTTGCAGCTTTTTGCATATGGACCTCTTTGGACCAATCAAAACTTAAAGTATTGGTGAAAAGAGATATTACCTAGTAATCGTGTCTGATTACTCTTGCTTTAATTAGGTTTACTTTCTGGCAAATAAGTTTGAAGCCTTCTCTCACTTCTCAAAGTTTGCCAAGAAGGCTCAAAATGAAAAATGATATGCTATTTTGAGCATACAAACAGACCATGGACATCATCAACATAGTATTCTTGAGGCCTATTCTAGAAAAAACTCCTTATGAAATGCTTAAATGAAAGAAGCCAAATGTTTCTTACTTTCATGTGTTTGGCTATAAGTGTTATGTTTTGAAAAATACAAATGATCGAACTGAGAAGTTTGAAGAAAAATCAGATGAAGGAATTTTCTTTGACTACTCAACCTTAAGCAAAGAATACATAATCTTTAACAATAAGACTTAGTTTGTGAAAAAAATCCATGAATGTCAAATTCGAAGAGACTCAACTAGATCAAACTCAACTTGAAGAATTTGAACCTGCTCCAAACTTTATAAAGTCTACTTCTCTCGAAGTGGTTCAGACTTATGGTGATCAACAACAAGTAGAACTAGAAGATTTAATTGAAGCAAAGGATGAGCAGACTCTCAGACCAACCAATGATTGGAAGCATAAGTTGAGTTATCTCAAAGAACTCATCATTCACAACATTAATGAAGGAATTTGCATCAGATCCAAAAGGCGAGAAGAGTCTAGTGCTTTAGCACTTATTTCTGAAATAGAACCCAAAAGTGTAGGAGAAGCCCTGTCTGATAAAACCTAGATCGAAGTATGCAAGAAGAGCTCAGACAGTTTAGCATCAACGATATTTGGGAACTAATTCTTAAACCTAAAGGTAAGTTTATTATAGGGACTAAATGGGTTTTTAGGAACAAAGTGGACGAGAAATGAAAAGTGATTAGGAACAAAGCAAGACTCGTGGCCAAATGATATACACAAGAAGAAGGGATAGACTATGACGAGACCTATGCACTAGTAGCGAGGTTAGAAACAATTAGATTATTACTTTCTTTTCTGCTTGCTATAAAAATTTTAGGTTATTCTAAATGGATGTTAAATATGCATTTTTCAATGGATTTATCCAATAAGAAGTCTATGTGGAACAACTATTAGGATTTGAAAATCCAAGAAAGCCAAACTCATTCTACATATTGAAAAAATGCCATGTATGGATTGAAGTAAGCACCTCGAGCCTGGTATAAAAGGTTAAATAAATTCCTAACCAAAAATGGTTTTGCTAAAGGAAAGGTAGATACTACTTTGTTCATAAAAAGAGAGGGTAAAGATTTTTTACTGGTTCAAATTTATGTTGATGATATTATCTTTGGATCTCCTAATGAAAATTTATGTAAGAAATTTTCTAGATGTTTGCAGAATAAATTCAAGATGAGTATGATGGGTGAATTAACCTTTTTTTTTTTTTTTCTAGGATTGCAAGTTAAACAATCAAAGAAAGATATCTTTATCCATCAAGAGAAGTATGCGAAAGATCTCATCAAGAAATTTGGATTGGAGAATTGCAAAAAGATAAAGACACCGGTGTCAAGTTCTTCAAAGCTAGACAAAGATAAAGGAGGAAAGAATGTAGACCAGAAGCTTTGTAGGAGCATTATTGGTTTGTTTCTTTATCTTACTACATCTAGACCTAACATTTTGTTTAGTGTTTGCATTTGTGCTAGTTTCCAATCAGATCCCAAAGAATCTCATTTAAATGCTGCAAAATGTATCATCAAATATGTTGCAACTACTCCAAAGCTAGGTCTGTGGTATCCCAAAGAATGAGACTTTACTCTCCTTGGATATTTAGATGTAGATTTAGCAAGTTGTAAAGTTGATAGAAAGAGTATTTTTGGTACTTGTCAAATCTCTCATGGCTTTCTAAATTTCTCTTCTTCTCCAGCCTGGTAGGATCCTCCAAGAAATGCAGCTTGGGTAGGTTAGAAACGATTCCAGAGTGTCTCTAGGCTCGAACTAAAGGGCTGAGTGGTTTTCTGCTAAAAGGCTGTCCCTGAAGGGCTTGAACGGGAGTTGTTCGCCCATTGTGGGAAGGCATATCTATAGAAGATTTTCTTGGTCCTCCCTGGTTCTAAATCTAGGTCCAATCATTGGTATCAGAGCCATGGTTTCGTTTTCAATGTTATCCATTCCATGCGCTTGGTAGGTGAATTCAGTGCTGAGAAGATCCCTCCTCATCATGTCTACAGAACCAGAAATTCTTGAAGCACCTGTTTCTCTTACTTCATCTCCTTCATCTTCTAGCTCTTCAGAGTTTCGTGTTTCCAATGCTTTTAAGATAGACTATCTTTATGAAGTCTCTCTTAGTGATGAAACCAAGATCTCTGAGACCCAACTTCCCCTCATGAACCCCTATTATGCTTTCGCCAAACCACACACATCTTTCTCACCCATCCGCTCCATCTGCCAGCTTATTCACCAAACCCCAAAGCAAGTCAAGGAGTACGTTCAGTCCTCTAAATTCGATCAGCATCCCATTCCTGCCACTGAAAAAGAATACTTCATTACTCTTCAGATCCCGCCAGAATTTCCCAAACAATGGGCCCAACAAGGATATACTCATGTCCATTATGGCGCTGTTCGTCTAGCTCTTACCTTTCATGGTGGTAAAGATTTGCCAGTTGCGGCAAGAATTGCGCTGTTAGACACCAGATTTTTGCAATACCAGCATGCTTGCATCGGAACTGTCCAGACCACTTTGAATGCCAGAACAGTCTTTGTGACCTTGTATCCAAACTTCAACATCGCCCTTTCGGACCCTCAGTTACTCTCTTTTCTAAAAGTTCAAGTCTAGCTCATTGGGCCCCTCAGACTGCTGACTCTGTAGTTGCAACACTCCATTACCAGATGGTTTATCGGGTGCGAACCATGCCTTTGATCTCAACTTCAATAATGGTAATGAAGATGCTTTGTTCATCTCCATGCAGAATGATCAGGCATCCTGCATCCATGTTCCTAGACAGATCCTGAAGGATACGTTGGCCAAGCTCCTGCCAGAGACTTGGATAACCAACTATGAAAAGCTATATCAGCATAACAAGCCTTTCCAGTCTACGGACTCAGAGTTCGTTTGGAAAAAAGATGGAACTGTTTCCATCAAATTTGGCAAGGAAAAGGAAGAAAGTCCTTCTATCTTCCAAACCCTCTTCATGATTGAACCATGTATTCCTCAATCAATTTCCGAGCCAGACCCAAACATTTTGATGGTGATGGACATCCTGTCCATTACTATAAAGACAATTATGGTCATTGTTTTTAGGATCATTTTTGTCAATGTTCCCATTGCACAAATTCCCCTGACGAGGTAGATCCTTTAGCAAGACCTCCACCTCGACGGAAAAAGCCAAAGAATAAGGTGTATCAAAGGTACTTAAACGGAGACCCCTCCGTTGATACTCTTCGTGAGTGTGACAAATACCAATTTATGGTTTCTTATGCTCCACCTCCACCACCAGAGTCCAACACTACAACCCAAGTTTCACCAGATCCACCAAAATCACCTCCACCATCTCCTCCTAAAAAAAAACAAGCTCTCTCCTCGTTTTATAAGCCAATCTTAAAATGGGCTAAGAAGCACTCTTACCCATTTGAAGCCCCAGCAGAAACACCACCTACTTCCTCTATTGCCATGTTCCATGATATGGATTTTCCTCCTCTTACCAAAGAAAGCTGAAAACTTTCGTTCCCTGCCTCAGAGGAATTCATTGACCCACAAAACAGATACCGTCATATTTAAAAAATAGCAACCCCCACTGATGTGGATGAACATGGGAGACAGAGAAAGACCCCTGCTGTTGAAGCTGTCCTAAATTGGCAATCAGAGACTCTGTTGGCACAAAACAATGCCTTCAAGGCAATTGATTCCAAGATTGGAAATGTGCAACAAGATCTCCGAAGATATGATGAGAGCACCAAAAAAATACTTTCTGAGTTCCAGAAAAGGCTTTATGCCTTGGAATCAGGACAACATCTTAGGTATCATTATCTTGAAAGTCCAAAGCCAGAAATAGAAAAGCTCAAGAAGCAAATCTAGCTTCTCGAAGAAGGAAAGTTTAGACCTTTCGATACATTGGCACCTTCTGTTAGAACCGGCTATTTACCGCTACCACCACAGACGTCTATTTTTGCCGCTATTCCAGAAGATCCCTATAGAAGAGAACCAGATATGGCAGAAATACGAAATCGCCCCAAAGCCCTGCAAAAGGACAAAGGAAAAGAAAAAATGCCGCCTTCAGAATCAAGCTCGATTGTTATAAAAGAAAGGCCAGACCAGATGATGTTATCAAATCCATCGGAATCATTTCTAAAGGATTTGGGCACTTAGGAATCCAACACTGTCATCCAACAACCAAATTCAGCCATTCCAGAAAAGCAAACTTTGTTCCCAGCAGAACAAACTTCTTCTGATACTGAATCAGACTCAATATCTCTTTCTTCCTCTTCATCTTTTTCAATCCCTACAGTCGATTCCCTTCCTATTGTGCTAGTAACTTCATCAATATTCATGGCTGATCCTCTAGATGATGAAATTGAATCAAACTATTATGACCTAGAAAATGGTTAGACAAGCAATCCTGCTCGGCATGTGTCCATAGCATCAAAACAGTTCTTCACCATTGATTATATTCCTTATCATAAATGGCCAGAAAGACTTGAAGACTTTCATACTTGGTTGAATACTCAGTCTATCACCAACCATGATATGAATGATGTCCTTTACAACTTTGTTACGAGATTCACAAGAAGTCTCAAGCTTTGGTGGCAATCAATTTCTGAACAGGACTAGATTCATTTCCTCATGTCACCTAATTTCGGCCATGCCATCACTCTCTTATATCATGTCTTTGTGGGAAAATCCACTGATCTCATAGAGATTAAAAGAAGAGAATTCTTTGAGAGAAAATGCTGCTCCCTCTAGAAAAAGCATCTCGATAAACATTATCGAGTGATGCTTCAGCTTTTTTACCAAATTGGTGCAGATCCAAATCTAAATCATGTTCTCCTTACCTCCATCCCTAAAGAATTATCCAAGATGGTTGAAAGATCTTTCTTTGGAAAACAAAGAAGAATACAAGATGTTCCCTTGGGAGAAATACAACAAGAAGTCCATCTATGCCTCGAAGAATTATGCTTAAAGCGCCAGATGGTTCGTACCTATATCACAGATGACAAGCGCCTTGAATCAGCTTGCTCTCGCCAGAAGTTGAAAATCAAATGCTCTAAGCAAGACTGTGATGGTACTTGTGGCAAGTATTCCAGAAAAAAGAAGCATTACAAGAAGTTATGGATAAACAAATCCAAAAATGGCTCCAAGCATTTCCGGAAAAAGAAGAAATGACGATACCTACGCAAAAGAAAAGATCGCACAGGCCACAAGAGATCAAACCGTTGCTACATCTGCAACAAGAAATGACATTTTGCTAAAAATTGTCCTCAAGCGAGAAAAGGTCAGAATCATCTAATTCATCACATTGAGAATGAACAGGTATTTCTCTTGAAAATGATGATATTGAATCCTTATTCTCTGCTGATGAAGAACCGTCTGAACAAACTCTTTGTGTCATTCCCTCTTACCAAACTTCCAGTGAAACTGAGTCAGATTCTGAGTCTGAAGACATTTTTCGTATATCTCATACATCTTCAGAACTAAACCTAGACATATTTTCAAGTCAGACTCATTGTCCCCATTTCCCCGTAAAGATCCTCACTTCAAAGTTTGCCAAACCCATCACTGTTATTGCTCTCATCGACACAGGAGCAAGTTGTTCAATATTGGACACCAAAGTTCTTCCTGAAGAATTCTGGACTCCTTATATCCGATATTTCAACTCGGCTTTTGGAGATACTTTCTCCACAAATGTCAGAATCACTCCAGTAACTGTCCAGTTTTTTCCTCAGTGTTCCATAACCACAAAAATCTTTGGATCCAACCTTCCCAATAAAAACCTGATAATTGGGTGGGACATCATAACTCAAATCTCTTAGCTTCGCATCATTCCTAGAAAAGGTCTTAGGTATAAAGACCAATTCTCTGAGTTTGTCAACATTCAGAGACTTTTTTCCATTCAGATGAGTTTACTAGATCCAATCATGCAAAAGTTGTTAGAATCTTGTTCGGAATCCCATTCGGAATTTGCCCAGAAATGTTCCCATCCTTTATGGAAAAATCCAGAGTTCTTTGTTTGCCTTCCTTTTAAGAAGAATGAAGATATAAATCCAACCAAGGCGAGTCATACGGAAATGAATCCAGAACATCTGACTCTAGCTCAAAGAGAATGCTCAGAATTATTACAACAAGGTCTTATTGAAATCTCCAATTCTCAATGGGCCTGCGAAACCTTTTATGTCAATAAACGTGCTGAGCAAAATAGGGGAAAAATGAGACTGGTAATCAACTATCAACCTCTCAACCTTTTTCTCCAAGATGACAAATTCCCTCTACCATCTAGAGATTCTCTCTTTGCTGGTCTAACCAAGGCTCATATCTATTCCAAATTCGACCTCAAAGCTGGATTTTGGCAATTGGGCATCCACCCTGAAGACAGATCCAAAACGGGATTCTGTATCCCGAACTAGCACTTCTAGTGGAAAGTTCTTCCTTTTGGCCTAAAGGTAGCACCATCCCTTTTTCAAAAGGCCATGTGTCGTATTTTCCAACCAATCTTGTCAAGTGCAACAATATACATTGATGACATCCTGCTTTACAGTCCTGATGAGCAGTCACACTGTTAACTCCTTGAGCAATTTGCAGAAATTGTGAAGAAACATGGTATCATGCTTTCTCAAAGAAACAAAGGTACATACTACCCAGGGCCACATATTGCTCAAGAATTATTAAAGTTTCCTGAAGACAACTTCACTACAAAACAAGTTTAGCAATTTTTTGGGATAATCAATTATCTCAGGGGTTTTGTCCCAAATATTGCAAAGCTCCTGATTCCTTTGCAATCCATGCTAAAAAAGAATCCCCCACCTTGGGGAAAACTCCAGACTAAAGCAATCGCTGAGCTTAAGGAGATTATGCAGAATCTCCCACCATTGCAAATACCATCAACAGGAAGAATGTGGCACCCCTCGACGGTCCCCGATCCGATTAGGGTCGCCACAGTTCGCTTACCATTCACTTTTTCCTAATAACATGTCACTCTGATACCATTTCAATTGCAGCGGGTCCATACAACTTGGGGGTTTACATTTTTTTTTATTTTTTATTTTCGATCGGTCCCTTGCGCAATTTATATGCGGAAGCACATCCAACAACTCCCTTCCCTATATTCAGAAAATGATGCACACCTACTAAACATTTATAAATAAAAGCCGCACACTTTTATTCACTTAACCCAGAATGCCGCAGTCTTCTATACTCGGCTATACTTCAAAAGATGACCGACATCTCCTCCCACAATCGTATTCTTAAGGTCCATCAACCAGTGTCGGCGTCCAAAGGTTCCCTCCTTTGCTATCCTTCTCCTCGCGGTCATATCCAACCGCTTAAACCATCTACTAATCTGAAATGTTGGTCCCCAAAAGGGGTGAGTACAACCACTCAACAGGTAAAGGAATCCAATAACAACTCAATGCATCATACAAATCATACATGCATTGCAGGCGTAACTTACCTTGCAGCCATGCATATACTATCATGCATCATCACCACAATCATAACACATACATGTGTATCGTCATGTCATACTCATATCATCGTCATCATGACATTATTATATCACACACATGTCATCATCATCATATACATGACACCATCATACCATACACATATCATCATCATCATGTCACACATGTCATCATCATGACATCATCATATCATACATGTCATCATGCCATATCATATATCATCATCATCATGCATATCATCATGCATATCATACCATGTGTGATCATCATATCACATCACATATCATCATCATCATGCATATCATCATTTATATCATACCATGGGCGATCATCATATCACATCACATATCATCATCATCATGCATATCATCATGCATATCATACCATGGGTGATCATCATATCACATCACATATCATCGTCATCATGCATATCATCATGCCATGAGTTTATTTTCATCTTTATCTTTAAATTTGATCACCACATCACCCATTTCTCAAATCATCAATTTCATCATCCCTTCGGGTAAAGACCTCCGACAGGGCTCCCAGCATTCAACCTCTCAGGCCACTGGGCTTCCTGCCCCCCACATTCCGGGCATCTCGCATCTCAACTAGCATCACGAGGCATTCCTTTCGGGCAGAAACCTCCGATAGGGCTTTCGGCCTTTACCATTCTAGCTAGGCATCTCACACCTCAATCCTGGCATCGCGAGGCATTCCCCTGGGCACAAACCTCCAGGGCTTCCAGAATTATGTACCGACATACCACTAGGCCTCCCCTGGAATTACGTACCGTATACCACCGGGCATCCCAACACTCCCGGGGCCATCCGGCAATGTAACTCTATACATTCCGGCCATCATCCTCCACCAAAACCACTTACTCACTTATCATTTTCTACATTCATCATTCTTTTGATCTCATTATTACATGGCATATAATTCACACATGCATCGCAATTCATGATCATACATGCACCAATGTCATGTAACAATGCATAATAAATTCAATGGAATTTATGGCCAATAAAATAATTCCTTTTTATTTTATTATTATTTTTATTTAATTTTATTATTATATTTATTTATTTTCATAAATAAATATTAAATTCAATATCTATGATTTTCCCAAAATCATAATATTCAAAAAATCATTAAACAACCCAATAGTATGACAATTTCATACAAAATTCATAGCCAACTTGAATTTCACACAATTTCACAAAATAGCACATAATATTCGGATAATGACCAGAATGCGCAGTTTCCAAATAAATTCGATTAAAATACTCATATGATCTCCAAAACTTACAAAAATTTACAGGGTGATAGCCAAGACATTTTCGTACAACTTTCATGAAGAACTCCAAGCCAGATTCCTTTTAGATTATTTTACACGACCTCACGAAGCTTCTGAAACTACTACCGCGTCGTCCAGAATACACATCTCCGAAATATTTAGATTTCACCCATCTATTCTGTTTATTTCTCTCTGAAATTTGGATATGTTATGAATCAAGGTATCCTCTACAGGTTTCATGAAGAGATCTAGGTCAAATAACCAAAGTATGGTCACCATTTAAGTTCATGAAGTCTCGAGTGTCTCGGAATACCTCACCAGAATCATCGTCTCCATGATCTAGCCGATTTACTAGGCTATAATTGTTAATTTCTCTTCAAATTTAAGCATATTTTAGTTTAAGGTGTCCCCTACAACTTTCATGAAGACAACCAAGTGAGAGCTTCAACAGAAATCAACATGCAATCAAGAATCCAGCAAGAGGTCAGTGAAAACTTTACAGATCTGGGGTCTCCGTAAGATAGAACTTTAACCCCTCATATATCCATCATTTTCCATGAAATTTTATTATGTTATAGTACAAGGTGTTAGCTACAACTTCTATGAAGACATCGAAGCCAAAATCTGAGTGCAAACATACATGAAAGCTCACACAAAGTTCTGACTTAAGCGGATTCAAGCGAAAACACTCCAGATCTAGCATCTCCGTAGGATGAGAGTTTGACCCCTCAAATCTCCATAATTTTATACCAAATTTTAGTATGTTGTAGTTTAAGATGTTATCTACAACTTTAATTAAGAGATAAAAGTCATAATCGAACTCAAAACATGCATGCAAGCTCTCACAAAGTTCTGACTCAGGCGGTTTTATACGAAAACAGCATGCATCTCAAGAACAAAACACATTAGCTTCACTCCCAGGCCTCCAAACGTCCTAAAATTCGACCATACATGCAAAACATTGATGCAAGAGTAGGAAGTGGATTCCCAACTTGCCTCTAAACCGAACTAGCGACGAGCACACGGCGGCAAATCGGGCAGCACATGGGTGGACGGACGGTGACAACCCCTCGGCTCCACCTCCTTCCTCTCTCTCTCACACGGTTCTCTCTCTCTCTCCCTTTCTCTCTTGGCCGAATGGCTAACCAGCCATTCTCTCTCCTTTCTTGGTGGCTTTTATATTGCATGCACTCTAGGTTTGCATGAGGGACAAGTGTAATTGTGGAGGAAGACAAGTGTCCACCATGCTTCACCTTCTCCATGCCACTTGTCCTATTGCATGCATCATGGGCCTTGAAGTTGGGCTGGTCGACCACTCCTCTTGGGCCTCTATTGGGCCGGTCAACTTGGCTCATTAAAAGCTTAGGCCAATGGGCCTAAGGCCCAACCTAAAACTTGACTTTTTTCCCCTTTTTTTTTTGAATTTCTTTTATAAATATTTTAAACTTTAAATTTTCCACATGGCCAAAGTCTTATAACATTTCATTTGTTGAAATTTAATTTATAAAGTGCATGGCCAAGCATAGATTATTAATTTATCCTATAGTCCTAAATTCAAAATTCATAAACACAAGCACAATAACACCTAGCCTTAAGAAAACTAATGACTAACACATAGACCATATGTAATTTCATTACCTAATTATAGGCTTTAATTTCTCTAGAGGATGACTTGAATTTTGGGATGCCACAAAGAAGAATTCTTCAAACTGACGCCAGTGACGAATACTGGGCAGCCATCTTGTTCGAAGAAATTGATGGTAAGAGACACCTCTGTGCTCACAAAAGTGGAAAGTTTTCTCAGGCTAAAATGCATTACCACTCCACTTTTAAAAAAATCTTGACAGTAAAAAATGGAATAAAAAAGTTCGAATTCCATCTCATCGGCCATCACTTCTTGGTAGAATGGTTTTCGAAATACTCTTTTGAAAACAAACACATTCCTGGCAAAAAGAATGTACTTGCTGACTTTTTGTCAAAACCCAAAGCACCGGCTGAAATCAACATGTACATCAAGAGACTTGCCTTCCATATGCTCAATTATGGTGTAAAATACAAGATTGAGAAGATCAAAGACTTGTCAAGCTAGAAATATCCCCAGGAGATTGTTCAACACATCCAGAATGACAATCTTGCTGAAAACTTGGAAAATTTCATGTGGCAATGTCACACAGATCTGTTCAGATTCAATGGAGGTTCGATTCTTTATCCTTTTGGGTTAAATTTGAATTATCCATTCATTCATCCCCTTATCTGGAAGGAAGATGATTTCTCTGATTAACTCAAGACATTATTATGGTACTTAACCAATAAGTACTTAATAGCCATTGAAATTCCAACCAGAAGATTCATTGCCAACCTTACCAGTATATTTTTGCTAGGAAGAAATGTTGAAAGAGAAAGTGATAAGAATCTCTTAGACTTTCTAAATTGGTTCTATCATCCTACTCACTAGAAACAACTCTTGGAAAAAGAACTGAGAACCACGACTCCAAATCCTGAAGTCCATACCATCCTGTTTTTCCGACGTCCATGGCATTTTTTCACAAATAATGGCATCATCATTGATAATCCACAGGAAATATGGACCACATCTTACAAACCTCATCTGAATAGCAGAGAAGCCCGGATTCACAAATCTTATCCAAGATCTGTTAGATTTTGTGAACACTAGTACCGAGAACTCCAGAGAATCTTGTGCTAGGAAAACAAAACTATTCCTGAAAATGTTTGGAATAATGTATCCACTTCGTGGGATCATTATGACCTAGCACCAGAAGCTAAAGAAGTACTCGAGCAAAACAGACAAGATGCATCGTCTCAAGATCATGAAATGACAGGAACATATGATATTGTCCAATCCACCAAGGACCCCTATGCACACTTTGGAGGCCCTCTATCCTAGGATCCCTATGAACAAGGACCTTCGTCCCTATTCCAAAACCTGGATACATCCTTTTATGCACAGCCATCCAACTGGCCTCAGCCAAGCATTCCTGTCGACACTCAAGAAAATGACAACACAAACTGGGCTGAAGAAGAAGCATCCTCATCACGAAGGCTAAGCCAAATCCTCTCACCTGAGGACCTTGAAGCCCTTGAACAAAAATACGAGGCACATCTCCTAGAAGACAGCTCGGATGACTCAGTCTGTAGCTACAATGCTCGTGACGGACGAGATCGTTGAGTCCGTACAATTTCACTGTAGCAAGTTACTGTTCACTTTTACTATAGCACTAGGCTAGGGAAGGTACTGTTCACAGTACAGTTACTGTTCATAGTGTGCGAATAATTCCCTCTCGGAAGTTTCTGGTGCCTCTGTTTGTTTCTGGACCCGTGAGCCTGGTCCCTGTGTGTGTCTTTGTGACCTCTTAACGTCTATAAAAGGCGAAGAGGGTGTAATGTGTTGGGCAGAGTTCCCTGAAGTAAAGTGTGTGCTTTGAAAAATCTCTCAAGACTTTCTAAATTTCTCTTCTCCAGCCTAGTAGGATCCTCCAAGAAATGCAGCTTGGGTAGGTTAGAAACGATTCCATCTTGGCATCTCTGAGTGTCTCTAGGCTCTGAACTAAAGGGCTGAGTGGTTTTCTGCTAAAAGGCTGTCCCTGAAGAGCTTGAACAGGAGTTGTTCACCCATTGTGGGAAGGCATATCTGTAGAAGATTTTTTTGGTCCTCCCTGGTTCTAAGTCTAGGTCCAATCACTGCTTGATTCTCAAGGAAGTAGAGTACTATAACTCTATCAACAACAGAAGCAGAGTATGTGACTCTCGGAAGTTGTTGTTTTCAAATTTTGTGGATAAGGCAATAGTTAAAAGACTTTGGAATTGAAGAATCTTACACCGAGATCAAATACGACAACACCAATGCCATTAATCTCACAAAGAATCCAATTCTTCATTCAATAGCAAAACATATAGAGATTCGACATCATTTCATAAGAGGTCGTGTTTAAAATGGAGAAATTATGATTCAATTGACAGACATATTTACAAAGCCATTAAAAAAAGTTTATTTAAGTCTATTCGCACTAGACTGAATATTATATCTTCTACCGGTTAAAGTCTGAAGGTGATCAGACTTAGAATATCCAAAAATTACATCTATAAGTTAATATGTTTTCAAAGCAGGTAATTTAATTTTAGTGTGAATTTTTTTGAAAATGTACATTGGTATTTGAATCGTCACTTGCCTATTTTATTTTAAGAAATTAATATTTCGAATTTTTGAATTTTTGGCAGTTTTTATTTTCAAAAAGGCAGTTTTATTTTTCCTTATGACGATTCGCATACCCTGTTTCACTTGCTTTATATACCGTCGAGTTCTTTTTCTCCATTCATGTTTTTACAAACCCTAGAATACAAAATTCCTACTCTCTCACTCTCACTCTCAAGTTTGCTCTACAAGTTTTCACCTTTTTCAAACGAACGAGTTTGAGAAATTCTCCTTGACTGTGAAGATATATTTTCAAAGGAAATTGTCTCGGATCGCAAGCAGGGGACCATAGAATATGCCAGAGGGTCCTACTCATTTTGACTTAACCGAGAAAGAAGATTCTCCTTAACAACAACAACAACATTCTCAATAGCGTCATTCTCCACAACGTGCTACTCAAAATCCTCCGCACTAACAAGTGAAAGAAGAGATCGTGGAAGATGTCGAACTTGTAAGAACGTTAAAACCCTAGTTTTTCTTTAAACTCTACAATCAATTGAAACAGGGTGGTACTGCAATGACATTCATTGATGAGTTTATGCAAGAACGAGGATACAAAAATGAGACTCTATTCTTACGATCAATGGAAATATTAGGCATATCACCTGTAGGAACGGCAGATAGGACATTTGTTAACTTTTGGATTGATCCCGAGTTCTTTTAATTAGCCAGAGGTGAAGGATGATGATAAAAAATGTACGTGAATTTTTAGCCTAGAATTGGCGTTGCTGCTAATGTGTGTGGTGAAGGAACGAGTTTGTTTCGTTCTAAAGAGCACAAAAAGACTTACTCGAAATTGTTGAAAAGAGGGGTGATGAACCCTCGATTGATCGATTTTGATTTCTTGGATTCTTTAAAAGTAAACCTGAGGGAAAAGCTTACTCTCATTCAACTTGAAAGATTTTGCTCTGTGACTTATGTCGCTTACCCTGAATTAACTGCGTATTTCTATTCGAACTTGTCATTTCTTGACATCAATAGATTTCGTTTTACTATGAGGGAAAAAGAGTTCGTGGTGGATGTGGACACATTGGCGGATGTTACTAGTATGTAAATAGGGAGTTTCCAACCAATAAATGTGACTGTTGGTCTTGCAACAAGTTTTCTTGTTTGGGACAAACTTTCTGAAGGTAGCATTATCTATTCCAGAATGATTGCCTCCAATATTTTGCTGCACAAGGTTGTAATCAATTGCATACAACCCAAGTCAACCTCCAAGATAGATGTTTCTTGTTTTGAAGCAAAACTGATGTTCGCCATCAGTAATGGGATGAAGTTCTCACTGCCACACACAATCCTGATGCACATGTACAAGACTGTTGTGAAGGATAAGGGACAACTCCCTTACTCAGCGCTGGTCACCAAGTTGTTTAGACATTTTCAAATTCAGCTTCCAGCATTTCTCTGTGTTGAAACCATTGCTCCTATGGTTATAGGATTGAAGACGGTATCAAAGATGAGACTAAAGGAATTGAACAAAGCTTTGGAGCGCTTGAAGGAGAAGTCCCCTAGTGAAACACAACAAGACTCTACTACAAAGAAAAGAAAATACAAGGAGCCTATGAGTGCACTTATCAAGAAGAGACAAGCCCTTATCCTATAGGATGAAGAGGATGAGGATGATCTCACTCTTTTTGCATTTGCCTTGAAAAATCTTCGGAGAAGGTGGTCCTTGCTAATTGACACGGGATTCCACGTGTCCCATGCTACTTGGGTCAGAGCGTAAGCTAGTGATGCTTTCGGCTAGGTGAGATCCAATATAGATCCAACTATCTATTCACTCGTGGGATCCGGGCGGTCCGGGGGGACCAGAGTTTTGTTAGTTTTGAGCAGTCGCATGACAAAGAGGAAAGAGGATGAGAAGAAATAGAGCAAAGAAGAGAAAGAATTGAAGAAAGAAGATCAGGGGAAAGAGAAAGAGAAAGAAGAGAAGAAAGAGAAGAAGAAAGACAAGCAGAAGAGGAAGAGGGTCAAGATGACTCTGTTGAACCCACTTTTGCAATATCCTTGTCGAGGATTCTGAGAAAACTAGGAATGGAAATGCAGGAAATGCCAGAGAAGAAGAACATCACTTGGGTGCTAATACTAAGAAAGAACAAGAAGAAATTTTTCCCTCTCCACCTGTAGGCATAGAAACAGGGGGAGCCGCTGAGAAAATATGTACTTCTTCTTCTCCTGATGATATTAGTAGATCTCCTGCCGATCAAAGGATATCTATGCCTCTCAATTTCCTAAAGTTGATATTGAGGTATCCTCTCCAAGTCTGGGTGATTGTTGTGCTGACATTCCCTCAAATTTCCCAACTCCTAGAATCAATTTGGCTAGACCTAGTGCACCAACAGAACCAACTGCAGACTTTCAAAGGCTACTAGAATTCCTTCTAGAGTTAAAGGCTCAGCAATATGGAATGAAGTGTGAAATTCATAACCTCCAATCAGCTTTAAAATCTACTATAGTCTCTTTTTACGATCAGGTACAAGACCTTAAACTTCAAATTCAAGAGACTACCAAGTCTGAAGATGTTGAGAAGGTGTAGGAGTCACTACGAAAGCTGGAAGAAATAGTTCAGTCGATGGGAGATTTCCAGCTTGTTCGGATCCTCAAACAGCCCTAATTTTATTGAACTTTTTATCCTTCTCTTTTTGCTGTTGACAAAAAGGGGAGAATGTGTAGATTCATTTAACTTTTGTTGGACTTTGTTAACTTTTGACTTTTGATTGTTGTTTGACTGTTGAACCTTTTTTGAACTTTTTGATGCTTGATGCTTGCAGCAACTTACTTTGGTGATACCGATTATGGTTGGATAGTTATTTGTCTTATCCTTTTAGGATTAATATGTTTTCTGTGATTGCAGAGTCAATGCTATCTAGATCTTAATCAACTTATTTTTATAAGATATCATGTATTGCTTAAGAGCTATTTTGCAGGTCAAAAGTTCTTAAATTTGCAGGAAAGTTTTGTCACTATAAAAAAAGGGAAGATTGTTGGAGAAAACTCCTTTACTGTTTTGAAGTTGACAAAACCTTTCCAAAATCTAGTCTAAAGACTTCCGGACTCTAGCATCAAAGTCTGTTCACTTTGACAAATTCTACACTGAACGCAAGTGAAGAATGAACACTTAACCAAACTCGGGATTATCTTTCTTTCTTCAAAGGTTCGATTCATACATGATATATATGGTCTTTTGGTTGGAAATATCACCTACGGGATTAGTTATCTTTATTGGAATCAATTTAGATACTTCAATTTGGAAGGCAAGTTAATTTATAAAGAATCTACTTAAGGAAACCAAGATCCTGATTGTATGGGCGAACATGATTAACGAGCTTTCATCACAATCTTCAAACGGCTCGAGATTTCCTTGATTGATTCTGTCCAACAGGTTGATTGGAAGAATTTTTTTGGAAAGTGTCAATGGTTGAGAAGGCACAAAGGAGTATTTAAGGAGGTCTCTCCAGTTGTTCGATAGTGTGCGTGAAAGAAGAATTCTAAAGTTTGAAACTTCCCATTTACTTGTTATTCCTTACACTGTGCTCAAACTTGTACTCAAAAGAGAGAGAGCGACTTATACTGTGACTTCGTGAGAATAATAGAAACTCTTCACTGAGAAGTTGAGATCACAAGATTGTAAATTCTCTTTTGATTCATAGTGGAAACCAATCAGGAGGTTGTCAGCGTGAGAGAGTGGATGTAAGCTTAATTTAAGCCGAACCACTATAAATTATGTGTTCCTTTTCTCTTCCCTAAACTCCTTTACTTTATTTACAGTGATATACCTCTGTGTTTTAAAATAGCTGTAAAGTGTGATTCCTTCTGCAAAGTCTGTAATCAATCGGACTCAAGTTAAAAGTAAAGTTTTTCACTTTATTTCGCAATATCTATTTTCGCACCTATTTACCCCCTCTAGGTGTTCTTATTAGCCCCTTCAATTAGTATCAGAGCTCATGTGCTTACTTATTCAATTGTTTTACTTCTAAGCTAAAAATCCTCTATAGCTAGTATTTTGGTTCCAAGTTTGGTTGAAAGTTAGAGCAACACTAGACCCCTTGCTCCGATGGAAATGAGTACAATGTGTGGAAGAACAAGATAAAGGAATGTCTCAGATCTAGAGATCCTCTGGAGTGGGATGTTGTTGAAAAATGGATTAACCCCAAAGCAACATCAGCTTTAGACAAAAGAAAAGAAATTATTGATGCTGACGAAACAACACAAGCTGAAATTACCAAGAGATAGGCTCTTAATGCAAAATCAATCTATTCTTTATACTATGCCTTATCTCCCACTAAGTATAATCGAATTTCTTCTTATATGTTATCTACGAAGGGACTGATCGTGTGAAGGAAACTAAAATAAATATTTTGCTTGGACAGTATAAAGCCCTTCAAAATGAAGCTTGGAGAATCTATTACTAATATGTTTAGTCGCTTTACAGAGATTGTAAATAGCCTGACTTATCAAGGTCAACCAATTTATGGACCAATGGAAGTCAACAAACTGCTACATGGACTTTTGAAAGACTAGAATCATGTGAAGACTTCAATTAAAGAAACTCAAAGGATCATGTTGTTGGAGAAAACTCCTTTACTGTTTTGAAGTTGACAAAACATTTCCAAAGTCTAGTTTGAAGACTTCTAGACTTTAATATTAAAGTCTGAAAACCGCCAGACTTTAGGTTCAAAGTCTGCCCACATTGACATATTCTAGACTAAACTCCATTGAAGAATGAAGACTTATCCAAATGCGAGATTATCTTTAATTTTTCAAGGATTCGATTCGTATGGCTTATGAATAGTCTTCTGGCTAGATTTAGCATCTACATGATTATTTTTCTTATTGGAATCAATTTCGATATTCAAATCTTTTGGAAGGTGAGTAAACTTGGAAGATTCTACTTATGGAAACCAAGATTCTAATTGTAGGGGCGAACATGATTGACGAGCTTTCATCACAATCTTCAAATGACTCGAGATTCTCTTGATTGATTCTGTCCAACGGATAGATTGGAAGAATTCCTTTGGAAAGTGCCAACGGTCGAGAATGTATGAAGGAGTATTTAAGGCAGACTCTTCGGTTGCTGAATAAAGTGCATGTAAGAAAAATTTCAAAGTCAGAAACTTCCTAGTTCCTTTTATTTCATTCACTGAGCTCAAAGTTGTATATAAAAGAAAACTTATAGTGAGACTTTGTGAGAGACTAGTAAAGACTCTTCACTGTGAAATCGAGATCGTAAGACTGAAAAATCTCTTTTGGTTCTTAGTGAAATCCAGTTAGCAGGCTATCAGTGCGGAAGAGTGGATGTAGGCTTGATCTAAACCGAATCACTATAAACCTTGTGTTTTTATTCTCTTCCCTGAACTCATTTATTCCGTTCATAGTTTTATCTAACTGCTATAATTTGAATTCGTTCGTAGTTTGTCATTTTCTAAAAGCAAACTATTTCTAATGTTCGTTGCGAAAAATTATCTTCACACCTATTCACCCCCCTTTAATTGTTTATACTAGCCATTTCAATTGATATCAGAGCTTGTGTGATCATTTTATTGAAATGTTTTTACTTTTGAGCTAAAGATCTATGACTAGTATTTTGGTTCCAAGTTTGGTTGAAGGCCAAAGCAACACCAAACCTCCTTACTTTGATGGGAATGAGTACAATGTTTGGAAAAACAAGATGAAGGCGTTCCTAAGATCGAAAGATCCCCTAGAATGAGATGTAGTAGAAAAATGGATCAATCCCAAAGCTACAGAGAAAGGAAATTATATATGCTAGCGAAATTACACAAGAAGAAATAACCAAGAGACAAACTCTTGATGATAAAGCTATCTATTCTTTATACTGTGCCTATCTCCTACTGAGTATAACCGAATTTCTTTTTGTGAAACAATGAAAGAAGTTTGGGACAGATTGCATGTTACCTATGAAGGAACTGATCGAGTAAAAGAAATGAAAATCAACATTCTACTCGGACAATACAAAGCCTTCAAGATGAAGCTTGAAGAGTCCATCATTGATATGTTTAGTCGCTTCATAGATATTGTAAATGGTCTAGCATATTAAGGACAACCAATCTCAGGACCAATGAAGGTCAATAAACTACTGCATGGACTCTCCAAAGAGTTGAATCACGTGAAGACATCAATTAGAGGAACCCAGGGGATCATGCTTCTTTTAGTAGACGAACTAGTTGGCACACTCCAATTATATGAAGTGGAGAAGATCAATGGGGAAGAAGATCCTAAAGGTAAGAAGTCAATTGCTTTAAAATCAAACGATCATTCTGATGATACAGATTTAAAAGATGAAATGAACGAAGATTAGGAAGTTCAAAAAGCTGAATAGGAAGGGAAGAAGATTCAATTGGAGGAAGCATATCACTCAAAAATTTCAAAACAAATCAACTGAGGACAATGAAACAAACAAAGATGTGATATGCTTTGAATGCAAAAAAATGGACACATCAGACCTAACTGCCCTCTGTTGAAGAAAAAAAAAGGAAGAACAGAGAAATACAAAAAAGGCTCTCAAAGCAGAAACATGAAGCGATACCGAATGCGAGGAAAGTGATGAAACATATGTCTAATGGCCAATTCAGAGTCTGACTCAGATTTTGAAACAGATTCTGATTCAGATTTAGACAAAGAAGTTGAGGTTAGCAATTTAAAAATCCCGTTAAAATCTCGAAGTATATAGATGAACTCAATCTCAGTCTCAAAACATCTCTTAAAAGGATTTCCGAGTTAAAAATGGAGAATTCTAAATTGAGGAATAGGAAATTTCTTGGAAAGAAAAGTTTAAAAATCTGGATAAAAGTTTTGTTAATTTGAAAGAAAATTCTAATTCTCTTTCGAAGAAAAATGCTTTTTGAAAGAAGATATTTGAAATATCACAAAAATATTTTTAAAAGGATATGAGAAGTTGGAGAAATTTTTTTCTGTATGAAGACCTTATTTTAATAAATCTAGTTTGGGTATGACTTCGGAAAGTATTCCTTTAATTGATTTTCCCAAAGTTAAAGAAAGAATCAAACAAAGACTTACAAAGGCATTTTATGAAAATAATTTTCAAAAGGTTTTTGTAAAACCTGTTGGCCGATGTGCTCTCAAATTTTTCAAAGTGTAACAGCTCAAAACATTTTGAGAATGAATGTCCCAATGTCGGGAGACCTGTTAGGAAGGATCGGGCAAAGACTGTTTTCAACACTAACTCTCCTAGACCCAAGAAAATATGGGTACCAAAGAGAGCTTGAGTTCTTCTTTTGATCACAGGTCGCTATCAAGAAGAAGATCAAATGGTATTTTGATAGTGGCTACTCATGGCACATGATAGGAGATTCGAGTTACATTATAAAACTTGCTCAAATGAATGGTGAAAAAGTTTCCTTTGATGGAAACATCAAAGGAAAAATTGTAAGTTGTGGAACTGTGAAGATTGGAAGCTTGACTATCCACAATGTCTCCTTAGTGGAAGGTTTGAATTACAATCTATTCAGTATAAATCAACTTTGCGATACTTGATTCAAAATAAATTTCCAAGAAGGCATTTGTTTAGGAACAAGTAAAGATCTCTCTCAATCTTTCACTGGATGGAAGCATGAGAATATTTACCTTCTAGTTATAAAACCATAAAGCTCTTAGTGTCTTATATTCATTCAAGATGAAGCAAATCTTTCGCATCAAAAACTTGGCCATGTCAACATGAAGCAGATTACCAAGATTTCTTCCAAGAAGCTTGTTCATGGTCTTCCTAACATGACTTATCAAAAGTCTAAATTATGCACTCTATGTGTTTTAGGAAAACATGTTAGAAGTTATTTTAAACCTATAAATCAAGTTTCTACTAATTGAGCTTTGCAGCTTACGCATATAGACCTCTTTGGACCAACTAGAACTTAAAGTATTGGTGGAAAGAAATATTGCCCAGTAATCGTAGATGATTACTCTCGCTTTACTTGGTTTTACTTTCTAGCAAATAAGTCAGCATTCTCTCACTTTTCAAAGTTTGCCAAGAAAGTTTAGAATGAAAAAAAGGATATGTTATTTCAAGCATATGAACAGACCATGAATGTGAGTTTGAAAATCAAAACTTTGCGAAGTTTTGTGATGAATCTGATTTCCAGCATGTTTTCTCTTTTCCATACACTCCATAACAAAATGGGGTTGTGAAAAGGAAGAATAGATCATTGCAAGGAGATTGCCAAAACCCTCTTAATTGAGAGTAAATTTTTCTTTCGATTTTGGGTTAAAGTAGTTTCTACAACTTGCTACATCATCAACAAAGTGTTCTTGAGGCTTATTTTAGAGAAAACTCCTTATGAAGTGTTTAAAGGGAAGAAGCCAAATGTTTCTTACTTCCATGTGTTTGGCTGTAAGTGTTATGTTTTGAAAAATGCAAATGATTGAACTAGGAAGTTTGAAGAAAGATCAGATGAAGGAATTTTCCTTGGCTACTCAACCTCAAGCAAAGTATACAGAGTTTTCAACAAGAAGACTCAATCTGTGGAATAATCTATGAACGTCAATTTTCAAGATTCTATGCAAAATCAACTAGGTCAGACTCAACTTGAAGAATTTGAACCTACTCCAGACTTTACAAAGACTACTTCCCCTGAAGTGGTTCAGACTTCTGGAGATCAGCAACAAGCAGAACTAGAAGATTCAATTGAAGCAGAGGATTAGCAGACTCTCAGACCAACCAGCAATTGGAAGCATAAGTCAAGTCATCCCTTGGAACTCATCATTGACAACATTGATGAAGGAATTCGCATTAGATCTAAAAGGTGAGAAAAGTTTAGTGCTTTAGCACTTGTTTCTAAAATTGAACCCAAAAGTATAAAAGAAGCCTTGACTGATGAAAACTGTATCAAAGCTATGCAAAAGGAGCTCAGACAGTTCAACATCAACAATGTTTGGGAGATAAAGCAAGACTCGTGACCAAAAGATATACGCAAGAAGAATGGATAGACTATGACGAGACCTATGCACCAGTAGCGAGGTTATAAGCAATTAAATTATTATTTGTTTTTGCTTGCTATAAAAATTTCAGGTTATTCTAGATGGATGTAAAAAATGCATTCCTAAATGGATTTATTCAAGAAGAAATATATGTGGAATAACCACCTAAATTTGAAGATCCAAGAAAACTAGACCCAGTCTATAGAATGAAAAATACCTTATATGGACTAAAGCAAGCACCTCGAGCTTGGTATGAAAGGTTAAGTAAATTCCTAACCCAAAATGATTTTGTTAAAGGAAAGGTAGATACTACTTTGTTCATAAAAAAAAAAAAAAGAGGATAAAGACTTTCTACTAGTTTAAATTTATGTTGATGATATTATCTTTGGATCTCCTAATGAAAATCTATGCAATAAATTCTCTAGATGTGTGCAGGATGAATTCGAGATGAGTATGATAGGTGAGTTAACTTTCTTTTTGGGGTTGTAAGTTAAACAATCAAAGAAAGGTTTTTTATTCATCAAGAGAAGTATGCGAAAGATCTCATCAAGAAAATTTGGATTGGAGAATTGCAAGAAGACAGAGACACCAATATCAAGTTCTTCGAAGCTGGACAAAGACGAAAGAGGAAAGAATGTAGACCAGGAGCTTTACAAGAGCATTATTGGTTCGCTTCTTTACCTTACTACATCTAGACCTAATATTTTGTTTGGTGTTTGTATTTGTGTTAGATTCCAATCAGTCCTAAAGAATCTCATTTAAGTGTTGCAAAACGCATTATTAAATACGTTGCAACTACTCCAAAGCTAGGTTTGTGGTATCCCAAAGAAGAGATTTTACTCTTCTTGGATATTTAGACGCAGATTTAATAGGTTGCAAAGTTGATAGAAAAAGTACTTCTAGTACTTGTCAACTTCTAGGCAACAAGCTGGTATCTTGGTTCTCAAGAAAGCGGAATATTGTGGCTCTTGGGAGCTGTTGTTCTCAAATTTTGTAGATAAAACAATAACTAAGAGATTTTGGAATTAAATAATCATGCATCGAGATCGAATGCGATAACACCAGTGTCATTAATCTCACGAAGAACCAATTCTTCATTCAAGAGCAAAGCATATAGAGATTCACACCATTTCAAAAGAGATCATATTCAAAATGGAGAGATTATGATTTAGTTCATTGACTCGAAGAATTAGTCGGCAGACATATTTACAAAGCCATTGGAAAAAAGTCTATTTGAGTCTATTCGCACCAGACTATATATTATATCTTCTATTGGTTAAAGTCTGAAGTTGGTCAGACTCAAAATGTCTAGAAATTACATCTGTAAGTTAATATCTCTTCAATGTAGGTAATTTCATTTTAGCATGAAAATTTCGAAAAGGTATGTTGATGTTTGAATCGTTACTTGCCTATATTTATTTTTAGAAATTATCGTTTTCGATTTTTTGAATTTTTTGGCGGTTTTTATTTTCGAAAAAGGCAGGGTTTTTTTCCCCCCTTATGATGGTTTGTTTATCCCATTTTACTTTCTTTAAATACTGTCGAGTTTTTCTTCTTCATTTACGATTTCTCAAACCCTAGAATACAGAATCTCTACTCTCTCATTTCTAGACTCAAGTTTGCTCTCCAAGTTTTCATTTTTTCACTTGAACGTGTTCAAGAAATCCTATTCGACTGTGAAGATGTCTTTCCAAAGGAAGTCGTCTCGGATCTCAAGCAGGGGACTAAAGAATATGCCAAAGGATCCTACACATTTTTGACTTGACGGATGAAGAAGATTCTCCACAACAACATTCTCCACAGCGTGTCACTCAAAATCCTCCGCCCTAGCTAGTAGAAGAGGAAATCATGGAAGATGTCAAACCTGTAAGGATGTTAAAACCCCAGTTTCGTTTTAAACTCAACAATCAGTTGAAGCAGGGTAGTATTGCCATGACCTTTATTGATGAATTTTGAAAGAAAGAGGATACAAAAATGAGACTCTATTCTTACGATCAGTGGAAAGGTTAGGCATGGCGCCTGAAGGAACAATAGACATGACGTTTGCTAACATTCCAGTTGATCCCGTTTTAGTTGTTTAAATCAGCCAGAGATCAAGGACAATGATGAGAAAATGTACTCGAATGTTCAGCCTAGAATGGGAGTCACTGCTTATATGTGTGGTGAAGAAACACGTTTGTTTCATTCTAAAGACCACAAAAAGACTTACTTGAAATTGCTAAAAAGAGGGTTGATGAATCCTCGAACGGTCGACTTTGATTTCTTGGATTCTTTGAAGGTGAACCTGTGGGAGAAGCTAACTCTCCTTCAACTTGAAAAGTTTTGCTCTAAGACTTTTGTCGCTTATCCTAAATTAATTGCATATTTCTATTCGAACTTGTCATTTCTTGATGCGAATAGATGTGGACATATTGGCTGATGTTATTGGTGTAGAAAGAGGGAGTTTCCAACCAATAAATGTGACTGTTGGTCATGCAACAAGTTTTCTTGTTAGGAACAAACTTTCTGAAGGCAGCATTACCTATTCCAAAATGTCTGCCTCAAACATTTTGTTGCACAAAGTTGTGATCAATTGCATTCGACCAAAGTCAACCCCAAAGACGGATGTATCTCATTTTGAAGCCAAACTGATGTTTGCTATCAATAATGGAATGAAGTTCTTTCTGCCATACACAATCCTGATGCACATGTACAGGACTGTTGTGAAAGATAAGGGACAGCTCCCTTACTCAGCGTTGGTCACTCAATTGTTTAGACACTTTAATATTCAATTTCTAGCATCTTTTTGTATTTGAACCATTGCTCCTATGGTTATAGGATTGAAGATGGTGTCAAAGATGAGATTGAAGGAACTGAACAAAGCTTTGGAGTGCTTGAATGAAAAGTCTTCCAATAAAACAAAACAAGACTCTGCTGCAAAGAAAAGAAAATGCAAGAAGCCCATCAATGAACCGATCAAGAAGAAAAGAGTTCTTATCCTACAGGACAAAGAGGATGATTGCCTTGAAAAATCTTCCGAGTTTTGTTAGTTTTGAATAGTGGCAAGACAGAGAAAAAAGAGGACGAGAAGAAACATAGCAGAGAAGAGAAGGAAGTGAAGAAAGAAGAGAAGGAAGAGCAGAGGAAAGAGAAAGAGAAAGAAGAGAAGAAAGAGAAGAAGCAGGAAAAGAAGCAAGAGAAGAAAGAGAAGCAGAAGAGGAAGAGGGTTAGGATGACTCTATTGCAATATCCTTGTCAGAGGATTCTGAGAAGACTAGGAGTGGAACTGTAGGAGAAGCAAGAGAAAAAGAACATCACTTGGGAGCTGAAGTTGAGAAAGAACAAGAAGAAGATTTTCCTTCTCCACTTATACCCATAGAAACAGGGAGAGCTTGTGAAAAAATAGGCACTTCTTCTTCTTATGTTTTTACTAGTGATGATGTTAGCAAATCTCCTACCGATCCAGAGGATGTCTATACCTCTCAATTTCTTGAAGCTGATATTGAGGCATCCTCTCTAAGTCTTGGTGATAAAGGTGCTGATGTTCCCTCAAATCTCAACACTCCTGGAATTAATTTGGCTAGACCTAGTGCACAAATCGAACCAATTGTAGACTTTCAAAGGCTACTAGAGCTCCTTCTGGAGTTAAAGGCACAACAATATGGAATGGAGTTTGAGATCAAGAACCTCCGATTAGCTTTGAAGTCCACTTCAAATTCTCTACACGAGCAGGAGGCCCTTAAGCTTTAAGTTCAAGAGACTGCCAAGGGTGAAGATATTGAGAAGCTAAAGGAGACTGTGAGGAAGTTGGAAGAGATAGTTTAGTCAATGGGGATTTCAGCTTGTTCACATCCCTAAACACACCTAATTTGATTGAACATTTTATTCTTCTCCACTTTTTGCTATTGACAAAAAAAGGGAGAATGTGCAGATTTATTTCTTTTGATGGTTTTTGACTCTTATTGGTTAAACTTTTGTTTGACGTTGTTTGACATTGTTTGACCATTGAACCTTTGTTGTTTGGTTGTTTGTTGAAATTTTTTACGTTGATGCTTGCATCAACTTATTTTGGTGATATTGATTATGGTTGGATAGTTATTTGTCTTATCTTTTCAAGATTAACGTGTTTTTAGTGGTTGCAGAATCAATGCTATCCAAATCCTAATCAACTTATTTCTATAAGATATTATGTATTGCTTAAGAGTTGTTTTGCAAGTTAGAAGTTCTTAAATCTGCAGGAAAGTTTTGTCACCATAAAAAAAATGGGGAGATTGTTGGAGAAACTCCTTACTGTTTTGAAGTTGACAAAACCTTTCCAAAATCTAGTCTGAAGACCGCCAGACTTTAGGTTCAAAGTCTGCCCACATTGATAGATTCTAGACTGAACGCCACTAAAGAATGAAGACTTATCCAGATGTGAGATTATTTTTAATTCTTCAAGGATTCGATTTATATGGCTTATGGATAGTTTTTGACTGGATTTAGCACCTATATAATTGATTATCCTTATTGGAATCAATTCGGATATTCAAATCTTTTGGAAGGTAAGTAAACTTGGAAGGTTCTACTTATGAAAACCAAGTTCCTGATTGTATGGGCGAACATGATTTACGGACTTTCATCACAATCTTCAAACGACTCAAGATTCCCTTGATTAATTATGTCCAACAAGTAGATTGGAAGAATTCCTTTGGAAAGTGCCAATGGTCAAGAAGGCTTGAAAGAGTTTCAAAGTCTGAAGCTTCTTAGTTCCTTATTATTTCATTCATTGAGCTTAAAGTTGTATACAAAGAGAGAAACTCATAGTTAGACTTTGTGAGAGACCAGTAGAGACTCTTCACTGTGAAGTCGAGATTGCAAAACTGTAAAATCTCTTTTGGTTCTTAGTAAAATCCAACTAGTGGGCTGTCGTGCGTGGGAGAGTGGACGTGGGCTTGATCTAAGCCGAAGCACTATAAACCTTGTGTTCTTATTCTCTTCCTTGAACTCCTTTATTCGTTTATAGTTTTATCTAACTGTATAATCTGAATTTGTTCGTAGTTTGTCATTTTCTAAAAGAAATTTAGAAAGCTGAATAGAAAGGGAAGAAGATTCAACTAGAAGAAGCAAAGTATACAAAATTTTTAGAAGACACCAATGGAGGACAATGAAACTAGCAAGGATGTTGTATGCTTTGAGTGCAAGAAAAATAGGCATATTAAACCAAACTGTCCTCTGTTGAAGAAGAAAGGAAAATCTGAGAAATACAAAAAGGCTCTCAAAGCTAAAATTTGGAGTGACATTGAGTGTGAGAAAAGTGAAGAAGAGTATGCCAACATATGTCTAATGGCTCATTCGGAATTAGACTTAGAATCATAAACAGACACTGATTTAGACTCAGACAAAGAAATTAAGGTTCTTAACTCAGAAATTCTTGTTAAAGTCTCTAAGTATATAGATGAACTTTGCCTCAGTCTTAAATCCTCTCTTAAAATGAAGTTTCTTAGAAAGAAAAGTTTGAAAGTCTGAATAGAAATTTTGATAATTTGAAAGAAAATTCTGACTCTCTTTTAAAGGAAAATGCTATTTTAAAAAAAGATATTTCAAATATTACAAAAAGATTTTCAAAATGATCTAAAAAACTGGAGAAAATCCTTTTAGCCCAAATACCCTATTTTAACAAATCCGGTTTGGGTATGACTTTAGAAATTGTTCCATTAATTGATTTTCCCAAAATAAAAGAAAGAATTAAACAAAGACATGCAAATGGATTTTACAAAAATCACTTTCAATAAGTTTTTGTAAAACCTGTTGGTCGAAGTGCACTTAGATGTTCGAAGTGTAACAACTCAGAACATTTCGAGAAAGAATGTCCTAAGGTTTGGAGACAAGTTAAGAAGGAATGGGCAAAGACTGTCTTTAATACTAACTCTCTTGGACCTAAGAAAATATGGGTACCAAAGAAAGTTTGAGTTTTTCTTTTGATCACAAATCACTATTAAAAGAAAGATCAAATGGTATTTAGATAGTGGTTGTTCGAGGCATATGACAAGAGAGTCAAGCTGCTTCATAAAGCTTGTTAGGCTAAATGGAGGAAAAGTTTGTTTTGGAGGAAACAGCAAAGGAAAAATTGTGGGATGTGGAACTGTGAAGATTGGAAGCTTGACTATCAATAATGTTTTCTTGGTGGAATGATTGAACTACAATCTACTAAGCATAAGTTAGTTTTGCGATACTAGTTTCAGAATAAACTTTCAAGAATGTATTTGTTTTGGAACGAGTTAAGACTTCTCTCAATCTTTTACTAAGGGAAGGCATGGCAACATATACCTTTTGAACGTAAACCTAAAAAGTTCTCGGTGCCTTATTTCTATTCAAGATGAAGCAAGTCTCTAGCATCGAAAGCTTGGCCATGTTAATATGAAGCAAATTGGTAAAGTTTCTTTTAAGAAGCTGGTTTGAGGACCTTCCTAATCTAGCTTATTAAAAGTCTAAATTATGCACTCCCTGCGTCTTGGGAAAATAGGTTAGAAGTTCCTTTAAACTTGTAAATCAAATTTCTACCAATCGAGTTTTACAGCTACTACATATGGACATTTTCAGACCAACCAGAACTCAAAGTATTAGTATAAAGAAATATTACCTAGTAATCGTGGATGATTACTCTCGTTTTACTTAGGTATACTTTATGGCAAGTAAATTTGAAACCTTCTCTTATTTCTCGAAATTTGCCATGAAGGTTCAAAATGAAAATGGTTATGCCATTTCTAGCATACGAACTAATCATGGAGGTAAGTTTGAAAATCAGGATTTTGAGAAGTTTTGTGATGAATTTGGTTTTCAATATGTTTTCTCTTCTCCATATACTTAGAACAAAATTGGGTTATGGAAAGGAAAAACAGATCTTTACAGGAGATGGCTAGAACTCTCTTAATAGAAAGCAAAATTTCCTCTCAATTTTGGGTAGAAGTAGTTTATACTGCTCGCTATATTATCAATAGAGTATTCTTGAGACCTATCATAGAGAAAAAGACTTATCATAGAGAAAACTCCTTATAAAGTGTATAAAGGAAAGAAGCCGAATGTTTCCTACTATCATGTCTTTTGTTGTAAATGTTTTATTCTGAAGAATGCGTATGAATGATCTAGAAAGTTCGAGGAAAAAACAGATGAAGAAATCTTCCTTGGCTACTTAACTTCAAGCAAAGTTTATAGGGTCTTTAACAAGAAGACTCAATCTGTAGAAGAATCTATGAACATCAAGTTTAAGGATTATGTGCAGAATCAACTAGATCAGACTCAACTTAAAGATTCTAAACCAGTTCCAGACTTAACAAAGGTTATCTCCCCCGAAGAGGTTCAAATTTTTGGAAAACAGCAACAAACATATCGAGAAGATTCAAATGAAGTAGAGAATCAATAGACTCTCGGACAAAATAGCAATTAGAAGCACAAGTCAAGTCATCCCAAAGAACTCATCATTGGCAACATTGATGAAGGAATTCGCATCAAATCCAATGGAAGAGAAGAGTCTAGTGCTCTAGCACTTGTTTCTGAGATAGAACCAAAAGGAGTAGATGAAGCCTTGTTTGATGAAAGCTGGATAAAAGTTATGCAGGAAGAACTCAGACAATTCAGCATCAACGATGTATGGGAGCTGATTTCAAAACCCAAAGGGAAATCGGTGATTGGAACGAAATGGATTTTCAAGAATAAGATGAATGAGAAAGGAAAAGTGATCATAAATAAAGCAAGACTCGTGGCAAAAGGATATACATAGGAAGAATGGATAGACTATGATAAGATCTATGCATCAGTAGCAAGGTTAGAAACAATTAGATTATTACTTGCTTTTGCTTGTTTTAAAATTTTCAGATTATTCCAAATGGATGTCAAAAGTGCGTTTCTAAATGGGTTCATACAAGAAGAAGTCTATGTGGATCAACCACCAGGATTTGAAGATCCAAGAAAACCAAACTTAGTCTACAAACTGAAAAATGCCTTGTATGGACTGAAGCAGGCACCTCGAGCTTGGTATGAAATGTTGAGTAAGTTTCTAACTCATGATGGTTTTGAAAAGGGAAAGGTTGATACAACTTTGTTTATAAAGAGAGAAGGGAAAGATTTTCTAATAGTACAAATTTATGTAGATGATATTATATTTGGTTCTCCTAACGAAAAACTCTGCAAGAAATTTTCAAGATCTATCAGGATGAATTCGAAATGAACATGATGAGTGAGTTAACCTTCTTTCTTGGATTGCAAGTCAAACAATCGAAGAAATGTATATTCATTCACCAGGAGAAATATGGCAAAGATCTCATCAAGAAATTTGGATTGGAGAATTGCAAGAAGACAAAGACACTTATGTCAAGCTCATCAAAATTGGACAATGATGAAGAAGGAAAGAAAGTAGATTAGAAGCTATATAGAAACATGATCGATTCTCTTCTCTACCTTACTACCTCTAGACCTCATATTCTATTCAATGTATGCATCTATGCAAGATTTCAATCTGATCCAAGGGAATCTCATCTAAGTGATGTAAAACGCATCATCAAATATGTTGCGACTTCTCCAAAGCCGGGTCTATGGTATTAAAAAAATGAGACTTTACTCTACTTGGATATTCTAATGCTGATTTAGCCGGTTGTAAAATCGACAGAAAAAGCACATCTAGCACTTGTCAACTTCTAGGAAATATGCTAGTATCTTGGTTCTTAAGGAAACAAAGTATTGTAGCATTATCAACAACAGAAGCAAAATATGTTGCTCTTGGCAATTGTTGTTCTCAAATTCTATGGATAAGACAACAACTAAGACACTTTGGAATGGAAGAATACTGCATTGAGATCAGATGTGACAATACAAGTGTTATCAATCTCACCAGAAATCCAATTCTTCATTCAAGGGCGAAGCATATAGAGATTTAACATCATTTTATAAGGGATCATGTCCAGAATGGTGAGATTCTGGTTCAATTCATTAAGTCAAAGAATCAATTGGCAGATATCTTCATGAAATCTTTAGAGAAAAGCTTATTTGAGTCTATTCGCACCAAGTTGAATATTATCTCTCCTATCGATTAAAGTCTAAAGTTGCTCAGACTCAGAACTTCAACTTGAGGAAATCTCTTCAATCCAGCTATTTTAATTTTAGTATGAAATTTCTGAACAGGTACGTTCTTATTCGAATCATTGTTGCCTATTTTATTTTTAGAAGTTATCTTTTTCTTGCTAAAATTCGACTTTTGAATTTTTAGCATTTTCCATTTTCAATTTATTCCTAAAAGGCATTTTCTTTTTGTCGTTTCAACTTCCCATTTTCAAATGCTTTATATCTTTCAAAACGATTCATTTTGAGTACTGCCTTTTAAAACCCTAATCGTGATTCTCTTCTCCCTTGACTTTTGCTGTCAAAATTTCTTTGCAAGTTTCAATCTTTTTCACTCGAAAATGTCGATGAAATCCTCCAAGTTTGCATCCCTGTCACACCAACGAAAGTCCTCTCGGATTGCTAGTCAAGGTCCTCGGGGCATGTCAGAAGGACCAACGCATTTCGACCTCACCGGTGAAGACTCTCAACACAACTCTCCACAAAACCCCCTCCGCGCCAACCTTTGATAGAGGAGGTTGATCAAGAAGCAATTCCTCTCAGAGTCTTGACACCCCGGGTTCTTTACAAGCACTATACTTATCTGAAATAGGGTGGCTCTCCAATGACTTTTATCACTAATTTTCTAAGAGGACATGGGCATGGTAACGAAACAGTGTTCTTAAGAGCGATGGAACGTTTGGGTATAGCACTGAAAGGTTCGGCAAAAAAAGCTTTTCTTTATTTTCCTTCTGATCCTAGATTTAGTTATGAGCATCAGCCTGAAAATAAGGATGATGATGAGCTGATTTATATGAATTTCCAACCCAAAATGGGTGTGGCTGCTGATGTTCTGGAGAGAGAACGAGATTGTTTCGTTATAAGGAGCACCAAAGGGTTTATACCCAGATGTTGAACAAGGGGTGATAAACCCTCGAACAATTGATTTCAATTTCTTGGACTCGATCAAGGTTGACTTAAGGGCAAAGTTGTATGCTCTTGAACTAGAGATGTTTTGTGCTGATACTGTTGTGGCTTATCCTGAGTTGACGGCATATTTCTATTCTAATATGTCTTTCCTCAACCAGACTCACATTCAGTTTACTATCTGTGACAAAGCCTTTATTGGGGATGTTGACACTTTGGCTGACATTTTGGGAATAGAAAGAAGTAGTTTTCAACCGATCAACATTTTTATTAGTCAAGCAACTCGTTTCTTGGTGAAGGACAGAGTGCCTTGTGGGAGTATCACTTACTCTCGATTGCTAGCAACCAGTATTCAATAGCACAAAATCGTCATCAACTACTTAAGACCCAAGGCAGCATCCAAAACTGATGTGTCCAAATTCGAGGCAAAAATCATGTGGGCCATTTGCAATGGCATTCCTTTTTCTCTACCACACACCCACTTTTCTGCATATGTATAGGACAGTTATGAAAGAAAAACGGCAATTTCCTTACGCGCCCTTGATCACCAAGTTGTTCCGCCACTTTTAGATCTAGTTTCCCTCTCAGCTTTGTTCAAGAATCAGTAGTCCCATGGAGATTGGACTAAAGATGATCTCAAAGATGAGGCTAAAGGATCTGAGCAAGGTCATTGAGCATCTAAAGAAGGAATCCACAAGCAGAACCAAGGCAGAATTGATTGCTACAAGAAAAAGAAAAGGGAAGAGTGTTGCTCGAACAAGTTCGAAGAAGAAGAGGTCTATCCTCCTGATGGATGAAGAAAATGAGGATGATCTGACCATCTTTGCTCTTGCCTTGAAAAATCTTTAAGGAGTTGATTATGAAGAAATAGAGGAAGAGGAAGTGGAAGTAGAAACAGAGGTTGAAGCAAAAACATAAGAAGAAGACAAGGAAGAAGATGAGCCTGATAGATCACCGGAGAAGGACCATGGAGATGAAGACTCTAATGGAGCAAGTGGTGCAATACCACTATCAGACGAGACTGAGAAAAGATTTTTTGAAGAAGAAAGGGAAGATGCTGCATCTAAAGGAGCATACAATCAACAAGGGAAGGGATCTAGTGCTAACCAAGAAAAGGCTAAAGAATGTGAAGTCTCATCCTAACCTGAAGGCAACAAGTCAGGGGGAGATCATGAGACAACTCCTTTCATAGCACCTACTGCTAGTGATGGTATTAGCAGATCTTCTGCAGATCCCGAAGATGTCTTTGCATCTAACTTCCCTGAGATTGAAGAAGAAACTCTCAATCAGGACAAGCAACAAGCTGCTCGAGTTCAAGTCGATGTTCCTCCATCTCTTGATACTCCACAAACTCACTTCGATGAAGCTAGTGTTTAAACTAAAACTTATCCCAACTATACAAGGTTGGTTGAGCTCCTTTTGGAGGTTAAAGCTCAGCAATATGCAATGGAGTACGAGATTCAGAAGCTCTACACCGCCTTAAAGTCCTCGATAGACTCTCTTGATGACAAGGTACAGTCTCTTGACACTAAAGTTAAGACTTTGAATCAACAAACATCCCAGGCTATAGCCAAAGTAGAGGAGGTAGTGCAGTCATTTGAGGATTTTTGACTCGTTCGAGCTCCCACACAAACCTGATTGACTTCATCTTTTCAATCCTATATTTTTTTAACTTCTCTTTTTTTTTGCTATTGACAAAAATGGGGAGAATGAGAAGCAGATTTAACTTCAAATTTAATGTTTTTGAACTGGTTATGTGTTAAACACTTTGAATTGGTTGTGTTATGTTTTTGAACACTTATATTCTGCAGTTAACCTTTTGTGGTTGTGATTGTGATTATGGATGTGGATGATTGAATCTTGTCTAAATTTTCAATATTAACGTGTTTTTAGTGGTTGCAAAATCGATGTTATCTAGATCCTCAACAATTTGTTTTCATAAGTTATCATGTACTGCTAAAGTATTGTTTTGCAGGATATAAGTCTTTAAATCTGCAAGAAAGTTTTGTCACCATAAAAAATGGGAAGATTGTTGGAGAAAACTCCTATGATGTTTTGAAGTTGATAAAACTTATCTAAGTTCTATTCTAAGATCGCTAGACTTTTGTGTCAAAGTCTATCTTACAACAGAAGTCTGCCCACTTTGACAAATTCCAGATTGAACACAAGTGAAAATGAAGACTTAACCAGACTTGGGATTATCTTTCTTTCTTCAAAGGTTCGTTTTGTATATGATATATATGGTCTTCTAGTTGGAAATATCACCTACAAAATTGGTTATCTTTATTGGAATCAATTTAGATACTTCAAATCATTTCGGAAGGCAAGTTATTTTGGAAAGAATCTACTTATGGAAATCAAGATCCGGATTGTATGGTCGAATAAGATTGATGAGTTTTCATCACAACCTTCAAACGGCTTGAGATCTCCTTGATTGATTCTATCCAACGGGTTGATTGGAAGAATTCCTTTGGAAAGTGCCAACGGTTGAGAAGGTACAAAGGAGTATTTAAGGAGGTCTTTCCAAGTTGTTCGATAGTGTGCATGAAAGAAGAATTCCAAAGTTTGAAGCTTCCCATTTATTTGTTATTCCTTACACTGTGCTCAAACTTGTACTCAAAAGAGAGAGAGAGTTATATTGTGACTTTGTGAGAGTAGTAGAGACTCTTCACTGAGAAGTCAAGATCACAAGATTATAAATTCTCTTTTGATTCATAGTGGAAACCAGCAAATTGTCAGCGTGGGAGAGTGAACATAATCTTAATCTAAGCCGAACTACTATAAATTCTATGTTCATTTTCTCTTCTTTGAACTTCTTTACTTTATTTGCTGCTATATACTTCTACGTTTTAAAATAACTATAAAGTCTTATTTCTTTTGCAAAGTCTGTAGTCAACCAGTTTAGGTTAAAAGTAAAGTTTTTCACTGCATTTCGCAAAATCTGTTTTCACACCTATTCACCCCCCTCTAGGTGTTCTTACTAGCCCTTTCAACTACTTCATGGCTTGATATTTTATTTAGTGTATGTATGTGTGCTAGATTCCAAGATGATCCTAGAGAATCACATCTCAGTATTGTTAAACATATTATCAAGTATATTGCAACAAACCTAAAGTTAGGTCTATAGTATTCAAAATGAAGAAAATTTACTCTACTTGGATACTTAGATGCTGATCTAACTTGTTGTAAAGTTGACATGAAAAGTACGTCTAGGACATGCCAACTCTTGGAATAAATGATAGCATCTTGGTTTTCTTAGAAGTAAAACATTATGGCATTCTCAACAATAGAAGTAGAATATGTTGCTCTTGGTAGTCATTTTTCTCATATTCTTTGGATTAGGCAACAACTAAGAGATTTTGGAATAGAATGATCCTGCACTGAAATCAGGTACGACAACACAAGCACGATCAACCTCACCGAAAATCTCATTCTTCATTCAAGAGCAAAGCACATTGAAATCTGTCATCACTTCATAAAAGACCATGTACAAAATGGTGAAATCAATGTTCATTTCATCGATTCAAAGAATCAACTGGCAGATATTTTCGCCAAGCCACCGGAGAAAGTTTCTTTTGAATTCATACATGAAAAGTTGAATATTACCTATTCACTTGGTTAAAGTCTTTGCAAAGCAAACTTGTCCATTCAATCTTTTGGAAGAGACATCCTTCTAAAAGCCCTTATAGACTCAGGTAGTTATATTTCAAATTTTGGCGCGTAAGTTTCTTTCCTTCTCAAACAAGTATGAATATCTTATCAAATTTTTACTTGCCTTTTATATCTTTGGAAATTATTATCTTTTATTGCTGATTTTTTGTAGTTAATATTTCAAAATTATTTATTGTTATTTTTTTGTATATTTTCAAAATGTAAGTTATTTTTTTGTTCTGGCGTCCGTTCAGTTGACTTGGTTCAACCATTTTTAATAGGGCTGTAGTTCTTCTGATTGCCTTCTTTCTTTACAAACCCTAATCTTGCAAACCCCATTTCTCTTGTTCTCAATTTTCTTTTTCTTTCTTTGCGAATCTCGGTTTCATTCACTCAAATCATGTCCTCAAAATCCTCAAAATTTGTCTCAATGTCTTCAAACAAAAGTCCTCTCGCATTGCTAGCCATGGATCTCATTTCATGCCTATACTTAGACACATTTCAATCTTACTGGAGATGAGTCACCAAGGAGCATAAATCAACCATTTGTGGAGGAGGAGGTCACTCAAGATGCAACTCCTCTCTTGATAAGGAAACCCGAAGTTCTTCTTAAGCACTATGATTTTTGAAAAATGGAGGACATCCTATAGATTTTGTTACTACTTTCTTGAAAGAATATGGTTATGGGAACGAAACCTTGTTTTTGAAACCCATGGAAAAACTAGGGTTAGTAAAATCTAGTAGAGTAGAGGAGGAATTTGCAATATTTTCGAATGATCTTTGTGTCGGAACCGAAAGTCTGTCTGAAGGAAAGAAAGAGGATGACAATGAAAGAATGTTTAAGAATTTCCAACACAACTTGGGTGTTGCTGTTGAAATAACTGGGTCTAAAGGGAAGTTGTTTCAATTAAAAGAACACAAGAAGGTCTATGTGCAAATACTAATCAAGGAAGTCATCAATCCTCGCACAGTAGACTTTGATTTTCTGGATTTTATCAAAGTACACTCTAGGGAGAAATTTACCAAGCTTCAAATGGAAAAGTTTTGTATGGAGTCGTGTGATGCATATTATGAATTGACAGCCTATTTTTATTCCAACTTGTCTATTCTGGATCCTACACACATTCAATTTAATGTCTGTGAGAAAGTCATTAATGTTGATGTTGATTTGCTGACTGATATACTTGGAGTGGAGTGAAGTGGATTCATATCCATAAATGTCTCGAATGATGAGGTTATTAAGTTTATGGTGAAGAACAAAATTTCTAGGGGAAGTATAACTTATTCAAGGTTGTATACTTCTAACATTTTGTTCCATAAGATTGTCATCAATTGTATTAGACCCAAGGCAGCCTCCAAGACTAACGTCTTGAAATTTGAAGCCAAAATGATGTGGGCTATTTGCAATGAAGTTGCCTTCTCTCTTCCCCATACCATTCTATTGCATATGTATATAACAATAATAAAGAAGAAATGTCAACTTCCTTATGCAGCTTTGGTCACTAGGCCCTTTCAACACTTTCATATTTAACCGCCTTCTAGCTTTTGCTCTAGAACCATTCTTCTTATGCAAATTGAACTCAAAATGATATCCAAGATGAGATTAAAGGATCTCTTTGGTGTTCTGAAGCTTATGAAAAAAGAATCTGCTAGTGCAGCAAAAACAAGATCTACAACTGAGAAAAAAGAGGAAAGAAAAAAGTATCGTCTTACGTATTCCAAAGAGGAAAAAAAACTGTCCTTCTGCTACAAGATGAGGACAAGGAAGATAATGAAAATGAGACTATTTCTGACATTGTGAAAATATTTCCATGAGAGACCTTGTTGTAGGAATAGCTAATTCTGAAGAAGAGGAAGAAGAAGTGAGAAAGATCTAAAAGAAGAAAGTGAAGGAGAAGACACTAGAGAAAATGAAGGAGAAGAAGACGACCCAAATGAAGGAGAGAAAGATGCTGATCAAAATAAGGAACAAGAACATTCTGATAAGGACGGAGATGATGCAAGAGAACATGATGAAGGGAAAGCTAGAGAAAAGAGCACAAGAAAAATAGCAAATCAGTGTTGAACGTACTAGAAAAGCAAGTATTCCAGAAGGTGGAGCTGTTCTTCCTTAGATTGAAGTTACTGAGACAGGGAGTAGGTGAGAAAACTCTTATTCAGGACCTGATCGCAGAACCAACCATAAGTGATGATGTCAATCGCTCTCCGCTGAATGCAAATGATATTTATGCATCTCATTTCCTTGAGGAAGGTCCTAGCATTGAGGATGAACAAAGTAATGTTCAAGGAGAGCAAGATACCTCAAATGTTCATACCAATCTTCCTTCCAACTTGGATACCCCTCCAATTCAACTTGCAGAAGTCAATGCTAAGACCAACCAAACTCAAACTATCCTCGGATAATTGAACTCCTTCTAGAGATTATGGCACAATAGTATGGTATGGAGGTTGAAATTCAAAAGTTGCATGTTGCTCTCGGTACTATCTCAAAATCTCTTAATGACAAGGTACGGTCTCTTAATGACAAAGTTCAGACCATCAATCAACAAGCCATTCAAAACTTGGTTATGGTCGAGATTGTCTTTAACAAGCCATTCAAAACTTGGTTATGGTCGAGATTGTCTTTAATCAGTGCCTGGCAAAGCTTGAGGATACCATACAGAATTTGGAGGATTTTTGTCTTGTTCATGTTCCAAGAAAACCTTGTTGCTTTTGAAAAACTATATATCTTTTTTTTTTTTTTTTTAAGTTTGTTTTTCTCTTTCTGCTATTGACAAAAAGGGGAGACTTTGCAGATTTTGCTGGCTTGCTTTGTTGACGATGTACTTTGTGTGTTGGTGTGCTTTTTGTGCAAACTTTTGTTGGACTTTTGATTTGTGATTGCTTTTAATTAGTATTATGCTCATCTAATGTTTGCTTATGCTTATCTGCAAACTCTATATCTTGTGCTGCTAAAGTAATTTTTTGCAGGATAACTTAGATATTATGCTTAAATCTGCATGAAAGTTTTGTCACCATAAAAAATAAGGAGGTTGTTGAGAAAACTCCTACCAAATTTTCAAGTTGACAAAACTTTGTGGTTCTTGCTCTTATTTTGAAGAACAAAATATATTTGAAGTTGCTTCTGAGGTGATATTGAAGACTTTTTGCCAAAGCTATTCATTCCCAAAAGTACTTCTCATTCTAACAAAATCCAGACTAAGATCGTGTCCAGAACGAGGAAGGAATCAAATTCAAACTTATCGATTTTGCGACACGGATTCAAAATGAACTTATTAGGAATTTTTTCTACAACATCTAGTTCTCTAGTGAAGGATTTCACTTACATTTTATAAATTCATAGATGGAAACAATCACAAATTGATGAAATCAATCTTGAAACAAGTTCCTTTTTGTGAAGCATCTACTTATTGAAACCAAAATTCTGATTGGATGGGCGATCAAAATCAAAGGACTTTCTATCTCTAACTTCAAATAGCTACAAGATCAATTTAATCAATTTTGTCCAACGGTTTGATTGGAAGAAATTCCTTCGGAAATTGTCAACAGCTAGTGAGATATGGAGGAGTATTTAAGGCGGTCATTTAGTCGATTTGAAGTATGGGACATGAAAATTAGAGTTCTAAAATTTTATTCTCTCAACTATTTGTTTTTTTTTCGGAGCATCGTACAAGTTGTGTTAGTGAGTGAGAGAGATCTTCCACTAAGTGTTTGCACTCATAAATTGCATTTCTCTGTTGACACTATGGTAAATTCTATTCAGAAGGCTGTCAACGTGGGAGAGTAGACATAGACTTAAACTAAAGCCAAGCACTATAAATTTCATATGCAATCTTCTTTTCCCTTAACTTTTTTACTTAAGTTTATTGCACTATTACATGTTATTGTGCAAGTTAAATATGTTGCATATCAAATTTTGAATATCTATTAGAAGTCTAGCATTTCACAAAACTGATTTTGTCTCTTATCCAGATCTTACTTACCTTATTCCGGAACTAGCTGTTAAAATTTGTTTTAAACACATATTCACCCCCTTTAGGTGTTCTTACTAACTTTATCAGATAGGACCCGAACTACATATATATTTAAAGGTCACGAAGGAAAGAGAATAATAGGAAATTGACCCAAAGTTGAGAAAACAACACATCAATGGTTGCTTTTGTGATATTCGAACATGTGACTTGTATTTTAAACGTGCGAGGTAAGCAGCCAAAATGAATCTTACACTTGACACGTGCATTCGGAATATAGTTTTGGGTTGAGCAAGTCTCGCGCTCTGCGAAAAAGAAATTTAATGCTGCGACACTTTCATTCTTATGGGAATTGATTTTTCCCCCTAACGCTTTCATTATTGGTGTTGTTCTAGTAGTTTCATCTCCATCTTAATTTACGATCTGGTAAATTAATGTGGAGTAATAGTGTTGGACATAAATTCTAAGATGGTTTTCAAAGGATAATATGTATACATACATGTATAAATATATATTTATGCATATAAATGTGTATGTATTTAGACAAACAATCAAATAGACGGGGGAGTCAGCTCTTTTGTATGACTATAGGGAATGAGTAAGAGTAAGATGAAATCCTAAACATAGCGGCAAACGTGTACCTAGATGGGGATTAGTATCAAGGGAAAATATATATATGCATTTCACCAATCACTTACAAACCTCTAGTTTTGAGAATATCAAATGCATACTCAAGTTTTACCTTAGAGACTTTAACATAAATTATCTTTGTCTCCCTATTTATGAAAACATTTTCTTTCCAAAAAGTATCCATCTCCTATTCCTAGATTTTCACACCCACCCAAAATACTCATAATTAATTAAAAGCCAAAACCACTCAATCCTAAGTAAGATGCTAAGATAAGCTTGCCAGGATGAGCAATTCGGTCTTTTAAGTGTGGGGACTTTCTTGGAGGTACGTAAATGCTATTTGCAAAAATAAAGGGTACATAAATTATCGTGAGGTCAAAAGTAGAGGTGAGCAAAAGAGATCATTTGGATAGGACCAAATCAGCCGGTTCTAGATAATTTGGAACCAATGATTTGCGTTTTGGTACTGAAGGCTTTTATTGTAATTGGGCTTAAGGCCCATCCGCCTAAGCTGGGCCCAGAAAGCCCGGCCCACGGGAATAGGGCCTGTGGAAAGGAGGGGGTATAAAAGGGAGGAGAGAGAGAGAAATTGCATCGGTTGGAAAACAAAACTCACGTATGTTCTCCTCTTACGCGCGCTCTCTCTCTCCCGTTTTTTCTTCAAAAGAACGCCAAGAAGCACACGGCTTGTTCTTCTTCCCTTCAAAGGTGTTGCTTTTTTCATGGATGCCTATGTGGTTTATATGTAATCCATTTTTTTTTTTTTTATTATGCATGTGTTGCATGAATTTTGGAAAATTATGTATTTTCCCTAATGTGCATTATGGATTATAAGTGATCCAACTTTAGTTACGTGCATTTGTCGCGAGAACTATGATGCGTCATGCACGGGATACCGTAATCCGAGAACGGACGAGGGAAATGCAAGACTTAAAAGGCTGATGAAAGAATTAGCTGATTATCGTGGCATGACGGTGATTTAGTATCACATGTGGTCGTGTGGTCAATCGATGATACAGAAATCATCTCGGAATGGTTATCTTATGCCGGATTTTGAGAAGGTGCCGGTTATGATAAACACTCTTCCACCAATGGCAAGCAGGTGGGACGGGTTATGGGAGAATCAACGTGGTCCTGTTATGGAGCTAGTGGAAGCTTTTGTAAGAGAAAGTACATGATTGAGTTGGCCAAAACTTCAACCCTTAGAATGAGCGCCACATGGCGTAGGGGTGAATGCGCCTTGGTGGCGACATGGAAGCTCTCCAAAAGTTTTTTCCATTAAATGATCTTTGTCTCCCCCTCTTGTACATTTGAGAACTTTGGCTTATGTGTCAAGTATTTATGAAAACATTTTCTTTCCAAAAGATAATGATGCTAGTGGAGTTCATCCAAGTCCAATCACATGATCTGTACAATCTCCCATACATTTTTTTCTTTCCAAAAAGTATCCATCTCCTTTGATGAATTTGTGTTTTTATCATTAATGCCTATTCTTAATGCTCAGTGCATTACTTTAAGTTAAGAGAAGTATGTCCCACTCACAATAGATTTTCACACCCACCCAAAATATGAGACTGGCAAAAAAAGTTCTCAACTGACAAAAGTGAGACTTTTCAAATTTTTAGTCCCCTCATGACTCTTACTTATTCTCAAGATTTCTATTTAGTAAATGTTGCTAGCCAAAACCACTAAAATTGAGAGTAAGTAAGATGCTAAGATAAACTATTCCGCTTGCCAGGATGAGCGATCTATGGTACGGTCTTTAAGTGTGGGGACTTTCTTGCTGGTCGCACGGATTACGAATGTTGAATGCTATTTGCAAAAATAAAGGGTACATAAATTATCGTGATCCGGTCAAATAGGGCCCGTAGAGGGGGTGGAGCAAAAGAGAAATTGAATCATTTGGGAAAAGAACAAAAGAAGACACGGCTTGTTCTTCTTCCCTTCAAGGCTTCAAATCAGCCAGTTCTAGATAATTTGTGGTTTTCCCGGCCAATGATTTGTGTTTCAAGACATAATTTATTTTGGAACTACCCACTTGGACCACTTAGACTGGACTTTAAAAAAAAAAAAAAAAAAAAATCCTAAAAATTTGTAAATAAAAAATATCTTCCAAAACCCTCCTATCACGATTGCCATTTTTGGCTTGGACCCACCATCCACAAACTCCAGGCACTTACGCTTCCTTTTTCATAAACCCTAATTCTTCATGCCTCTTACGCTTGGTCAACTCTAACCCTCAGTTTCTCTTTCGCTTGACTCTCAGACGCCAGTCCCACTCCTGAGTCACTCGCGTCCCTCTCACGGTCTCATCTAGAGTCTCGACTCTCGCCTCCCTCTCTTGCTCTGTTTTTGGCCGATCGTGATCGCGCTCGTATCTCATCAAGACAAATATCCAATGCTCTTTTTTATTTCTCATTCTTCGTACACCATTTTTGATGCTGCATCTAGATCTCATCTTCGAACTGATCACTGTGTGTATCCGTTAAAATGCTTGAATGAAATGCCAAAGAAAAAGGACTAATATTGCATTTTAGATGGAAGACCCGCATCTTGATTGAAGCTCTCCTGAGTCCTCACCAATTACATGATTTGCTTAATGCGAACACCAAAAGTAGTTGTCGCATACTTGAGTTAGTTCTTTCTTCACTGGGTGAATATAATGATGTTCTTGAATAGAGAGGATTCACTTTGCTCGATTTTCATCAATCTGTTTTGCGGAATAACAGAGGTTCTTGTTTTCTAGCAAGTTTTTCATTTGTACGTTGAGAACATATCACCAGCTTTATTGGCCACCTGAGAACCAAACTAGACCAATCGGTCCAGTTCCAGGAGCAAGTAGGCTAGATTCCGATTCTAGAAATTGGGAACTGGCACCTCTAGTCCACTTTCTAATTCTTGGATGGGAGCTGGCCCACCTGAACCTGATTACTCCTGGTCAGAAATGAGACATGGTTTCAGTATAATCCATGGTGTGAACATGCATAGCACTACGATCTTCAAAAGAAGAGTTTTAACTTCGATAAGGTGTTCAACTATATATTCATAAGCTCATCAAACTCTCTCAAAGCCACCATTTCCTGTTTTAAGGTCTTCTAGCTTTAACATATGCATCGGCAAACGCATTCATCCTTCATAGCCACAACATATCGTTTCAAAGCTATAAGACAACGGAGCAATTATATCAAATACGCATGTCTATTTAGATCTCCAAATTTGTACAAATTTAAAGTGTAAATCTAGTTTATAAAACAATAGTTACTAAAATCTAAAGTAATAATTAACAATAGACACATTTGACGTATTTGCAGTCGGATCTCTCTATTACTTTCCTTACACATCACTGCTCACCCAAATTCATCTCGATCCAAAGCTTTGATCTCAAGTTTAGGAGCTTCCTTTTTGAATGAATTTTTTTTTTTTTTTTAGTATTGTCTCATCAATTATTTTGATAATTACTTGCTTAGATTTTGAAGTTATATAAACCAAGAAGTACAATTTTGCAAGAAAATGATAGTGAGGCTAGGCTTCGATTGCCCTAATCAAACCGGTTCAATATTGGGCGGGCCTAAGTTCTCTCCCAGGGATCAGGCCCGCGATTGGGCCGAAGTAGCCAGGCCCGCAAAATTGTGGCGGGTACTGGAAGTTTACTCGAGAATTCACTTACTGTAATTCAAAAGCTGCCTTCTTTTTCATCCTCTGCCCTGCTTCATCCCTGTCCAGAAGACCGAGAAAATGCTCACTTCACCCATCGCTCCCTCAGTTTCGCCGTTCAGCTTCCATGTCCTCCCCTCTTCTGATCCACCGTACAAGCTCCTCCAAGCACACCCATCTCTGTCACTGCTCTCCAAGTGCAAGAACCTCCACCAGCTCAGGCAAATCCACTGCCAGATCGTAAAATCCGGCCTCCACAATACCCAGTTCGCCCTCAGCAAGCTCATCGAGTTTTGCGCGGTCTCGCCATCCGGCGATCTGTCCTATGTGGTCTCGCTGTTTGAATCCATCAAGGAGCCGAATCAGTTGATTTGGAACACTATAATCAGAGGGCATTGTTTGAGCGCTGCCCCGGGCTTAGCCATAGATATTTATGTTCAAATGTTGTCACGTGGGGCGATGCCGAATTCTTATACTTTCCCTTTCCTGTTGAAGTCTTGTGCGAAAGCTGGGTTGACCCATGAAGGGAAACAGATTCATTCTCATGTTTTGAAGCTAGGACTTGAGTCTGATGCTTTTGTGCACACTTCACTTATCAGTATGTATGCTCAGAGCGGTGAATTGGACAGTGCACATCTGGTGTTCGAGAAAAGCTCTCACAGAGATGTTGTGTCTTATACGGCTTTGTTGACTGGTTATGCATCTAGTGGTCAAATGAATGAAGCCAAACGGCTGTTTGAGGATATTCCAGTGAGAGATGCGGTGTCATGGAATGCTATGATTGCAGGATACAGTGAATGTGGCCAATTTGAGGAGGCGATAGAAACATTTAGGGGAATGCAGAAGGTAAATGTGATGCCGAATGAGAGTACAATGGTTACCGTTCTCTCAGCTTGTGCAAAGTCAGGTTCAGTGGAATTAGGGAAGTGGATGCATCGTTGGATAGAGGATCATGGGGTGGGATCGAATACACGGCTTGTCAATGCGCTTATTGACATGTACTCAAAGTGTGGGGATGTAGAAATAGCTCGAGGGTTGTTTGATGGAATGTCGCAGAAAGATGTGGTTTCGTGGAATGTTATGATTGGTGGTTATAGTCATATGAATCGTTACAAAGAGGCATTGGTTCTGTTCAGGGAAATGCTAAAATCTAATGTGGAGCCTAATGATGTCACGTTCTTAAATGTTCTCCCATCTTGTGCTTGCTTATGTGCACTCGATCTTGGAAAATGGATTCACACTTACATAAACAGGAACTTCAAAAGCTCAACAAACACCGCTCTATATACCAGTCTTATTGACATGTATGCAAAATGTGGAAATGTGGAGGCAGCAGAACAGGTTTTTAATGGCATGAAGTGTAAAAGCTTGTCTTCTTGGAATGCAATGATTTCTGGATTGGCCGTCCATGGGGAAGTAGAGAAGGCCCTGGGCTTTTTCTCGAGAATGGTTAATGAAGGGCTTGAGCCAGATGATATCACATTCGTTGGTGTTTTATCTGCCTGTAATCATGCAGGTTCATTAGAACTTGCACGGAGTTATTTTAGTTCAATGATCCAAGACTATAGAATCTCCCCTAAATTACAGCATTATGGATGTGTCATAGATCTCATGGGTAAAAATGGATTGTTTGATGAAGTGGAGGCCCTCATAGAATCGATGAATGTGAAACCAGATGGTGCTATTTGGGGTTCTCTGCTAGAAGCTTGCCGAGCTCATGGAAAAGTCGAGTTGGGTGAAACTTTTGCTCGGCATCTTTTCGAGCTGGAACCCGACAATCCTGGTGCTTATGTGCTCTTATCCAACATTTATGCAAAAGCTGGTAGGTGGGACGATGTGGCGAGAATAAGAACCAAACTGAATGATAAGGGAATGAAAAAGGTTCCTGGGTCTACATCTGTAGAAGTAGATAGTGTGGTTCATGAGTTCCTCGTGGGTGACAAAACACATCCTCAGAGCAAAGATATATACATGATGTTGGATGAAATAGACAGGCTTTTGGAAATGGCTGGGTTTGTGCCAGACACAACCGAGGTGCTTTACGACATGGATGAAGAGTGGAAGGAGTGCGCATTAAGTCACCACAGCGAGAAGCTGGCAATTGCATTCGGGCTAATCAGTACTAAGCCCAGGACAACCATCAGGATTGCCAAGAACCTTCGAGTCTGCAGAAACTGCCATTCAGCAACAAAGCTCATTTCAAAGATTTTCAATAGGGAGATAATTGCCCGGGACCGTAACCGCTTCCACCATTTTAGAGATGGTAATTGCTCATGTAAGGATTGTTGGTAGTGAACACGTCATGATATAGAGACAGCATTTGGTAATTGTAAATTACACTAAATTGCTTAATACATCCTCATGCTCTTCATTCTGATATAAAATGTGAACTAGATTCATCTTCAGGATGAAGCAGAAGAACCCACCCTTATTTTTTAGGTGATACAAGGCGGTACTCTGCTTTCTAGTTCACTCAGATACAAGTTGGTTCGAAATGGAAGCCACATAAGCTTCTTGTCTAGTGTTTTTGACTTCATGCCTCGGTGTTATGGACTTGCTTGAAGGAGTTCCGCCTAGCCGTAGCCAAGACAGTCTTGTCAGCAACTATGAAATAGGCTGCTCCAGCAACTGCCATAAGGAAAATGTTCCTGTCAGATAAACGCAATATTTGGTCTATTACATGAAGATCTATGATACAAAGTCATTGATCATTGTCAGTCTGATTAATGTCTAACGACCTGTTGAGATAACGAGTGCTTGAGCTGAGTGGTTGAAGTTTGTTCTTGCCCAGGGCAGCATCCTTGCACTAGCCAGCTGCATAGTTAAGCATTTACATATTGAGAAAAAAGTACAATAAAAAGACACCTTTGAATTGAACAAAAGTTTCAGCCAAAGAATTTGAAAAACATTTAAATCAAATATCTCCAGAAGAAAGAAATCCTGACAAAATGGGCAATGCAAAGACTCACGGTTGGGATGGCCGTTGCTATCCCCGCCAGAACAGCTGCCTTAGCTCCGGCTTTTACACCCTCTGTTTGATGCACATCAGAAATTCAAACTTCAGCCATTTTGCAGAAAAAAAGAAAGAAGAACAGCAATTTTGCAAAAACATGACAAACTTAATTCGTGGACTTTCAATGTAACAGAATGTTGCATACCGCGAGAGCAACTTTTGGCCATGGCCAGCCTCTGGTCCAGCGAAGCCAAACTGGTTTTCTCAAGAGGAGAACCAGTGACATTATTGTTGGCCATTGCTGTATTGTGACGAGAAGATCCTAGTGAAAACAGTAAGAGAGGGAGGGAGTCAATTTCCAAAGAGAGCTCGTGTTTTAGGAAGCTTTGCCTGAAGTGGGAGTGAGTTCAGTGCAGGGATATTTATAGGGTTCACATAGCAGGAGGACGAGAGAGAGGGAGAGGGAGAGGGAGAGAGAGGGGCGCAGGTCGTGTTGATGGTTTTCAAATTCCAACGTCGTCTCACTTGTTTTCCTGCGTGTTTCTTTTTTCTGGTCTGTTTTGGTCGGTTGGTTCTTTGATTGTGCGCACAAATTGTACGGGTACTCTACCTTCTTAGCGAGAGGGAAAGATGGGCTATAAGGTTCATGCGGATTCCATGGATCTAAAATTTTCAATTATATGGATTTTTGAGAATTATCCATTCCAAAGATTGTGTTGAGCTCATAGAATCAGATTATTTAGATAAAATCAAAAGGAAAACTAATGTTGAGCATCAAAATTATTGAATTATGTGGGTTATGGTAGAATAAAAGGCACATAGATACCACTAATAATAGTGCGTAATCTTTATTGTTTTTCTAATTCAGTGTTTAAGAATAGACAATCAAAATTGATCTTTAAATATCTTGAAAAGTTATCCAAAGACACGTACCAGAGCTTCATAAATCCAGCCATACAAAAATGGAACCCACCATGGAAATCTTCCTGAAATAGTATCCTGAATTGCAAACCCCACTTTGGAGGAATTTTTTTATTGATACATGCGGAAATAGTTTTTGAATTCTTTATTTTAATGTTTTAACACAGTATCCGTACAAAATTTCTCCATCAACATCAGAGTGATTGAACCGACATTTCTGGAGAAAAAGTTTATAAAACCTAAGATTTTACGAAAGAAATAATCTGGAAAAAACGAAAGTCGGTTGGAACTAAGCTTGGGATCACAGCTTGGAGCAGAGCATTTCACAGAGATTGCAGTTTCTTTATCCAGATAAGCGGTAGGATCGTGGAATGGAGCCGAGAAAACCGCAGCATTGAAGAAGACGACGAATGATGGGTGTAGGGTTTCGCTCACATTTTCCGTTCAAGTGCTTTATGTTTCACTCTGACACAGTGATCCGTAAGAGAGCTGGCCTTTTTCCTATGTTGTTTTCATATGACACGCATTAAACCTCTGTTTCTTCTGTGGAGAGAGAGAGAGAGAGAGAGACCGGCAGGCCACTGGTTTGGGACATTACTGTCCTAAAACCATGGGCGCCGCATTGCCCTATATCCACTACATGTTCAGAGTGATCCTCAAAATTCAATCTGTTGTGGACCGTTCTATCACAGCCATTAGTTGCTGCGTGAGTTTTTACATAAATTGAAATTTTGTTGATATTATCCTCTCATTGACTTAAATAAAAACCACTTCCATCGACGCTTGGATGAAACACGGACATAGTACATTATGGTACCCATTGCGGTAGCCATCACCTTAAGACAACAACGCTTTAGTCAATAAGATTCAAATTATCTCCAACGTCTAGTTTGGATTTTGAAAATCAGCGATGAAAATTGGTTCAATTAAGAATTGACAATCATCTTCACAGCTCCTCTGTCCAATATGTGAACGATCGAGAAAGGGTATTGCCATATAACTATGGAGCAACCTCGGAAAATAAGAGATTTTTCTCTCAAATCATTTCACTATATATTGAACTTCTTGTGACCAAAAAACCTATGGCATTGTCTTAAAATATAACTTACCACCCAACCAGCTGCAATCATGCTAATATGCTATGGGGAATCAATTGAAAGCCAAACATTATGTGAATTGATTGGTCATAAGCAATCGTTAGATTGTAGATTGCCACACTTCTACCTGCTCCGTATTTAATATTTTCTACTATGTTGTCTGATATAGGAACCACTTACAAACGATAATTTATAACGTAAACCATCTACAATGATAAATAATCTCTTATTCACCATGCCTATTGGTCTTACTTTAAAATATGTATTGATTTCTTTTTGTACACAATTCATGGAAAGAACAAATTTTGAGATTGTACTAAGTGAACATTTGACATGCGGTCTTGTGAAATTTATAGACACATAACCTCATTAGCAGATTTGAAAAAAAAAATTCTCGAATATCATTGAACGCGTGTAGATGTGCATGTAAGTGATGAAGAACAGTGCTGTGACGCGGAAGACCTCCTACACTTGATGGGATTCCCAACAAGTCTATTTCCAGAATTTTCCAAGGGCGGGCGAAATCGTCATTGAGCCGTATTCTAGTAATCTCTAGCTTTATTTATGTCGGTAGACAGTAGTTGACATTAATATTGGTAGTTCAGGTGATGTGATCTCGTTCGCTAGATAAGTTCTAGATCAATGGATGTAATAAAAGGGTTTCGAGTATAAGAAGGGATGCCCTCCCTCTCATTTGTATCTATCCAACATTTTAGGAATACAAAACTCCTTTCTTTCTAGAGCTCCTCTCTCTAGAAGCTTTTTCTCTGAGCTCCTCTCTCTAGAAGCTTTTTCTCTTTACGATCCAGGTGTGCGAGCAAGTGTGCGATTGATCGATTATGATCCGGGTGTGCCAGCAAGTGTGCGATTGATCGATTACGATCCGGGTGTGCAAGCAAGTGTGCGATTGATTGAGCAAGGCTTGGCTTAGGCGATTCAAAATAGCCTGAGTCGCTGCGCGGTCACGATTCCAATCGATCGGCCCGTGACATAAGCATGGGAGAGAGGGATCGTACATGAAGGAGGTTTGTTTTGCCTTGCCTCATAGGTCGTAGCTGTGACGAACGGTATTTGGGTAAGGATCTTGCGCTCATCAAATCTTCTTTTGTTACTTGACGAATGGGTACAGTTCCGATGGGGCACAAGCTCTTTCAATCCAAATCCTACCGATTTTGCATTGGAAGAAGTTTTGTTTAGGCTTGTGACATGTAGATTTGGCCTGTCTACAAGAAGAAAAACTGATTATAGAAGTATCAAGCAGGCCAGTCCAACTACATTATCTAATATTGGTCTGCAAATTTATCAATTAATTTCGGAGAAACTGGTAAATTCTTACATGAACCTTATGATTTTTCAATGGAGGATGATTGAGCAACGGTTGTTTGTTAATATCAACACAGTGGATCGAGTCTCGTCCTTCAATCTTGATAAAAACAAACACAATTAATTGTCGTCGAGCAGCACTGAAAAAAAATCTGCCATCTGACATGGACAAAAAGACTGAAAAAAGGGGGGTTTGAAGGAAAATTACCGAATTACCATAAAAGTCTTGACGGATGGCTTGTTCATCGTTTTAACCTATGTTTCCAAGTCTAAATCATCCTTATGGTAAATTCTTACATGAATCTTATGATTTTTCAATAGAGGATGATTGAGCAACGGTTGTTTGTTAATATCAACACAGTGGATCAAGTCTCGTCCTTCAGTCTTGATAAAATCAAATACAATTAATTATCGATTGAGCAGTACTTAGAAAAATATCTGCCATCTCACATGGAGAAAAGACTGAAAAGGGGGGGTTTGAAGGAAAATTACCGAATTACCATAAAAGTCTTGATGGATGGCTTGTTCATCATTTTAACCTATGTTTCCAAGTCTAAATCATCCTCGTCGGAAACATTTGCCATCTCACATGGAGAAAGACTGAAAGACAGGAGTAGCAACATCACAAGTTCCATGTTCAGTTTCATGGTGATAGAAAGAAGCGTGGAAGCAAGGCCCTCTAGCGGTTAGCTACGCTTGTTTTATATATACCACCGAGCGTGTTGGCCCAATATATATTGACTAACGAGGGAGTAATACTCAGCAATCTTATCCCCTCATAAGTACACACAGCAAAAAAAGAAGGCAATTCAGGAAGAAAAACTAAGGACTTTATGATGATAATAAATTCGGCACCAAAAAAAGAGCTGGACAGTCCGGAACTGAACCCAAAGTTACTATTACTTTTCCCTGCAATGATGACAAATTCACAAGCCGAATAAGGTAAAAAGGGAAAAAAAGAGGAAAAAGGAAAATGGTATCTCAGCAGCCCTACACCTAATGAATTAGCAGGTAACGGGAGAAAGAATTTTTTTCGTGTTTCCATATTTTTTCTCCGGATTTATGGATTTCCCATTTTATTCTTTTTTTGTTACGGACAATTTCAGCCCCAAAGAGAGGAGGTTGCATTTTGGGAATTGGCAGAAAAAGAGAAAAAAAAACATGATTTTCCCATTTTTGACCCCAAAAAAACACGATTTTCCCATAGGGCGTGAGAGAGAGAGAGAGAGAGAGAGAGAGAGAGAGGGGGGCATAAGAGGGAAAATTTCAAAATCGGGTCTCTGCAAATTCTGAATTTTAAGTTACCTGCTCGGTTTTTTTTTTTTTTTAAATATGAAAGGAATTTTGTTTTTCCTTTTTTTAATTTACGCATTTAATTATTTTGCTATTTCAGATTACCATCGCCTTTCCACCGTCTCTCCTTTCTCCTTTACACACGAGCAAGTCTATTTCTTTAGTTATGTATGTTGGTGACATTTTGCTTGCTACTAATGATTTTGTTTGTTATATGAAGCCAATAAATTTCTCTTTAAAAATTTTGAAATGAAAAACATAAGCAAGGCAACATAAGATCACGATGATTATTAGACATTAGTTTGGCTGTCTAAATGTTGGGCAAGTATCAAAGTGTCCTAATCAAAGATTGCAAAGAAAGTTCTTAGATACTTGTTAGGAACTAAGAAACACGTGATCAATTATAAAAGATTTGATCATTTTGAGGCAATTGGATATTTAAATTCAAACTTAGTTGGATGTGCTAATACAAGAAAATCAACATTTGGCTACTTATTTCCTTTTGCTACAAGGACAATTTCATGGATATATGCAAAGTAGTCTATCATTGTTGCATCCAATATGAAGGTTGAGTTTGTGGCATACTTTGAGGGCACTATTCATGGATTATGTCTGCGAAACTTTATTTTAGGGTTTGTGATTATCGACAATATTGCCAAGCATTGAAAATTTATTGTGATAGCTCTGCAACGGTTTTATTCTCTAAGAACAACAAGTATTACAATTGTGCTTAATATATGGAAATTAAATACTTGTATGTTAAATAAGTTTCAGAAATAGAGAGTGTCAATTGAGTACATTAACATCAACTTTATGATTGCGCATCCCTTAACAAAAAGGCTGCCACCCAAAATAATTAATGAACATGTTGAAAGGATAGCCATTACTGAATATTACTAATGATATTGTCTTATGATTTCATTAAGTCTATTTGATACTTCGAGCTCATTTGTGTTTTTGATATTTCCTGTTTTTTTAATTTAGTATACATGATGGAAATGGATGAATGTTTAATAGGATAGTCTTCAACAAAGGCATCATAGTTGGACCATTCATATACTTCTCATTTTATAGATTATATTTAGTAGAGAACTATAGTTGTAGTACATGGAAGGGATTGTGTCAATTAATGATATACAACTATTATGGCTCACATTAGTTTTCCCTACTTAGTTGTGATTATTATGTGATAGCTAATTTAAGAAAGGTTTTAGCATAATGTCATTGTGCACATTATGGTCTTTATTAAACTATGAAAGAAAAGTCATGTGGGCCAAGTGGGAGAATATAAAAATAATCACATGATATTATTAATTAATGGATTAATAACTATTTAAAAGCTAAAAATGTATTGGTTATGAAAAGTTGCAACTCTTATGAAGGCTAGATGTATTTTGATGGAAGACACTTATTGATCTTATTAATCAATAGCTTAGTAACTATTTAAGTGCTTAAAGCTTATTGAACATGGAAAGTGGCAACTCATATGAAGATAGAACATGTTTTAATGAAATGCACTTGTTAAAGGCACTTATTGAAGGTATCTATAGATAGCCTATACAAAGAGCTTGGTCCTTATCTTCACCCGAGATAATGAAAGGTCGTATTCTATTATCCATAAGATAAAATACATTAACATGAAAGTGAGTTAAGTGGGAGAAACCGAATTTGTTCATTTCTTTTGTTTCTATAATAATCGATTTCTCAAAGCCATTGCTATGGATAAGTGTATATTTTGCATCCCTCTTGTCATGAATAAATCATGAAGATTTAAGATGATTTGATTTTCAATTTCCATATAATTGAACTACACTATTGCTATTAGATGAGTGAAAGTATTATCAGTAATAATTGACAAACATAACTAGCAGTTTAACATGACGAATGTATAACTTCAAAACGATTATGCTCAAGATCTTTATTGGAGTAAAGAGCACAACTTTAAGGCTCTGTCTCTGGTGACACTTCAAATAGTGTCTAATTTTATTATTTTGTTCCCTAGAACAAAAATAGAAAGAAGTCAATTTGGTAAATTTTTTATTCTCGAAAACAAATTTTTTTTTCTTTGTTCCTGAGAATAGATTTGGAACAAAACTAAAAAGTAGAAAAAAGTTACCTCTTGCTCCTGGGAACAATTTTAAAATCAAGTCCAACATTTTCTTTTTTCTCTTTTTTTTTCTTTTCTCCTTCTCTCTTCTTCTTCCTTCTAGTCAATCACCGACCATTGTCACTGTTGCAACTAATAGTGGCCGACGACCGGCTAGGGAGGTCCGGCGAGCTCATTAAAGCTTCACAAAGCCAATGAGAGGTCCAGCAAGCTCATCAAAGGCTTCCTTTGTAACATCTCGGGTCTCCACTGTACACATTTTGTCCGCTTTGGACACTAAGTCCTCATAGTTTTGTTCCTCTCGGGGCAACTCATACTACCCCAAGAAAACATGTATATACAGTTAGACCCAACCCTTATAGGCTAGCCTAGGACTCCGTCCCTAGGCGATGTGGGACAAGAGACGCCTGGGGCACGTCCGGGGACTGAGGCACGAACTCATCGCCATCCCTCCTCCCTGCACACCATCGCCTAGGCCGTCACACTCTCCCCACCTTGGGAGCACAGCGTCCCCGCTATGGCCCCACATGCAATCGGGAACCTGGCTCTGATACCACTTGTAACATCCCAGGTCTCCACTGTACACATAAGTGTGACGGCCCAAAGCGCGGGGGCGAGTCTCTTGTCTCACATCGCTTAGGGGGGAGTCCTGAGGCTAGTTTATAAGGCTTAGGTCCCTCTAATCTATGTGACGCGTTTCACGTACGCTTCTGCTACGCTAAAAACAAACCCGTGAGGGAGGACAGTGACGGCCAAGCCTCCAAAGCAGACAATATTGGGCTGGGATGAGGGTGGCCGGGTTCACGCCTCTACCCCAGATGACGCGTTTTAAAGCCGTGAAGACTCAGTGTCCAAAGCGAACAATATTATACAGTGGGGCTCGAGTTGTTACAAATGGTATCGGAGACTCCCGATCGCGTGTGGGGCCACAACGAAAACATTGTGCTCCCAAGGGGGGGGGGGCAGAGTGTGACGGCCCAAAGCACAGGGCACGTCTCTTGTCCCACATCACCAAAGCCTTGAGGGAAAAGACCATAGCTGGGATGGCGGTTCGTCCGCGCCAGGGCGGGTGACCCAAAGAGGACAATATTATGGCTTGAGAGAGGAAAGGCCCAAGGGATGGCCCTTTGCCCCTGCATGACGTGTTTCACATACGCTTCCGCTGCACTGAAAACAAACCCGTGAGGGAGGAGGTTGCCGCGTGCATGCCTCCAAAGCGGATAATATTACACAGTGGGGCGCGGATTGTTACAAATGGTATTAGAGCCAACTCCCGACCGCATGTGAGGGCCACCGCGAGGACGTTGTGCCTTAAGGGAGGGAGAATGTGACGACCCAGACTCGGGGTAGTACGGAGGGATGGACTGAGATCGCTTTGGCAATACGTGGGTGAGGCCAAGGGCATGTCTCCCATTCCACATCACTTAGGGGGAGTCTTATGCTAGTTTATAAAAGCTTGGGTCCCTTTAATCTGTATAATGTATTTTAAAACCGTGAGGACTCAGTATCTAAAGCGGACAATATTATACAATGGGGCCCGGGTCGTTACATCCTTGGTCATTGGGAGCCTTTGCTTCGCAAGGCTAGGCAAGGCCAACCTCGCCGATGGCCAGGCAAGTCTCGCCTGGCCACCAGAGAGGCTCGGCCTCACCCAAGCGACGCAAGGTCAACCTCACCCTGGCTTGGTGAGGCCCAACCCCGTGCCAATTGGCAAGGCTAAGCCTCACCTAGATTTGCGAAGCCGAGGCTCGCTTGGCCAGCGAGCTTGCTGGACCTCGCCAAGTCAATCACTAGGCACCATTGTGGTTGGTGACTGGCCACAGAGAAGGAGGAAGAAGAAGAGAAAAGGGAAAAGAAAAATAAGAGAAAATTAATAAAAAGTATTTAAAATTAAAAGAAACAAAAAAAAATTTAAGAGTTCTACCAAATTTATTTCTATTTCAGAAATAAAAATTTTGGTTAGTTACTAAGCACCTTAAAAATTTCAAAAATTATTCTCGGGAGCAAAATAAAAAAAAAAAATCATTTTTGAGCAAAAATTGTTTCAAGAAAAAAATGATTACCAAACGCACTCTTACTCTTTTGAATTGCTCTCGGAATCAGGTCAAATCATTGTTTTTGTCTTGAATTCCAAATATCTTTTGCTGATTACTGATTATCTCATCACTCTCTAGTTAGGACTTGATTAAGAAAAAATATTCCTTTAGGCTTGGGAATTGTGATATATATCTCAATATATACAAATCAAATGTGTTTTTTGTTAGCATTTTGCCTAAAAGATGGTATTCCACCAAGCTTGTTTGTAATCAAAATATGTGAAAGTAGGTCGATATGGTAATGGTTGTTGGGTCAATTTACTTTCAAATTTCATTTTGGTATCGAGTGATGGGGCCCATTTTGAAGGATGGATTAAGTGACATATGGTGGCTGTCGAATGGGAAATAATGTTTGGGCTGTGCGTATCCGAAAACGTTTAAGTTTTATAGATATGTAAGTTCGCAATAAAACAACAGGAGAATATGATGGTCAAATTCTTTATCATGTACTCTTTTATGGAGGATTAATTTCTTATTTTACAGATGGGGAACACAAATATGTAATAAAATTAAATTACAAAAACTGATTAAAAAAGAGCATTCGCTTACTAATAAAGGATTAGGAGATTTAATATGAACCATCTTATACTGAATCCACAAATAAAGAAATATATATTAATTATGAAGTTCCAAAACTCTAATTATGTACCACCACTACACACTTGCAGCCTCGCTACACTCATCTCTCCCTCTCCTCTTGTTAATTGTAATTTCTTATTCTGGGTCATTTTTTATAATTCTAGCAATTCTGTTGTGTGATCCTGTAGGATTTCACCTGGGAAAGCTGAGATTAATCTAAATGCTCTATTTTCCCATTTATCGGGGGTTGATGTTTGCTCGGTCATTATGTTCTTTTGCAGAAACATAATTTATGCAAATGAGAAGTATCTTATGTGCGGTTGGAAAGAGAAACGGGCTATCCTCATGTGCCCGCGCCTTAATTGGTGTGCTCAGAGAATTCTTGTTTGGTCTCAATCAGAGAATGGGGCAAGAAAAAGGCTCAGGAAATCGAAATGGGCCTCACTGCAGCGTTGGGATTTTTTGGGTCTCCTTTGGGTCTATGCTGGACTTGGGCCATACGCATTTCGACTGCACCCAGAAAGCATCGAGCATCTCTTTGTTCTCAGCCGCTGGACAGAAGAAGCATGGCTACGCCTAGAATTAAAGTTAAAATTACGAATCAGGGTTTTAATTGAATGGAAGAGTGGTTTTTTCAACGGGGAAATTCAAATTCGAACTCACCCTCACTGGATCTTCTAGTTGGTAATTCCATGCAACATGTGGAAATCAAGGAATCGCTTTGTTTCAGGCAACAAAGTCTAAATCCCAGAACGGTGGTGGAATATGATCACAAACTCATCTCATTCCATACTTAGAGTTAGGGGTATGCATGATTTCATGGTAGAATTAGGAATCAGAGAACCAAACGGTCCGACTCTAGATTATAGGGAGAAATGGTTCGGTTCCCAATTCCACTTTTTTAGGAACTAATTCCCAACTTAGTTCTTGGTTCCTATGGGAAGGAACAGGGATTAGAAGGGAACTAGACCTGAATTCTAAAATCCCTAATTACCTTTTTCAACTCACTTTATTTTCTGTGTTGTGCTTCCTTTCATCTTGTCATCTCTATCTTTATATATTGTAATTCCTTTTTATATATCTAATGAGCAAGTGTTTTATTTTATTTCTTCTCCTTTTTTTAAGATATGGCTTGTTTTAATGAGAAGATTATCATCAATAAATAGAACTTACCAATAAGAGCCGAATGAATATATGTTGTGAGGCTTTCTAATAATTATTTTTGTTTAGTTAATAGTAATTTTAAATTTAAAACTATTATTAAGTGACAACTATGATGTTGTTTATTTTCATTTTAAGTGGTTAGAATTTTAAACAATTTTTCATGGATGATTGATGATTGAAGTTTTATAATTTATGTTTTACATTACATGTTTTGAACTTTTTAGTATTTATTTTATTACAAATGACAAGTTTTTATTTTTAGGGTTGCGTTCATTTTTATTTTGATTAACTAAAACTGAAAAAAAAAAAAAAAGGAAAAAGAAGAACCTATTAGGCCTTGAAATTGCGAAAAGGTAAGTTCCAGGTTCGGACGGGCATGCTCCAAAGTTCTACTCACCCCTACTTAGAGCATGCGTGAAACATTATCACCAACTGATTGTGATTTGCCTGCTTGCAATGTGCGAAACCTTATCACCAGAGGCAAGCTTCAGTTAGCCCATTTCAAGAATACCGAAATCATACCATGTTTTAGAGAGGCCAATCAAGTAGGGGATAGAGTGGCAAAAGCCAACAAGCAAAAACAAAGATCAATAAAAGCTCAAAAACCTGTTCTAAATTTTAGGTTTCAAGTTCTATGTTAGAACCTACAACTTCCCATCAAAACCCGTTCTCCAATATTTGGAACCTAGATACTACTCTACATACCGTGGAACTTCGAATCAAACTAGTTTCCACCGGTTCGATTTAGTTCCGTATCTACTTCAAAATCATGCTCACCTCTACTTGAAGTATTGAACATAGTGTATTTCCAATGACACAAAAAAAAAAAAAAAAAGAAGAGAATATCAACAAAATTTCAATTTATCTAAAAACTAACATAACAATTAATGACTGTGATTAATCGGTCCACAGGAATTGAATGTTTTGAGGATCACTCTAAATATCTAGTGCATAGGGCCATGCGGTGCCCATGGTTTTAGGGTAGCAGTGTCCAACTCTCTCGTGGATCAGGCTGTCAGAGCGAAACATAAAGCAATAGAACAAATAATGTGTGCGGAACCCAACACCCATCATTCGCCGTCTTCTTCAATGCTGCGGTTTTCTCAGCTCCATTCCACGATCCTATCCGCTTATCTGGATCAAGAAACTGCAGTCTCTGTGAAATACTCTGCTCCAAGCTGTGATCCCAAGCTTAGTTCCAACCGAGTTTCATTCTTTTCCGGATGATTTCTTTCCTAAAATTTTGAGTCTTACTGACCATTTTTCAAGAAATGTCGGTTCCGTCCCTCTGATGCTGTTGGATAAATTCTGTACGGATACGGGTTAAAACACTTTAATAAAGCATTCAAAAACTTAGTACCTTCACGTGGGTCATGTATGTATTGTTTAAGTAGCTATCCGCTGAAAAACAATTCCACCGAAGTGGCGTTTGCAATTCAGGATCCTATTTCGGGAAGATTTCCAAGGTGGGTTCCATTTTTATATGGCTAAACGTCTGGAGATCTTGTACCTTTATTGGATAATCTTTCTATACATTTAAAAGATCGATTTTTGGTTGTCTATTTTTAAACACTGAATTAGAAAAATAATAAAGATTAAATATAATTATTAGAGGCATCTGTGTCTCATAATATAACAATTCGATACTTGATGTTAGGTTTTCTTTAATATTTTCTAAAATTATCAGGGTCTATGGGCTCAACACCAAATCTTTGGATCGGATAGGCCTCAAGAACCAACATAATTCAAGAATATAGATGCATTGAATCCGCATGAATCTAGATCATCCTTTCCCTCTTGGTGAGAAAGGAGTGTACCCGTACACTTAGTGCGCACAGCCAAAGAACCAACCGACCAGAACAGAACAGAAAAAGAAACCGAAGGAAAACAAGTGACTGACGACGTTGGAATTTGAATACCATCAACACCACCTGATACTCTCTCTCTCCGTCTCTTTCTCGTCCATGTGACCGCTATAAATAACCTGCACAAACCTCACTCCCTCTTCAGGCAAATCTTCCTAAACACAAGTCCTCTTTGCAAATTGACTCTCTCTCTCTCTCTCTCTCTCTCTCTCTCTCTCTCTCTCTCTCTCTCTCTTACTGTTTTCATTAGGATCTTCTCATCACAATACATCAATGGCCAACAGTAACGTCACCGGATCTCCTCTTGAGAAAACCAGCTTGGCTTCACTCGACCAAAGGCTGGCCATGGCGAAACGTTGCTCTCGTGGTATGCAACATTCTGTTACATTGAAAGTCCATGAACTATGTTTACCTTGATTTTGCAAATTTACTGTTCTGTCTCCTTGTTTTCTGCAAAATGTCTAAATTTCTGATGTGCATCAAACAGAGGGTGTAAAAGCTGGAGCTAAGGCGGCTGTTTTGGCAGGGATAGCAACAGCCATCCCGACTGTGAGTAATCTTTTTCAATTTCTTCGGCTGAAACTTTTGTTCGATTCAAGGGTCTTTTTGTCGTACTTCTTTTTTCTCAATATGTACATGCTTAACTATGCAGTTGGCTAGTGCAAGGATGCTGCCCTGGGCAAGAGCAAACCTCAACCACTCGGCTCAAGCACTCATTATCTCAACAGGTCGTTAGACTTTAATCATACTGACAATGATCAATGGCTTTGCATCATAAACCTTTATGTAATAGATCATATATTGCGATTATTTGACAGGAATATTTTCATTCTTGTGGCAGTCGCTGGAGCAGCTTATTTCATAGTTGCTGACAAGACTATCTTGGCCACGGCTAGGCAGAACTCCTTCAAGCAAGTCTCCAACATTGAGGGGTGAACTGAAAAAAAAACTAGACAAGAAGCTCATATGGCTTCCATTTTGATCAAACTTGTATCTGAGTGAACTAGAAAGCAGATTACCACCTTGTGTCACCCAAAAAATAAGTATGGGTTCTTCTGTTTCATCCTGAAGATGGATCTAGTTCACAATTTATATAAGAATGAAGAGTATGAGGATGTCCTCGGAAATTTAGTGCAATTTACAATTACCAAATGTTGTCCCTATTTCATAACGTGTTCATTACCACCAATCCTTACATCAGCAATTACCATCTTTAAAATAGTGGAAGCGGTTACAATTCCAGGCAATTATCTCCCTACTGAAAATCTTCGAAATGAGCTTTGTTGCCGAATGGCAGTTTCTGCAGACTTGAAGGTTCTTGGCGATCTTGATGGTCGTCCAGGGCTTAGTACTAATCAGCCCAAACGCAATTGCCAGCTTCTCCCTTTGGTTACTTAAAGCGCACTCCTTCCACTCTTCATCCATGTCGTAAAGCACATCGGCTGTGTCCTGCACAAACCCAGCCATTTCCAAAAGCCTGTCTATTTCATCTAACATCATGTATATTTTTTTGCTCTGAGGATGAGTTTTGTCACCCAGGAGGAATTCATGAGCCACACTATCTACTTCTATAGATGTAGACGCAGGAACCCTTCTCATTCCCTTATCATTCAATTTGGTTTCTATTCTCGCCACATCGTCCCACCTACCAGCTTTTGCATAAAATTAAGTGCACATAAGCGCCAGGATTATCAGGTTCCACTTCGAAAAGATGCAGAGCAAAAATTTCACCCAACTTGACTTTTTGATGAGCTCGGCAATCTTCTAGCGGAGAACCCCAAATAGCACCATCGGTTTCCCCTTCATTGATTCTTGTCCATTTCTACCCAGGAGATCTATGAAGCATCCGTAATGCTGCAATTTAGGGGAGACTTTATAGTCTTGGACTAAAATTAACTACGTCCAAATTCTAATAAACATGCATGATTACAGGGAGGATGGTGAGACCGCCTAAAACTCGATGAGCTTGCCGAGGGCGAACTGGGTATTGTAGAGGCTGGATTTTACGATTTGGGAGGGGATTTGCCTGAGCTGGAGGAGGTTCTTGCACTTGGAGAGATGCCACAGAGATGGGTGTGCTTGGAGGAGCTTGCACGGTGGATCAGAAGAAGGGAGGACATGGAAGCTGAAAGGCGAAACTGAGGAAGCGATAGGTGAAGCGAGCGTTTTCTTTCTCGGTCTTCTGGACTGTGAAGGAGGAGGACACAGGATGAAAAAGAAGACAGATTTTAAATTGGGGGCCTGGCTATTTCGGCCCGATCCTCGGTAGAGAATTTTGGCCCGACCCACATTGAAACGGTTTGATCCGAGCAAGTGAAGCCTAGCCCCCACTTTCATTTTCTTTTTCAAATTCGACTTCTTGGCTAATGGAATTTCAATATCTAAGCAAGTATTTATCAAATGATTAATGAGATGATACTTATAAAATCTAAGAATTTCCTTCAAAAGGGAGTTCACATACCTTGAGATCAAAGCTTGGGATCGAGATGGATTTAGGTGAGTAGTGATGTTTAAGGGAAGTGATAGAGAGATTCTATTGCAAATCCATCGAATGTATTTAAGTTAACTATTACTTTCTTTTTTGGTAAGCAACTACTACTTGACAAAGTAGATTTAATCTTTAAATTTGCACGTTTTTAGAGACTTAGGTGTACACGCATACTTGATATCAAAACCTAATCGTGTAGTCATTTGAACAATTGCTCAGTTATGTTGTAGCTCCGTAATGATGTGCTGTGGCTATGAATGATGAATGCGTGTCAGTGCATATGTTATATCTAGAAGACCTTAAAAAAGGAGATGGTGGCTATGAGAAAGTCTGAGGTGCTTATGAATATTTAGTCCAGCACCTTATCAAAGTTGAAACTCGTCTTTTGAAAGTCAATAGTCGCTATGCACGTTTATACTAAGGAACATACTAAACCTTTTTCTCAATTCTGTAAATATATATTTATATGCGTGTGTGTATATATATCCTGTCAAAACCATCTTAAAATTTATGTCCAACAAAATTGTTCCACATGATTTTGTTAGAGTGTAAATGATATGTGCGTGGAACTAGTGATTTCTGAAACGTGAATCTTCTAGTTAAGCGTTTGGAAGCAATGTGAAAAATGATGATGAAATGATGTGTAGAGGACAAAGGATATGAGAGGTTCACCATTGAATTGTAAAGGCACAAATTGCTAGCCAAGGATAAAAATTGGGATAGATGCAACTCACTACCAAGGCGTAAAGGATTGCTCCATCGATCAAGGATGAAGATCTGTTTGATATACCACCAACGATATTGAATAAAGAATCAAATAAATATTTACTCACGCAGAGGATTCTCATATATTCACCAATTTTTGCATTACGATTGGGAACACTCCTCCATTTATAGAAGAACTAAGACATAGGAAATAGACAAACATTAAAGAAATGAGGATTAGAAATCAATTAAAGACCTAGAAACTAGAAAATGCATTAATGACATGAAGACTTGATAACTTGATTCTTTAGCTTTGCAGTACATCTTCCAAAATTCATCCACCAATCTTGATAAAAAAAGAAAAATAACCATCTTAGGATATCAACAAATATATAAAGAAATTGATATGAATAGGTGTTTAAAAAAAAATCTTAACAAATAAATATAAAATAAAATAAGTTACTAGTAAAATCTAGATGAGGATCAAAAATAGATTTTCGAAACACCAGACTTTTGTAAAAACGTGTAAATGAGCAACAGACTTAAATAGAGAGAGTTAAGCAAAGAGAAAAAAGCACACAAGATTTTATAGTAGTTTCGCTTATATTAAGTTTATGTCCACTCTCCCACGTTGATAGCCTATTAGCTGGATTTTATTGTAGGATCAAAAAAAAAAATATAACTTATGAGTGCAAACACTCAGTGGCAGATTTCTCTAGTTCATTAAAGGCACATTTGGTAACGCTTCTAACCTCGAGAACAATTTCGATCGAATTGCTTATTTTTTATTCTGTTTCCGAGAATAATTTCTAAACATTTTAAGTCGTTTGGTAACTATCCAAACTTTCAATTCTCGGAATAGAATTGCATTTGGTACTATACTCAAAATTTCTACTCCAAATCATTTTCTTTTAATTTTTAAATAATTTTATTATTTTTTCCTTCTTCTTTTTTTGTCATTTCTTTCTCCTATTCTTCTTTTTCAAGTGGCTGGCTGCCGACCTTGGGATGATCGGCGATCGGTTAGAAGAGGGTTGGCAACCTCACCGGAGCATCACCGACCCTCGATGAGGCCGGCCTTCATCGGCCAAGCCTTGCCGATAGTTAGGCGAGTGGCAGCCGCCGGTGGGGCTTCACCTCGCCAAGCCACCACGAGGTTAGCCTCACCTGCCGCTCACCCAGCCATGGCTCAGTCGAGCCTCGGCGGGGTTGCGCAAGGCTCGGCTAGTCGAGCCTAGGCGGGGCGGGGCGAGGCCCGCCTGGCCCCTAGCAAGGTTGGGCAAGCCTCGCCGGTGGCTGGGCTTGCCTCTGACAAGCTCGCCGAATGCCGGAAACCAGCGGTGGTGGACGGCAACTACTGAGATGATAGTAGATGAAGAAGAAGAAAAGGAAAGAAAAACAATAAAAAAAAAAAAAAGAGAAAATATGGATTTGATTCTAGAATTGTTCCTGGGAACAAGAATCAACTTTTTTATTTTTCTTGATTTTGTTCCAAATCTACTTTGGGGAACAAAAAAATAGAAATTTTGTTCCAGGGAACAAAAATTTTACCAAACGCATTTCTGTTTCAAAACTACTCCTGGAACAAAAGAATAGAAATTTTTATTATTTGGCTGGTTACCAAACAGAGCCTAAGATACTCTTTTTGTGTTTTCTTTCTTGATCACAATTTTTAAAGCTCAGAAACGAATATAAGTAATTGAGAACAGCTTTAGACTTTTGAATTTCAAATTCACATTTTTATTTATCTTAACCAAATGACCTCCTTTAAATACACCTTCATGCAATACTAGTCGTTGACATTCTTCAAAGGAAATTCTTCCAAGCTGACCATTGAAACATAAATTTTCCAAAGGGATCTTGTGGCCATTAAAGATAGAAATATAATTTCCACTTGATTCTGGTCGCTCATACAATCAAAATCTTGATTTTCATAAGTGATGCTTCCTTATATGGAGCTTATCTTCAAGATTGATTTTATCAATTTATGATTGACTCAATCAATGGTATTTGTGGTAGCTAGCTAGAAAACTAGTCATTGTAGAATAGTTTCCAAATAAAGTTTATTATGGATCTGTATTGCAACATTGTTAAATTTGATTGTGGACTCTTCCTCATTTTGGGCTTGACACAATCTCATTCTAGACTTGACACGATCTTGTTTTAGAATTGTCAAAGTGGGATATGTTATGGGAAATAATAGACTTTGACAAAAGTCTTCGATAGTTTCTCAAAAACAACTTATAACCAACATATTTTTAAGATAGACATTAGAACTAAAAATTTTTGTCAACTTTAAAATTTGATGGGAGTTTCTCAATAATCACCTTCTTTTTTTTTTTTATGATGACAAAGCTTTCACACAGATTTAAACATAAAGTTTATATTAACCTACAAAACAACACTTAAATAGGACAACTTATAGGATTTATGAATAAGTGAACAAGCAAACATTAGATAAGCATAATATTTACTAATAGCAACCACATAACTCTGCAAAAACACATCAAACACTTAAATTATGCATAAGTCTTCCCCTTTTTGTCAGAATGAAGAAGGTCTTAACAGTTCTGTATATCAAACCAAACACTTTTAACCATCATAAAACACACCAAAAGTTTAAACTACACAAAAACCCACGAAGATATGAACATTTTTCAAGAGTCAGGGGTTTCTAGGGATGTGGATAAGATGGAAATCCTCCATGTTCTACACGGTCTCATCAAGCTTGGCCATGCATTGACCAAAGGCATTCTGGCTCTTAGCTATATTCTGGACGGCTTGCTAGTTTATGTTCTTCACCTTTTCATCGGGAGAAGTGTGCAACTTTTGCATTTCAACATCCATATCATATTGCCGTGCTTTAATCTCTATAAGGAGCTCAACAATCCAAGGATAGTTGGCATCTGGTTTTTTCTAAACACTAGCTTATACAAATTATACTAGAGGGATATCCAAACTCAATGGAAGATCATATTGTACCTTAGATGTTTGTTGCTCCCCCTAAACATCAGCATGTTTCTCCTTATCTCCAACGAAAGCTTCAAGAAAGTGAATAGCATAGATGTCCTCTACATCTATTAGAGGACGGCTTACTTGAGTCTCACTGAAAGTCTATCCTACAACTTGCTTCTAGAAAGGAGTTTTCTCAGCTACTTCCCCTGCATCTATGCCTTCAGCCTGAACATTAAAGTTTCCACCTTCAGGTTCATCATGTTTCTATACATCCTCAGCACCCTTGTGTAGGTCATTTTCCTCTTTGCTTTTTTCATCTTCTCCTCCGACATCATTTGCATCATCACCTTCATCATCCATTTCTTTCTCAATCTCTTTTTCCTCTTGGTCACTTTCTTTCTCTTCTTCATCTTTGTCTTCCTCTTCTCCCACTTTTTCTCCTACTTCTTCTCCTTCACTCTCTTCTTCTTGTTCTTTCTCACTCTCTTCAACCTCTTCTTTAGATTTAGCCATGCTAGTAACTAGATTTCTCATAGCAATAATGTCAAAGAAAGTCTCCTCTTCATTTTCATCCTTGTCCTCATCTCTAAGTGAAAGAACAGGTCTCTTTCCTTTAGAAGTTCTAGAGACTACACTCTTTCCCTTCCTTTTTTTTTCTCAATTGCAGTGCTAGTCTTGACAAAACTAGCAAACGCTTTCTTCATATGCTCCCAGACATTGGAGATATCCTTCAATTTCATTTTAGAGATCACTTTGAACCCAATTTGCATATACGGAAGTGTTCTAGAGTAAAGGCTTGAAGGAGGTTGAATTTGGAAGTGCTAGAATAATCTTGTCACCAAGGCGCCATAAGAAAGTTGGCCTTTGTCTTTCGTCACCATTTTATATATGTGTAATAGAATGGGGCATTATAGAGAGAAAGCTACTCCATTCATAATGGCTCACATTATCTTGGCTTCAAATTTGGAGACACCTATTCTTGATGCAACCTTGAGTCTGATACAATTGATCACAATCTTATAAAGCATAATGTTGAAAGACAACAACCTAGAGGAGGTTATACTTCTTTTTGGGATCTTATCCTTAATCAGAAATTTGCTCACCTCTTCATTTGAAACATTAATAGGCATAAATTCATACCTTTCTACTCTCAAAATGTCAGCTAACAAATTAACATCTATATCAAAAGCTTTTCACACATAGTGAACTGAATATGTGTGAGAGACAGAACAAATAGATTCCAATAGAAATAGGCAGTCAGTTCTGGGTATACATCAGACGATTCTAAGCAAAAAGTTTCCATTTGAAGTTTTGCAAACTTCTCCCTAAGAGAAATTTTAATTGTCTCCAAGAAATCAAAATCAATAGTTCGATGATATCACTCCCTTATTCAGTATTTGTGCATAAATCTCATTGTGCTCCTTAAATCGAAATAATTTTCCTTTTGAACCCTTTATACCAACAGTAATTCCAATCTTAAGCTAAAAATTCTTAAACAACATCTCATCTTCATCTTCTTTCTTACCCATGCCTAACTCTCTGACCCAAACCTAGGATCAAAAGAAAGGCTATAAACTCCTCCACCTTTTTGAGGTTTTACCAAACCCATTTTTTCCATCTCTTGCAAAAACGTCTCATTTCGGTACCCATTTCCTTTCAAGAAATTGGTAATAAAATCCATAACACCCCTTACTTTCTTCAAAAGCCAATAATGGTAAGAGGAACATCAAGTGTTCTTATCGGAAGAGGCATTTTTGCTGCCTGAGTCACTTCTTATTCCATTGAGGGTCGAGTTGAACTCCTTAGAGATTCGTCACCAGTAAGATCGAAATGAGTTTGTTTATCCTTTGCATAATAAGGCCCTTGACTGGTATTGCGAGAGGACTTTTGCTGAGAGGAGATCGAAGTGGACTTGAATGATTTCAATGACATGGTGAAGAGGAAGTTTTGGAGAGTAATTGAGAGAAAAGCATGACCAAAAAAGGAGAGAAAGATCGCTCGACATTTTAGAGTTTGCAGAAGAATGTAGTCGTGAAAAATGGAGAGAACAGATTAGGGTTTTTTTTTTATAAATAAATTGAACCAAGGCAACTAAACAAGCGCAAAAGAAAGTAACTGCCATTTTGGAAATTTTGAAAATAATTGAAATTTTCGAAAATTTTTGATTTAATAACCGAAAATTGGGAAATGATGAAAAATAGATAACAATTTCCAAAAACCGTAAAAGGCAAATAAAAATTTCATTAAATATATATTCATACCTTTTGATAAGTAAGGAAACTTACGCGCTAAAATTTGAATTACAAGTACCTGAATCTAAATATACTTCCAGAATGATATTTATTGCAAAAGATTGTACTCTTTAACCAAATGGATAAGTAATATACAGCTTTTCACAAATATATAATGTACCTTTCTCTAGGGGCTTAGTAAAAATATCTACTAGTTGATTCTTTTAAATCAATGAACTGAATATTAATTTTACCATTTTTCACAATATCTCTTATGAATTGATGTCAAATCTCAATGTGCTTCACTCTTGAATGGAGAATATGATTCATAGTGAGAGTGATCACGCTTGTGTTATCACATCTGATTTCAATATAGGATTCCTCTCCTCCAAATTCTCTCAATTGTTGTCTAATCTATAGAACTTGAAAACAACAACTACTGAGAGTAATATATTCTGCTTCTGCGATTAAGAGAGCCATAGCGTTTTGTTTCTTTGAGAACCATAATACTAACATCTGTCCCAGAAATTGGCATGTCCCTAAGGTACTCTTCCTGTAAACTCTAGAACCAAATAAATCAGCGTCTGAATATCCAAGTAAAGTAAACTCTATTTCTTTTGGATACCACAGACATAACTTAGGATTGATAGCAATATATTTGATAATATGCTTAATCACACTAAGATGTGATTATCTAGGATTTGCTCGGAACCTAGCACACATGCACAGACTAAATAGAATATCCAGATGTGAAACAATAAGATAGAGAAGAGAAACGATCATGCTTCTATAGGTCTTTTGGTCCACCTTCTTGCCTCATTCATCCTTGTCAAGTTTGGAAGAACTTGACATAAGAGTCTCTTTTCTTGCAATTTTCTATTCCAAATTTCTTGACAATATCTTTGACATATTTCTCTTGATAAATGAAAATTCCTTCTTGAATTGTCTAACTTATAGACCCAAAAAGAATATCAAGTCTCCCATCATGCTCATTTTGAATTCTTCCTACATAGACTTAGAGGATTTCTTGCATAGAAGTTCATTAGAAGAACCAAAGATGATGTCATTTACGTATATTTGAACAAGTAAGCCGTTTTTACCTTCTTTCTTGATAAATAAAGTAGTGTTGACCATACCTTTCTTGAATCCATTACTCACCAAAAACTTGCTTAGTCTTTCGTACCAAGCACAAGGTATTTGCTTCAAACCGTATAAAATTTTCTTCGCTTTATAAACAAAGTTTCACTTTTTGGGATCTTCAAACCGTAATGGTTATTCCACATAAACTTCTTCTTAAATGAATCCATTTGAGAAAGACACTTTTGACGTCCATCTGGAATAGTTTAAAGTTATGAAAACACGCATAAGCAAGCAATAGTCTTATGGCTTCCAACTTATCTACCGGTGCATATGTCTCATCATAGTATATTCCTTCTCCCTATGTGTAACTTTTTGCCATAAGCCTTCCCTTGTTTTTTTGTCACTTTACCCTTTTCATCCATCTTATTTCTGAATACCCACTTAGTTTTAATTACAGACTTTCCTTTGGATCTAGGAATCAACTCCCAACCATCATCGATCTTAATTGCCCAAATTCTTCTTGCATTAAGCTTCCTTTATTTCCTTTATCTCCACTTCAAAAATAAGTGCTAAAGCATTTGAGTCTTCTTTCCCTTTGGATCTAGTGTGGATTCCTTCTTCTTTGTTGCCAACGATGAGATCTTTAGGATGACTTGATCTGTGCTTCCAATTCCTATTGAATTTGTCCTTTTCTTCAAGAGTCTCTTGAGTCTCAGTCTCCGTTGATTCTTCCTACTTCTCTTCAATTTGTTCTTGTTCAATAGGAGGCTAGTTTTGTTTAGGAGACTCAGACTTTGTTAAGTTTGAGACTAACTTAGATTTTTCAAGTTGAGTTTGATCTTGTTGATTTTGGTAAATTTCTTGAAATCTAACATCGTTGATTTTTCAACAATCTGGGTGTTCTTGTTGAAGACTCTGTATGCCTTGGTTGTTGTAGAATATCCAAGAAATATTCATTTGTCTGACTTTTCTTCAAACTTACTCGGATGGCCATTTGTATTTTTCAAGATAAAACACTTGTAATAAAAAAATGAAAATAAGAAATATTTAGTTTTCTACCTTTGTAAATCTCATAGGGGGTTTTCTCTAGGATGAATTTTAGAAAGACTTTGTTAATTATATAGCAAGTAGCAGAGACTACTTCTTTCCAAAAGCGAGAAGAAACTCTACTTTCAGTTAACAGAGTTCTAACAATTTCCTATAAATACCTATTTTTCCTTTTTACAACTCCATTGTTTTTTCTAGAGTGTAGAGTGAGGAAAAAATATGTTGAAAACCATTTTCATCATAAAAACTCATAAAATCTTGATTTTCAAATTCTCTCCCATGGTCTATTTTAATGTTGGAAATTGCATAGCCTCTCTCATTTTGAAAAGTAAGAAAAGGCTTTTGCTTTATTTGTCAAAAAGAAAACACATGTAAACTTTGAGTAATCATCCACAATTATCGAACAATATTTCTTACCTCCAATGCTTTGGATTCCGGTTAGTCCAAAAAGATTCATGTGAAGGAACTGCAAAGTACATTTAATGGAAACATAGTTTATGGATTTGAATGAACTCCTAATTTATTTTCCTAAAGTGTATGGAGTGCACAGCTCAATCTACTGGTAAATAATTATAGGAAGATTACAGACTAGCTTCTTGGAAGATAACTTTGCAATTTGCTTTATGTTGATGTGCCCTAACTTGAGTGCCAAAGGTTTTCCTCATCTTGAATTAAGATAAGACATCGAGAGCTTTATGGATTTATGTCCATAAAGTATATGTTGCCATGCCTTTGTCCAGTGAAAGATTGAGAGAAGTCTTAATTGGCTCTAGAACAAACATTCTCTTGAAAGTTGATTCCGAACCCTATGTTGCATAATTGACTAATACTCAGAAGTTTGTAATTAAGACCTTCACCAGGGAAACATTATTGATGATCAAGCTGTCACTCTTCATTGTTTCTTGTTCAACAATTATTCCCTTGTTGTTTCCTTCAAAGGAAGCACTTCCTCCTCTTTGTTTTTCTAGTTTGATGAATATACTTGAGTCTTCTGTCATATGCCTAAACCATTCATTATCCAGGTACCATTTGCTCTTCCTTTTTTTCTTTTTCTTTTTTGTAATTTACAATAAAAAAGAAGTCCCAAACTTTCTTTAGTACCCAAATTTCTTCAGGTCCTGAAGAGTTAGTGGTAAAGACTGTTTTTGCCCACACCTTCTTAATGGGTCTCTAGACTTTGGGACATTCATTCTCAAAATATTCTAAGTCTTCACACTTAAAATATTTAAGAGCATTTTGACCAATAAGTTTTCTAAAGAATCTTTGGAAATGATATTTTAAAGCAAGCATGGGAGGTTATTGTTTGAGTCTCTCATTAAGTTTTGGAAAATCAATCAAAAAATCACTTTCTTTGTTAAAACCAAAACTGGATTTATTGTAATAGGAGATTTGAATGGAAAAAAAATGTGTTCTAAGGTTTTCAAACCATTTGAAAATTTAGTACTAATGTTCAAAAATTCCTTTTTCAAACTTTCATTTTCTTTGAAAAGAGAATCACATTTTCTTTCAAATCATCGAAATTATTTTGTAAACTTTCAAACTTGACTTTCTAATAAATATCCTATTCTTTAAGTTTAAAATTTGCCATCTTCAATGCGGAGATCATTTTAAGAGAAAATTTAAGGTTCAAACGAAGTTCATTGATGTATTTGGACACTTTAATAGGAATCTCAAAATGACTTATCTCAATCCCGTTGTCAAATTCAAAGTCTATGTTTGAGTCGGATTCAGAGTCTATGTTTGGGTTAGATTCTGAATTTGAGTCTAAATCTGAGTAAGTTATCAAATAGATATTTGCATAGTCCTCGTCATTCTCTTCACATTCCGTGTCACTTCAACTTTCTGCTTTTTATACTTTCTTGTACTTCTCGTACTTTCCTTTCTTCTTTTTCAACAAAGGGTAATTTGGCTTGATGTGACATTTTTTCTTGCATTCAAAATATATCACATCCTTACTTGGTTCATCCTCTTCCATTGATCTTTTCTAGGAATTTTGCTTGTATTGTTTCTTCCAATTGAACATTCTTCGTTTTCCATTCAACTTTCTAAACTTCTTGATCAAAGAGTAAGTTCATCATTCAAGTCATCTTATGAGTCTGTATCATCATAATCAACATTAGATTTAAGTGCAATGGATTTCTTATCTTTTGAGTCCTCTTCATCATTGACCCATTCCACCTCATAAGATTGAAAGGTGCCAATTAGTTTATCAATAAAGAGTGGCAAAATTTTTTACGTCTCTCGGATTGAGGTATTGACATGATTCCAGTCCTTTAAGAGTCATCACAGAAGTTTGTTGACTTTCATTGGAGTAGAAATTGATTGCCCTTGATATGCCAAACCATTCACAATTTCTGTAAATTAACTGAACATATCTCTAATAGATTCTCTAGGCTTTATCTTGAAGGACTCATATTGGCTAAGCAGGATGTCACTTTTGTCTCATTTACACAATCTATTCCTTTATAAATGATATGAAATCTATCATAGACTTCTTTAACTGTTTTACATAAATAAATTCTATTATACTTAGCATGAGACAAAGCACAATATAAGGAATAAACAGCTTTTGCATCAATAGCCTATCTCATGGTTATTTTTACTTGATCAATTTCTTTAGCATCCTTGTCTATGACTTTTTTTTTCTTGTATGAAGCAGAAGTAACATTTGAATTGATTCCTCTTTCAACAACATCACATTCCAAAGGATCTCTAGATCTTAAGAATGCATTCATTCTGTTTTTCCACACATTGTATTCATTTTCATTGGAATAAGGTGGCCCGATGTTCCTCTGCTCTTCCACGAGTCTTGATGCCAAGATACTAGCCATAGAAGATCTTTAGCTCTAAAGTAAAAGCACTCCAAAAAGACGAGCACTTGGCTCTAATACCAATTGATAAAGCTAGAACTAACACCTACAGGGAGATGAATAGGTGTTTAAAAGAAATCTTGACAAATAAATGTGAAATAAAATAAGTTACTAGCAAAATTTGGATGATGATTAGAAACGAATTTGCGAAATACCATACTTCTACAAAAATGTGTAAGTGAGCAATAGACTTAAATAGAGAGAGGTAATGGAAAAGGAAAAAGCACACGAGATTTTATAGTAGTTCAGCTTAGATTAAGCTTACTTCTACTCTCTCACGTTGACAGCCTATTGATTGAATTTCACTAGAGGATCAACAAAAAATTACAACTTATGATTGTAAACACTCAATGGCAGATTTCGCTAGCTTACAAAGACACTATTTTTGTATTTTCTCTTTTGAACACAATTTGTAAAGCCCATAGACAAGTGCAAGTAATTGAGAACAACTTCAAACTTTAGAATTTCATATTCATGTTTCTATTCATCTTGATTGAATGACCTCCTTAAATACATCTCTATGCAACACTAGTCATTAACATTCTCCAAAGGAAATTCTTCCAAGCTGACTGTTGGACAGAATTTTTCAAAGAGATCTTATGACCGTTGAAGATAGGAATATAATTTTTACTTAATTTTAGTCGCCTATACAATCATAATCTTGGTTTTCAAAAGTGATGCTTCCTTGTATAGAACTTATCTTCATGATTGATTTTGTCAATTTGTGATTAACTCGATAATGAATTTGTATATGTTAAGTAAAATCCTTAGTCAGAAAACTAGTCGTCGTAGAATAGTTTCCAAATAAAGTTTATTCTAGATATGTGCCGCAACATTGTTAAGTTTGATTCTAAACTCTACCTCGTTCTAGCCTTGACATGATCTCATTCTAGACTCATCAGGGTGGGATATCCTTCTGGGAAAGAATAGAGTTTGATAGAAGTCTTCGATAGTTCCTCTAAAACAACTTATAATAAATATGTTCTTAAGATAGGCATTAGAACCAAAAAGTTTTGTTAACTTCAAAATATGGTAGGAGTTTTCTCAACAATTGTTTCCCACCGATATGTTGTTGATATGTCTTGAAATCAACAACTAGTTTGGTGAATCAATAATTTAAACTTGATCAACAAGGAAACAATCAACAACATGGTCAATAGTCTCCACATTGATAACTTCATTCTTGACCCATCGAAGCAAGTTGTAACCAAAATCTACCTTTACTCAAATGAGCATCGCTTGTGTTGGATTGATCAATTGAATCAAGTTAGAACTTAAGGATTGTACTATAGAATCGGAAGCACCTGCATCATTAGCTGGATTAATCGACGAGATCTAAATTGAGCTTGCGTGCTGATTAATAGAGCTTGATGCTCCCACATCATTGAATCATGATGTAGATGTGATCACAGACTAGGAACATTGCCAATAATGAAAGCGATAGAAAAAAAAATCAATTTCCATAGGAATGAAAGTGTCATAACATAACATTTCTTTTTCATAGAGCGCATGACTCACTCAACCCAAAACTATATTCCCAACGCACATATCAAGTGTAAGATTCATTCTAGCTGCTTCCTTCGCACGTTTAAAATTCAAGTTACAAGTTGGAATGTTCCAAAAGTAACCATTGATGAGTTGTTTTTTTTTTTTTTTAATTATGGGTCAATTTCTTATTATTCCTTTTCTTCGTGACCTTTATATACATATCCAATCCAGGTCCTATCTGGTGCAATATAGTTTAGGACCAGTACAATAATATATTTTCAGACCTTACTTCATTGGTCTGAAAGATCTGGCAGGACCCAAGTCGATTTATTTTCTTCTTTTTCTTTTTTTAATTCTTTTTGGGTGGTCTTTTGAATCCTCCCGTATGAAACACACTGAATTTTACGATAACTGGGGAAGGTTAAAGCGAATTCTGCTCGTGGAGAACCGGATTCCAAGTACCATGTTTTTGCTAAGTTGAATGATCGCTGGCTGTGGACTAAAGGCTGATTAATTATGGACATAATTGAGACAGCTGAAATCTAAGACCCCGTGATTGGAAAAGATCATTTTCCGTTCATAACGAAAGGTGTATAGCAAAAGATGGTCGAGGTAGGATTGGAATCGTAGGAAGGGTAGGAAAATAGGATAGCAAGAAGGAGCAAACTGGTGTAGGACGGAAGCGGGTGGCACAACATAATTGAGAATCACAGAAAGGGGAGAAAAAGGGGGTAATGAAAGCGAAAGTGCAATCAGATAAAAGACGGAGGAAAGGGTGAGAATGCCAAGATTCGGCAACAATTCAATGATCGGAATATCAATTTGTAATTAAAAAAATTAACTAATTACATGCATTGACCACCAATGTATACAGGAAAAAATTATCCAAAAAGCCCTAAACCTATTGTACATAAGCAAATTTAGTCTTAAAATTTTCAATTATGCCAATTTAGTCATAAACATTTCAATTGTGTCACTTTAAGCATAAACATTTTAGTGATTTGTCAATTTAGTTATAAACATTTTAACAATTTGCTAATGCAATCCTTACAACAAAATATCCAAATAATAGGTTTAGGATTAAATCAACAAATTTTCAAAAGGTTTAAGATTAAAATGACACAATTGAAAAGTTTAGGACTAAATTGACAAATCGTCAAAAGGATTAGGATTAAATTGACATAATCGAAATACTTGGGACTTAATTGGCCACCGTATAATAGGTTTATGACTTCTTGAAAAATTGTCCCAAATATATAATGTAATCGGTAAACCTAATTTCCCAATAAGACAACTGTCAAAAAGAACGATTATCAAGTAAAACCTTAATGAGATATTTATAAATTTATCGATAAGAAAATTAATTAAAATTTTAATTTCGGTGTAATTCTGATTCTTCATCATTCTCCCCCATTGAAAACAACTCGACTACGGCGAATTGCATGGATGCCCTTTCCAATGAGCCAAGCAATGAAACCGATTTGCACATGAAAAAGCAGCACATTTTCCCTTCTCTATCCCCTTCAAGAATTCATTTAGCGTCAGAAGTGAATTTGTCTTGATTGAATCTCCTGAAAAGAAATCTCCAAATGCCAAATCCTCCAAATTAACTTCTTGAGGCATAAGGTTCTCAATCCTGAGTCTTGCACCAGTATTTTTGCAGAATCAAACTTCATGTCCAACATTGTCTGCAAATGTTCAATTGATTATATGCATGGATTCACGTGCACTAGTCTGACATCAATATGTAAAATCAGCTTATGATCGTGCTATTTTTGGTTTTTGTTTTTTGTTTTTTTTTTTTGGATGCATTTTTCCGAAGTTTTTGATAAAAAAATGCGAAGGACCCTGAGGCGCAGATTTCAGGTTGTGTGCATATAATCTTATAGGTAGTGTATATTTGCCCCCCCATTATTTTGTGAACTCTGACCCCACTGTGTATATCACTCCAAACTCGAGCTCAATAGAATTTGTAAACCCCAAATCACAACACCTAAAGCTCAAAAATCAAAATTTAATCTCAAATTTTATTGAGCAACAAACTAAGATAACACATAAAAAACAAAATTCACTTGAAATACTACTTCCTTGAATTCATGTGGCCTCAAAGTTCTTTTGGAAGGGGCTTTTAGATAAATTGCACATATACCCCCTCACATAATTATGGGTCCAACATGAGTGTGGTCCGCATCACATTTGAAAGTAGCGTGAAGTTTTTTAGATTCTCCCGGAAATGTGATGGTATACTCATTTGAACATACTTGCTCGGTGTACATTCGTGGTATTAGTTTATGAATGACCATATGCATATTTAAGTAGACATATGGATATAGATATGTCAATTTTTGTAATTTGTATCCGATGTGAGTGTAATATGTCGATTTTTGTAATTTGTATGCAATGTGAGTGGGGCTCGTGCCATGCATCCACATCAATACAAGATAGACATGACAGAGAAAAGAATAAGGAAGTGGGACAGAAAAGCAATACAAGACAGCTTGGGCATGGGTGTAAATTGGGTATTATAATACACTCTTGTTGAGTGATCTTGAGCCTCTCTCATCCCAAAAGTTAACTTACAGAGTAAGATTTTCTCTCACACTTATAAACTGACCACTAACATTTTTCACAGTTGATGTGAGATAAACACCAACAACTCTCAATTGAAACTCTCGGACAACAAAACATATTGGAAAACCAATATGTTCAAGAGTCAAGGCACTCCTCTAGAATCCAAATTACCGAACTTAATGAAGTGCTCCTTCTAAGGACCTTGGCCACGTGATAATCATAATATAAATCGTTATGTTTGCTCACTGCATAGCATGTGCCATGCAGGCGCTAGAGCGATGACTTGGGAAGGTGATATGTGGTATGGTTGGTCCTAAGACAATGCCGACGTCGCCCTAGTTGTCAGCGTGACACACGTGCTCATCGATACATTAAAGCTGCGTAATGAATCAGTACTCTTTTTAGGAGTCCGATCAAAAGAAATCCATGAAACGATTCTGTAGTTTCCTATGAAATGTTTATTGTTTGCCAATCCTCGTTTGATCACATCTGTTTAGAATAAAAATCCTGAAGAAGGATAGATTCTATTTTCTACCCATCAATGTCAAAAGAGATCCTAAAAGTCCGAACTCGTGGAGGTATACCTGAACCCACCGTTGAGAGAGAGCTAGGTCTGGGCGAATATGCCGCCAAATGATAGGTCAGCTGCCAATGAAAACCAAAAGCTTTCGGAATAATAAAATCGTGGGACTTATAAGAACGTGAATTGCCCTTGTCAAGAAAGTTCCTCATGCTCAATACTTAGAGGTTTTTTGGTGCCTTCAATCCCTTTTAAGACATCAAGCCTGCAGAAATCACGAATGATTTGAGGTTCCTAGGTGGGTGCTCAAATGAAAATTATCGAGTTGAATGGTAAAAGGAGGAATATTCAAAAGCAAAGCCCATATTCCTTGAGTTTTGAGATGTGGATTCTTGGTGTATAATTGAGGAGAGATGTGGGGAGAGCTTGACTCTCTTTTACGAATGGTCACACATGTAGAGAATAAAGGGAAGCTTGTGTCTGAGGTTTTATACGAGGAATATTCACGATGTTTGGCTGGAAAGTTTGATATTGACGAGCGAGGTTCTACCTTATCAAACCCTAAGACAAGACGCTAACGCGAGCTTACGTGGATTTTGACTGAATTCACCACGTTGGCGATTGTGGACCCTTTTTGACCCTATATTTAAGACACTGCAAAGACACCATCAAATTAGGAAATTACAAAATACTGAATTTTATTTTAATAGAGTCCTATTCAATTCACACCAAACATTAAATGACATATACTATATTTGCTTTTATGTAACTATATTTGAAGCGTCCCAAGTTAATGTACATGACATTATATGGTACACTCAAAAATATAATCTTTATAGGAATAAACAGTTTGAAAATTATTGGGACACCTTATAATAACATCAATATAGAAAGAAGACCGATCCTCACTCATCCAATTTATTGTATGATCTTCGTAATTTTAGGATACAACTCATGTTGGGTTGTTAGTTGCCACTTGCCTAAATCAATCATGTTTGGACGCACAATGGATGAGTTGCCATGCAGCATTCCAAGCCCATAATTAGCAACTTTCCAGGTCAAGTTGATTTGAGGATCATCACTCTTAGCAAATAACAAATTATAATCACTTGCGTCAATTTTTCGACTTTCTAATTGACATTATATCAAAATTGGTCTAATGATGGTCGCCCCAACAGAAAGGTTGGCTACTAGCTTCAAAAGAGTGCCGCATTCTCCGCGTCTTATCGCCGCATTCGAAGAGAATAAGGAAAGATTTTACTTTGGATTTGCCGGTCAAAACCTCAACTTCTGTTTGATTTTTCCCTCCATGAAAACGACACTCACAATCTTGTTTCTGCACGTGGCACCAACTGGTGGGCCCCTAGGGAATTTTAAGGAGGCATCTCTCCACTTTTCCCTCGTTGAAGATGATGGAGAAGTTACATGGGAAGAATTTATGGGTATGACCTAAGCATGTGAACATCCACCTTTGCCCTTTTCACACCCTGGGCCCAATGTTAATGTCGATGAGAGATAAATAGGAGCTAAGAACTAGAAAACGAAAGGCAAAAAAGAGGGGGGGAAAGTAACAAATTAATATTCTTTGTCCGCCCAACTTGGTTAAATAACATCGTCCCCTCATAACACCTCGCTGGAACTGAATAATGGGAGGAGGGAATAATGCTTCACTTCATGCTATTGGGAGATTCTTCCGGAAAAATTATGTCAAATAAAAAATAACATCGTCCGTAAAAGATGCCTGAGCATCGAGATATTATTTTCCAAAGTTTTGCCCTCTCAAACTTCATGCAACATGACAAGCAAGAGAAAATGTGCTCTAATAGCTTGATTCCATGCATGGGCAGAGACTTGGGACTACTTTGGCTCATCTGTGCTCCAATTATGTACTGCCACCTGTCTAACTAACTTATGGTTGATCATATTGAACAAAAACCTTACATATCTCTCTTTATCTATTGGCCCTATGGCGTGAGCTGCGGCACAAGTGTCAACACCACACCTCATCAATCGCCTATAGGGTGGATTTTCTTTGATGCGTCTTGTTATGAGCGAATGCGATTTATCTAGTTTATAATGAAGCGTGTATTAAAGTGCAAAGCTCTATAGGATCATCAAACTCTTTTCCTAATGCTTGAGGGAATCATGTAAAAAGAAAGGGCATGGGTGGAATGTCACTTGGGATAAGAATGTGTCAAGCAGGCTGAGGGATGGTATCAATTGATTTGGATAGGCAGGATCAGCAAACACAATTTTATCAGTTGGCTAATTTGTAGCGATAGATTACTGGCAATGAAAATTGTATCATGTTGGATGAGTGCGGTATCAATATTGTAATTTATATTTGGTTGGTTTGGAAAATCGAGATTATATCTTTTTTCCGTGCACATGAACTAGAAGCATATGGTGTATTATTCTTGCATAATATGGAATATGTGGTTCTTTAGGAGGATGGAATGATGAACTCCAATGGAAGATCAAGGCTACCCAAGGCAAGGCTTGGTGATGAAGCTTCTTAAGGTATCTTTCTTAGTAACCATATATTGCATTTGGATGGAATGTAGCCATAAATGTTTCCTAAAAAAATCAACTAATGTCCCCAACCCCATCATCGTTGTTAAAGCTTGTAAACTTGTAAGAGGGTGAGTTTTGTATTACAAAAATTGTAGACCTTTCTAGACAAATGTAATAATTACTATAAGGAGACTCACTCTATTTTTTCATGTTTTCAAGTACTTTTGTAATGCTCGGGAATGCCTCTAAGCTCCTGTCATCTGATAAATCATACTTACATTTGGAATTAAAAAAAAAGAAGAAGAAGGATTTCTCAAGGATGCATGCCTGCACTTAGCTTGGAGATGAAACAAAGCTTCCCCAAGAACAACGAAAGTAACATTAGGAGTCAAGAGAAGGTTTTATCTAGAAGTTGCGATTTTTTTTTGGCTACTTTTGGAATCCTATTATCTTTAGAGAACCATCTGGGAAGAAATCCAGACATTGTGGGAAAAAAATGGCCAAAAAGAAATAGAGGGGGGGCCCACACGAGTCCAATCGCAAAGTGTATATATAAGGTCCCCAAACCCAAACTTCAAAACCACGAACCGCTTTTGGCTATTTCTTGTACCCAGACACAGCAGAACATAAGCAGTATCCTGCTGTTCTCTGTTGGTTTCTAGCTCCAGACTCTGCAATTTCCATCAAGGTTAGCTCCACTATGCTTTATTACTCTTGTTCCACATTGTTTCAAGTTTAAATTTTGGAGTCATTTCTAGGGCTTAGAAATATATCGCAAACAATTCATCATATACTAGCTTTAGCTTACGTGTTAAGAAACAACTGTTGTGGGTTTGGAAATAAACAGTAGTTACCCATATAGGATAGAAGACAAGAACAGCAGGATGATCAGCAATATGAGCTTATGTAGAAGAAAATAGGCTAGTCTGCAAGAAAATGCAATTTCAGCTTGTTTTCTTATCAGCAGTATACATATTCTATGAAATTGGAGATAGTCTGAGGCACTTAATTCCTAGCTTTTATAAATATAAATGGAAAAAAAAAATCCACAGATATTAATGTTCATTTCATCATTATCTTCTTAGTTTCTATTGTAGCTCATACAATCAAGTTGCTGAAGCTGAATTTGTAACCTATTTTGCAATGAAGACAGAGAATGAGCTGGTCCGGAGGAGACTGGTTGTGCGGCGCTTGCCAGCACCAGAACTTCAAGAAGCGGGAGGCATGCCAACGATGTGGTTATCCCAAGTTTGGAGGTCCTGACGTCTCAACATACCTCATGTACAACCGGACAGAAGTCTTGGCTGGAGACTGGTATTGCAATTCAATGAACTGTGGAGCTCACAACTACGCAAGCCGATCGAATTGTTACAGGTGCGGTGCACTCAAGGATGATTACGTTGGCAGTTGTAGTGGAGGATACGGACCAGAGACAGGCGTTCCTCCAGGGTGGAAAGCCGGCGACTGGATTTGCAATAGGTGAGTCCAAGGCTCTTTAGTGCTGTTGCGTTAATTAAGATCATTATCCATCTGTAGCTCATCAGCCATAGCAAACTATTTTTGGAATTTAATTCCATCCTTCCCTTAGAAATTTATAAGAAGGACAAGAATTTTCCATTACCTAACAATTTCATGTAACTTCTACTGATCTTCTTCCATTTAATGTCCAAGTTTTATTCATTTTCATAGTTAATATTATCTAAAGAAATGTGATCTGGGTTTCGCAGATATGGATGTGGAGTGCACAACTATGCCAGCAGGACAGAATGCTACAAATGCAAGACACCAAGGGACTAAGGTAAGGCTAATAGAATCTATCATCTTATGTTCCACTAGTTTTGTTGCTATCAATAGCTATAGATTATAAGGTGTACTTGCCCTTTTTAATGTCGGTCAATAATGCAGATTATCTTTCCTTTTCAGGTGCGGCAATTTAGCGAGAGAAAAGCTTCAAGAACCCCCTTTGATTTCTCCACAAAATGCCACTTTTTTGCTTTAGTTTTCCCAGGAATAAAAACAAATAAATGCATCGTTGTGTTAGTCGTCATTTAATGTCCCTTTTGGCCCAAATCAATGCTGTCTACTCCCTCAAGGGTTCTTCCTAGCTTCATTTACATTATGCACGCGTTTTTCGGAACATCTCTCTCTGAGAAAACATATGTGCGCCCGCACTAACATAAATTGTGTGGATGTGGGGGAACATCTGTAATTCAAGAGCCCTTTGAAATGGGTGGTTCAAGGGAATCGTTCTCAGATGGATCATTGAATGCATAACTATAGAGACCAAAGTTGGTGAGCCAAAGAGGAAAAAGTAAATAACAAATGCAAATACATCACAAAATCTTGATATAGTTGGACCACCCCATTAGACTTTTACAGTCAGCCAATACAAGGAACTGGAAAATTATCGATAGGAAAGGACCCAAAAATATAAAAAAGAACAAAAAAAGATTCACAGAATTTCTCTGGGTAATTCACCTTCAAGGTTCAAAGGGGAGGGGCTTGCCTTTGCAACAATAATTTTATGATACCTTTAGGAATCAAATCCTAAAGATAAATGAATTGAGAGAGGTGATGCAGATAAGAACCTGATGCTCTCTTTGCTTTACGATTTGCATGGATGTATGTGAATAGATGCAATGCCCAATGCACCACGCCACATAAGTTTAAAGTGTTCGACCAAAAAAAAAAAAAAAAAACATAAAGTTTAAAGTGCGAGTGGAGTCAAACCTCCGCTTTTTATTTCTTGCAGTCGTTCACGTCACTTAGCACATCACAGGAATAAAACAATGTTTGGTCATGAGCAAGACCTTAAAAGGCTCTAACCACCAGGAAAGTCTAGGTAGAGGCAGGTTCAGGCCTCGAGAAAGATTCTGACCACATTGCTCCTCCTGTCCACAACCCCCTTACGGGGGTAGGGGGCAACCTGGATCCCCGCGACGCCTTCCCCCTTGAAACACAGGGGCGTGGTACAGGGAAATGAAAGGTCCGGAGGAAAACCCCCGGGTTCCAAAGCTTATTAACTTCGCATGCTACGTGTGATTGCACCCTCTTTGGCCACTAAGCCAGATGATTTTTGCTAGAAAAATTTGCATGCCATCTTTTGCACCATTAACAAAGATTCATCACCATATTCAAAAAAAAAAAAAGAAAGGAAAAAGAAGATTATTGAAACTGGATGACGTTATGGACATTATAATTAGTAGTATAACAATATCGGGAGGCATGCGTTTTTTCTATTTCACTGGAATCGATGTGAGATGAGTTAGGATTAGCTGCCACCATCTAGATGTGCCATATCATCTTGCCACATCATGCCATGTTATCCTATTGTCATGTCACTTATGCCATGACATCCATTCCGTGTCATTTAGTGATTGTATATTTAGGGTCATTTAATTTAGAATGCATGTCATGTTAGAGTAGTTCATATTCAGACATTAGAATTATGTCACCAATAAGATTCAAATTATCTCCAATGTCTAGTTTGGATTTTGAAAATCAGCGAAAAAATTTGTTCAATTAAGAATTTACCATAATCTTCACAACTCACCCGTCCAATATGTGAATAACTGCAGAAGGGTATCACCAGTAGAAACCTAGAAAAATAAGAGATTGTTTTTCAAATCATTTTACCATATATTCAACTTCTTGTCCATAAAAACTATAACATTGACTTACTTGTAAATCACTTACCATCCAACCAGCTGCAATCATGCTAATATGCTTTGGGGGACCAAATTCATTCCACTTATATGCACTCATTTGGTCATGAGCAACAGTTAGATTGTAGACCGTCACATATCCACCTCCTCCATATTTAATATTTTGTACCATGTTGTCTATTAGAGAAACCACCTACAAATGTTAGTTTGTAACTTAAACCATCTACAAATGATAAATAATATCTTATTTACCTATGCCTACTGGTCTTACTTTAAAAGATGTATTGATTTTCTTTTTGTACACGAATCATGGAAAGAACAGATTTTGAGATTGTACTAGGAGAACATTTGAAATGTGGTCCCATGCAAATTTATAGATACATAACCCAACTAGTAGATTTCAAAAACAAACTCACTTATGCTATTGAATGTGTGTAGATATGCATGTAAACATGCGAGAGAAGGATATTACATGTTGATTTGAAGAAAGAGTACTTTGCCTGATAGCCTGCAACAGACGATATCTTGGGCAAGGATGTTACGCTCACCAGATCTTTTATTACTCGACAAATGGGCAATCCTCCAATGGGGCGAAGCTCTTTCAACCCAAATCTTACCGACTTTGCACTTGGAGAAGTTTTGTGTAGGCTAGTGACGTGAAAGAAAAAAAAAATTGATTATAAGAGTATCAAGTAAACCATTCCAACTAAATTATCTGATATTAATCCGCAAATCTATCAATTAATTTAGGAGTAATTGGTAAATTTTTACCTAACCTTCTGATTCTTCAGCAGACGATGATGGAGTGTCAATTGTTTGTTAATATCAACACAGTCAATCATGTCTCCTTCTTTACTCTAGATAAAATCAAATGCAATTAATCGTCCGTTGAGCAGCAAGACTGAAAAATTTTGCATCTCACACAGAGAAAGACTGAAAAAAAGAAAGGATTTGAAGAAAAGTTACGGTAAAAGTCTTGATGGATGGCTTGGTCATTGTTCTTACCTGTGTTTCCAATTCTAAATCATCCTCGTCGGAATATTTGCCATCTCACGTGGAGAAAGACTGAAAAATAGGAGCAGCAACAGCATAAGTTCCACATTCAGTTTCATGGTGATAGAAAGAAGCGTAGAAGCAAGGCCCTCTAGCGGTTGGCTACGCTTGTTTAGTGAAGCAACACCGAGCGTGTTAGCCCACTGGAAAAGAGGACTGAGCACTGCAGGGACCAAATCGTTATCCTGCAAAATGGATATTGTTTACTGTGGGATTGAGAGGGTTAGACTTGCACAAACACCCATTTATTATCTGTCTTCTTAATAAAGTCAAACGTATTTACAGAATAAGTTCTTGAAGATTTGATCTATTTGACAAAGTAGATTTTACTTTTCGTACAATAACAAATTATTGAGCTTACAAAGAAAAATAAAATTGTCCAGTTTAAGTATGAATTATGATGTTGTCCCTCTATTAACGTTATGCCATTATAACTTCACCATAAGCTTTTGATGGATTAAGGGTGTGCAAGAAACTGACATTTAAAAGATGTATAGACGTAAATACTTTTTTTTTTCTAATAAATGTTTAAGAGATTAAAAGCTGCCTTTCAATAATGCATGTTTGCCACTTGTCTCATTCGTTCATGGTCATATCATGCATAATTATTGCCATAGACCAGCCATACTTGACGGCCAAATTTATATATAAACTTCGAAATGATAAATTTATTTATTAAAGAGAAAGGCAGTTAAGATTTGACTATAAATTAGAGTATCGAGATACTAAACTTTTTTGTTAAATAATGCACGGTTGCCAGTTTAAAAGAGTATATGTAAGACATTTGTTTGCAAACTCCTTCCACGTTCATTGCATGCATGACTAGTTCTAAGACTTATCTAATGTCCATGAATAAAGTGTTATGTAATAAAGGTTACAAATTCAAAATACAAATGAAATTAAAGAAAAAAAACAGAGAAACTGAAATTGAAAGAAGAAACTAGAGAAAATTTAGATATGATGCAAGGTACTTCCAGGTAGGGATGGATCCAAAAGAAACTTCTTGCGGTGGCTGGGTAGGTAGACAAAATGTATTGAAAAACTTTTCTTTAATCCAAAAATATAGATTTCAAGTATTTAGAGAATTTCTTTTCAATGATTTCATCTATTTGAGAAAGTGAATTTTAACTTTTGGTGAAGTAACAAATTATTTAACTTACCAAGAAAAAATAGAAATATCCAAGCAAGTTAGGAAAGTGCTAGAAATTTAAGGAATCATGAATGTTAGAGATTCATTCTATGTTTGTTACGATTTTGTCCCTCTATTAACATTGTAACATTATAATTTCACCTTAGGCTTTTGATTGAACTTATTGGGAAAGTTCTTTGAGTTTATTTTATTATATAAAGAAACTCACATTCAAAGATGGTAAATGGTGATTATTTTGTTATTCCAAACATGGTAAAAGATAAATTTTTAAAAGAATAAAAATTGTCTTTGAACATACTTTTGTGGTCATATGTTAATAATTATTGCCACGGCCAACATTATTCTTAACGATTGAATGCATATAAACTTCAAAACTAAAAATTTGTGCATTAAAGAGAAAGGCAGTAAAGCATCAAAATACATAAGTTTTTTCATGAAATAATGCATAGTTGCCATCTTAAAAAGAGTAAACCCCTTCCACGCTCATTTCATGCATAAATAGTTGCAAGGCCTATCTATTGTAATGTTATAAAGGTTACAAATTCAAGGTCTACAGAAGCTGGGCTCAAGGCTCAGGACCTTAAAACCCATGCTCATATCCTGGCACCCAAGCCCAAGTCCTAGTCCAGGCTAGGTCCAGGACGCTAGTGCCTATGCCTTGATCTCCTACACCCAAGCCCAAGTTCATCAAGGCTAAGGCCTGGGACCTCAATACCCATGCTTAGATCCCCAACACCTGGGCTCGGGCCCCTCGAGACCCAGCTCAATACCTAGGTGCTCATGCCCTAGTCCTTAACACTTGAGCTTGAGACCCCAATGCCCCTCTCAAATCCCCTATGCCTAAGCTTGAGATTGGGTCCTTAGTACTCCAACCCGAGTCCATTAAGGTTGAGCCCGAGACCTTGGCAACCATGTCGCATCCCCCACCCAGGACAAAGTTCCGGCCTAGGCCACCGGTGCTCAGTCCCGAGTCACTTGAGGTTGGACCTAGGATAGGACTCTAGTACTTGTGCCTAGTATTTTAACTATCCATACAAGTCACGGGCACTCAAATAATGTAAAATTTATTTAGAAAGGGAAAATCAAATCAAATTTCCCCTTCCAAACAACTAAAAATATTTTCCACTTATTTTCTATATTTCAGCTAAATGTAAAAATAATATTATCATTTTCTTAGAAAATAATTTATTAATTCTTTTTTAAAATTGAACATTTTTCGCAAAATAAATGGAATCTTAGGATGCACGTGACAAAATTTCTATTTTCCTATTTCTCTATTTTTTTTGTTCCACTGAAATAGATTTGGAACAGAAATCTATTTAATAACGCAATTTTAATTTTCTATTTCCAGAACAAAGTTCTATTTCAGCAAAAGATTTGGAGCAGAAATCAAAATATAAAATTTATAATTTTTCTACTTCTAAAACAAAAGTGAGAGATGAAAACTCTTATCATCATTCACTCTTGTCACCCACCCACCGCCTGTGGGACGCTGGATGCCTGGCCGCCTGACTACGGCCCCTCTAGAAATAGAAATTTTATTTGTTATCAAACAAATTTTTGTTTTAGAAACAGAAATTTTAAATCATTATCAAATGCATTTCTTTATTCAGAAACTCATCAGAGAGTAGAAATTGAGATATCAACACACTCAGTGTAATCCATCAATGTCTTTGAGCTAGGATTCTTAGGGATGGTGGGTCTTCCTCAAGCAATTACTTCTAGGCCATCTAGTTCATGGATAATCCTCACAAGAAACCGGTCTGGGTTACGGATCGTGAGTCCCCGCTTCTTTGATTCTTCCTATGTTCTTCCCATCAGGTATGATGGGAACTTGGCGATTTCGGATAGAAGGAACATGCAGTTCTCAATGTTGTGATGCCGGCTACTAGTAACAACACAAACCCCACGTTACTTGATTCTTGCAATCTTGTCCCTGTGGAAGGAGAGAGCACTATCTGAGAAAGCTTTTGATATCCATCAGACACATTTCTGCCCGGCATGAAACTCTGGTGTTTCCGATATAGGCACTAATAAGGAGAGGGATCAATTTCTTGTTCCGTGGCAGAGTCCATCAGTTCCATCCACCGGCTCTTTGGGTCTTGCTCTGTTCGAACACGACAGGACCCAACTTAAAGTGTGGCAAGTCGATGAGGTCTCGCAACTTATTGGGTATTACGATGGTCGGATATTCGGGCTTCTGTTAAATAGCGTGCTCACTTAACTATTACAATTTCACTTTTGGATCTATCGCTAGTGAGATTTACTTAACCTTTGCTACGGAGGGGGATAATAGTTGTTCCTAGTTCGTGATGGCCCTCAAGAGAAATTCAAGTTTTCATGATGACTGGGAAGGAAATTTCGTTATACTTCCCCAACAGTGGAGCCTGTTATATGTTTTTTTTTTTTTTTTTGTCAGTAATATACTACTTCTACTTTAATTTTTATTTGTAGACTTTTGTTCTGCTTTGTGGTAGGGTGTGAGCGTTGAAATTTACACCTAAAGTTAAACTGTCACCATCTAAACCCCCCCAAAAATGTAGAGATTTGAACTTTCACATTCCCATTCTCATATAAGAAGGGTGACTACTAGCGTAAACTCCAATAATAGCTGATTGCTATATAGAGAAGCCACGATTTCGCACAATTGGGATTAACGTTTTAAGGATAGAAGAGTCCATGCATTTGATTAGTCTGATGGCCTGGGCATCAATGACCACGAAAGTAATTGCTCTTGTATTGCTTTTGCGTCTTATTGTAATGGCGGCATTGATGTCATTTTTAATCACGACTATTAATTACCTAGGAAGCATTAACACTCTCTATAAGCTTTTGTGTTATGTCAAACACTCAAATATGTGTCCGACACACGTTGACACGCTCTAACAAGCGATCAACAAGTGTTAAAAAATTCAACACACGGTCAACTCTCCCGACGCGCACTGGGTTAATTTTAAAATTTTTCAATAAATAAAGGGTCAAAATATGAATATGTAAAAGAATAATAAAACGGGAAAGAAGAAAAACCTAGTTTTCTCCTCTTCAACTCTCACTTCTCATAACACAAAACTCCCCCCTCCTCATCGAGTGTCGCTCCTCTCGCCAGTGTCACTCAAAATTAAAACAATAAATAATATTATCAAATAGTAGATTAATATTTTTAGTGTAATCATTCCAAGCTCCTTTTTAACATTTATTTGTGAATTTGAACCAAAATAATTTGATTGATATAATCATAAAAATGATAATTTATCATGTATATATCGACATGTCGAAATTTACTATTTTTTTAGAAATAACATGTCGGCGTATCATATGTCAATATTATTGTCAGTGCTACTTAATTGATTAGCTCGTGAGATTTACATAGATTGGGATCATATTAATATACTACTGAAATGCCCTTACATTTAGATGTGGCCCAAGTCCAGCATAGGCCCAAAAGAGAACCGGGGAATCTAACCCTGCAACGAGGCCCACTTGGAACTCAAATTGGAATCTCCTCCCCAAAGCCCAACCCAAGAGTTTGTCCGATTCGAGAGATTAATTGACCCAACTCAAGCGCAAGTGACTCAGCCCTTCTAAGGCGACTAGGCACAGCTTAATTGATTTAGTTGGTATGATGAACACGTTTTCTTTAGTACTACACAAAATCAAATTATATGAAAATCAAGCTATTAAAATAAATCACCTCCTGTCACTTTCTCTGAATGGAGGTCAATTAAAGGCACTACCAAAAGTCTAGTCAATTATCATGACTTTTTGTCCTCTAGAGAACAAGTCAATGTCAACCCACGCTTTGAATGCAACTCATGCATAAAATTTATGCGTTCAGACATGAACATAGTTTTAAATGCAATTTTCTTCTCTCTTTTTTAGCAGAAACAATTTGAATAGCATATTACCTTGACCTGTAAAGGAAAAAAAAAAGTACCATCTAATCGAATGCTACCTCGCTTCAGTAGTGGAATGCCGCTCCTGGGAGCTACAACAACCTAAGTGCGAACAATATGCCGGTGGCCTTGGCGGAGGCAGATTGGCACTTTCGTTGCCTAGCATCTGAACGACATCGGAGGTGCTCGGTCTACCCTCGGGATGCTCTTCTACGCACAACAATGCAATATGGAGGTACAGAGAGAACTCTCCAAATGAAGACGGTTCGGCCGATGTGGGGTCCATTAGCTCGACACCTTGATCGAGTTTCCATAATTCCCAAGCCTAGAGAAACCATTTTTCTTAATCAGGTTCTAGCTAAATGATGAAGGAAAGAGTGATGGGCTAATCATTAATCAACCAATGTAACTTGGAATCCAAGACAGAACATTGTGACACATAACATTGTGTCATGGTCACGAGGTTCCCGCGATCAAGAGACCGTGCATAATCGAGGAAGACCTCCTAAATGTATTTTCCATATAAAAAAAGCCATACGAAGAGAATGATTTTCTTGTCTTATTCAAAGACACAACAAAGTAATAATGTTCAAGAAAAATATTCAGAGCGCCCTATCCTGATTTTATCTCTAAAATTTGAGGTTGCACTAAGGAACATAGAAATCAGAATAAAATAAAATAAATAGATAAATAATGAAGGAGGAGTTGATAATTAAACCAGTTCAGGAAATCCACCCGTTTTCTCCAAAAGGATATATGACAGGCCTTTGACCGTTCCACTATCATTCTGCAGTGGACGGTTCACGAAGCATATTCCTTTTCAATAATGGCATACTTCGGTCGATTGAAATCGAGGGCAACGTTAGTCGCTGCATAAATGAAAGCTTTGAAAGGGACCGGAGAGACAAAAAAATAGTTCAAGTTCACATATTTCTATCATTCAAAAACGAAAAATACATATACCAGCATCGTTAAAGCACTAGCGTGGACCACAAAAGTCTGTATCCCTGAAAAGACATGGATCAAGTTAAGATGAAAAAAACCTAACAAGTTCTAAGTGACATACATACTAGCTATGAAACACCGACACTCTCCAAGAGCTTTCGTGTCGTGTCGGATACTTCGACATGTGTCCGACACTTTTCGACATTCGGTCAACACGTGTCGGAAAATCTAACACCTGATCAACTTTCTCGACACTCGAGTCAGAATTCTGACATATGAGTTTTTGACACACGATTGTGATATTGAGATCAATTTTAAAAATTCAATAAATAAGATGTCAAAAGATATATGTGAAAATAATAAAACACAATAATAAAAATAATAAATGGAGAAAGAAGAAAAACCTAGCCTTCTCTTTTTTTCTAACTCCTACTTCCCGTGATACACAATTCACCCCTTAAGTTTTTTTTCTCCTCTTCCAACATATCTAACATGCGAGTCCAGAATATGGATCGCTTGTTTTTTCTCCAAGTTTTATAAATTATTGAAATAGAGTTGAATTTGTTAAATAGAAACAATGAATGATATTAATAAATGACAGATTAATGTTTTTAATGTATATTCATTCTAGGATTTTTTAATTATTTATTTATTTATGAATTTGATTCAAATTAATTTGATTGAAATAATCATAAAAATGATAATTTATTATGTATATATAAAAATGTATATTTAATATACAATGTGTCCCAACGTGTCGGAATTATCTGTTTTTTTTTATAAACAACGTGTCAACTTGTCGTATCGTGTTGTGTCGCGGGTTACATGTCAATGTCGGTGCTACTTAGCATACTAGTGGAGGAAAGTACTAAAAAAATCCTAAATCTATTTCATAGTGTCAATTTAGTCAACACATTTCAATCGAATTAAGTTAACCCTAAATCTTTTACATATGTGCTAATTGAGTCTATTCGTCTAATTTTGACCGAAAATCAATGACCTAGATGCCAAAGCATCCTATTTGGTACGATTAGTGTTAATGTGAACAATTTTACAATTTTTTATTTTATTTTTATTTATGCCTGTTCATTAATTTCTCTTCTTCTTTTTTCCCCTTCTTCCTTCACCGGCACCAAGCCTCAACAATGGTTTGGGCCTGATCGATGAGGGTCGCCCTCACCAACCTAAGGCGAGGTCACCCTTGTCGAGATCTGGCGAGGCGCAACCTCGTTGGACCTCACTAGAACAACTCTTGCTGGCCTAAGACAAGGGCGAGCCTTGTGCAAGACTGACAAGGTTGCCACTGGCCATATCTTGGTAGGGGTTACCTTGCCTAAGGCTGATGACCCTCATTAGTACTCACCTTTGGCCTATCGCTTACCATCTTTAAGGCACAGTGACCAGTGGAGAAAGAATATAAAAAAGAAAAGAAAATTATAAAATATACATAAAATCTAGAAAAAAAAATAATAATGACAAAAATTATTTATGTAAACATTGGCCGTTCTGGCAGTGCCATATAAGAAGTCCGACATGTCACGTCCCGAACCCCGAGCGCGTGCCCATCCCTCTCTGGTCGATAAAATTTTGCGACTTCCTAGGACGAGTCGCCGACCCATTGATTTTTAAGCACATGCGGAAGCGAAAATAAATCCCCTGACAATAACCATCTCGGGATAGAAAAGCAGGATGCGAATTCACAAAACAAACATGCTTTTATATATATACACTGAGTCATGTACAAAAGTCTATGGCCAAAAGACTACAAAAGACTAGCCTTCCAAAAGAAGCGGTCCTAACTAACCTACACTTCCGATCACCTCCTCTCAGCTCCAGGTCCTCCACTCGACGACCCTGAAAATATTATCCCACAACAGGGTGAGATAAAATCTCAGTGAGTCTAAGCTCTAAACCCCAATTAGGAGGGAAATACGCCGAGAAGCGTCCTAACCACACAACCACTCAATTGGCACGGAGGACTTACCTCGCCTCAGTTCCACCCTACAAGTCAGCACGGTTCATATACATTATGTATAGAATCGATACATCCAGCAATTGAAACGCATCACTCAACTCAATAAATCACAAGGGTCCAGATTATAGGGCCAAATCATTATAACACGTCACATACCATGTCACACAATTTTGTCCCATAATCCGGCGCATCAAACTCAACCATCATGCCTTTCAATTGTTAATTACACCCCTCAAAGGTACGGCCAACTCTATTGGCGGTCTTTTGGCATTGCCAGGCATCGTCTCACCCCCTTTGAGCACGGCAACGTCTCTCAATTAGACGGCTTCCCCGAAGAGGCGAAGGTCCAGAATCTACTGCGACCCAAGTCCCAATGAATGGGTAACATCCGGCTTAACAGCTAATGATGGTTTCTCTTAACCAACACACGACCAATCAATCTCGGCCTAGGACACTATGCATTGCACTCAAATGCCTCCATTAAAATAATGATCATGGCCTATTTTCTTCATATTAAAAACATCCCGAAAATAGTCATGTGTGGGTACACGGTCAATTCGAACCAGAAGACCGATACCTATCTTTTTCAAACCCCACTATTTGATATAGTACTTAAAATCCATTTTCGGTGTTAAAACCCGACACCCGAGATTTTCTAAATAAATATTGGAAATTCACAATTTTTGGAATTAAATAACAAAAATCCAATCAGCACTCAATTTGCATAATTTAACACTCAATTGCAGAATTTAACCACACCATTGCAATCAGCACAAAATTCTGGTCACCGGTTATCCCGGCCTAAATTCCGGAAAAATAATTAACAAATAATTAATTTCGAAAATTAATTAATTAATTCAATTTAATTTCTAAAAATACTAACCTTGGCCAAAATTATTAAATTAAATACCAATACGGACCCGAAAAATTCCCGAACCCTTCTAGATAAATAGTATAATTTATTTAGGCCTTAGCTAAACCATACTAACCACCTAACATGCTCAATTAAATAATTACATTTCTAATTTAATCTAACTAACCACCTAATTCCTAATAAAATAAATCTAAACACCCCTTAAACGTCATTAGCCTACTGCAGAGTTTAGAGGATAAACTCACCGGTTAATTGCGGAAACCGGTTCACCGCGATGACGACGCGACAGTGGCCGAAATCCGAATTTTCGGCGGCGTTGGCGAACTTGGACCGCCTAGGACCAGCCCAACACAACTTAGCAAGGCTGAGTTTAGGTCTTGAGCTTCTGCAGGCTGCTAGTCGCGGGCTTGGGCCTTCTTCTCGGGCCCAAAATGGCTGAACTTCAAATGGGCTAGAACTAATTGAACTTGGGCCTAAGCTTGGGCTTCAAAATCTGCTGGAGCTGGGCTCAAAATCACTGGGCTGATCTTGCTTTGAAGAAACTGTTGGGCTGATATGGGCTAAAGAAATGAAGCTAGGCTTCGTGCGTTGCTGCTGATCCACGAGCGGGCTTCGCTGGCAGCTGGATGCGGGAACAACCGAAACAGAAACGGAGCCGAGAAATTCGCTGGCGTCGAGCTGGCCAAAAAATGAAATCACTGAAGATGATGGCCGACGTGTGGACTGTGGGTGGACGACAAGAGCTGGTGGAGAAGGGGTGCATGAACTGGCAGGAGCTGGGCCGAAAACACACACTGGGAGTTGCTGGAAACGTAGAGGCGTGCATGGGGTTGAACGGTGGTCTTCCACGCTCGTTTGTTGACTGGAGGGGAACAAACCGAAGTGGAGATGGCCTCGGTGGAAGGAGCAGGGGCGTAGCTGGCAGTTTGCAGGGGAACTTGGGGCCGCGTGAAGTTGTCTTCGAAGCTAGACGCACGTGGAGGCTTCGGTCAAACAAGGAAGAAGGAAGCTTGATTGTTGACCGGCGTGAGTGGATGAAGATGGAGAAGAAATGGAGTGAAATGGTGGGGCGGCTTCAGAGGGCAGTCGAGCATCACCAAAATGAAAGAAAAGAATAACAGGAGGGGGATTCGAGAAGCGGACGCTCGAGAAGATAAGAAGAAACAGCCCAAAAAGTCCACAAAATATCTTAAACCAATTAAAGCTTGGTTCCCCCTTTAGTCTTTGTCGCGACCTCCCCGAAGTGGGTTTGACCACCTAAGGGTTCGGCTAATGGATTGCTAAGCCAAAACTTAGCTCAAACTCTCCCAAGCTCATACCAATTCGCGACTTATGGTTTGAGTTTTTAGTATGCAAATGATTTTTATCATGGAATCGCCACTAATCTATTTTGGGTGGGTCGATTAGAAACCCAAGTAAAGTAATGGGAGAATTACTTCACTCCTACGAACCAGAAATTAAATGAGTTCGGGGACTTGATTACGCTAGATTTCTCTAACTCATTTTCGGTACCTTTTTTTTTATTTCAAAATTGCAGGCAGCTTGAATTGATTTTAATTTATATTCCTAACATATGAGGTGATCACAAACCACCAATTTAACATCTAAGAAAGCGATGAATAAATTGCAGGACTTACCTCATAGTAACGAAAGCATATGCATTGTTAGATCAGAATTCACATCAACAGACCTAAACATGATTTCTAATTAACAAGCAATTTCCTTTTTTTGGTTTTCACTTATTTAATGTGAATCATGCTTTATGCAATGCATGCTACTAATTTAACATGATATGACATGGTATCATAGCCTAAACTATATGACATGCACATGACATTTGTTCTTTTTTTTTTTTAAATGCAATTTATCCTAGAAAATAAAACTAAAATTATAATAAATTAAAAAAAAACTATTATCTAGAGTTAAACTATATGAAATTTTACCCTAAAATGCAATGACATGCAAAGAATGCCATAATTCTAATTTTTTTTAATGTTTTTTTATTAATTTCGAAATTAAAAATTGTCAAGTAATTAAACATGAAACCTAAGTTAAAAAACTAGCAACCTAAATTGATTGATTTGATTTTTTTAATTCGAAATAAAATTCCTATTCTAAATATGCAAACCCTAAAACAGGAAATAAACCTAATTATAGCCTACATTTTTTGGATTTTATTTTATTTTATTTTATGAAAGCGAAATTAACTTAAACGTCACGACAGTAAATCAGAGCAAGATTGACATCCAAATTGACGAACCATATCTCACGCATGAGATCGGGTTGGTCAATTTTAAGTAAATCGCAAATCGAATCTCGGCGTGAGATCGGATTGGCGATTTTTCAAGCAATTGCGAGTCGGATTTCGAGCGCGAAAATCGGACTGTCAATCACAAATTTCACAGGCTATTTCATGTCAAACATTCTCAATCTTATATTAAGGAATAATTCTACTAAACAAGTAAAGTAATATAAAATAACAAAATAAAGTAGATAAAAAAAACTACCTAATTTGCTTTTCCTTTTTTTTTTTTTTTTTTGCTTTGGCTTTCCACAGTGTTCGGCAATTGTGGTGAGTCATCGGGGTTGGGTTGTCGGGGTTGGGTTCTTTGGTGTTTGAAGCTCCGGCAAGGACCGGCGACGGGTGGATCAGCAGTGATGGCGACTAGCGGCAAAGCAGACCGGCGGTGTGTACTCCGATGGCGTCGGGAAGCAGCAGAAGGCGAAGAATGCAAGGGCGTTGGGTCACAGCTGCTGGGGCAAAGATCGACGGTTGAGCAGCAGTAGTGTGAGCTCCGGTGGCGTGGGGTCGTAGCAGGGATAAAGGCGTAGCAGCGAGGGAGGAGCAGCAGCTCGGCGTTCGGGGCTTCTGGTGTTGCAGATCGGTGACGGCAGAGGCAGAGCAGGGGTGTTGGCGTCGGGAACAGGCAGAGAGGAGCGTCGTCAGGTGCTGGCTCAAGCGGACATGGTGGGCGACGGCGAGAGGGGCGTCGGGTCGCGCGGCGGTGACCAGGAGTTGTAGCAATGGGCGTTGCAGATCTCATGGCGGAAGGTGAGCATCGCGGGCGGAGGCGTCGTTGGGTCCACGCTCGTGTAGAGCTGGTGCAGAGGACAGCATGAGCTTGCGTGTGAGGAGGAGCTTCGGCGGCTGGTGGAACGCGAGGGATTGAGCGGCGGTGGAAAGCAGTGGCTGACTCAAGCGGTTGCTGCCACGACGAGCAGCGGAATGCAGTGGTGCTGGCTTAGAGGTGCTCGCGGCGAGCTACTAGTACGGTGGCGAACAGGCTGAGGTGCAGCTGTGGAGTTGCAGACGTCGTTGGTGGCGGGCAGAGGCCAGCACGGCGACCAGCGGCCGCGGGTGGAGCAGGAGCAGCGTCAGGTGGTCGTGGGTCGGTGTGGGCTACAGGCGACGGGACCGGAAGAGGCGTGGCGGAGCGAGGCGGTGGCGCGCTCGGAGACGACGAACGGGGACTCGACTGGAGGTCACGGGCATAGCAAAAGCGGCGGTAGAGTCGCTCGAGCGTGCGGTGGCTCGGCCTCCGGTCCTAGCGTCGCAGGTCAGCAGCAATGATGGCGGAGGAGCGGTGGAGCGGCGAGGCAGCAACAGTGGGCGGAGAAGGAGCAGCGTCGGGTCGTCGTGGGTTGGTGCACACAGCAGACGAGGCGGCGCACGGCGGAGGTGGAGGCACGACGGTGCGAGCGCGGGCAGCGAGAGGTCGACAGCAGAAACCTCGCAAAGAAGAAGAACAGTAACTATTCTTTCTTCTCTCCTTTTTTTTCTTTTCTTTTCTCTCGCCTCTCACGTCCACTCTCCCTCTCTTTCTCTCTCTCTCTGTACTTTCAATGTACCTTTTTCTTTTTCAGTTCAGCTCCTCTCTCTAACTTCATTTTTTTTCTCTCTTAATCTTTCCACTTGTCTGTATCTCTACGGGCTCTTTTAATAGTTTTTTTCTCTCACAAACCTCTCTAGTGAATGTTTCGTTCTTTTTTCTCTGCCCCCCTCCTTCTAAGCCGAGGATCCTTGCTTATTTATAGGCAACAACTAACTTTAGTATGAACAGGTGAACAGGAGGCAGCCGTAACTTTTCCTTGCTGCTCACGTTCGGTTCTTTTTTCAAATATGGTGGCTACCCATCTGCTCTTCAGCAAGGATAATATTAAAAAAATGATAGTCCATCTTCTTGGAGGCGTCTGTAGAATTTTCACGTCCCCCTTTTAATGCGTGCATGTGCAAGCATTAATGGGGGAGAGACAATGGACGTGAAGCACTCTTCTTTCTTCTATTTTTTTTACTTTCATTGTGTGTTTTCATACCAGCAAGAAAGAGACCACCTTTCGCGCATCTTATTGATCAAGGGCCCCTACCACGTCCGCCGAATTAATGCATGCATTAATGAGAGAGAGACAATGGATGTGTAGGAACTTCTTTCTTCTCCAGCCGATTTGCTCTCCAGGAAGGAGAGAATTCCTTGCAACAACTCATTATAAAATTTTATAAAATTGTGATCCCATCTTCTTGCAAACTTTCTCCGGAATTCTCGCGTGTGCAGTGGAGAATTTTTTCTTTGCATTCTCTAATGCGCATTCAAATCAGTGGAGAGAGAGAGAGAGAGAGAGAGAGAGAGACCATCCTTTTGTGAATATTATCGACCATGAGCCGCTGCGTCTTGTTGCCCTTTTAGTACCGATGCAAATGCGACTACATGAAATGCAATTTTACTATTTTTATTTTTTATTTTTATTTTTTATTTTTTTCATGTAACTAATTACTAAATGATTAGGCAAAAATTTAGGTGTCAACAGTCTTCAAGCTTATCACATTGTCCCCTATTACTTTCTTGTTTATAAATCCATAAAGAATCCAATTTAAATGCCAAAAATGTAGCTCCAAACTTAAATCCGAATTTCACATTTTTGGCACTCAACTTGGGCTTCAATTTCTTCTCCGATTCCTCCAATTTGAAGTCCAATTTTGTCGAAGAAAAATCCTGAACAATTTTCTATAAATCCCTGACACTCGAAGGCTCGGTTTAGAAGTCCAAATTTCCTTTAATTTGGCCCGTACAAATTTCCGTTAATTTTCCGCAACGTCCGTATCGATTTTCCGCAAAAATCCTAGAATCTCTGAAAATTTCTCGAAGGGTGAGTGGACATTCCTAAAATAGATCGTGACACCTCAGAACTTTCAATTTCTGAAATCGGGTTCAAATTCGCGGTTATTTTCAATCCGGCGCGCTTTTAGTGTGACCTAGTCTACCGGGTAACTTTTAGGAATTTTTGGTGCAATTGACCCGTGATCGATTTATCTCGAGTCACATTATACATCTCCGACACATTGGTGACTCTCGATTGTCATGAAAATCTCGAGGTATTAATTACGGGCACCGGGTACCAAAACGATAGAAAAATCGGTCTACTGCCAATCGACGAGTATTTTGCAATCAGGTGGAATCACCCACACTCTGATCACACATCTTAGTCAAGTCGACCTATCTCTGGTCTCTCATCGATTTCGACAGTGCCGTAATGACCCTTGCAGATTAACACGATCGAACAGTCAATTCCTGATCGAATTCTCAAGTCTATTGCATTTAGATTCCTTAATTGCTTTCCCAGATAATCTAGTTACCTCATGAGTGATCAGCTCAGAGAATAGCACTATCGACGCGTCGACGAAAGGCCCGATTTATTTAATCGAAAACGAATTCTGAAAATTCAAGATGTCACAACTCTTCCCCTCTTATAAAAATTTCGTCCTCGAAATTTAAACCTTTACCAATCCTTATATAAGGTGGGGGTTATTGTCATCTCATCAAGTCTCACTTTTCCCGGTTGCTTCTTCAGTCCCGTGGTGTTGCCAGACCACTTTGATGAATGGGACCTGCTTGGTACACAGAATCTGTTCTTACTGATCCACAACCTAAACCAGGCTTTCCACGTACGACACTCTGTCGTTCACATCTAATTCTTCCAAATTTAGCACGTGAGTCGGGTTAGGCTCATACGTCCTCAACCTCGACACGAGAAAGACGTCATGCACTTGCACCAACTTTGGCGGTAATGCAAGACGATACACTAGGATCCCGATTCTTTCAAGAATCTCAAATGGACCTTTGTACCATGGTTCAATTTTCCCTCTTTGCCGAATTGCAAGGTATTCCTCATTGGTGAAAAAAAACGTGATCATAAACTTGGAATTCCGGCCCTTGATGCTTATCTAAGTAACTATTCTGACTGCTCTGAGCGGTCCTTAATCTGTCACTGATATAAGCAACTGCGTCCACTAACTGCTGGACTAACTCTGGCCTGTGATCTCTCTTTCTTTGACCTCATCTCAACAAACTGAAGTTATGAACATTCTGCTATGCACTGCTTCAAAAAGGAACCATCAGACTGTTCTGCTGAAACTGAGAATCATCGGTCTTGATCTGATATAAATTCGTCACTGGCATTCCATACAACAAAATATCCAAATAATAGATTAAGGATTAAATTAACAAATTTTCAATAGGTTTAATATTAAAATGACACAATTGAAAAATTTATGACTAAATTGACAAATCGTCAAAAGGATTAGGATTAAATTGGCATAATTGAAATGCTTGGGACTTAATTGGCCACCGTATAATAGGTTTATAACTTCTTGGAAAATTGTCCCAAATATATAATGTAATCGGTAAACCTAATTTCCCAATAAGACAACTGTCAAAAAGAATGATTATCAAGTAAAACCTTAATGAGATATTTATAAATTTGTCGATAAGAAAATTAATTAAAAGTTTAATTTCGGTGTAATTCTGATTCTTCATCATTCTCCCCCATTGAAAACAACTCGACTACGGCGAATTGCATGGATGCCCTTTCTAATGAGCCAAGCAATGAAACCGATTTGCACATGAAAAAGCAGCACACTTTCCCTTCTCTATCCCCTTCAAGAATTCATTTAGCGTCAGAAGTGAATTTGTCTTGATTGAATCTCCTCAAAAGAAATCTCCAAATGCAAAATCCTCCAAATTAACTTCTTGAGGCATAAGGTTCTCAATCCTGAGTCTTGCACCAGTATTTTTGCTGAATCAAACTTCATGTCCAACATTGTCTGCGAATGTTCAATAGATTATATGCATGGATTCACGTGCACTAGTATGACATCAATATGTAAAATCAGCTTATGATCGTGCTATTTTTGTTTTTTCTTTTTGGTTGCATTTTTCCGAAGTTTTTGATAAAAATGCAAAGGACCCTGAGTCGCAGATTTCAGGTTGTGTGCATATAATCTTATAGGTAGTGTATATTTGGCCCCCATTATCTTGTGAACTCTGACCCCACTGTGTATATCACTCCAAACTCGAGCTCAATAGAATTTGTAAACCCCAAATCACAACACCTAAAGCTCAAAAATCAAAATTTAATCTCAAATTTTATTGAGCAACAAACTAAGATAACACATAAAAACAAAATTCATTTGAAATACTACTTCCTTGAATTCATGTGGCCTCAAAGTTCTTTTGGAAGGGGCTTTTAGATAAATTGCACATATACCCCCTCACATAATTATGGGTCCAACATGAGTGTGCTCCGCATCACATTTGAAAGTAGCGAGAAGTTTTTTAGATTCTCCCGGAAATGTGATGGTATACTCATTTGAACATACTTGCTCGGTGTACTTTCGTGGTATTAGTTTATGAATGACCATATGCATATTTAAGTAGACATTCGGATATAGATATGTCAATTTTTGTAATTTATATGTGATGTGAGTGTAATATGTAGATTTTTGTAATTTGTATGCAATGTGAGTGGGGCTCGCGCCATGCATCCACATCAATACATGATAGACATGACAGAGAAAAGAATAAGGAAGTGGGACAGAAAAGCAATACAAGAGAGCTTGGGCATGGGTGTAAATTGGGTATTATAATACACTATTGTTGAGTGATCTTGAGCCTCTCTCATCCCAAAAGTTAGTTTAAAGAGTGAGACTTTCTCTCACACTTATAAACTGATCACTAACATTTTTCACAGTTGATGTGAGATAAACACCAACAACTCTCAATTGAAACTCTCCAACAACATAAAATACTGGAAAACCAATATGTTCGAGAGTCAAGGCACTCCTCTAGAATCCAAATTACCGAACTTAATGAAGTGATCCTTCTAAGGACCTTGGCCACGTGATAATCAGAATACAAATCGTTATGTTTGCTCACTGCATAGCATGTGCCATGCAGGCGCTAGAGCGATGACTTGGGAAGGTGATATGTGGTATGGTTGGTCGTAAGACAATGCCGACGTCGCCCTAGTTGTAAGCATGACACACGTGCTCATCGATACATTAAAGCTGCGTAATGAATCAGTACTCTTTTTAGGAGTCCGATCAAAAGCAATCCATGAAACGATTCTGTAGTTTCCTATGAAATGTTTATAGTTTGCCAATCCTCGTTTGATCACATCTCTTTAGAATAAAAATCCTGAAGAAGGATAGATTCTATTTTCTACCCATCAATGTCAAAAGAGATCCTAAAAGACCGAACTCGTGGAGGTATACCTGAACCCACCGTTGAGAGAGAGCTAGGTCTGGGGGAATATGCCGCCAAATGATAGGTCAGCTGCCAATGAAATCCAAAAGCTTTCGGAATAATAAAATCGTGGGACTTATAAGAACGTGAATTGCCCTTGTCAAGAAAGTTCCTCATGCTCAATACTTAAAGGTTTTTTCGTGCCTTCAATCCCTTTTAAGACATCAAGCCTGCAGAAATCACGGATGATTTGAGGTTCCTAGTTGGGTGCTCAAACGAAAATTATCGAGTTGAAGGGTAAAAGGAGGAATATTCAAAAGCAAAGGCCATATTCCTTGAGTTTTGAGATGTGGATTCTTGGTGTATAATTGAGGAGAGATGTGGGGAGGGCTTGACTCTCTTTTACGAATGGTCACACATGTAGAGAATAAAGGGAAGCTTGTGTCTGAGGTTTTATACGAGGAATATTCACGATGTTTGGCTGGAAAGTTTGATATTGACGAGCGAGGTTCTACCTTATCAAACCCTAAGACAAGACGCTAACGCGAGCTTACGTGGATTTTGACTGAATTCACCACGTTGGCGATTGTGGACCCTTTTTGACCCTATATTTAAGACACTGCAAAGACACCATCAAATTAGGAAATTACAAAATATTGAATTTTATCTTAATAGAGTCCTATTCAATTCACACCAAACACTAAATGACATATACTATATTTGCTTTTATGTAACTATATTTGAAGCGTCCCAAGTCCCAAGTTAACATACATGACATTATATGATACACTCAAAAATATAATCTTTATTGGAATAAACAGTTTGAAAATTATTGGGACACCTTATAATAACATCGGTATAGAAAGAAGACCGATCCTCACTCATCCAATTTATTCTATGATCTTCGTAATTGTAGGATACAACTCATGTTGGGTTGTTAGTTGCCACTTGCCTAAACCATTCATGTTTGGACGCACAATGGATAAGTTGCCATGCAGCATTCCAAGCCCATAATTAGCAACTTTCCAGGTCAATTTGATTCGAGGATCATCACTCTTAGCAAATAACAAATTATAATCACTTGCGTCAATTTTTCGACTTTCTAATTGACATTATATCAAAATTGGTCTAATGATGGTCGCCCCAACAGAAAGATTGGCTGCTAGCTTCAAAAGAGTGCCGCATTCTCCGCGTCTTATCGCCACATTCGAAGAGAATAAGGAATGATTTGACTATGGATTTGCCGGTCAAAACCTCAACTTCTGTTTGATTTTTCCCTCCATGAAAACGACACTCACAATCTTGTTTCTGCACGTGGCACCAACTGGTGGGCCCCTAGAGAATTTTAAGGAGGCATCTCACCACTTTTCCCTCGTTGAAGATGATGGAGAAGTTACATGGGAAGAATTTATTTGTATGACCTAAGCATGCGAACATCCATCTTTGCCCTTTTCACACCTTGGGCCCAATGTTAATGTCGATGAGAGATAAACAGGAGCTAAGAACTAGAAAACGAAAGGCAAAAAAGAAGGGGGGAAAAGTAACAAATTAATATTCTTTGTCCGCCCAATTTGGTTAAATAACATCGTCCCCTCATAACACCTTGCAGGAACTGAATAATGGGAGGATGGAATAATGCTTCACTTCATGCTATTGGGAGATTCCTCCGGAAAAATTATGTTAAATAAAAAATGACATCGTCCGTAAAAGATGCCTGAGCATCGAGATATTATTTTCCAAAGTTTTGCCCTCTCAAACTTCATGCAACATGACAAGCAAGAGGAAATGTGCTCTAAAGCTTGATTCCGTGCATGGGCAGAGAGTTGGGACTACTTTGGCTCATCTGTGCTGCAATTATGTAATGCCACCTGTCTAACTAACTTATGGTTGATCATATTGAACAAAAACCTTACATATCTCTCTTTATCTATTAGCCCTATGGCGTGAGCTGCGGCACAAGTGTCAACACCACACCTCATCAATCGCCTATAGGGTGGATTTTCTTTGATGCGTCTTGTTATGAGCGAATGCGATTTATCCAGTTTATAATGAAGCGTGTATTAAAGTGCAAAGCTCTATAGGATCATCAAACTCTTTTCCTAATGCTTGAGGGAATCACGTAAAAATAAAGGGCATGGGTGGAATGTCACTTGGGATAAGAATGTGTCAAGCAGGCTGAGGGATGGTATCAATTGATTTGGATAGGCAGGATCAGCAAACACAATTTTATCAGTTGGCTAATTTGTAGCGATAGATTACTGGCAACGAAAATTGTATCATGTTGGATGAGTGCGGTATCAATATTGTAATTTATATTTGGTTGGTTTGGAAAATCGAGATTATAGCTTTTTTCCGTGCACATGAACTAGAAGCATATGGTGTATTATTCTTGCATAATATGGAATATGTGGTTCTTTAGGAGGATGGAATGATGAACTCCAATGGAAGATCAAGGCTACCCAAGGCAAGGCTTGGTGATGAAGCTTCTTAAGGTATCTTTCTTAGTAACCATATATTGCATTTGGATGGAATGTAGCCGTAAATGTTTCCTAAAAAAATCAACTAATGTCCCCAACCCCATCATCGTTGTTAAAGCTTGTAAACTTGTAAGAGGGTGAGTTTTGTATTACAAAAATTGTAGACCTTACCAGACAAATGTAATAATTACTATAAGGAGACTCACTCTATTTTTTCATGTTCTCAAGTACTTTTGTAATGCTCGGGAATGCCTCTAAGCTCCTATCATCTTATAAATCATACTTACATTTGGAATTTAAAAAAAAAAAAAAGAAGAAGGATTTCTCAAGGATGCATGCCTGCACTTAGCTTAGAGATGAAACAAAGCTTCCCCAAGAACAACGAAAGTAACATTAGGAGTCAAGAGAAGGTTTTATCTAGAAGTTGCGATTTTTTTTTGGCTACTTTTGGAATCCTATTATCTTTAGAGAACCATCTGGGAAGAAATCCAGACATTGTGGGAAAAAAAAGGCCAAAAAGAAATAGAGGGGGGGCCCACACGAGTCCAATCGCAAAGTGTATATATAAGGTCCCCAAACCCAAACTTCAAAACCACGAACCGCTTTTGGCTATTTCTTGTACCCAGACACAGCAGAACATAAGCAGTATCCTGCTGTTCTCTGTTGGTTTCTAGCTCCAGACTCTGCAATTTCCATCAAGGTTAGCTCCACTATGCTTTATTACTCTTGTTCCACATTGTTTCAAGTTTGAATTTTGGAGTCATTTCTAGGGCTTAGAAATATATCGCAAACAATTCATCATATACTAGCTTTAGCTTACATGTTAAGAAACAACTGTTGTGGGTTTGGAAATAAACAGTAGTTACCCATATAGGATAGAAGACAAGAACAGCAGGATGATCAGCAATATGAGCTTATGTAGAAGAAAATAGGCTAGTCTGCAAGAAAATGCAATTTCAGCTTGTTTTCTTATCAGCAATATACATATTCTATGAAATTGGAGATAGTCTGAGGCACTTAATTCCTAGCTTTTATAAATATAAATGGAAAAAAAAATCCACAGATATTAATGTTCATTTCATCATTATCTTCTTAGTTTCTATTGTAGCTCATACAATCAAGTTGCTGAAGCTGAATTTGTAACCTATTTTGCAATGAAGACAGAGAATGAGCTGGTCCGGAGGAGACTGGTTGTGCGGCGCTTGCCAGCACCAGAACTTCAAGAAGCGGGAGGCATGCCAACGATGTGGTTATCCCAAGTTTGGAGGTCCTGACGTCTCAACATACCTCATGTACAACCGGACAGAAGTCTTGGCTGGAGACTGGTATTGCAATTCAATGAACTGTGGAGCTCACAACTACGCAAGCCGATCGAATTGTTACAGGTGCGGTGCACTCAAGGATGATTACGTTGGCAGTTGTAGTGGAGGATACGGACCAGAGACAGGCGTTCCTCCAGGGTGGAAAGCCGGCGACTGGATTTGCAATAGGTGAGTCCAAGGCTCTTTAGTGCTGTTGCGTTAATTAAGATCATTATCCATCTGTAGCTCATCAGCCATAGCAAACTATTTTGGAATTTAATTCCATCCTTCCCTTAGAAATTTATAAGAAGGACAAGAATTTTCCATTACCTAACAATTTCATGTAACTTCTACTGATCTTCTTCCATTTAATGTCCAAGTTTTATTCATTTTCATAGTTAATATTATCTAAAGAAATGTGATCTGGGTTTCGCAGATATGGATGTGGAGTGCACAACTATGCCAGCAGGACAGAATGCTACAAATGCAAGACACCAAGGGTCTAAGGTAAGGCTAATAGAATCTATCATCTTATGTTCCACTAGTTTTGTTGCTATCAATAGCTATAGATTATAAGGTGTACTTGCCCTTTTTAATGTCGGTCAATAATGCAGATTATCTTTCCTTTTCAGGTGCGGCAATTTAGCGAGAGAAAAGCTTCAAGAACCCCTTTGATTTCTCCACAAAATGCCACTTTTTTGCTTTAGTTTTCCCAGGAATAAAAACAAATAAATGCATCGTTGTGTTAGTCGTCATTTAATGTCCCTTTTGGCCCAAATCAATGCTGTCTACTCCCTCAAGGGTTCTTCCTAGCTTCATTTACATTATGCACGCATTTTTCGGAACATCTCTCTCTGAGCAAACATATGTGCGCCCGCACTAACATAAATTGTTTGGATGTGGGGGAACATCTGTAATTCAAGAGCCCTTTGAAATGGGTGGTTCAAGGGAATCGTTCTCAGATGGATCATTGAATGCATAACTATAGAGACCAAAATTGGTGAGCCAAAGAGGAAAAAGTAAATAACAAATGCAAATACATCACAAAATCTTGATATAGTTGGACCACCCCATTAGACTTTTACAGTCAGCCAATACAAGGAACTGGAAAATTATCGATAGGAAAGGACCCAAAAATATAAAAAAGAAAAAAAAGATTCACAGAATTTCTCTGGGTAATTCACCTTCAAGGTTCAAAGGGGAGGGGCTTGCCTTTGCAACAATAATTTTATGATACCTTTAGGAATCAAATCCTAAAGATAAATGAATTGAGAGAGGTGATGCAGATAAGAACCTGATGCTCTCATTGCTTTACGGTTTGCATAGATGTATGTGAATAGATGCAATGCCCAATGCACCACGCCACATAAGTTTAAAGTGTTCGACCAAAAAAAAAAACATAAAGTTTAAAGTGCGAGTGGAGTCAAACCTCCGCTTTTTATTTCTTGCAGTCGTTCACGTCACTTAGCACATCACAGCAATAAAACAATGTCCAAAGCTTATTAACTTCGCATGCTACGTGTGGTTGCACCCTCTTTGGCCACTAAGCCAGATGATTTTTGCTAGAAAAAATTGCATGCCATCTTTTGCACCATTAACAAAGATTCATCACCATATCCAAAAAAAAAAAGGAAAAAGAAGATTATTGAAACTGGATGACGTTATGGACATTATAATTAGTAGTATAACAATATCGGGAGGCATGCGCTTTTTCTATTTCACTGGAATCAATGTGAGATGAGTTAGGATTAGCTGCCACCATCTAGATGTGCCATATCATCTTGCCACAGCATGCCATGTTATCCTATTGTCATGTCACTTATGCCATGACATCCATTCCATGTCATTTAGTGATTGTATATTTAGGGTCATTTAATTTAGAATGCATGTCATGTTAGACCAGTTCATATTAATTTTTGCCAGACATTAGAATTATGTCATATAACTTGTATGTCACATGCCATTAGAGTAATAAATCATGCACGTTAAAGCTAGATTAGAATTGCATATAATTAGTTTTTATAAATAAAAACCCAAACAAGGGAATTAATTAGGACTGCTTAATTTGCTAGTAAAATTATGGTTAGGCTAGGTATAGTATTCTAGTGCTTTACTTACATTAAGAAAATTAATTAGCTCGGGGTATTTGAATTTTTGCTTTATTTTCAGCAATTTATTTAATAATTTGATTATTGAGTGTTATTTCATTAATGGTGCACTGGTATGATTACAAGTTGTATGTTAGTGGTTAAGCTAAAAATCAATCCAATATTGCTTGCACAAATATTTCTTTTGAAAATAAAGAAAAAGTGTAATGAAACGGCGTTAGATTAATCTAACGTAATCAATTCCCCGAATCCATTAAATCTCTAGTTCGTACAAGTAAAATATGCTCCCGCACTAATTGACCATAATTGATTAGTGATGACTCATGAATAAATTAATATGCATGTTAATTAAGACCCAAAAGTTGCGGTTAGTATGAGTTTGGAAGAGCTTGAGATTAGTGTAGGTGTAGTAATCCATTAGCTTTCCCTTGGTGCATCACCCCTTGGAAAGTTGTGACAGCATGACAACTTCACTGGGGATTTTAAATTAAAATTCATAGTGGACTTAGGCCCAAACTCTCTCTTTCAAAACTATATTTGTCTAGTAGTGTAGAGACAAAGTACGTCTCTAACATCAAATGTCAATCAACGAGTATCAACCATCATGGTCGTGCATAGGATGTCACATGGGTGATCATGTTCACATGTAACACAGGTGACTGTCCACACTCGTGTCAAGCACGTTCTTGTTCGTGTCGACGACTAAGTAATTTTTTTTTTTTTTTGGTGTAAATAGTAAGACATGTTATAGGCCAATAGGACTGTGAATGAGTGTTGGTTCTAATTACATGGAAAATTCAGCTATTCCTTTTTTTGAAAGATTGAAACTTGCGCCCATAAATTTCGACAAAATAGGTATTGCTAAATATCTCTTGATAAATTCGTGCCAACTATAATATTCAAACGTATTTTCCGACCAGTGAGATCTCAGGTCAATTTCTTTTTGGGTTAAAAATAAAGCAGGGTAACTACAAGCACATTATTATTCGCGGGTTGTAATGACTCAAAATTTGCCAATAAAACCATTAGTAGCAACATCTCCAATAATAGCCGCAACACAGCAATTTCTGCCATTGATCATGTATAGTTTGCTGTCATAAGTCAAATATAATCACTATAGATGCACAATAGATGATTTTATCTATACAAGCATGCCTATTTTTTTGTCTTAAAGTCTATTCGTACTAATATTTACCGCTAGTAAATGCAATCTCAGTCTCAATCTCAAGAAACATGAATTATGAAAGGGAGTAGATGAAAATTAAAATAGACGGTTTTGCTTATTAAATTTTTTTGTATTGTAAGCACTTATTTGTTACGTTTCTATACCCTGCAACAATTTACCAGATCTCCGTAATGAATTTATGCAGTTCATTTGTCATTGTTTAGCATAGCGATCTTCAAAGCATGGATGTTGGATCTGGTTGAAAGAGTTGGCGGGCATCTATCATATTCGGAAATTCTGTGAAGCTGTCAAAAGAATGTGGCATTACGGTTATCATTGAGGTCGCTAAATTACTAATAAGTTGTGAAATAGCAAATCGATAGCTCTGTTATTTGAATTGCTCAAGATATCTTCTTCATGTTACCTGCAATAACCCCTTGGACGTCCAAAACTAATGGTGTAGCCACTTCGATATCTTTTAACATGGTGATGATTTACCAAATCATAAACTTTGGATCTGTCCACCCACTCCGTTGTGTTATCTGAAGGAGGTAGGAATTTCCCATCCCATTGGACCCAATAGAGTCGTCGAAAGATGGCGGCACGCTTGAAATTATCGTCTGACTTGTGACCACTTCCCATTGGTGGACAAATGCCATCGCTTCCCGTAAAGCCAATTCCTCCCCAAGCTGTATGTGGTGAGCCATCGCACAAAAATGGAAATAGTTCCTTTGGCCAATAGCCTACTTTAATCGATGGGCGGAGCACGACCAACCACCAATTCCCGGTATTTCGATCCTGATTAAAAAGAAATTTTGATAATAAGTGGTAATGGAAAAATGCAACAATTATTAACACTGGTTTATTTCGATAGACTTTGTGATATCGCAAAAATTATCTAACACGGATCAATGATTGATGGATTACTTTCAGTAGGGTAGAACGATAGCGACAATTTTAACTTTAAGAACAAAACTATTAGTAGCTAATATATTGTAGGAAAAAAATATTATCTTAGGCACCTTGAAAAATATCAAACATACCTGTTCGATATCGATTACAAGCTCACATTGAGATCCACCATAAGTAGAACAAGGTCTTAATAGGAAACCGGGGGTTACTTCCCTATCCACCTGGACGAAACCGGACATAGTACATAATAGGGGAAAATTACCAAAAAAGTCATAAACAAATTGCAATTGTACCAATTCAGTCCTAAACTTTTTTTTTTTTGGCCAATTTAGTCCTAAACCTTTTGTTTTTGTTCTAGTTCAGTCCATCCGGCCATGCATAGTCGAAAAAATCTGATGTGGCATCCTAGTCAGCGCCGGTCGGCATTGCCAACGCCCGACATGGCACCGGAGAGCAAAACGTCATGTCGTTTTGCTTTAAAAAAAAAAGCCAAAGAGAAAAGGCAGAAGAGAAAAGGGCGTGAGAGAAAAAGGCGTGAAGAGAAAAGAGCATGGGGTTGGTTGGGTTCTTTCTCAAAATCAAGTAGGAACCCTAAATTGAGAGGGCATCTTCCCTTGATTCACAGTGCCCAACATTGATTCTTGGTGGATGCCTCCGTTCAACACCTCCATCGAAACCCTTTGGCCTCCGCTTGCTCGACGCCTCTACTCGACGCCTCCGTCCAACCCCTCCAGCCAACGCTCGCCCAACACCTCTGTTCGAAGCCTCCATCCAACCCTTCTGGCCGATGCTCGCCTGACGTCTCCATCCAACCCTTCTGAACGAGAAGTATATTAGGAACTCCATATACCTAACAAACTTTGCCAATCTGAACCAAAGGTAGCAACTCAAAGTAATATATTCTTCCCAAATGAGCCAAAAGCAGCAACAATACCAAAAATTCTAGGCGAGACCATCCACAAACTCATGTCAGCAATTTGCCCAGCCATCCAATTCAACAACCACAAACCCATTACTACGACAAACCCATGTCAACGAAATTTAAAACAAAATTCAAGTGAAATCAAGACAACATAAATATAAAGCACCGCAATTTCAAGAAGACGATGAAGGCGTTCAGTGAGCGTCAAGCAAGCGGGCGAATCTAAGCAAGCGTCGGACGTCTCCAGAAGGGTTGGATGGAGGCTTCGAATAGAGGTGTTGGGCGAGCGTTGGCTGGAGGGGTTGGATGGAGGCGTCGAGCAGAGGCGTTGGGCGAGCGGAGGCCAAAGGGTTTCAATGGAGGTGTTGAACGGAGGCATCCACCAAGAATCAATGTTGGGCACCATGAATCAAGGGAAGATCCTCTCAATTTAGGGTTCCTTGATTTTGAGAAAGAACCCAGCCAACCCCAAGCTCTTTTCTCTTCACACCTTTTTTCTCTTCACGCCCTTTTCTCTTCTGCCTTTCTCTTTGGCTTTTATTTTTTTTAAAGCAAAACGACGACTTTTTGCTCTTCGGTACCATGTCAGCGTTGGCAACGCCGACCGACGCTGACTAGGATGCCACATCAGATTTTTCCGACTATGCATGGCCAGATGGATTGAACTGGAACAAAAATAAAAGGTTTAGGACTAAATTGGCCAAAAAAAAAAAAAGTTTAGGACTGAATTGGCACAATTGCAATAGGTTTAGGACTTTTTTGGTAATTTTCCCTACATCATAGGACCCATTGCGGTAGCCATCACCTTAAGAGGACAATGCTTTAGTAAATAAGATTCAAATTATCTCCAATGTCTAGTTTGGATTTTGAAAATCAGTGAAAAAATTGGTTCAATTAACAATTGACAATAATCTTCACAACTCACCCATCCAATACGTGAATAACTAAGAAAGGGTATCTTCAGTAGAAACCTAGAAAAATAAGAGATTTTCTTTCAAATCATTTTACCATATATTCAACTTCTTGTCCATAAAAACTATAACATTGACTTACTTGTAAATCACTTACCATCCAACCAGCTGCAATCATGCTAATATGCTTTGGTGGATCGAATTCATTCCACTTATTATGTGCACTTATTTGGTCATGAGCAACAATTAGATTGTAGACCGTCACACATCCACCTCCTCCATATTTAATATTTTGTACCATGTTGTCTATTCGAGAAACCACCTACAAATGTTAGTTTGTAACTTAAACCATCTACAAATGATAAATAATATCTTATTTACCTATGCCTACTGGTCTTACTTGAAAAGATGTATTGATTTTCTTTTTGTACACGAATCATGGAAAGAACAGATTTTGAGATTATACTAGGTGAACATTTGACATGTGGTCCCATGCAAATTCATAGATACATAACCTAACTGGTAGATTTGAAAAACAAAATCACTTATGCTATTGAATGTGTGTAGATATGCATGTAGACATGCGACAGCGGGATATTGCATGTTGATTTGAAGAAAGAGTACTTTGCCTGATAGCCTGCAACAGACGATATCTTGGGCAAGGATGTTACGCTCACCAGATCTTCTTTTATTACTCGACAAATGGTAATCCTCCAATGGGGCAAAGCTCTTTCAACCCAAATCTTACCGACTTTGCATTTGGAGAAGTTTTGTGTAGGCTAGTGACGTGTAGATTTGGCTCCGTCTACAAAAAGAAAAAAATTTGATTATAAGAGTATCAAGTAAACCATTCCAACTAAATTATCTGATATTAATCCGCAAATCTATCAATTTAATTTAGGAGTAATTGGTAAATTTTTACATGAACCTTCTGATTCTTCAGCAGACGATGATCAAGTGTCAGTTGTTTGTTAATATCAACACAGTCAATCATGTCTCCTTCTTTACTCTAGATAAAATCAAAAGCAATTAATCGTCCGTTGAGCAGCAAGACTGAAAAATTTTGCATGTCACGCAGATAAAGACTGAAAAAAAGAAAGGGTTTGAAGGAAAATTACCGTAAAAGTCTTGATGGATGGCTTGGTCATTGTTCTTACCTGTGTTTCCAATTCTAAATCATCCTCGTCGGAATATTTGCCATCTCACGTGGAGAAAGACTGAAAAATAGGAGCAGCAACAGCATAAGTTCCACATTCAGTTTCATGGTGATAGAAAGAAGCGTAGAAGCAAGGCCCTCTAGTGGTTGGCTACGCTTGTTTAATGAAGCAACACCGAACGTGTTAGCCCACTGGAAAAGAGGACTGAGCAATGCAGGGACCAAATCGTTATTCTGCAAAATGGATATTGTTTACTGTGGGATTGTGAGGGTTAGACTTGCAGAAACACCCATTTATTATCTGTCTTCTTAATAAAGTCAAACGTATTAACAGAATAAGTCCTTGAAGATTTGATCTATTTGATAAAGTAAATTTTACTTTTCGTACAATAACAAATTATTGAGCTTACAAAAAAAAAAAAAATTGTCCAGTTTGAGTATGAATGATGTTGTCCCTCTATTAACGTTATGCCAATATAACTTCACCATAGGCTTTGATGGATTATGGGTGTGCAAACTGACATTTAAAAGATGGATAGATGTAAATGCTTTTTTTTTTCTTTTATCCTAATAAATGTTTAAGAGATTAAAAGCTGCCTTTCAATAATGCATGTGACACAGCCCACGGACAAAGCATGGTCCAAGACTATTCGTGATAGACCGTGTCACGCACAAGGGCTTGTCCAAGAACAACCCATGACCAATCCACGAATGATCCATGATCCATGCACAGCTAGCCCATGTGCGATACGGACAAAGGCCCATGCACGACCCATGATCAACCCATGAGCAATGCTCGGCCAACCCATGTGCAACCTGTGGCCGTTCACCTTCTCTCATGTCAAGTGGCCCTGCTGCCTAGATCTTACTTCTAACACACGCCCAGGTAGAATTGATGTTGCTTCCTGCCCTTTTTGCAATGATATGCCTGACTTAGTTTATCATCTCTTTTTTGGATGTCGTATTACTTCTAGGCTTGTTTTCTTTTGGGCAACTAGATGTAATCTTCCTTGTCGTAATGGATCTTGGGAGAACAACCTAAGTTAGGCCATTTCCTTACTCTCGGGGAAATTTTTTTATAAGTGTATTGCCCGCTTCTCCTTCGATGCGGTTTGCCACATCATTTGGAAGAACAAGAACAATATCCTATTCATAGGAGAGCCGATTTCTATTTTGGCCATGAAGAAGCATCTACTTAGAGCTATGAAAGATAAGGCCCTTTCTTTCAGGGGTGTGGAGGATTCCATTAGGAATAGGAGGCTACAACGTTCTTGGGATATCGACCCCATCGTTTTCTCTTCTGGGGACCTCTTGCCGGCTGGTTGATTTTTGGGCATGATGGTTACAGTCGCTGCTCCGTCATGTTTGGTGTTAGTTTCCTTGACCTTCCTACCTAGCCGAGGGTTGTTTTTTGCTTGTTTATCTAGTGTGGCTTTTTGCCGCTCTAGCTATGTACCGGCTTTCTGTTTGCCGTGCTTGTTGTGTTGGTTGTGCGGCCCTATTTTTTGCCTCGGTTGTTCCTTTTACGCCCTAGTATCCTTCCACTCAGGTTGTTTTTCTTCTTGAGTGTAAGTTTCGGGGCCAGGATTTTCTATACATTTGCCTGTCCTCAATATAATTATTATCCTTTCTACCAAAAAAAAAAACAAATTTCTATTCCATAAAAAGATTTGGGGCATAAATCAAAATATAAATTTTCTAGTTTTTCTACTTCTAAAACAAAAGTGAGATGAAAACTATTATCATCGTTCACTCTCGTCACCACTTGCCACCCACCCACCACTCATGAGACGCTAGATGCCCGGCCGCCCGGCTGCGGCCCCCCTAGAAATATAAATTTTCTTTTGTTATTAAACAAATTTTTGTTCCAGAAATAGAAGTTTTAAGTCGTTATCAAACACGTTTCTTTATTCAAAAACTCATTCAGGGAATAGAAATTGAGAAATCAATTTTGTCATGTACAACCTTAGTGTAACCCATCAATGTCTTTGAACTAGGATTCTTAGGGATGGTGGGTCTTCCTCAAGCAACTACTTCTAGGCCAGCTAGTTCAAGGATGATCCTCACAAGAAACCAGTCTGGGTTACGGATCGTGAGTCCCCGCTTCTTGATTCTTCCTATGTTCTTCCCATCAGGTATGATGGGAACTTGGCAATTTCCGTAGAAGGAACATGCGGTTCTCAATGTTGTGATGTCGGCTACTAGTAACAACACAAACGCCGCGTTACTTGATTCATGCAATCTTGTCACTGTGGAAGGAGAAAGCACTGTCTGAGAAAGCTTTTATTATCCAACAGACACATTTCTGCCAGGCATGAAACTCTGGTGTTTCCAATATAGGCACTGATAAGGAGAGGGATCAATTTCTTGTTCCGTGGCAGAGTCCATCAGTTCCATCCACCGGCTCTTTGGGCCTTGCTCTGTTCGACCACGACAAGACCCAACTTAAAGTGTGGCAAGTCGATGAGGTCTCGCAACTTATTGGGCGTTACGATGGTCAGAGATTCGGGTTCCTATTTAATAGCGTGCTCACTTAACGATTACAATTTCACTTTTGGATCTATCGCTAGTGAGATTTACTTAACTTTTTGCTACGAAGGGGAATAATAGTTGTTCCTAGTTCGTGATGGCCCTCAAGAGAAATTCAAATTTTCATGATGATTGGGAAGGAAATTTCATTATACTTCCCCAACAGTGCAGCCTATTATATGTTTTTATTTTTCTTTTTTTTGTTAGTCATATACTACTTCTACTTTAATTCCCATTTTCAGACTTTTCTTCTATTTTATTGTAGGGTGTGAGCGTTGAAATATACACCTAAAGCTAAATTGTCACCATCTACACCCCCTAAGAATGTGGAAATTCAAACCTTTCGCATTCTCATTCCCATGTAGGAAGGGTAACTACTAGACTAAACCCCAGTGATTGCCAACTGCTATAAAGAGAAGCCGCGATTTCGCACAGCTGGGATTAACTTTTCAAGGATAGAAGAGTCCATGCATTTTATTAGTATGATGGCCTAGGCATCAATGACCATAAAAGTGATTGCTCTTGTATTGCTTTTGCGTCTTATTGTAATGGCGGCATTGATGTCATTTTTAATCATGACTATTGATTACCTAGGAAGTACCAACACTCTCTATAAGCCTTTTGTGTTATGTTGAACACTCCAACACATATCCGACACACCTTAACACTACTCTGACAAGCGGTCAATAAGTATAGAAAAATTCAACACACAATCAACTCTCCCAACATGCACAGGGTGAATTTTAAGATTTTAATAAATAATGGGTCAAAATCTGAATATGTAAAAAAAAAAGAATATTAAAATGGAAAAGAAGAAAAACCTAGTCTTCTCCTCTTCTAACTCTCATTTCTCATTACACACAATTCCCCCTCCTCATTGAGTGTCACTCCTCTCACCAGTGTCACTTAAAATTAAAACAATAAATGATATTATCAAATGGTAGATTAATATTTTTAGTGTAATCATTCTAGGCTCCTTTTTATCATTTATTTGTGAATTTGAATCAAAATAATTTGATCGATATAATCATAAAAATGATAATTTATCATACATATATCAACGTGTCAAAATTTACTATTTTTTTTAGAAATAACGTGTCGGCGTATTATATATCGATATTAATGTCGGTTCTACTTAATTGATTACCTTATGAGATTTACATAGATTGGGATCATATTAATATTCTACTGAAATGCCCTTACATTTAGATGTGGCCCAAGTCCAGCATAGGCCCAAAGGAGACCCGGGGAATCTAACCCTGCAATGAGGCCCACTTGGAACTCAAATTGGAATCTCCTCCCCAAAGCCCAACCCAAGAGTTTGTTCGATTCGAGAGATGAATTGACCCAACTCAAGCGCAAGTGACTCAGCCCTACTCAGGCGACTCGGCACAGCTTAATTGATTTAGTTGGTATGATAAACATGTTTTCTTTGGTACTACACAAAATTAAATTATATGAAAATCAAGCCATTAAAATAAATCAACTCCTGTCACTTTCTCTGAATGGAGGTCAATTAAAGGCACTACCTAAAGTCTAGTCAATTGTCATGACTTTTTGTCCTCGAGAGACCAAGTCAATGTCAACCCACGCTTTGAATGCAACTCATGCATAAAATTTATGCGTTCAGACATGAACATAGTTTTAAATGCAATTTTCTTCTCTCTTTTTTAGCAGAAACAATTTGAATAACAGATTACTTTGAACTGGAAAGGAAAATTAAAAGTACCATCTGATCGAATGCCACCTCCTTTCAATAGCGGAATGGGTTAAATCATTAGTCACATCACATGTTCTTGCCGCTCCTGGGAGCTACAATAACCTAAGTGCGAACAATATGCCGGTGGCCTTGGCGAAGGCAGATTGGCACTTTCGTTGCCTAGCATCTGAACGACATCGGAGGTGCTCAGTCTATCCTCGGGATGCTCTTCTACGCACAACAATGCAATATGGAGGTACAGAGAGAACTCTCCAGATGAATAAGGTTCGGCCGATGCGGGGTCCATTAGCTCGACACCTTGATCGAATTTCCATAATTCCCAAGCCTAGAGAAACAATTTTTCTTAATCAGGTTCTAGCTAAATGATGAAGGAAAGAGTGATGAGCTAATCATTAATCAGCCAACGTAACTTGAAATCCAAGACAGATCCAAGACAGAACATTGTGTCACAGTCACAAGGTTCCCACAATCAAGAGACCGTGCATGATCGAGGAAGACCTCCTAAGATTACTCGAGGTTCGGACAAGAGCTTCCAGAACATTCTAAGGATGGGCGAGACAGTAATTGCGCCAGGATCTAGAACTCTTCTAACATAAATGCCCATAGTTGGTAAGTTAGAAGATACGATCTCGTTCGCCGGATATAATCTCGATCGATGGTTGTAATATAAAGGTCTCAAATATAAAAAAAGGTGTTTTGTATTCATCCAACCATGTCAGAATCAGAGTTCCATTCTCTCAAAGTTCTCTTTGGAAACTTTCTCTTTCTAAGATTCGGGTGAGCGAGTGATTGATCGATCGATTGATCCGAATAAGGGCTTGGCTTATGTGCATAGACTGATCCAAAGCGAGTAAAGATTGTGTTCTTTCTGCTACTAATGATCTCAAGCATAATCACTCCAAAGCTGAACACGCCAGATTTAGTAGAGAAAATGCCATAGACAGCATACTCTGGAGACATAACTGCTGTCCCAAAAACAAATTAAAGACCCTAAATTAGCAATTCGAATGGAATTGCACAGAATATATTCTTGTATATGTTTAGAGATTTATTATGTCCCAACAACCCTAGCCATCTTTGTTCACGCTTTATTCTCTCCAAAACCCTCGCCATTCCAAAGTCCGATAACTTCGAGTTCATATTGTTGTCCAATAGAATGTTGCTGGTCTTCAGATCATGGTGAATGTCCCTCAATCTAGACTATTGATGCAGATAAAGGAGTGCCTGAGCTATCCCTAATCTAGAATACCGATGCAAATAAAGGAGTGCTTGAGCTATCCCTTCGATAATGCGCGTGTCTCTTCCATAGCATCGGCTTCTTGTTAGGTTGCTGTATCGAGAGAGACGAGAAAATCTTGATCTATGAATACATGGCCAACAAAAGCTTGGATTCCATTTTGTACATGATCTAACCCTTTCGCTTTTGACTTACATAAAAAATATCCTTGCTATTCGAAAGCCACTCCATTCTCATCCCCAGCAACATATCCTGCAGGGGACACCAGGACCCTTTAGTCTAACAGATTGTGTTCTGGGTACTGCAAATCTTAGGCACCGGATAACAAACAAATTGCAATTGAAGTCTTGATAGCTGAATAAACCTTATAAACTGGACTGAATCCACCCTTTTTGTTTCCAGCAGAAAAATTACTCATGGCTGCCGAGAAACTGAGAATCAGTAGCTCGTGATCCCTCTTTCTGATAGATTTCAGCATAATTGCGTGGTCTTGATTTTCCACTGAGACATCCGAACCGAATTCCATCAGGAATAACTCCAAGTTCCTTGTCGTTTCTATCTCGTTCTTCCATGCCGCTTCAAAGCTATGAGAATAAGACAGAGTGGCCGATCCTATTTAAATGTGCAAAGATTAGTACCTCCAGCTGTAACTTTTCCATCTTGAGATAGAGATCATGGCTGAGACGCCGAACACAGCCACTGGAATGATCGCTATCAAGCAGAGCAGCCTCTTGCTTCAATCTCTGAGAATGACATCCTCTTGCTCCAATTATGTCATTTCAATGTTTCAATTCAAAACCTATAGACCCAATTGCAGTCAAGAGTATTTGTTACTCAACTGTGTCTCATTCTCCTATTAAAAAGTTATTGTTAGCAGATTGATCTAGTAACAGGACTGAGGATTTTGTGTGATCAATCAATGCCACGCATATAGCATCATCAGAGGAATGTTTACGACATATGGATAAATTGACTAAGATCAGTCGAGTGTTTGAATATGATCAGAATGTCAGAAATTCAATATAATAAACCCACTGGCTTTCCTCCGAACATGAGCAGCTGTTTCATTGATATTCCGTGAACAAGCATGGACCCATTCCGTTGGCCCATCCGCAAAAAAATTTGAATCTCCATAGAATAATTGACATCCCATGCCGTCATCTCGATAGGTACCGAAAGCTTTACAAGAACAGTTGCTCCTGCACATGATTTCATAGTCAATGATTCCCAGACAATCCAATTCATTGAAAGCAGTAGGTTTTGACACGAATCCTTCTTTTATTCTAAAGTTATTGCCATCCCGGCACAAGGCTGGCCTCTCGATATGACAGTCAGTTGAACTGCTCGAAGTATTCGTGCAAATTGCAAATTGGGCTATAGACCCCCGAAATTTCCTTCCCAATCATTGTGAAAACCTGAATTTGCCCAGATGGAGACAGGACAAACCAGGACAGTCTACCAGTTACATTGGTGTCGTAAGTCAAGTACATCTCACCACCATTAGAAACGAAAATAATGTTGTAGTTTTCGAGCGAGCTGTTAATAAGTCCTGAAGCTGTGTTCATCTAGGTGCCTGATCACCCTTGAGACATCATCGTGATGAAACACAAGTTGTGTCTCATTCGTAGTGGCCATCAGGGCAAGAACGAAAAAACCAGTAGAAGGCACAGATGGGCTCTGCCATGAAACAAGAAACTGTTCTCTCGTCTTATCGGTGCCCAGATTGACAAACCCTAGTTTCATCCCGGGCAGGAATGTGTCCGACGGATAGTAGAAGCTTTGCCAAACCGTTGTCTCACCCTCCACGAGAACGAAGTTCCCTGAATCAAGAAGTACGGCATTGGTGCTGTTGTTTGTGGCCAACATTACAGGATTGACCAAGACTTGAATCAGCCTTCTATCAGAAATCACTAAGTTCCCATCATAACGAATGGAAAGAATATGTTTCCCAAAAATTAATTTTATGGCCATTAAGGAAACAGAAAAGTCACTTGAGGGGGTTTTCAATAGGTAGTGGCTAGCAAGACGGTCCACTGCAGAATATAAGTCGAACGGTCAAAGGACAACCACAAATCCTTTTGGAGGAAACCGGTAACCGGTTTTATTTATAACCGCATGTTTCCTTCTTTTTTATATTTTGACTTTTGTGTTTCCTTATAAGAAGCTCAAATTTAGAGATAAAATCAGAAGAGGGCCCATAAAATTAATTTTCTTGAATATGAAAAAAAAAAAATAAATTAAATACCGATATATAAATAATTATAAGTAGAAAAATATTGTCACTTACTAAAAAAATTATTAATATCATTACGAAAATCTATTAAATTTAAAAGATGAAAATACATTTAAGTTAGCTTCACAACTAATAACAAAATCAATGTGTAATGAAATAGTTCCTCATTCCTTTTACTCAAACCAAATTGCTATGGAAGGACTCTCCGATAATGGAAAATTAAGACCAGTGATATCAATTATGCACAAAACAAGTAAAAAAGAAAATATCATAATAATAGTAATGAATTACTAAAGAATTCCAGAAAAAATTAGTGAAAAAATGCATTTTTCATATAAAAAAACTATAAGAAGAGAACGATTTTCTTGTCTTATTCAAAGACACAAATCAAAGTGATAATTTTCGAGAAAAATAATTCAGAGCGCCCTATTCTGATTGTCTCTAAAATTTGAGGTTGCACTAGGGAACATGGAAGTCAAAATAAAAAAATAAAAAGAAGGAAACATAGAGTCGATAATTATACCAGTTCAGGAAATCCACCCGTTTCCTCCAAAAGGATATATGACTGGCCTTTGACCGTTCCACTATCATTCTGCAGTGGACGGTTCACGAAGCATATTCCTTTTCAATAATGGCATACTTCGGTTGATTGAAATCGAGGGCAACGTTAGTTGCTGCATAAATGAAAGCTTTGAAAGGGACCGTAGAGACAAAAAAAAAAAAATAGTTCAAGTTCACATATTTCTACCATTCAAAAATGAAAAATACAGATATCCGCATGGTTAAAACACTAGCGTGGACCACAAAAGTCCGTCTCCCTGAAAAAACATGGATCGAGTTCAGATGAAAAAACCTAACAAGTTCTAAGTGGCATACATACTAGTGGAGGAAAGTACTAAAAAAATCCTAAATCTATTACATCAATATCAATTTAGTCTGCACATTTCAATCGAATCAATTTAATTATAAATATTTTACATATGTGCCAATTGAGTCTATTCGTCTAATTTTGACCGGAAATCAATGACCAAGATGCCAAAACATCCTATTTAGCACGATTAGCGCTAATATGAACAATTTTACAATTTTTTATTTTTTCCTATTCATTATTTTTCTTTTTTCTTTTTTCCCTTCTTCCTTCACTAGCGCCGAGCCTTAGCAATGGTTGGTGACTGATCAATGAGGGCTGCCCTCACCAACCAAAGGCGAGGTCACCCTTGTCGAGATTTGGCGAGGCGCAACTTTGCTAGACCTCACTAGAACAACTCTTGCTAGCCTCTTGCCATTGGCCAAATCTTGGTAAAGGTTACCTTGCCTAAGGCTAATGACCCTCATCAGTACTCACCTTTGGCCTATCACTTACCATCTTTAAGGCACAGTGACCGGTGGAGAAAGAATATAAAAAAGAAAAGAAAAGAAAATTATAAAATATACATAAAATCTAAAAAAATATATATTAAGAATTACAAAAATTATTCATGTCAACATTGGCCATTCTAGCTGTGCCATATAAGAAGTTCGATATCTATTTTAATAATTTTATGTCAAAATTTATCGAATGGATTCAATTGGTAAAATATAAAATGTTTATGACTAAATTGGTCTAGTTAGTAGATTTGGAACTAAATTAGCACCAATTTAATAGATTTAAGATTTTTTTTTTTCTAACTTTTCCCTACATAATGTATTGATATTTTCTGGACCCATGCAATATGAATATAGAACTTTGAAAACTTTCTTCCCATGAGAAAGATGTTGTCACCAAACACTTTAAAAACATTTTTATCCATTGCTAACTAAAACGGGAAAATAACAAAAATAATCCAAAAAAAAAATAGAAGGCACAGAAAAAATATTCCTAGAGGTTAAAATATTAGTAACTGAATATCATCCACATTTTTAGATCTTGACTCATCACTATGAAATTGATTTCTTGCTCCACTGGGCCAATTCTCCAAAGACCCTCTTTAATTGGCCCACTAAATCCTCATGATTGAGCACTAGATCATTCCAACCAGCTTTCACAATTTCACTACCTTCAATATCTTCTAGCCAGTATGCTTTGAATTTGACAGTATGCTTTGAATTTGATTTTTTTTTCCTTTTTATTGTATCTAGTGGAATTAAAACAAGGATCAAATATAATAAAATTCAATGGCTGGCAATGCAAAGGCTTCAACTTTAGGAAACGTACCTCTTCATGCAATGTTGCATGGAAACCCTATCCAGCCCTATCCAAACTCTTATATACTAGTTCTTCCCATTCTCTATTATTTGTGTCTTATTTTCAAACTAATTAACTAACATTCACTCAAAAACTCTCGCAATGCAACCAACTTATAATGTTCTGCTCTCCCCTTCCCAATACTCTTCTAGAGATATAGTCTATCATTGAAGTTGCTTAAGCATACCCAGGGGAGATGATTGGGAAAGTATATGCTTTTTAACTCTTTCCATCATAAGTAGAGGTGATATGTTTCCAATCCGATCTGATTCCCAATTTTTGAGACCAAGAACCAAATCGGACAATCCTAGAATTGAAAACTAGACCAGATCGGTCCGATCATATGGAACCCATCACTTAGTAAAAAAATTTAAATATTTAAAAAAAAAATACAAGAGTTGTTGCTATTTTTAGGTTTTATTGCTATTTTAAAAAAATTAAATAATATAATTTAAAAAAAAAAAAGTTAGTCCAATCTGTTGGTCCAATCAGGTTCGGTTCCTCTCCAAAATCGAGAACCGGAGTAACAATCACTAGTTCCATTTATGGAAACGAAAACTGGACCAATCCCTTTGGGAATCGGACTAAACCGAGCAGTCCAATCCGGACTAGGCGATTTCTAATTTGGGCGGTCCAACATGCTCACCCCTAATAATAAGAGTCTTTTTTGAAAGTTCGTTGGTACATGTGTCACAATGAATGTCATGATTGTTCCACTTCCTATTTCCTTTACATATCAAACCTATATACTCCTCTAAACCTGCTACAACCTCCAACCAATGACACCTCTTCATTCCAGACTACCAACCCCTGCAATTCCTCTCGGATTAACAATAACTAAATTTTGAAACCGGAGTTGCCGTTCCACTAGTATTTTAATTTTTATCTCCAAGAGAAACAAAACATTGGACCTTTCACGAATAACTAAGGCTTTTAGAGCTTGTATTGTCTGAAGTGTACCCAATCCATGGCAATTCCAACTTAAAATCTTCATTTGTACTCCGATGGCTTATTAGGACTAGTTATTAAAGTCCATTCCTTTGCACCTTCCACAATCTCAATAAGAGTACCAAGTAATTGGGTGTCATCAAGAGCATTTGAACAAGTATTATAAACTCCATAAGGATCACATGTTCCCCAAATGGTAGCCGAAGCCTGGAGTCTTATGTCCTTTCTTACTCTTTTTCAGAGCCTCTAAGGCCTTTTTTAAGATCAAGTCCAAGAAAGGGCTTAATACCCTAAAAAAAAAACCCCAAATTTTAGGTTTAGTCCCAATTCTACCACTTTAAACTTATTTTTGTTTCACAAGAACCCTCACACTTTAGGTTATATTCCAATTTTACTCTATGTTTTTTTATCTCATAAAAAACCCATAATTTACTTGAGTTCCAAATCTACCTCTTTTAACCTTCTACCCAAATTTCTCCTGATAATCAAGAGATGAAAAAGCTTATGAGTGTGATTCGAGCGTTGAGCATCCTAAGCGCGAGCTCTTTGACTGCAAGAGAAGAAAGACTCCCAAGCACAAGAAATTGATACTAAGGGAAAAATTGTAGATCCTCAAGTAAGATGGAAGGACAACTCTCATAAGAGCAATGCCAATTCTAATTGCTCTACTTTTTACCTAAATTTCAAATCCAAGAAGATCTTGATGGGGTTGATGTGGAAATTTATCTCCAAAAGGCGTATTCTTAGATTTGAAATTTTGGAGAAAACTAAAGAATTAATGTGGAAATGCCACATCATTAAGGTCTATGTTAGACGGAGTATTAACAGATCTGGATTTGAGATTCAAATAAAAGTTGATAGTTTTTACAAGACAAAAAAAAAGGATAAAGTACATTAAAAGTCTTAAAACCTTTCATGAAAGTACAATCAAATCCTAAAACTTTCAAAAGTGCAACAAAGTTTTTAAACTTTCAAAACATGCATTTTCATGACAAATTTTATAACTTAATTGTACTTTTTAAAATTTTTAAAACTCCGTTGCACTTGCATGACAAATTTTTGAATTTACAGTGTACTTATTCAAAAAAAAAATGATAAAATTAGAATTGGACCTCAAGTCAATGGTTCTTTATGAGTAAAAAAAATAATTTTATGGTAGAATTGGACCGGACCTAAAGTTGAGGATCTTTTTAAGTTATTAGACTCAAGGAAGGAGGAAATGATATGCAATCCCAGCTCTTTTAGTAATTCCCAATTCTAGTCTCGAAGCTCCTCTGTAATCATGGGTTTGGATGTGACATTTTGCTTTTGCTCCTCTCCCCTTTGTATACCCCAAAAACATTATTACCTCTTGGCACTATCAACTCCATATGGGTGGAATGAGCAGGAGATTCTGGGGCCATTTCATCCATATTTAGATCAGGGATTTGCTTCCCATAATATGCTTTTTAATATGGGTTAGGTACACGCGCTTCCGTTTCACGCCAGTGGTCGAATCTCCCCTCTTTATTCTCCTTTAGCCTTGACTCCTCAAATGGCACCATCTTGTAATTGGTAGTGTAATGACCAATTTTCCTGCAAGGGTAGCAAAAAATGCGGGAGTTTCTCATATTTGAAATTAATGCACAGTTTCTTTCGTCCATGACTTAATACCATTTCAGCTTTTAGTGAAGCTGATAGATCCATCTACGCTCTAGCTCGATGTGCATTATATAGGGTGTTGCTCATTATAGATCCAACCTGTATAAACTTTTAAAAAAATAGCAAATCAACCATAAATCTCGCCAGGAGAAAATATGGAGTGAACAAGGAAAAGAAAGAACAACATCTTGGTTACAAATGATTAGTGTTTAAAAATTGAAGTGTTGGATCCTACGGTAAAGTTGAAAGAGGGTATATCATGTTAAAATTCATAGACGATCATTAAATTTTAGTAGATTTTGCAATCAAGTCATTGAACTTTCAACTGCATGAACCAAAGCATTGAAATTTTGGTTTTCTTTTTCTTTTTCTTTTTTCCAATTGGTGCAGTTTTCCTACAAATTGTCTAGGGAGGTTCCCACTAGGCGGACAAGTGGCAATGACGTGGTTTTTAGAAAATTGGCATGTGCCTGCCGCATCACAATTTCGCCTGGAATTGTGTCATTTCTGTTCAAAGCTCATCAATCGAAAAATAAATCGAAAGCTCAGCTTGTTAGGCAATTGAAATTAAACTTCGGTGACCTGATTGCAAAATATATTAAAGATGAATCAAACGCCGATGAAGTATGTTCGATTAATCTTCAATAACCAGTCGCTCGCGAGGCTTCGGAGTACCACAACTGCACGCTAAGAGCTCGGTCCCTGCATTGTTTTTCCCCAGCAAAAATGTGTCGGATAAATCAAGCTAACTCAGACAGTGCACTCTCCTTGCCCAAGAACAAAATTAATACTAGACAATTGCATCATGTGTGTGCGCTCTCCGAGAAATCAAGGTTAGACAAGCCCTCTTTGACAAGCTTTGTGGTGGTATGTAGGTGATGGCAGTCCGCCAAATTATGGTGGCTAGGAGTGAGCATGGTCCGGGTTGAGCCGGTCCACTCCTTAACCCTAGGACCAACCCGCACAGTGTTGGTCCTCCATTTTTGGGATTGAGGACCGACCCTATTGAGCTTGGGACCGAGGATCGGACCGACCCAATGGGTTCGGTCCGGTTCCAGGGTCAACCCGAGACCAACCGATAATTTTTTATTTCATTTTTTGTATTCCTTAAAAAACCAATTGAGGGCTAGACTAACCCAATGGGTTTGGTTCGGTTTCAAGGTCAACCTAGGACTAACAAATAATTTTTTATTTCATTTTTTATACTTTTTTGAAGGGCAACCAAGAATTGTACCGACCAAATGAATTCGATGATGAGCAAGGTTAGCTAAGAAAGGCGAGTGGTGAGAATCAAGTGGGGTGAGCGTCGAACAGAATGAGCATTGAATGTCGAGTGAGGAGCAACAAGCCAAGCGAGCATTGAGCATCAAGCGGCACGAGTGACCCAAAGCGAGCGAGGCAAGTGTCGAGTGGCGAGCGAATAAGTTATTTTTTTCAATTTTAGCAAATTTAAGACTTAAGAAGATAAATAAAACAGAAGAAAACGAATACTAAAGGAAAATGCCATAAGGTGCCTTTTTGGACGCCGTGAGAACTCCTCACAAAAACAATTTCCTCATTCATAAATTATGACTATTGACACCGTAAAAGACATTAAAAACCTAAGTTATTAAAGAACAATGTAAAATTACTTGAACTCCTTACTAAAGAGTTGTTTAATGTTATTGATACCGTTTATTTTAAGGTTTTCTGTATATAAAAAAAATTATAAATAATATTATATATATATAAAGTCAGGGTCGGTCCGGGTTGGACCGACCCAGAACTCTCAGGATCGAGAATCCGACCCGCACAATACTGGTCCAAAAATTCTAGGACCAAGGATCGACCTAGTCTCTCTGGGAACCGAACCAGGACCTGCAAGGTTGGGCCGGTCCAAGGTCGGTCCAAGGTTGACCCTGGACCGATGCTCACCCCTAATGGTGGCCGATGTGAAGAAGTAGAGCTTACCCAAAAGCACAAGTTAATTTCCATAACTTAAGGTAGGCATCACTGTCCAAAAATAATGCGATGTAATCTCATATAAAAAGAGAAAACTATTCAAAAAATCTTAAATCTATTGCAATTTTACCAATTCAATACCAAATGTTTTACTTATGTCAATTAAGTTTATTCAGCTGATTTTTGTTGGAAATCGCTAATGTAGACGTTGGTTGTTCCACATGACACGGTCGACACTTACATGTAATATTTTTTATATTTTATTATTTTATTTTATTTTATTTTATATTTTTCTCTTCTTTTCTTTTTTCCCCCTTTTCCCTTCACATTGCCAACAAAGGTTGCCGGCCTTGGGCAAGGGACTCTAGAGCCTAGGTGAGCGAGGCTATCATTGGCTTGGCAAGAATGCCCTTGTTGGCCTTTGGCGAGGGCAACCCTTTGCCAGATTAGGTGAGGGTACAAGAGCGATCACCGCCCGCCTATGCAAGGGGAACCCTTGCCAGCCTAGGCCCGGACATCTCTCCCCAAGGCCAACAAGGAGAAAAGGGAAAAAGGAAAAGAAAAAAAAAAAAAAAGGAACAAAAAAAAAGAAAAGAAGAGAAAAAAATAATTAAGTATTCTAAAAATATTAAAATATTATAAAAATATATATCCTAGTACTTCCATTAAATTTCCTGTATAAAAATGTGTATATACACCAGAAACAAAAGTAGTTCTAGCTGACCCATTTTGCTAGCTGCGTCACACCAGAAAATAGGGGAAGACAATGTTGTAACGAGGAAATAATTTACCACCATATCAATATCCTAGGTGACATACCTTTTTTTATATCCAATAATAAATTATCACGCGGCGGCTGAGGTGGAATAAAAAGTCCGGCGATCTGGTTTTCTTCCATGCCGCCGACGCTTCCTCCTCCATCACAAAGGACCATCCAATGGGTCAGCATCTCCACCACTTCCGGCGTCACTTGCAGTCGACCCAACCTACCCCTTCAGGCTAAGTCCTTGCCCATTGAGATCTGGACTGGAGTCCTGCCTCTAAAGCCGCAAGCCTAGCTCGTCCATGGATCGTGAGCCTTGGCGGCGAGCTCGAGTCCAGACGACCATGAAATGTGCTTAGTCGTCAGCAGGGCTTCAGATCTCGACTTCGGCTCCCCTACTTTAGATTTGAACTAAATAAATGCTCTCTTCAACAACGGATGTGGCACTGAAGGCAGGGCTTCTAGATCTGAAGATGCCTTCAGATTAAGACGTGCAAGGTCGAGATCTCAATGGCCATGGACGGAGTTCACATATTAAGAGGAGAAACAAAGGAAGTGGAGGTCATACTCAGGAAGACAAAGATGACCACAAAGACGACGGAGACGACGCATGAACGCGTTCGACCATGGATGGACAAGCATGATTTCTGCCATGGACGGGCCAAATCTCGAAATCTGGAGACGGACGAGGTGGAGAAAACAGAGGAAGCCGGCCACGGTCGGCTTGAACGCAACGGTGGTCGGCCTGGTCACGGCATCGGCAACTTTTCTGGTGGTGACGGCCTAGAGGAGGAGTAGAGGTCGGCGGCCATGGATGGAGGAGGAAGACAAAGCAGAGGTGAAGAGAGAGAAGATTTTTATTTAAAATTCCACATCAATTGCTGACATGGATATGTGAATACATGTCAATATGTCATTGGATACCAATGAAAAAATATATGCCAATGTTGACATGGTGGCATTGCTGAATACCTTGCTGACCATGCCTCGGTCCACAAATGTCAAAGATAAGATACTTATTTATAGGGGTGAGCATCAGGTTAAGGTCAACCTAAGGTCAATCCTGGACCAATTCTAGACCGACCTAACCCTGCTAGTCCTGGTTTGATTTCTAGGGAGACTGGGTGAGTCCTTGTTTCTAGGATTCCTAAACCAATATAGTGCAAATTGGTTCTCGGTCCTAAGGTTTTTAGGGTCGGTATAATCCGAACCAACCCTATCTAGTAAATTATTTATAATTTTTTATATAGAGAAAATCTTAAAACAAACGACTTCAACAACATTAAACAGCACCTTAGTAAAGAGTCTAAGTAATTTATACTATATTTTAATAACTTAGATTTTTAATTTTTTTACAGCGTCAACAGCCATAATTTACAAAGAAGGAAAATGTTTTTGTACGGAGTCATCACGACATCCAAAATGGAATAAACAGCTCCTTGTGGCATCCTTTTCTAGTACTCGTTCTTTTTTGTCTTATTTGTCTTATTTGTCCTCTTAGTCTTCAATTTGCCAAAATCAAAATAAACAATTTCTTTGCTTGCTACTCAACACTTACCTCGCTCGCTTTTGGTCACTCGTACCGCTCGCCACTTGATGCTCGCCTTGCTTGTTGCTTGCTGCTCACCCCACTCGACGCTTACCCATGCTCGACGCTCACCCCACTCAATGCTCACCGCTCGCCTCTCTTAGCTGACATCGCCTCACATTGAACCCATTAAGTTGGTCCAGTCCTCGACTACCTTTTCAAGGAGTATAAAAAATGAAATAGAAAAATTATCGGTTGGTCCTAGATTGACCTTAGAATTAAACTAAACCCATTGGGTCGGTCCGATCCTTAGTCTCAATCTTAATAGTGTCAATTCTCGATCCCAAAAATTGAGAACCAACACTGTGTGTGTGGATCCCAATTCGGACCATGCTCACCCCTGCTTATTTATAAAGTAAATGCTAGTGGCAGTCAGAATGAGTTTTTTCGTTCATTTTTTCATAGACGATGCCTTTGATTCAGCTCGATTGCTCTCCTTATTCGTGTTGACCATCAATTCGTCTTATTGAAAATGCTAATATTATAGAACCATCCTTTGGTCAACTCCCGTCCCTTTCGCTCTCTCCCTCTCACACTTTCAAAGCCTAACGATAAATGATACATTCCAGTTTTCAAAATTTAAGTATCGCCCACTTTTCAGAGAATGAGAATTTCCACTTTGATGGCCACAACTCCTTTGTCTTCCCTCTCCAAGAAGTTAAGCAAGTTATATGTTCTTCTCATGATCTTTAGCTGTTTGTTCCAGTTATCCGAGGCAACGAACATTCTCATGCATGGTCAGAACTTAAGGGACATCAATACTTTAGTCTCATTGAATGAAGTGTTTGAGCTAGGAATCTTCAAGACTGGTGGTCTTCCTCAAGCAACTACTACTTGGACATTTGGTTTAGGGATGATCCTTACAAGAAACCAGTCTAGGTCGCAAATCGAGAATACCTGCTTATTGATTCTTCTTTTGTACTCTCCATCAGGTACAACGGGAACTTGGTGATGTTGGATAAAACTCTTTTGTTTTGAAGTTGACAAAACTTATCCAAAGTCTATTATGAAGATTTCCAGACTTTAGTGTCAAAGTCTGTTTGACATCAGAATTCTACCCATTCTGACAAATTCAAAACTAAACGCAAGTGAAGAAAGAAGATTTATCCAGACACGAGATTATCTTTCTTACTTCAAGAGTTCAGTTCGTACAAGTTATATATGGCATTCTAGATGGAAATATCACATACGTGATTGATTATCTTTATTGGAATTAATTTAGATATATCAAATCTTTTCGGATTGCAAGTAAATATAAAAATAATCTACTTATGGAAACCAAGATCCCGATTGTATAGGTGAACAGAATTAACGGGCTTTCATCACAATCTTCAAACGGTTCAAAATCTCCTTGATTGATTCTGTTCAACAGGTTGATTAGAAGAATTCATTTGGAAAGTGCTAACAGTCGAGAAGGCATGAAGGAGTATTTAAGTGGACTCTCCAGTTGTTCGAAAAAGTGCGTGAAAGAGAAATTTCAAAGTTTAAAGCTTTCCATTTCCTTGTTACTCTAAATACTGAGCTCAAAATTGTACACAAAAGAGGGAAACTCATAGTGAGACTTCGTGAGAGAGCAGTAGAGACTCTTCACTGTGAAAGTCGAGATCGCAAGATTGTAAATTCTCTTTTGATTCTTAGTGAAATCCAGCCAAGAGGCTTTCAGTGTAGAGAGTGGACATAGGCTTCATCTAAGCCGAACTACTATAAATTTTGTGTTCTTATTCTTTTCCCTGAACTCCTTTATTTTGTTCATAGTTCTATTTACCTGCTAAAGCCTGAACTCGCTCAAAGTCTGTTGTTCTTCAAACTCAATTTTAAAAGAAAAATATTTCTACTATTCATTGCGAAAAAAATGTCTTCACACCTATTCAACCTCCCTCTAGGTGTTTATACTAGCACTTACAAGTAATACCCGATAGAAGGTAGATTCCGTATTTAGTCAATGCTAAGATGTTATCTACTAGTAATAGCACAAGTGCGATATTGCTTGATTCTGGCAATTTTGTTCTGATAGAAGGCAATAGCATGGTTTGGGAAAGCTTTTTCTATCCATCAGACACGTTCTTACCTGGCATGAAACTTGGGTATTTCGATTTAGGCACTGGTAAGGTGAGGGACCAGTTCCTTGTTTCGTGGCAGAGTCCAGCTGTTCCGTCCACTCGTTCCTTCATTCTCGCTATACTTGAAAAGAATAAGACCGAATTTGGAGTGTGGCACCGCGACGAGGTTTTTCGACAGATTGGGTACTATGATGGTCAGAAATTCAGGCTCTTGTTCAACATATCGCTCAATGACTACAATTTCACTTTTGTGTATTGCATTACTGAGATTTACTTAAGTTTTGCTACCAAGGAAAATAATAGTTTTTCCTGGTTCGTCGTGGCCCCATCAGGCGAAATTCAGGCTTTCTCAAAGATTGTGTATAGCATTACTGAAATTCAGACTTGCCCAACACTGTTGTCAGACAATTGAAAGTTCTTGCGTAGTACAAGTTCCATGTCATTCAATCGACATGGGCATCAACAAAAATGCTCACCCTATCATAGCTATCTCTTACGAAATTTGATTGCTCCTTCCAACCCTACTTATTTATCAGAACTAGAAGCTTTCCTCTCAAAAGGTGTACTCCTGTTTTTTCAAAAGATTCCAGCATTTTGTCACTATTGGGTCGATTATACTAAGCATCATATCTTGAAAAGCCATATGATGTACATCTGATATACGACAGTCATCAGAACTCAGGGTTGAGCAGCTGATAGTTAAGAAATGATCGATGGATGAAAGCTGCAAGTGAGGAACAAGAAAGTCCAAATCAGAGCAGCTGCAGTGTTTCTGAAAAGGTACTGAAGTTGAAAAACAAATTCTGTATCAGTGACACAAGGCTTTCGCATTAAGACAAGCTCTGTTGCTCATCAGACAGAAACTCAGTTTTGCTGTAGAAATGGATTCCAAAATCTGGCACCACCATCAGTAGAAGAAGATCACTACCTAATTGCAATTAGAATGTAATCTGAGATATTATCAACGATGAGAGACTATTCTCTCGACGATTAACTTTCTTTCCACAATAGGGCAACCAACCGTCTAGAACCTCCTGCCTCCGGAATTGTTTAGATTTACCTCCAGGTGATTGCCCGAAGAAATTTCACAATCATTAAAGCATAGTATGCGAGGCTCAACTCTCTTTGATTTGACTATATTATGGTTCATTCCTAAAAGATTAAAGATCTAGTTTGCTGTTTATGAAAATTGTATATTTAGCATATTGACCCCAAAGGAAAAGGGAATATGTTTTACAATTTTAGTAGCTAAAATTTGTAACTGGCATCGAATGCAACAACAAGAGGAACAAATTCTCCATTTAGCTTGATCCAAAGAAGTGGAATCAAATTCATGATCTCTGAAAATTAAAGGAAAAACTCATCCACTATGAGACCACTGGCCGTGGTGGCTCTGCTAGGTAGGCTTCAATGAACCTTTGCAAGAGAGGTGAGGAGTTCGAAACTTTTGCGAAGCAAAGGCTCTGGCGGAGTTACTTGGTGACTTAAGTGTGCTAGCGGGGGTGGTGGATCCTCCCGCTTACGTAGCACCTAGGGGTTTACGCTTCGGCTACCGGCTAAGGCGGTTCCTCCAGCACCAAAAAAAAAAAAAAAAAAAAAACTCATCCACTATGAGGCTTACAAGAAGCTAATGAAATTCAGGATCACTGTGCAAAATAATCAGGATCCTGTTTATCTGACAGATAAAAGAATTGTATAAAATTATAGCTGAGATATTTAAAAGAATGATCTACTCACACTTTACATGTGAATTCAATAATTCACAAATTAATAGAATATCATAGCTGCGAGACCTGTTGACCTGGTATCTACGGTTGCTATCTAGCTTCTAGGACAGAATAGCTTACATCATTAGTCGAACAATCTTGCTGATGAAGTGAATTACAAAAATCAATATGGGCTGAGAACGCTGGCTTCTTTGGTGGGGGCAGATCCGCATGTTCGTTGCTTAATGCAGTAACAATATCTGACATTGAGGGTCTATTTTCCGGGCGTTCTTGCACACACAGCAAAGCAATGTGGAGGCATAGCAACAGTTTGCTGACCGACGATGTGTCAGCCACCAGTGGATCAATTAACTCTATGCCACGGCTGCTACACCAGAGCTCCCAAGCCTATAAGCGGACAGTTTAGGACTAGTTCAGTACTTCGATCGGGATCTAAATAATAGGAGATTTGGATAAGAGACTCATAAGAAGAATGCAACCACTTACATATCCAAGGAGGTTTAGAGAGTGATCTAGACTGGAAAAAGTTGTGTTTCTTCGGCCACTAACGATTTCGAGCATGATGACTCCAAAGCTGAATACATCAGACATGGTAGAGAAAAGCCCATGTACAGCGTACTCTGGAGACATATAGCCGCTGATCACAAAAAAAAAGAATGGAAAACAGTTAAAACATATCAGAAAACATGTGGCATCGAAGTTTACATGTGTATGAGAGAGACTTACTAGGTTCCAACAACTTTATTCGTCCTGCCCCTCACTTCGTTCTCTCCAAAAATTCTTGCCATCCCGAAATCTGATATTTTTGGGTTCATGTCATCATCTAGCAATATGTTGCTGGTTTTCAAATCTCGATGTATGATCCTTAGCCTAGAATACTTGTGTAAGTAAAGAAGCCCTTGAGCTATCCCTTCAATTATAGAAACTCGTTTCCTCAAGTCCAGCAGTTGCTTCTTGTTAGGATCTGTAATTTAACTCATAAGTGACCCAAAAAATGGATGTGGGACTATAAATCTATAATGGCATTGACATGATCTGGTTACATACCGAAAAGAAAGGAATCCAAGCTCTTGTTTGCCATGTACTCATAGATCAAAATCTTTTCCTCCCTTTCTATGCAACAACCCAACAACTTCACGAGATTTCTGTGTTGAAGCTTGGATATTAATTGAACCTCATTTTTGAACTCCTCTATTCCTTGTCCGGATTTCCTAGAAAGTCTTTTTACTGCGAATTCATGCCCCAGCAACGTGCCCTGCAAAATTTTTTAGAGGAATGTCGAATAATCAAGCTTCCCATCATAATGAGAGTCAGGACTTCGTAAAACTGCTTCAGGAAGAGAGATAAAATAAACCGAAAATAAAAGATAAACCGACAAGTAACAAAGTGTCCTTTGGTTGGCAAACTACCTTGTAAACAGGCCCAAAACCACCCTCTCCAAGTTTATTTGCTGGGGAGAAATTATTTGTAGATGTTGTGACACAAGAGAAACTGAGAATCGGGAGCTCGTGATCCCTCTTTCTGACAGAATCAAGTCTACTCGTGCCGTTGCTGGAACCTCGTGCTGAACCCAGTTGTTGTAGAAACAGCTCCAAACTTCGATTTGTGCTGGTCCGATTCTCCTTCCATGCTGCTACTTGAGAATCAAACCGACAATTTAGGCTAAGAAGACAAATATCTTATGAATTTGCTAAGGCTCAGATCTTAATCAGTACCTAGCCAGGTGGAACATTTCCCTCTTGATATGAACATTGCCACGAAAATTACCAATATAACCACAGGAGTGATTCCAATCACCCAGAGCAGCCTCTTTTTCCCAGAACCTGAAAATAGAAGCATCTCATTTTTCTGCACCGGGAGCTATATGAAAAATTGAAGGGATGTGCTACAATAACATTTAAACAGAAAGATGAACGCTTAATATTGTATATGCGAGAGAAATTAACGCCAATATACAAACAAAAAAATCTACTTCAGACAGGTAAGTGGAAAATTATGGGTCAGAACTATTTGTTGTTTTCTTGACATAATTTTTTCATTCGACACGCTTTCAAGAACTAATATCAGGCCTACCCGATCTCCTCGGATCTTGATCGGCTGTTTTGGTAGCATTCCCACGGATGAATATAGTGGCATTCCCTTGGCCAACGTGATCCACAATAGAGCTAATGTCCTCATAATAAAACACGCATCCAGTCCCATCATCACGATAAGAAGCAAAACCAGTGCAAGAGCAATTGGTTCTGCACATGATTTCGCAGTCGCTAATACCCAGACGATCTGATTCATTGAAAACAGTAGGATTCAGCATCGCCCCTTCTATCTTAGAAAAGTTATTACCGTTGCCACAGGACAACGGCTGCTCAATGAAGCAGTCAGTTGCACTGGATGAGGAAATATTCTCGCAAATCGGACTATACACCATAGATATCTGCTTCCCGATCATAGTGAAAGCTTGAATTTCCCCCAAAGGCGTCAACACAAACCAGGAGATGCTATCATTCCTCCTATTCGCAAAAGTGAAATATATCTCATCGCTGCTGTTCACATAGCTGAAATTGTAGTCATCTAGCGAGCTGTTGAAGAGGAACTTGAATCTGCGGCCATCCCAATACCCGATCTCCCGTGAGACCTCGAAGTGCCACACCCAGAGCTCTGTCTGGTTATTCTTATTCAGGCCGAGAGCGAAAGAACCGGTGGAAGGAACAGATGGAGTCTGCCACGAGACCAGGAATTGATCCCTCAACTTGTCTGTCTCTAAATTGAACCACCCAAGTCTCATCCCAGGCAACAACGTGTCACTTGGATAAAAGAAGCTTTCCCAGACAACGCTCTTGCTCTCTCCGTCCACAAGAACGAAATTGCCAGAATCGAGAAGCGTGGCATGCGTGCCGTTACTATTGGCAAGCATCACAGGATTGACCAACACCGGAATCAGCCTCCTGTCCTTGATCACCAGATTCCCATCGTACCTGATGGCGAGAACGCCCGAGGATCCGGAATCGGGTACTCTCTGTTGGCGACCCAGATGGATTTCTGGTAGGGGTCGTCCCGGAACCAAATGCCCAGGTAGTAGTTGGCGGAGGAGTACCCCCCGGTCTTGAAGAATCCGAGCTCAAACACTTGGTTGGAAGATATTAAGGTCTTGTTGCCACTAATGTCCTGACCAGGCAAGAGCGTGTCGGTTGCCGTCACAGACAAACAGAGCAAGAAGGAACAAAAGAAGAGAAACGAATGGAGCTTCCCCAAGTTTCTTGGGAAAAAGAGCGACGCCGTAGCCATTTCTGAAAATGTTTCTTTCTTAGCGAAAGACATGGCACAGTTATAGACGAATTAACATTAGAGAGAGAGAGAGAGAGATTGACGGGAGTGGCGAAAAGTAGTATCTGAACAGGTAGTCAACCGGTTTCAGCGGTTCAATGTCAGAAGAGACAAACGATTAGAGTTGCCAGAAGTCTTTCCTTTCGGATGTCCTACTTGAGGTTTCCAAGCTGGAATCATGTCGACCATTGAAAGCCCCTGCATTCTTTTTCCACAAAGAAGCCGCCGTGATTGACGAACAACGAGGTCTCGAGTTCACAACATCTTGACCGTGGGAGCTGCGCGGCCCAGTTAAGAACTTGGTATCAAACGTCTCTACAGAAGGCTACCTTTCACTGAACTTCACGGGGAAATAGGTGAATTGCTAATATTTTTGGCCAGTCTCTTATGTCATCTGTTAAATTATGTCTCGAATTTGAGCATTTGCAAAATGCGATTCACTTGGTATCTTTCTTAGCACTTCAGTACCAAACCCTCACACCCAAATCTAATCTCCTCGGTTCGTCCGTCAGTATGTTTCATCCCTCGATTTTTTTTCCAGATTAACAGTATCCAGCTATGGCCTTCGTTCTTGCAATTCTCTGCTGTCTTGTTTCTTCGTTCCATCCATAATTCACGTCAATTTCTATATCGTTCTCGCACTTCTCCGCTGTCTTGTTTCTTCCTTCCATACATAATTCACATCCATGTCCGGCATCAATGGAAGCTTTCTATCTGAGTATCTTTCCTATATCTTTCACTATACTTTGCTGGGATTCGTTCATTTCTTGAGGTAGTTGACTGTTTCGTCTCCATAGTCCGTTGCAAAGCTTCTTCCATCCGGTTCCAAGACATGCATGCAGATGGCATCCTCAAGTAAGGACGGAGATGCACGCCTTGCTGCTCTTTGCACCAGATTAGGTCGCCTTTGGTCACCGCAAGAGGTTGAAGTATGGGATGAAGCTGTTCCTGCCGAAACATTGGCGGAATGTCAATTAATTCTGGTCGGTAAAATACTCTCTAATCCGTCTATCAATCTACCAGCTTTCCAGAATACTATGCAACGAATCTGGCGTAATGATAAAGTTGAAATTACTCAACGTGAAGAGGGAGTCTATATGTTTAAGTTTAATTCGGTAGCAGAAAAACAGCGCATATTAGATAATAGTCCATGGCTGTTCTCACATCACCTTGTTATCTTGAAGCCCTGGTTGCCCAACACTCCTCTGCATCATTATGATTTCAATACCTGTGCCTTCTGGGTGCACATCTTCGGCCTTCCTATTGAGCGTTGTACAGAGGAGATTATCAGTAGAATTATGAGGCATCTTGGTACGGTGCAGCAGGTGAAACTTGAAGGCAGGGAAAATACGACATTACGGGCAGGTAGGGCTCGTGTCGACCTTAATTTACAACAGCCTCTACAACCAGGCAAGCTTTTAAGATTAGAAGGTAGGAATACATGGCTGGATTTCAAATATGAACGATTATCCTACTTTTGTTATTCATGTGGGGTTATCAGACATTATGCCACGTATTATCCCACTATACCTTATGTTGAGTCACAACAAGATGGGAAAGATAATTTCCCCTTTGGTCACTGGTTACGAGCTGATGTTAAGGAACATAGCCCATATTGGCATGCTTTCTACGATGAAGACACTACCGGTGAAGGAGTTGAGGAGGTCATACCTGAAACTCCGCAACACTCACGCCTTCTCTTACCTAGCACCCCTCTGGTTTCTTCTGTTTCATTCACCAAGCCGGTCCCTCAAGCTGATTGTCCCAGCTCAGAACTTGTGCCACCGCAACAATCCCTGTCTGGTCTGAGCATCTTAGTGGCAAACATATAGAGGCCGCTCTTCAAAAGGTAAGACAGCAAAGACACATAGAATTCCTCCTAAGACTACTCCACTTAAGAAGGCCAAAAGATATGCTCCTTATGAAGCGTGTCCCTGTGTTACAACAGATTTTGATGATTCACATTTCATGGAAAATCCTGTTTATGAGACAGACAAGGCTGACAACTGGGCTGTGGTGGCTTGCCCTAAAAAGCCACTAGAGGACAAATGAAACTACTCAGCTGGTACTGTCAGGGTCTGGGCAATACCCTGACGGTTCAAGCACTTAGGGCCCTGGTGACCCGTGAAAGGCCTAACATAGTGTTTTTGATGGAGACGAAAAATCAGAACATAGTAATCCAGAAAATTCAAAGGAGGCTGAAATTCCCTCACTCTTTTGTGGTAAGTCCGGTGGGTTTGGCAGGAGGATTGGTTGTTTTCTGGAATGCTCAGATGCAGTTATCTATAGAGAGACATAATGCCCATTTTATTGACTTGTTATGCACAGCTCATCCAAGAAGTAGTCCGATGAGGATTACCTGTATCCATGCGCCTTCGGTTTATCTTCAACGACAGCAGCTGTGGCAAGAGTTAAGGCAAATCAGTTCCTATAATACCTTGCCATGGATATGTATAGGTGATTTTAATGAGATCATGTATCACCTGGAAAAGGTTGGAAAAAGTTTGCTGATTCCTATAGGATGCAATCCTTTCGATCATTTATAGATAGCTGTTCGTTAATGGATGTTCATAGTAAGGGCTGCGCTTTCACTTGGGTAAATAACAGGGCGGGGGATAATGAAGTCAAAGAACGTCTCGACAGATTGTTATGTACTATGGAGTGGAGGATTTCTTACCCTGCAGCAGAAGTTTTTGCTCTTCCTGCAATCGGGTCTGACCACAGTCCCCTTCTATTACTCACTGATGGTCCCAAACAAAAGCGTTATAAATGCTTCTTTTTTGAAGCTTTTTGGATCCAGCATCAGCGAGTAGACAGGTCATTGCGAAGCTTGGGATTCTTCACATCTCCAATTTGCATCCCCGGATCGAAAACTTCGAGTCTCTCTCTACGGTCCTTGCCAGATGGAGTAAATCGACCTTTTCGCATGGTCGTGACAGGATTAAGCTGTTACAACAGGAACTCCAGTGCATTATGAATCGCTCACATATTAATTATGGTCAAGCAACAATCAAAAAACTGAAGGAAGAAATACAATCTCTATGGCAGCAAGAAGAGCAATATTGGGCGATGAGATCGCGCATTAACTGGTTGAGGTGGGGGACAGGAATACCAAATTTTTCCATTCGACGACAGTACAGAGAAGGCAATTTAACCGAATTACTATGCTACAGGATGATACTCAGAGATGGATTCGAGATCCTACTCAATTGCAGAACTTGACAATGGCCTATTTCCGAAATCTCTATAAGTCAGCAGGCCACCGTGATTATCTCCCTATCCTGACTCAGATTTCGTCAGTAGTTACATTGGAAATGAACCAGGTTTTAATAGCTGAGGTTTCTCGGGAAGAAGTGAAAACTGCTACCTTTCAATTGGGGGCAACAAAGGCCCCGGGACCGGATGGATTTAATGGTCTATTCTACCAAAATTATTGGGACATACTCCAAGAGGATATCTTTACCTCGGTGCAGAAATTTTTCAGCACGGGAGTGCCGCCCCCAGCTTTAAACGAACGCTTATCACTCGATTCCGAAGATCCCACATCCCGAAAGGTTAGATCATTACCGTCCCATCAGCCTCGTAATTTTATCTACAAAATTATATCCAAGATATTAGCCAATAGATTAAAACCTTGGTTACCCGAGTTGATTTCAATGGAACATAGTGCTTTTGTATCCGTAGGCAAATACGGGATAACATCTTGGTTGTTCAAGAAGTCCCGCACCAATTGAAAACCCGTGGTCGAAGAGAAAGTTTCAAGCTATTTTAAAGCTGGACATGAAAAAAAGCATATGATCAAGTAGAGTGGGATTTCTTGGAGGCTTATTTATGTAAACTCGGGTTCCATACCAATTGGGTGAATTGGGTAATGCAGTGCATAACGACGACTTCACTGAGTGTAAAATTCAATGGCCAACCGTTACCCTACTTTCAACCTACAAGAGGCCTACGCCAAGGCGATCCTCTCTCGCCATATATTTTCATCCCGTGGCTAATGTTTTATCAACTCTCATTAAACAAGTCATCGATATGGGAAATCTTAAAGGTATTCAGTTTAACAGGTGTTGTCCTATCCTTTCTCATCTCTTTTTCGCCGACGATGCCATCTTCTTCTTAGATGGAAGTCTAATTGAATGTCAAAATTTAGCCAATATCCTGCAACAATACTGTCTTGCTACCGGACAAGTGGTGAATAGGAACAAATGGCCTTTTTTCGAGCGAGCTTGTCCTACTCTTTTAAAGCAAAATCTGGCTAGTACACTGCGGGTGCCATTGATTGAAAAAACTGGCAAATATTTAGGGATACCTTCTGATTGGGGAGTCTCTAAAAAGGATATGTTCGCCTGGATACTAGGAAGGGTTAGTGCAAAGTTGGCAGGGTGGAAAGAACAACTACTATCTAAAGGGGGAAGGAAATACTTGCTCAAATCTGTGTGCGGCCTTACCAAACTATGCTATGTCCATATTTAAAATTCCAGTGTCAATATGCAAATCTATTGAGAAGAAAATCGCACAATTTTGGCGGCAAAACAAGTAGTACCAAATCAGGCATACACTGGAAAAGTTGGGAACTACTTCAAGAAAGGAAGGAAAAGGGAGGGCTGGGCTTTCGTGATTTACTTAGTCTTAACAAGGCACTTCTTGGTAAACAAGCTTGGAGACTATATCACTGTTCTTCCTCTTTGTGGAGTCGCCTGTTTAAAGGTTTATATTTTCAATCTACTGATTTATGGCATGCTCCTAGAGGTTCAAATCCATCCTGGGGCTGGCAAAGTCTGTTATTAGGTAGGGACTCCATCTCAGACCAGATGCAATGGTCCGTTGGGAATGGCCACAAAGATACACATTTGAAACGATAAATGGTTAGCTAGAGGAACTCTAGGTGGGCCAGCTAAAAGAGGGGAGCCTGAACTTGTTGAAAGTTATATTAACCAGAACCTGTCTACCTGGAATGTTCATCTTCTTCAACAGAGTTTTGATGAGCAAGTTATTAAGGAGATCCTCACCATTCCTCTCAGTTCCACTATGGTTTCTGACAAACTTATTTGGCCAGGGACACTTACAGGAGAGTATTCGGTTAAAAGTGGCAATAGGTTTATCAAAGATCATGTTCCTAAATCTCTCCCTACCTCCGCAACCATATCCCCTCACCTTACAACCCCTGTTTGGCGTAAACTTTGGCATCTACAAACCGCCCCCAAAATCAGAGTCTTTTTGTGGTCCCTTTGCCACAATGCACTAGCTACAAGGGAAAACCTATACAAACGACATATCCTCCCCACCCTAGATTGTCGGTTATGTCGACTCATCTCCCTGAAACTCCCGAACACTTATTTCTATATTGCCCACAAATTCGGGGTATTTGGTCTCATCCGAAAGTGCAGCTTAACTTTTCAACAAACCACACACAACCACCGTCTTCTTGGCTAGCAAATATATTGTTGCGGGATAAACACATACCTGATTCGGAGATTGTAGTAGCTCTTCTTTGGCAAATCTGGCAAGCGCGAAATCATTCTATCTTCCGCAGAAAACGCTCAACCCATGAACAGATTGTAGATCTAGCATTTATAACTGCAGAGAGCAATCGCAGTAAGCAGCAGGAGATATTATCTACAGGGCAGAGACTTTCGCCTACCTCTCGGACTTGGAATCCTCCACCGGTTGGGACAATCAAAGTAAATGTTGACGGGGCTTTCCCTCTGGCGGATCAGACAGGTTCGGTGGCTTGTATTTGCAGAAACCACGAAGGCAATCTGATTGGGGGTTCCTCCCAAATTGTTCCTGCTTCATCGCCTCTGCAAACTGAGATTCAAGCTTTCCATCATGCCCTGCTTTATCTACTCGAGAAAGGAATGAATGAAGATCACCTTCAGATTGATTCTGACTGCTTGGCTATGGTCGATATGCTGAACAATCGATGCTCTCCTCCATGGGACTGCCGAACCCTAATTGTCGACGTTGAAACCTTGCTATCTCGTTTTCCACTTTTGCGTCTGTCCTATTGTAGACGGGAAGCGAATTCCCTGGCTGACTGGGCCACTAAGGCCTGTGGCCGAGGTTTTTTGCACTCTAATTGGGCCTCTTCTCCTCCTTCTATAGTTCTGGACCTACTATGTATCGATGCCCTGGCAATGGGTAGTACTCCTGTTCCTACGTAAATAATACAGTTGGTTTTTCTGATCAAAAAAAAAAAAAGTCGAAGTTTTGACTTTAGGCACACTTTATATATATAAAATAAAAGAAGGGTTTCACTTTTACCGGCAGGGGAAACCCACGTTGAAATTAAAGTGCGGGTGGAGTCTCTACCCGTTGAAGCCAAAAAGCGGGTGGGCCCAGGTCAAATATTTGACCTTTGGGCACATGTATAGTAATAGAAACGAATTCCCTCTTTGGGCGTGCGCGGAGCGGCTAAAAGCCCTACAAGAGTTAAAGAAAAAGGAGCCACGTCTAAGAGTACACGAAGCCGCAAGGAGCCACGTCTAAGAGTACACGAAGCCGCGTGAAGCCTTGATTTAGAACGTGAAGCTGTACGAACGCAAACCAAATATGAACCCTGGAGTTCTTGATTTTGACATACGTAGAGCGTTTTTTTTTTTTTTTTTTTAAAGCTTAAACATGCAGTGATTTTATACTGTGAGTTTATGTCTAAGTGAGTTATTTATTTATAAACACTTTGGATTTAAGGTTAAATTTAGTTATGGGAAACACTCTAGCGTGTGAGTAATTATAAACTCTGATTCTCCGATTATAGTGGATTATTTGCTGATGGCTCTCCCGTGAACGTAGGTACCGATACTCAGAACAAACCATGTAAATATCTAATGTCTTTATTATTTCTCATTTATTTCTTTAGTAATTTCGCGTTGACATAAATTGCAAGATCATATTTTTTTCCGTATATTATATTCCAACACCGTCTGTTTCTCAAATTTTCCTCCAAATTTGACTTTGCTTCAAAGTATCCTAAGCTTAATCACTTCAACTTAATAACCCCGTTAAGTAGCTATCTGTTTCTCCAAATTTCTCCCGACTTATCTCTCATTATTATTAAGTTCGAATTTCAATCACCTATCATCCCATTTTCATTTAGCAATGTTATGGATATGTTGAAATTATGGGTGGTCAGTTTCAAGATGGGCCGGTTTTCAACCTAGTTCTCGGCCTAGAACTAGGAAACAACCTTGTGACTATTGGAACCAAAAACCGAACTAGTCGGTTCCACTTTTGTTTCGGGTAGACCGAAACTGACTCATCTTCAAGTCTCCAATAGGAGCATCAAGAAGGTTCGTGCTTTTCCTAAAATCGATCGGCAGCGCTAGTGATGATGGTGAATTAGTAACTGAGTCCGCGATTGTCACTAAACAAATCAAAGGCGTATATCTAAAATAGCATATATGGCAGATTTGATTAACTAATTGGAGAAATCGCTAGTTCATTTGAACAACGAAGGAAGAAGGACTATGCGCGGGATGTTTGTCTTTGTGCATGGTTGTTAATATTTGTATTTTGGGTAAAACAAAGGTTCAACTTGGGAATGGGAACTAGATCGAAACCAATTCTAAAGTAGATCTAACGATTTCGACCTTGGAATCAAGAAGTGAATTGGACCTAGGGTGGTTCTAGGCTCTCGAAACTCGAAACCGAACTAGTTCTCCCTTGATCCGACCTTGAACTTGTTAGTCCAAGCCAATTCAATTATGTTTGAGGGTAAAAAAAAAAACACACCACAAATCCTGTAAGAATAGGGAAATGACATAGCCATCTTTCCACGCAAAGAACATAGCCTTAAACACAAAACTAATATTAAAATGTCCATATCCAATTATCTCAACTCAAGTCATATTCAAAAAGCAATTACCAAAAGCTCCTTGCCAATAACACTCTCAACTCGATTGTTGCTAGCTAAACAACTTGAAAAGATTTTAAAGGAATGGGATAAGCAACACAGCTCTTTGAGTAGTGTATATTTCTTTTGAGTAGATCCAGTACCTATTATGCATATTTACAAACCCATACTGAAACTCATTTAATTCAAATCCACGGTATAGCATATCTATGAAATCAGAAATAGGATTCTTCTTTTTAACAGAACTTTTTACATATTAGAAATATTCATATCACTAGAAATGTCAAAGATTTAGTGCTTTGATCAATCTCACCAATTCACGTGTCATTGGTATATTCTATTGATTAATCTCATACCACATATCAATAGTCTATTCCATCAATGCATCTCATCAAATCACTCAGTAATTGTCCATTCTATTGACCAATCTATTGCACAACATCAAACTATGGTCTAGACAACACTTGGACACAAGGTGGTCAAGATTCCGCCCTTGGCAAGATCTCCATCTATTATCAATCGGTAGCTCGGCTTAAAAAGATTTCCTAAAACCAATATGCATCAAAGAAACCCCTAACCAGGTTCATAGTAATAATAAGTATCAAATTGTTCTCCAACATCAAAATGCCAATCCATAATCAATCTCATAATCAAAAGACATTTTTACAAACGAAAACATATATCCTTTAACAAATCAATGATTTTCCAAAAAACCAATCCATAATCAATATCATAAATAGTTTTCACTGTACCAAACATATACCCTTTCACAACATAATGCATTTCATAAATGAGGTACGCAAATCAATAAATATAATGATTTTGTAATCCCTTTTATGAACCTTGCCCTAGCCTAGTGAGGCTTCGGCGAGGTTGCTAGACCTTACCTAGTCAATCACTGGCCATTGTCGTGACGGTGACCGACTAGAGAAGAAGGAAAAAGAAAAAAAATATATAATTAAAATATTAAAATTTAAAAGAAATTTTAAATCACAAAAAAAAATTTAAGGGTCACACAAAACGTATTTCTATTCTAGGAATAGAAATTTTGGGCAGTTACCAAACGTCTTAAAATGCTCAAAAACTTATCAATGAAACAAAATAAAAAATAATCATTCTTGAGCAAAAATTATTCTTAAAAACAGAATGGTTACCAAACGCACCTTAAACATCCAAATGCTCCAGAAAATGCTTGGATAAGCTCATCCGTTGTACAACTAATATGGAGTTATCTTAAAAGAATAGTAATAATGGGTAGTTTTTTATGCCTCAGATGATGAAAATGAGAATTGTCGATTTGACTAATCCGTTAACTAAGTTGTGTTTGACTTGCTTAGTCGGAGTGAGACATCTCAATAAAAAAGCAAAGTTAGTGGGAAATGGTTCTTTAAAACTTATTCCTTCCTTGACCATTTTATAGATAGGAACATGAGAGCTGACCGAGCAAATTGTGTGGACAGCGATTGTTCTCCATCGACTCCCGGTCAAGTTTGGTAGTTGACTGATCGAATATCTGAATAACTAAGCGATGAAATAATTCCTCTATTCTAGTAACTTCTTGGAAGAACATGAGAATTTAAATAAGAATGACATTTGATGTCATCGATGAGGAGACTTATTCAAAACTTTGACCTTGAATAGGTCTTAGTATTAAACTATTTGACTTCGGCTCGATCTCTCTATGAGAAGTGAGAGATATTCGAGTCACGTTTCATGCCAAGTTCGGCTCAAACTTTGTGTTAAGAATCTAGAGCTCACGAGGGTTTCACTATATCATAATCGCATCGAAGCCATTACATCTAACCATTATAAGACTTGCGTGAAATTTTTTAATATACATGCACAAATTTGAGATTTCAAATCAAACAGTTCTAGATTTAAAATGTCAAGTTCCAGCCCTTAAAACTAACATATTAATAGGTGCTACTTCATGACTTAAACTTTCATCTAGCGTGTATAGATTAAAATATTAAAGTATGTAATTTCGGTCATCTCCTTTATTATCAGGAAAATAAATTTTATACAGAAATTACATTTTATCTCCTTGAACTTTCAGAGTTGGTGCACTCACGACACTAGAAATTGCAGAGATGCATTTTACTACCATCGATTTTGATTTTTGCAGTAGTCTGTGTTATAGCCAAACTCCGAAAATATTATTTAACATCATTTTCATTAAACAACATCTGTCACGTCTAACTGCTGGTTTGTGTTTTTTTTTTTTTTTTTTTTTTTAAAGTTATTGCTCGATAATAATTTTCACTCATTGGGTATACATATAATTAAAATAAATATGAACTAATTAACATAACATACAGGTCATATTTAATAGTAATGTTTAAAAATTAAAAAAGTGCATCGAATGTGGAATACATTTTCGTTATGTATACTTAATAGTAGGTCATATTTAATAGTAATGTTTAAATATAAAAAAGTGCATCGAATGTAGAATACATTATTCGTTATGTATATAATTGAAGGGCAAGATAAAAATGAGAAAATTACAGGAAAAAAAAAAAGCATTACTATTATTGTCCCTGAATTTGAATTAATAAAATGATTAATACCCTAAAAAATCATAAACCGGTACACTTGTGAAAAATTTACCCCAAACTCATTTTTTCACCACCAAAAGCCACAAACCGGTACACCTCTGACAAATTTACACTTGTGACAAATTTACCCTTTGTTAGTTTTGTTAAATTTTATTGTTAAATTATTAAGTTAAATGATACGTAATAGTTGACTGGTATATCAATTTAAGATTTTACTCTCCATTTGTCATAATTTATTATTTTTTTGATTTTTTGTAGTATTAATCCAATTTAACCAATAGTATATTTGTCACAAATATACCAATTTGGGACTTTTAGCGGTTGAATAAATTTGTTTTGGGGTAAATTTGTCATAAATATACCAGTTTATGATTTTTTTATTTGTCAGTCGGGGTAGCTTTGTTACAAATGTACTAGTTTGGAGTTTTTCATGATAAAAAAAATAATTTAAAGTAAATTTGTAACAGGTATACCAGTTTGGGGTTTTTCAAAGTATCAATCATTAATAAAATAACAACGTTGAACATTTTCACATCGATCAAGGACTATTTTTGACATGTGTCAATAAATTATTCTAGGGTCACATTACACAAAATAAATTACAAGTTTTAGAATTATATTACACATTTAGTTAAAGTTTATGGACTATTTGTGTCATCATTCTTTACATTCAAAAAAAAAAAACCATATCTATAAAAACTTCCGGTGAATCTAGTGATATTGGCTTGTTCCCGACCCGGGGTAAAGCTTATGAATCTTTTCTAAACACGACCAACGTCGGGTACACAATGTGCACCCAGAATGCAGTGGCTGGTAAATTAAAGGATTGAAAGATTCAACTTCATACGTCAATTTGTACATGCAGAGATCATCAGTCAATTAATTGTAGGAAAACGACACGAGATTTTGCAGTCGATTCTTATAATCTGTCGGTCTAGTTGACCCACGTGCGAAGAAGATAAAATCGCATTCGCCTCCTTCTACAGATTTTGAAAAAGAAAATTTAAAACTATACGTCTCAGCTCAGTTTTTCTCTTGGGCATATAACAGGGCAAACTGCTTCTACCTTTGAATTTATGCTATTTAAATGGTTGAGATCATCGATCCAAGCCTGACTCGACCCGAATAAACTCTTGACAGAATGGCAAATTGGCTGTAATTTGAGCTAGGAGAAAATGTGGAGCCAACGAGGAAAAAGTTAGGCAAAATGTGGATGCAAGAACGGCATCCTGGTTCCTGGTGTTTGGGGTTTGAAAACCTTTTTTTAGGATCCCATGGTAGAGCTGAAGTATGATCTATTTGCAGTAAATTCCATGCACGATCACTAAACTTTAATAGATCTTGCAATCATGTCGTTAAACTTTTGATTGAATCATCTAGTGGAGTGAATTTTGGTTTTTATGCAATTAATACACTTTCACTTTGAAATCCTATTAAGCTACGTTTGATTTTCCGGATTTCTAATCGAGATAGGACTGGATAGAATAAAATATAAAATCTTAAGATTTTTTTTTATATTATGTCCATTGTTTGGTGAATTACAATATTAAAGTTTGATATGTTCACATCATATATATATATATATATATATATATATATAATAAACGGCATATCATTATAAATGAATCTAAATGTTCATAAACGGAGATGGTGAAAATCTCTCGTAACACTATTCCTTAATTTATTTTATTTTTTTAATTTATTTTTCCTTTTATATATTATTTTCTTTATTATTTCTTTTTTCCCCTTTCATCATTCTTTAATAAAATTTTATCAAATAGTTTACTTGTACTAACATACCTAAAATACAAAAATACCTAAAATATATAATAAATATAAATATTTAATTTATAGAGTGAATGATTATTATAAGATATAATTAAAGTTGAATATATAAATTAAAATAAGATTAATTTAAAATAAATTTTATTTTTTTATTTTTAATTTCTAAAATTAGAATTCAAATATGATTTATATTAAGATATAATTTCATTTTTGTTAATTTAATAAATTTTTTATTCGAGAAAAATAAATTTCTTATCATTGACATTAAAAATCATATCCACCTTTATCACACTTCCCCCATAGGATAATTTTATCCCATCTATATCCCCTTATCTCCAACTTTATCATATTTTGAGCGAGCATCATTCGTAGGATAGGATAAATATCCTATTCTGAATTTTATCATTACTACCAAATGCAAATGGCTTGTTAGGTAACTGGCTAAATAGTATATGATCCTATTCTTTTACTCCACAGAACCAAAAAAAAAAAAAAAAATCCGTCTAATAACTTTTTTGTTCTTGAAAACAAATTTATTCCCTTAAATAGATTTGGAATGGAATAAAAAAGAAAAAAGAAAGTACTTTCTTTATTCCCAATAACAACTCCAAGATTAAGTCTTTTTCTTTTTTTCTATTTTCTTTTGTTCTTTTCCTTTGCTTCTTCTTCTTTCTCTTCCCAATGGTTGGCAAGGACCAACCTCTTGACAGCTGGCCGAAGCTGGTGACCAGCCAAACGGGGATCAATGACCTCGCCAACAATTGGCTAAGGCTCAGTCTCGCCGAGCCATTGTGAGGTCAGCATCGTTCGGCCATGGTAAGGCCAACCTCACGATAGCTGGGCGAGCTCGACCTTGCCAAATCTAGGTAGGGCCAACCTTGCGTAGCCAAGGCAAGGTTGCCAGCCCTTATCTAGCTGGTCCGCCGACTATGGCTGAGGCTAGTGACCAGCTTAAGAAGAAGAAAAGAAAAATTTTAATAAAATTATTTAAAATTTAAAAGAAATTCGAAATTACAAAAGAATTTAAGGTCCTTTATCAAAAAAAAAAAAAAAAAAGAATTTAAGGTCATATCAAATTCATTTCCATTTTGGGAATAAAAATTTTGGATAAACGTCTTAAATTGCTCAAAAACTCGTTAAGAGAATAGAATCAGAAAAAAAAAAAAAAAAAAAAAAACCATTTTTAATCAGAATTTGTTACTAGAATATAATTATTACCAAACAGACCCAGTCCAGCGTAGTTCCCACTAGGTAGATAGTGAAGTGGCATCTAGCAAATTGGCCACGTGTTTGCCGCATCAGCGTTTGTCGAAAAACAGGCCACATTCTGTTCAAAGTTCATCAATTGCCCAAAAAAAAGGAAGTTTAGTTTGTTAAGTGATAGAAATCAAAATTTTAGTAGCCCGATTATAAATCTACTGAAGTTCAGCGACCACCCCTTAAGGTATTTTGTGCAACTGCGGAGAATAATACCTTCTCGTTGACCGTGACCGGATGCGAAGCCTTTGTAGTCACACTATGTTATGATGTCCAATTTTACTGAAAGCTTCCAAGTTCATTCGCAGCTGCGAAACTGTTGTTAAGGCCCTGTTTGGTAACCATCCAAACAGGGCCAAATTCTGATTCTTTGTTCCCGGAATCAGTTTCGGCCTAGAATCGCGTTTGGTAAAATTTTTGTTCCCGGGAACAGATTGGGAACAGAATCAAGAACCAAAAAAAAGTTGATTCTTGTTCCGGGAACGAATTTGAGAATCAAAATCAATAAATTTTCTTGTTCCCTTCGGCCATCTCGCGACCGCCGTCCACCACCGCTCGCCACCGTCCGCCATCCGCCACCGCCGTCCACCGCCGCCGCCGGGCCGCCGCCGCCGCCGCCGCCACCGCCCGCGCCGCCGCCGCCGCCCGTCCGCCGCCGTCCGCCGTCCGCCGCCGCCGCCGCGGTCCGGCGAGCTCGCCGGAGGCTCGCCGGACAGGGCGAGGTCCGCGAGCTCGCCGAGGCAAGCCCGGCCACCGGTGAGGCTCGGCCTCCCAGATCCGGCGAGGCCGAGCCTCGCCGGTGGCCGGCGGGCTCGCCGGGCCGAGCGAGGCCCGCCGGGATTGGGCGGGGCGGGCAAGACTCGCGACGCCCGGCCCCACCGGTGGCCGGCGAGCCTCGCCCGGCCACCGACGAGGCTCGCCCGGCCCGCCGGTGGCTCCGGCAGCGTCGCCCAACCCCGACGAGGTCGGCTCGGCCATCGGCGGGGCTCGGCCTCGCCAGATCCGGCTCGGCCGAGCCTCGGCGGGCTAGGCGAGCCTCGCCCGCCGGCGAGGCTCGGCCGACGAGGGCCGGCCTTGCCGAGGGCCGGCCTCGCCGAGGGCCGGTGACGCTCCGGTGAGGTCGCCGGCCCTCGTCTGGCCGGTCGCCGGTTCGGCGACCGGCAAGAAGAAGAAGAAGAAGATGAGAAAAAGAAAAGAAAAAAGGAAAAAGGAAAAAAAAGAAAAAGAAAAGAAAAAAAAAGGAAAATGAAAAGGAAAATGAAAAGAAAAAAATGAAAAAATGAATAAAAGAAAAGAAAACAAAGGAAAAAAAGTAAAAAAATTATTTAAAAATTAAAAGAAATTGATTTGGAACATAATTAATGAATACGGTACCAAACGCAATTCTATTCCGAATAAAAAATTTTGGACGGTTACCAAACGGCTTAAAATGCTTAGAATCGGTTCACGGGAACGAATCAAAAAGAATCGGTTACGATCGAATCGCTCCGGAACAGAATCGTTACCAAACGCGCCTAAATGTCTAGGAATCTGATTTAGCAGCGCCGTTACGTGACTGGGTGCAGTATTTGAACCCAGTCGAGTTAAATAGGAAAGGAACGGCTTGAGGTTTTTGTTTGTGCCGATCCGCTACTCCTTCCACGCTTCTACGACAGACACAAACGGCCAAATTGTCGCGGTTTGACACTTCTTGAGTGAACTGACTGGAAAGCTACTCCCGTCACAGCGGAATCATTTTTGTAGACTGGCCTACACTCAATTCACATTTTATTCCCTGTCATCTCAATTACAGCCATGAAGGTGCCACACAGACCAGGAAATACTATAGTCTATAACTTCTGCTGTCAGCAGAACCAAAATATTTCTTGTCGTCATTCGACAAGTTAAGCTATATTATACAGATCGAATGAGCTGCTGAAGAGGACCCTGCATTGACGGCCGGCTCATTAACCAATCCCTTGAGAAGCTTCGTAGTACCGCACCTGCGCGCCCAGAGCTTGGCCTCCGAATAGTGTTTCCCTGGTGAAAATGTATAGATCATAAATTGCTTCCTCGGAAAGTGGTCTCTCCTTCCACCAGAACAAAACCAAGGCTAGACTATTACGTCTTACGTGTACCTTTCAAGAAATCAAGATTAAACAAGCCCTCTTCTACTAGCTTATTGGCAGCATGTAGGAGGTGGCAGCCCGCCAAATGACCGCGGCCGATGCGAAGGGGTAAAGTTTACCCAGAAGCACAATTTCATAACTCAAAGTAGGCATTATTGCCCAGAAAAGATATGATGTCATCTCATAAAAGAATTATTCGCCGGAAAGAAAAGTGATTCAAGCTGACCAATTCTGCTTACTTTGCCATACCAGAAAGTAAGGGAAATATTGTAACAAGCGCTTGCTTTCCGGCCAAAACATACGCATGTGACACCCTTGTTGACCACGCCTCGTTCCACAAAAGTCAAGATAAGATATTCATTTATAAAGGAATGAGGGAGATTTGGTTCCCTTTTTTATAGACGCCTTTGATTCAGCTTGATTGTGATCCTTTTTACGTTGAACATCAATCCGTGTAATGGGAAATGCTAATACTACAGAACCATTCTTTCGCCTATTCCGTCCCTTTCACTCTCGGCTCTCACACACACTTTCAAAGCCTAATGCTATATATAACACATTCCAGTTTTCAAAAATTCAAGCATCACCCAACTTTTCAGAGAATGAGAATTTTCTCTTCGATGGCCTCAACCAGTTTGTCTTCCTCCCTCTCCAAGAAGTAAATCAAGTCCTATGTTCTTATCATGATCTTCTTTAGCTGTTTATTATGGCTATCCGAGGCAACGGACATTCTTGTGCCAATCAGGACTTGAGAGACAACAAGACTTTGGTCTCATCCGATGAAGTGTTTGAGCTAGGATTCTTCAGGAATGGTCGGTCTTGCTCCAGCAACTACTACCTGGGCATTTGGTTCAAGGATGATATGTTGAGAAAATATGGCTTTGAATTAGGTAGAACAATGAAAACGGATATTCAGAGTACTCAAGTCGGACTTTAAGTCGTGATATCACTTTCTTTAAGGATTTATTTGCCCCACAAAATTGCTAATGGTCACCGGCAAAAATCCTCCAAAATACAACAAAATCTCAAATGAGAATACTATATAGCAATTCTAGTATTTCACCAGAGTCTCTCTATGAAACAATTGAAAAATTGACTGCATTTTTTGTGATCGAAGGTTCGGAAAATGATCACACTCTTTCTTCCAAAAACGACAAGTATATTTATTAAACAGTCTTACATGCAACTCTTTGTAAAACAATTTCCAAAAAATATGAACAAACACGTCCCTTAGAAATTGTTCGGGTAAACAAATGCGACCCTTCCAAAGAGGTCGAAAACCAAACAATTGCAACCTTTTGGGAAAAGTTGCAAACCAAATAAGTAATTTTTCAAATGTTGTCTTGAAAAGACACAAACAAAGTTCGGAATAAGAATTTCTTTTTAAATAAATAAAATTTCGAATTTTCATTTTTTATATTTATTTCTGAAAATTCTCAAAATCAAAAACAAAATGCAACCTTTGAATTGATTAAAAATTAATAACATAAAAAAATAACAAAAGAATTAGTGCTAATTAAACCGCGGGTGCGTAACCGTCTGCCAAATAATCGCGTACCCGCACCGGGTATGGTGAGGTCTAGCCCCACCCAATCATTCCTTGAGGTACACAAGGAATCCCCTCACTTATAAACTAGCCAACTTCCTCCCACTTTTCCTATGTGGGACAAAGAAAATGCACTTAGCACGAACAAACCTCTAACATGATCCTTACAAGAAACAGCTCTGAGTGGCAAATCGAGAATACCTACTTCTTGATTCTTCTGGTGTTCTCTACCTCAAATATAATGGGAACTTGGTGACTTCTGATAGAAGGCAGATTCAGTATTTAGTCAATTCTGTGATGTTATCTACTAGTAGTAGCACAAGCGCCATGTTGCTTGATTCTGGCAATTTTGTTCTGATGGAAGGCAATAGCCTGGTTTGGGAAAGCTTTTACCATCCATCAAACACGTTCCTACCCGGCATGAAACTTGGGTTTTTCAACGGAGGCACTGATGAAGTGAGGGAACGGTTCCTTGTTTCGTGGCAGAGTCCATCCGTTCCGTCCACTATTTCCTTCGTGTTCCACCGGCTCCTTCATGTTCTCTCTATTTGATAAGAATAAGACCCAACTTAAAGTGTGGCACCGTGACGAGGTTTCAAGACTGATCAGGTACTATGATGGTCGGAGATTCAGGTTCTTGTTTAATAGCTCACTTGGTGACTATAAGTTCACTTTTGTGTCTAGCACTACTGAAATTTACTTTACTTTTGCTGCCAAGGGAAATTGACAGTTTTTGTTGGTTTGTTATGGCCCCGATGGTTTTATTAGTGATGGGCTTAAGGCCCGTCCGCCCATGTTGGGCCTAAAACCCGGCCCACAGAATTATGGCCCGTGGATGGAGGGACGTATAAAAGGGAGGAGAGAGAGGGAGAACGCACCTATTGGATAATCAACGTACGTACGTCTCCCTCTCCCTCTCTCTCTCTCCAAAAGAAAAGAAAAATAGTAAGCGTTTTTCTTCCCTTCAAGGCGTCGTCGGATCGAACAGGGCCAAATTCTCTTTCTCTTATCGGCGTCGGTGTCTAATCTGTGACTAACAAGGTACGCTCGAATCTGTGGTGTGCTTTAGGATCGGTAATACGTGTTTTTCCCGAGTTTGTCTTCCGCATTCGTTTTAGGGGTTCGATTTAGTGTCGAATCCGGTTTTCGGGGATCCGTTATTCCCAACATTGGTATCAGAGCACTAGTTCATGTTTTTTAATTGATTTTTCGCAAAGAAATTCGGCCGACACGGATCGGGCGAGAAATCCCGACACCCGAGCGCTGTTCATCCATTTTTTCGAGTTTCCATAAGTCGAAATTGATTTCTGAAGACATAGAGTGAAAGGGCTCGTCGAGACGAGTCCGGCGACATGTCGTGCGCCGCCGGGCGACGCCGGACGCACCCACACGCGTGGCCAGAAGCCGCTGCACGTGGGCGCGACGTGCCCGAAGCGCTGGCTCGCCCAGCGCATGCGGCACACGCGCCGGTCGGCGAACCGGCACGTGCGCACCGCCGGCCGGCGAACCCGCACGCGCCGGTTGACGAACCGACGCGTGTTGACGTCAGCATGACGTCACCCAACGGTCAGTAACCGCTGGGATGACGTCATCGATGACGTCAGCGCCGACGACGGTTGGCCGGGCGGTCACCGGCCGACAACCCGACCGGCGACCCAACCCGCAGACGCTTGGCACACGTGCGTTCGATTCGTCTGACCGGCCCGACCGGTCCGACGACCGGCGACCCGACCGTTGACCCGTTGACCGTTGACCGTTGACAAAAAAAAAATAATAAAGGAGGGAGGAAAAGAATGTGTTTCTTTTTCAATTAAGCCTATGTGGATTATATGTGATCCCTTATTTGTTCTGCATTTGTTGCAGGAACAATGCCTCCTCTGAGGTTACGCACACATATTCGCGCAATTACCGATGAACAAAAGGATAGGCTGTCTAAGTTGATAGCTGAGCTGACTGATCATTAATGGGAGAGTGGTGACTTAATTGATCACGTCCTTGAAGTCAACGAGAAAATTCAAAAGGTCATATGGAATGGTCGTCTCATACCACAGTCAGATATGGTGCGATTTTTCATAAACACTCTTCCACCTGAATGGCAAGATGTGTTGAATCGCATATGGGATGTCAACGGAACTGCTTCATATAAGAAAATTGTGATGGATTTTATAAATAAATATTACTGTATTGTTACAAGGGAAAAGATCAAGGAATTGAACAAAAGAGGATCTTTCCCAATTCGTGTGCTGACTTGGTGTTAGATGTATTGGCTGATCTTTGTTTAGTGTGCTTTGTGGACATCTTATGTAATGTTTACTACCTGATTGTTGTTGATGTAGTAACCTATATGTTAGTTGTATTATGTGAAAGCATTATTATTAAATTGTATGTCAATTATCTTTACTTTCATTATTGCCGGTTCTTTGTGGGTAGTTATAGAAGTTTTTGTAACTTCATAGAATTTACTTTGCATAAGACAATTATATTAATGATAGTTTTAAGTTAGGATTTTGGAGGATGATTGGAAACATAGTGACCTTTTGATTCTGAAGCCTTACTTGAAATTATTCATTAATATGATGGGTCTATGCAAATAGGGATGCATAAATGATAGGCATTAATAATTCGTACATATATGTTTGATGTGTTCAGATCAATGGCTTCAGCCACAAAGAGCATAGTTGCCGAGCTGAACAAAGGTGAAAAGCTCAATGGCGACAACTATGAAATCTGGCACATGAAAATCCAGTATGTGCTGGAAGAGCAAGAGGCACTGGAAGCTCTTAACCTGACCATGGTAGAACCTGAAGAAGGAACCACTGCATAACACAAGAGAGATAAGGAAGCTTTTGCTACATGGAAAAGAAAGAACTCTCTTGCTCGCATCACGTTGCTGAGCAGCATGGAAAATGACTTCATGCGAGAGTTTAGGCGTTTTGACAATGCCAAAGAAATGTGAGAAGCATTGGCAGCAAGATTTGGTCATACTTTGGTGACCAGATTGAGACAGCTCACTATTAGGTTTGACTCTTATAATAAGCCTCATGGTCAGACCATGAAGCAACATCTTAGAAAGATGTCAAACATGATAAATGAGCTGAAAGATGCTGGCCATGTCCTCGACGGATGAGCAGCAAGTGCAAGCAAAGGTGATTCGTTCCTTGCCTCGAGTTGGGAGCATATGAAGGTGCACCGACTCATAATGAAAATATCAAAACCTTCGAGGATGCAATGCGTCATCTTGAGCTGGAAGAGGACCGCCTCTTCGCGGCTAAACCGGATGCTTGAACTCTCATGCTAGTTCTAGCTCAAATGAAGCTTCGAGCTCCAAGCGCAAGCACCCTAACTGGTTTGATAAAGGGAAAGGCAAGGAAGCAAGTCCTTCAGGGAAGAAATCCAAGTTTAACCAACATGAAAGAGGAAAGCGTCCTCGCATGAAAAAGCTTGCAAGGGTGAAATGCTACAACTGTGACAAGAAGGGTCACTATGCTCGCGACTGTCGTGAGCCAAAGAAGGTATGCACCCCTTCTACTTTTCAGAACTTTGCTTTTGTGTCGAGTTCTGTGTTCTTAACTGAGTCTAATCCTTTATGGACTGTGGATTCAGGAGCGACAGACCATGTAGCGAAGGATAGAGGATCCTTCGTGGAATTCCAACGAGTACCAACTGAAACTAAGTGGTCTATGTGAGAAACAACTCCAAAGCTGAAGTGAAAGGAATTGGCACATGCCAACTGAATATGCGTGGTGGACGCACTTTGTTCCTTCATGATGTATTGTATGCTCCGGAGATTCATCGGAATTTAGTGTCTGTTTTAGTGTTGGTTAAATTAGGTTTTAATATGAACTTCTATAATAGATGTGTGCATTTATTTTTGAATACAAATTATTATGGTTGTGGTTATTTTCTGGATTGTTTCATTATATTAGATATTGATTATGTTAATGCAAATGTTTGTTATTCCCTTCTCATGTCTCCTAATACATATGATAATGATATGAATGTGTGGCATGCTAGACTTGGTCACATTGACCAACAGCGTATGAATAGACTAGTCAAAGAGGGCTTGTTTGGCAATATTGAAAAAGTCGATTTGCCCATATGAGAGCATTGCCTAGTAGGAAAAACGACAAGGAAACCATTTGGAAAAGGTAAAAGAGCTAAATTTCCTCTGCATTTAATCCATTCTGACGTCTTGGTCAAATGAATGTAGAGGAAGGCATGGGGCTGTTTATTTCATCACTTTTATAGATGATTATACTCGATTCGGAAATATCTATTTGATTTCTCATAAATCTAAAGCAATAAGTTGTTTCAAAAGGTTTATGAACTTGGTAAAAAATCAATTAGACAAGAAAATAAAAGCATTGAGATCCGATCGAGGTCGAAAATATTTATCTGATGAGTTCAGAAAATTATGTGATGAAAAAGGAATAGAAAGACAGTTGTCTATTCTATATACTCCTCAACAAAATGGTGTTGCGGAGAGAAGAAACAGAACCTTAATGGATATAGTTAGGTTCATGATGGCGCATACTAACTTAACTATCACTTTTTTTTTGGAGTGATGCGTTGTTAATTGCTGTCTATATATTTAACCGGGTGCCTTCCAAATCAGTTACTTCCACTCCATATAAGTTATGGATAGGTAGAAAATCGGACTTAAGTTTTCTTAAGTCATGGGGTTGTGCTGCCTATACTCATGAGTCCTCTCACAAGTTTATGAAATTGGGTCCCAAAGGAAAGAAGAGTATTTTAATGAGATACTCCGAACACTCGAAAGAGTATGTGTTCATAGGTGAGCAGGAAAGTGGGAGTATAACTGAATTTGAATCACGGGATGTCATATTCTTAGTGGATGAATTTCCTAAGAAGAGCGAAATAGGGGAAGATTACTCCCTATTTGAAGTATTGGATCAAGATAATGATATTAGTGTAGTTCGTCTAAGTGGGAGTAATATGAGAAGTGATGAATTGAATTCAACTCATTCTCAAATGCAACCACATGATGAGACGACATCATCATTATCTAATCCAAGTGGGAGCATGATGGGGAATGATGTGCTAAGTGTACAATCTCCCATACGGCGAACAAGTCGCTAAAGTATTCCCCGTCGACGTTTTGACATTGAAGGGGAAACTTTTATGATTGCTCCGCAAGATGAGGATGGGCCAAGAAATATTAATGAGGCTCTGAATTGCCCTAATAAGGAAAAATGGATTCATGTAATGGAAGAGGAAATGGAGTCAATGAAATCAAACCAAGTCTGGGAACTGGTTGATCTTCCAGAAGGATGCGAGCTATTGGGAACAGTGGGTTCTCAAAATAAAGCGAAAGGCTGATGGCTCGATAGAAAGGCATAAGGCTCGCCTTGTGGCGAAGGGGTATAATCAACAGAAGGAATTGATTATGAAGATACATTTTAACCTATAGTGAGATTTACCTCGATTCGCATTATTCCAGCAATAGTGGTTAGTATGGATCTTGAGTTACATCAAATGGATGTAAAGACTATGTTCCTCAATGGAGAATTAGAGGAAGAAATATATATATATATATATATATATATATGGAACAACCTACTGGTTTCATAGTAAAAGGCCAAGAAGAAAAGGTATATCGGCTTTTGAGGTCGATATATGGCCTTAAGCAGTTGTCAATACAATGGTATATACGTTTTCATAATGCCATAATGGCATATGATTTTACAATAATTGATGAGGATCATTATGTATATATCAAAAGATCTAAGGATCAATTTGTGATCATATCATTATATGTTGATGATTACTGATTGCCGGAAGCAATAAGGAGTTTATTAATACTGTCAAGAGTTGGTTGTCTTCCAACTTTGAGATGAAGGATATGGGTGAGGCTACATACATTCTTGGAGTTAAGATTTCAAGAGATCCTTCGAAGAGATCGTTGTTTCTTTCGCAAAAAACATATATAAATAAAGTTCTTGAACGATTTCGTATGCAAGATTGTAAACCCATAGACACTCCTATTGCGAAAGGTGAAGGATTGAGTCATTGATTGTGTCCAAGGACTCCATAAGAGAAGGAACAAATGAAACATGTTCCTTATGCTAGTACAGTTGGGAGCTTGATGTACGCTATGATGTGTACAAGACCCGACATATGTTTTGCAGTTGGAATGGTGAGTAGATACCAATCCAATCCAGGTCCAGCACATTGGAAAGCCGTTAAGAGAATACTGAGGTATCTGAAGGGAACTACTAATTTCAAGTTGAATTACCAAGGAAAGGATCTGCGACTTGAAGGCTATTCAGATGCTGATGGGGAGGAGATTTAGATGAAAGAAAATCTACCTCAGGATTTGCTTTCTTACTGAACAATGGCGCCATATCATGGAGCAGTAAGAAGCAAACGTGTATAGCCTTGTCCACGATGGAAGCTGAGTTCGTGACATTATTAGCAGCGGTACAAGAAGGAGTTTGGCTTAAGAGATTTTTTGATCATTTAGGTGTTAATGAGAAAGCTACAAATCCATTGTTGGTTAATTGTAATAGCCAAGCAGCTACAGCGTACACCAAAGATCCAAAATATCATGGCAAGACCAAACATATAGTTACCAAATATAACTTTGTCAAAGATATGGTTGCACAAAAGGATGTGAACTTACAGTACATATCTACGCATAGAATGATAGCAGATCCTATGACAAAACCAATACCTAGAGATGTGTTTTGTGGTCATGTAAAATCTCTAGGATTGCATAGAGTCTGATGTACTGGATTGTAATTTCCCTGATTTGTTCACATTTATGAACTAGTTTTGTTTCATTGTTAATGCCTATGAATCTTTATATGATCTTTATGCATCTTAATGCTCAGTGCATTATTTTAAGTTGAGAAGTATGTTGGACAGATATAAGATTAGCCCACTCACACGGGTAATCGCCTCTGTTTACTGTGTGATAAATAGAGATGAGACTGTTTTTAAACTTATTATCTAGGTGATAATCAAGAACTCAAGCTTAAAATACGTATGTTGCATTAACTGAGTGTTAAGATGATGACATAATACTTACGATATCCGAAAGTAAAATACCCCACATATTTTATTTTATCTTTCTAAGATGCCAGATGTGAGTTCTGATGAATTTTGTGATTGAGTAGATACGTGAACTCAAGTTAGACATTGCGTATGTCCGAACTATCATCTGTACGTATTGAAAATGTAGACATACGCTCCATGGGAAAGGAGTTAATACCGTAATATGTATTTCATACTACGTATGCATGAGATTGCCAAAAAGAGTGGCAAAAAGTTTAATCTCAACTTTTATGACGTGTGAGACTCTTGAGGAAAAGAGTTCCTCAATTTATAGTCCCCTCATGACTCTTACTTATTCTCAAGATTTCTATTTAGTGTTTGCTATCTTAGGATGTTGCCCCCTCATGACTCTTACTTATTCTCAAGATTTCTATTTAGTGTTTGCTATCTTAGGATGTTGCCAATGGTCATGAGTTAATTTGATCTAATGGGACATTTCTAGAAAAGCAAGTTGAACTGAAATTGAGAGTTTGAAGGAAAAAGGAAGATCGATTTTTTTGGAGAATCACATTGTACTTTTGTATTCACTGGTCGACCAATTATGATTGTCTTTGTGATAACTAATTGTAATTGTGAATACAATATATATATATATATCATTGTTTAAAAGAGATTAAGAGAGATATAAATGTCATTGATCGATCTAGGGTACTGCATACTAAATCTACTCGGAGTGTAACACCCATTATGAGCTGTTATATATTCCTAACAGATGTATAGCAACGAGCTCTCAAAGTATGCTGGTTGCACGGATTATTCACCGGTATGAATGTTGAAGAGAGGTAAAGAGAATCATGTTCGGCCCACCATGTGCGAGTGGGAGATGATGGTTTTATTAGTGATGGGCTTAAGGCCCGTCCGCCCATGTTGGGCCTAAAAACCCGGCCTATAGAATTAGGGCCCATGGATAGAGGGATATATAAAAGGGAGGAGAGAGAGGGAGAACGCACCTCTTGGATAATCAACGTACGTACGTCTCCCTCTCCCTCTCTCTCTCTCAAAAGAAAAGAAAAACAATGAAGCGTTTTCTTCCCTTCAAGGCGTCGTCGAATCGAACAGGGGCCAAATTCTCTTTCTCTTATCGGCGTTAGTGTTTAATCTGTGGCTAACAAGGTACGCTCGAATCCATGGTGTGCTTTAGGATCGGTGATACGTGTTTTTCCCGGGCTTGTCTTCCACATTCATTTTAGGGGTTCGATTTAGTGTCGAATCCGGTTTCGAGGATCCGTTTTTCCCAACAAGCCCCATCGGGGAAATTCAAGCTTTCACAATGATTGGCAAGGAAATTTCAGTTGTGTATAGTCCGATATGTGCAAATACTTCATCTAGCAATGCGGCTGACCGTTATATCAAGAAGCCACTCTTATGTGCTTACGGTAGTAACTTTCAAGGGTAGAGAGAAATTTGCCAAATCCTTATGCTTTCAATAAATCCGATGGTCTGGGCATAGGTGACTGAAATAACATGCCAGAGTAATTTCTCCTGCACTGCTTTTGCTTCGTATCGTGATGACAGCACTGGATGCAAGTTTTACTACGGAGATAGAGAGTTCGCTGTGGGTAAATCTGGCCATCGGAACACCACCATGTTTATTCATGGGAATTTCACTAAAACAGCTTATCAACTTCCAAGGAATTCTGGTAGGTTCGATAACTTACTTCATAATGTCGGTCTGCATGGTTTTTTTTATTTTGTCATAAACTTTAAGTAGCTTTGTGAACTTCTAAAACAAGAAATACAGGATCATTATTTGGAATTTTGTTGAATAGCTTGGCCTAAATAAGTAAATGAATGATGAAATACTGATGCTTACATCCCGTATTCTTGGCCTCCGTTAGTCACATTTATCTATCAAAATCCATGGCTAGATTGATCCGCCAATTGTAATGGAATTGAATCCATGACTTTGCCTTGAACATGTAATGAATAAGTTTCATTTTCAGGTCATTGGAAAAATAGGCTGCTCTGGCTGACAATAACCATACCTCTAGTTGTATTTGTCATTTCAGCCTTCATCGTTATCTCAAGATGGAAAAGCTACACTGCATAGGTACTGAATCTACTTATAAGCAAAAATATTGGTTATTTTCTTTCTTTTTCTTTTTTTCTTTTTTTTGACCCTTTTCTCTCTGAACTGCTTGATTCTTGAAGCAGCATGGAATGTGAAAGAAACAGACACGAAAAGGAGCCTGGAGTTGCTCCTGATCCAACTGGGCTATGATGTCTCAATGGAAAATCAAGACAAGCGCACTAGTTAGCCAAAATCTGTCACAAAGAGAGATCATGGGTTACCGATTCTCAGCTTTTCTTGTGTGTGGGCCACGAATAATTTTTCTCCAGCAAATGAATTGGGCGAGGGTGGTTTTGGGCCTATTTATAAAGTTATTTGTGAATGAGTAATTCAATGTGGATACTTTTTCTTTTCATTGTATTGATCCTTTCCTTCTCAAGTAGAAACATAAAATTTCCTAATTCATGTTTTACAGTGTTCCACATGCGATATCTTAGACTAAATGGCCTAGTGTTTAATGCAGGGTATATTGCTGGGGCATGAAATTGCTGCGAAAGTACTTTCTAGAAAGTCTGGACAAGGGCCAGAGGAGTCCAAGAATGAGGTTCAGTTAGTTTCAAAGCTCAGCATAGAAATATTGTCAGATTTCTCGATGTCCACCCGTGAATGGATCAGAGCACAAATGATGTGGTCCCTTTAGTGTACCTACTATTTTCTCGAAGATGAAGAGAAGAGAGAGCAGACATGGTGGGGCTCGAGGACAAGTGTCGATGTATGAATAGATCAGAGCATGGATTGCATGGCACTTTTAAGGTACCTACTATTTTCTCAAATGTCATGCCTTCGTCCTAACAGAGGGTCGCGGGACGAGAATTTGAAGGAAAAACAAGAAATAATTTAAATTTTTAACAAGAATTAAATTTTTTTCTTCCTCAACGAGCAAATTTATGGAACCATTCGTTTTTTCAAAAATCAATAATCTACTAAAAAAATTAGAGTTAATTTTGGGTTACTTAAGACGTGTTTGGTTATCATTCCGTTTATGAAAACAATTTATGATAAGAAATTTTTTTTTATTTTTTTATTTTGTTCCCAGAAACAATTTCTAAGTAAAAGAACATGTTTGGTAACTATACAAAATTTCTAATTCTGAAACAAACAAAAAAGGACAGAAACATGTTTGATAACTACATAAAATTTCTATTCCAATTCTTTTTCAATTACTTTTTAGATGAAGGTAAATTTGATATTAAATTCTCATGAACCACTCACCAATATAATTGTCTTCTTATTAGTGAAGAAATTATATTATATTTTATTATATTTTCAATTTCAAAAGAATTCAAATTTAGAATTTTATTACATTCTAAAATTCTATCAAATCATAGAAATTCTATTGATTAATTATATTTATGCTAAGTAATAAAAATATTAACTAATCAATTTTTTATTAAATAGTACCATCAAAAACCGTAGTGTGAGAACAAATACAAAGGTCGCCGGCATTTCTACTCCACCTGCAGAGATCGCGATGCCATATAGGAACATTCTTTTATGTCCATCGAACAGTGACGTCGAACATGATAACTGCACACTGGCCATGAATGCTGCAGAACAACGAATAAAAAGTTTGACATTTCGATACCCACCGACACAGGAGGGAGAGGGATACCCCTTCTCCCACAAGCAAGGTCTAAAAGTGAATAAGGGAAATCGCCACACTCAGAAGACCACTCTACCACCGCCAGCATTAAGTACAAGACGCAGTCCGAAAATAAGGTTTAAAGAGATACGACTGACATAAATTTCACCAACTTCTAACAAAATCAGAAATAAGGACGACGCCGAAACAGATATGCACCCTTTACCGTGGAATTTTTGTTTTTGCAAAGATACTCGCATCTTCCTCCACGACTTTACGAATAACAATTGACTGCACCACTACTGAATAGTTATCCTCAGTAAAACCCAGACAGTTAAATAAACTACCAATCAAGATATAGCTGCCCCGTAATTAAAGCATTGTTAAATACAAGCTCAACACGACACTTTTCTCCGCATTATCACTTGATTCACGGGAACATGAACTGGAATCTGAAAATCCTTCCAGTGATTTAAAAAGCAAGGAAATTCTAAGACGGAACTCTCTGTACTCACTAATATCCTTCTCCGAGACCACCATACTTCTCCTGCCCAGCGGTATCCCAGCATTAAAACCGGATCTGCCCGCGGTTTGTGAAGAAATCTAGAGGATGGACTTCGACGCCGATAGCTGCTGTCATGCGCGAGGACAATACCGGAAGATTAGTACAGACTAAACAACATGATCATCTAACGACATCAAAAAAAAAAAAAAAAAAAAAAAAAAAAAGGAAATAACAGGCATTTCCACATCACTTCCGCTCATATTTCTTTTCAAACTCCCCAGTAAGATGTCTCTTCACAAAAGTCGTTTTGCCTGCACAAAGGAACGGACTACGCTCAGCCTGCTATCCCTTGGTCGACGCTAGAAAGAAAAGATACACCTCACGGCTTCTACATCGTGACAAGTAGGGGTGTCAAGAACCAAACTAAAAACCGAACCGAACCGAACCGAACTGAACAATTTTTCTCGGTTCGGTTCGATTTTCGGTTCAATTCTCATTAAAAATCAATATTTTTTTATTGGTTCGGTTTTTATCGGTTAACCGAACCGAACCGAACCACGAACCGATAAAATCAAACCATTAACAATTCAGTTTTATTCTCTCCCGACTCGCGTCTCCTCTATCTCGTCTTGGTCGGCTTGAAGGTGCAACGGCGACGACGACGGTGGCAGGGACAGCGACTGCGATGGCGACAGCGACCGATTGAGGGACGGAGCCCCTTTCTTCTGCAAGTCTCTCCTTCATCCCTCTTCCTTTCATAGTTTTTGCGCAAATTGTCAAGTTTTGCGACGGTAAGCTCGGATGTTTTTGGGATTTTTTCTCCCGGCGCATCATGTTTGAATCTTCCGTTTCTTGTTTCGAGATCTCCCGTTGTTCGTGCTTTCTCGAGTCTCGGGCATTTTGAATTTCGAGTGAATGAGTGGGGTTGGTGATTCGTATTGGTGGCTTGAAATTTGGGGTGGAGGGAATGGCGGAACGAGTCGCTGTACGTGCATCCGTTGCTATAGTTTTGGGATTGGCCAGGCTTGGGCTTGTCTTAGCTGCTTCAACCCTCCATTCCCATGTCTCCCCTCGCCCTCTTTCTTTGGTAACGTTGCGTTTTTGGCCCCTTTTTCTCTGTGCCCAGAAGCTCCGAGGGGGAAGAAAGTCTGCTCCGCTCTTCTGGGTTTTGGCTTTTGGTCGAGTCTTGGGGGCCTAGATGGCGGATGTGGTTCGACTGTCTTCATTGCGCTTCTCTTCTTCTCCTTCTTCGTCTCTGACACCATCCTCTTCGTGCTAGCGTGGTGCCATCTGCCCTCCTCCTCATAAGCTCCACAGGTGGTCCGATGCTTCTGCAAATTACTCCCACGCTGGTGGCATTGCGGGTAGAGATGTCAACGGTTCAATTCGGTTTGGTTTTTTTCAAAAACAAAACCGAACCGTTAGAAAAAATCTTCCAAACCGAATCGAATGAGATCCGAACCGAAATCGGTTTGGTATTTCGGTTTTCAGTTTCTTTTTTTTCTTTTTTTGTTCAACTCAAAAAAATCTAAATTAAATATGTTACTGCACTTCAAGCTTAGAAGATTTTGCAATTTAGATTATATACTTCATTCCCTTTTTTAAGCATTGACCAAATAATGATATCTAATTTAAACAATTGCTTAACATAATTTCTCTTGATGATTCTCTAAGAGACAATTATATTGTTCAATTGAAAATAAGAAGAAATTTATGTACTGATAAATTACTAAAAAAATTTATAAGTGTCAAAAAAATTATTGGCAAAAAGTATTCACTTTATCCTATTCCCGAATAATTGGTAAGTGCTAAAACAAATCTTAGACTTTTCGGTTTTTAGTCCATTCTAGACTTGAAAGTTTTGGTTTGGTCAACAGAAAACTTGTTTAAGAAGTCCCAATCAAATCGTGTGCTCACCACCAATAAAATTGAAGCATAGGAAATCCAACATGGCTTCCATGTGGAATATTTGGCTACTTGCCACGTGCCATTTCCAATCATGTAATTCAATCAAAGATGAGCTTGAGACTTGAAACCTTAAATTATCATTTGACAAAAATAAAAGCTTAAGCTCCCAATTGACCAATAGCTAAAACATTCAGTCTTGCTTTTACATTATAAAATTGGGGGAATGTCATTCCTCTAAAAACAAAACAAATCCATGTAACTGTTATCTCTCAATTTCCAGAGCTCTATTAACAAAATGAAATTGTAAAATGGCAGTCCAAACTTTTAAAAAGAGAACATAAAAACCGAAAAATTGACCAAATTCCTAAGCCGAGTACAACTCTGCATTAAATTCACAATGAATATGAGAATCGAAGTATCAATTATAATATTGAAAGATATAAATATAGATAATTCTTACATGTCAATCATCAAAAGAAATTGCTATTGAATTCAAGTCAATGGTCGTAGATGACAACTATGCATTAAATTCACAATGAAAATGAGAATTAAAATATCAATTGTAATATTGAAAGATATAAATATTCCATGGTTATTTTTTTCTCACCTAACTCAAAATTTTCAAGTTCTTCTAAGTCATCTTCAATCAATTGTGAAAGTGATGCGGATCGTAGCCAATATTGAGTACATATAAGAGCCTCTACTATCATTGGGGAATACATCAAGTACTCGACCTCCAGTGCTGAATGCAAGCTCTGATGCTACAGTGGAAATGGGCATAGCCAAAATATCTTGAGCAATGGAAGATGAGATAGAATATTTAGAAGAATTGACTTTCCATCAATTTAATATATCAAAGTTAAAGCTATACCGTTCACATCCTTCTTTCAAATTCTTATCTAATTTAGATTTTTCTTCCACATATTCTTGTCCCATTTGACTAAGATACATTGCAGTCATAATGTCCACACCAACCACAGGAGAAATTGAAATGTTCACTGTCCTTGTCCTCTTTAATCTCACGTTGCTTTTGGGGCATGTATCAATGCGATATTACTCAAACAATAATATCAGAAATTTTGTCACTCTATCTCGCAGAGTTTCTGCGCAGTTGCCTTCATACACTTGATTAATCATCCATTTTACATACTCCATCTTATGTCGAGGGTCAAGTATACATGCGATGAACCATGTGAGATTTATGTTGTTCACATTGCCAAAATACTTATTAAACTTAATCTTCATTCTCTTAGCTATTTCTTGCAAACTCCTATCCCCATCTTCACAATATTTATCAATCATCATATAAATCCCATAGATATCTTTTGCCATATCATTGCAAGTGACGTAAGAAGAGCCCGATACTTTTAAAGTCGCATCATAGAACAACTTAAAGAAATGATGAAATCGATAGGCATAATCCCAATCATCATTAGTAGGCAACTCTCTTACCTTGGAAAGCGCTTCAGCAAATCTTCTATCCTGAATATCTAATGGGATAAAAGCATTTTGAAACTTCAAGGCCACTTCCAACATCAGGTATGTTGAATTCCATCGAGTCTCCACATTCAAGACGGAATCAATATTTTCCAGCAGAATGCACTCCTTAAACCGTTGCAATCTCGAAGGAGAAGATCTCACATACGAGCGTATTCTAACAATGAAATCATCTATATCTTTCAAATATTTTCTTATAATCAAATTGAAAATATGAGTAAAACATCTCACATGAAGTAACTCACCTGATAATATCATAGTATTCCAAGAGTTAAGTCTTTTCTTCAAGTATTGAACTCCTGAATCATTGAAGCTAGCATAATCAACACTGATAGGAAAAATGCCTTTGATCCCCAAACTAGTTAAGCATTTCTCAACCCATTTCCCAATAATCTCAGCCGAATGTCCTGGGATTTGTCAAAAATTCAAAATTTTCTTTTGTAACTTCCAATCAGCGTCTACAAAGTGAGCGGTAAGACACATGTAACTTAGATTTTGACATGAAGTCCACATGTCAGTCGTAAGACAAATCCTTGGAGAAGTATCAAAAAAATACTTTTTCAATTTGCTTCTTTCCTCCAGATATAACTTATAACAATCCCCCCTTTAATATGTTTCTTAAAGGGATCTTAAACTTTGGCTAGATTCTACTCACAAATTTTCGAAATGCCTCAAATTCCACAAACTTGAAACGTAGTTCACCAATAATAAACATCGCTACTAAATCTTTTCGACTAGCATCTTCATCAAATTTTCAAGGACAAGCTAAAATAGAACTACCAACCCCAACAAGTTCATTAGAGGCACTTTTTGCCTTTTATCCACGTTTGCATATGGATAATTCTTACATCTACCTAAATGATTATGCATCCCACTAGTCCCTTGAGTAGTAAAACACCAATAATAGCCCCACAATATAGTATCTTGGCTATTTTCTATCCTTTTAAAGTGTTCCCATACAACAGATCTTAGCCTCCTCCTATTTGTATCGCTGGATTCACTCATTAAAGATTCACTCATTGTATATTTGGCTTTACAAATGATGTAACTGCCTTAACAGGAGATCTACAAATGGCTTATCCTAAGTAGAAAGAAACCCTTTTAGATTCACAAATTTGAAAAGTTGTCTAAAGTCATCAATAAATTAGATTAAAAAAAACCATGAGAATAAATATAAGATATTGAGCAACCATGTTCGAGAAGCAACATACAAAAACAAATAAGAACTACAGAAAAATGTAGGACAAATAACCTTATATAAGCAAAAGAGACATTGTCATAGCACCAAAATCTAATGCCCTTTTAAAAGGCTATACCATGCAACCCACTTGTTTTATGCTGAAGCAACTAACAATCATTCAATATGCAGCAGAATTGCATCATAATACAATACATGACGTCCATGTTGCTAAGAGAAGTGAGAATCATAATCGAAAGGTCTTAGCTAGTCATGCAAAGCCATGAGAGGTTCAATAGGAAGAATCAGTCCACGCAGATCTAATGAGAAGCCTGAGTAACCCCTGACCCTGATTTGTGAGACTTTGGAGCTAAAATGCATATATTAGCATTAAGCATATATCTATTATACTTAAACAAATCATAAACTCCACAATGTCGTAAACAGCAAATGAATGGAAAAAGGAAAAAATGGCAAAGAGAAATGATATACATGTTATGGTGTTCAATGAAACAGAGAAGAAAACAAAATTCATTTAATGATTGTGTAGGCAAATTATTTCAATGCCATATTTTCATTATGTAATGAGTTTCTAAAGCATGCTTATTATCTCATAAGAATGAAAAGGTTATGGTTGATCAACCGGAGAGCTCAAATTGGAGAATTGCTTGACCAAGAACCGTACATGTTTAGTTCACGATAGTGGTCAAGGAAGAAGATGCTTCTCCCAAAGAGTCTAACCGACAGATTACCCACTAAACATGTATATTTATCTCGCGGGTTAGACTTAAAACCACAATTCGTCAAGTGTTTAGCAACCATTTCTCCTAACTCTTTTTGCCAGTTAGGCACGACCTTAGCTTCAGATACAGGCCATGCAATTGCTGTCTCGATGGATACTTTAATCTTACAACCGAGACAACAATTGTATGGCTTGTAACTGAAGCTAAGCCGTGCCTAACTGGCAAAAAGAGTTAGGAGAAACAGTTGCTAAACACTTGACGAATTGTGGCTTTAAGTCTACCCCGCGAGGTAAATATACATGTTTAGTTGGTAATCTGTCAGTTAGACTCTTTAGAAAAAGTATCTTCTTCCTTGATCCCTATTGTGAACTAAACATGTATAGTTCTTGGTCAAGCAATTCTCCAATTTGAGCTCTCCAGTTGATCAACCATAACCATTTCATTCTTCTGAGATAATAAGCATACTTTGGAAACTCATTACATAATGAAAAGATGGCATTGAAATAATTTGTCTACACAATGATTAAATGAATTTTTGTTTTCTTCTCCGTTTCATTAAGCCTCGTAACATGTATATCATTTCTCTTCGCCATCTTCCCCTTTTTCCATTCATTTGATGTTTACAACATTGTGGAGTTTATGATTTGTTTAAGTCTTATAGATATATGCTTAATGTTAATATATGCATTTCAGCTCCAAAGTCTCACAAGTCAGGGGTTACTCAGGCTTCTTATTAGATCCGCGTGGACTGATTCTTCCTATTGAATCCTCTCATGGCTTTGCATGACTAGCTAAGACCTTTCGATTATGATTCTCACTTTTCTTAGCAACATGGACGTCATGTATTGTATTATGATGCAATTCTGCTGCATATTAAATTATTGTTAGTTGCTTTTGCATAAAACAAACGGGTTGCATGGTATAGCCTTTTAATCTAATTTATTGATGACTTTAGACAACTTTTCAAATTTGTGAATCTAAAAAGGGTTTCTTTCTACTTATGATAAGCCATTTGTAGATCTCCCTATTAAGGCAGTAACATCATTTGTAAAGCCAAATATACAATGAGTGAATCTTTAATAAGTAAATCTAGCGGTATAAATAGGAGGAGGCTAAGATCTGTTGTATGAGAACACTTTAAAAGGATAAGAAATAGCCCAGATACTATATTGTGGGGCTATTATTGGTTGTTATACTACTCAAGGGACATTGTCATAGCACCACAATCCAATGCCCTTTTAAAAGGCTATACCATGCAACCCACTTGTTTTATGCATAAGCAACTAACAATCATTCAATATGCAGCAAAATTGCATCATAATATAGTACATGACGTCTATGTTGCTAAGAGAAGCGAGAATCATAGTCAAAAGGTCTTAGCTAGTCATGCAAAGCCATGAGAGGATTCAATAGGAAAAATCAGTCCACGTGGATCTAATGGGAAGCCTAAGTAACCCCTGTCCCTGACTTGTGAGACTTTGGAGCTGAAATTTATATATTAGCATTAAGCATATATCTATAATACTTAAACAAATCATAAACTCCATTATGTCATAAACAGCAAATGAATGGAAAAAGGAAATGGCGAAGAGAAATGATATACATGTTACGAGGTTCAATGAAATAGATAAGAAAACAAAATTCATTTAATCATTGTGTAGACAAATTATTTCAAGGCCATCTTTTTCATTATATAATGAGTTTCAATGCATGCTTATTATCTCATAAGAATGAAAAAGTTATGGTTGATCAATTGGAAACTCAAATTGGAGAATTGCTTGACCAAGAACCATACATGTTTAGTTCACGGTAGGGGGTCAAAGAAGAAGATACTTCTCCCAAAGAGTCTAACCAACAGATTACCAACTAAACATGTATATTTACCTCGCGGGTTAGACTTAAAGCCACAATTCGTCAAGTGTTTAGCAACTATTTCTCCTAACTCTTTTTGCCAGTTAAGCACAACCTTAGCTTCAGATACAGGCCATACAATTGCTGTCTCGGTGGATACTTTAATCTTACAACCGAGACAACAATTGTATGGCCTATAACTGAAGCTAAGCCATGCCTAACTGGCAAAAAGAGTTAGGAGAAACAGTTGCTAAACACTTGACGAATTGTGGCTTTAAGTCTACCCCGCGAGGTAAATATACATGTTTAGTTGGTAATCTGTCGATTAGACTCTTTAGGAAAACTATCTTCTTCCTTGATCCCTATCGTGAACTAAACATGTATGGTTCTTGGTCAAGCAATTCTCCAATTTGAGCTCTCCAATTGATCAACCATAACCATTTCATTCTTCTGAGATAATAAGCATGCTTTGGAAACTCATTACATAATGAAAAGATGGCATTGAAATAATTTGTCTACACAATGATTAAATGAATTTTTATTTTCTTCTCCGTTTCATTAAGCCCCATAACATGTATATCATTTCTCTTCGCCATTTTCCCCTTTTTCCATTCATTTGCTGTTTACGACATTGTGGAGTTTATGATTTGTTTAAGTCTTATAGATATGTGCTTAATGCTAATATATGCATTTCAACTCCAAAGTCTCACAAGTCGGGTTAGTCGAGCTTCTCATTAGATCCGAATGGATTGATTCTTCCTATTGAATCCTCTCATTGCTTTGCATGACTAGTTAAGACCTTTCGATTATGATTCTCGCTTTTCTTAGCAACATGGACGTCATGTATTGTATTATGATGCAATTCTGCTGCATATTGAATTATTGTTAGTTGCTTCTGCATAAAACAAACGGGTTGCATGGTATAGCCTTTTAATCTAATTTATTAATGACTTTAGACAACTTTTCAAATTTGTGAATCTAAAAAGGGTTTCTTTCTACTTAGGATAAACCATTTGTAGATCTCCCCGTTAAGGCAGTAACATCATTTGTAAAGCCAAATATACAATGAGTGAATCTTTAATGAGTGAATCTAGCGGTATAAATAGGAGGAGGCTAAGATCTGTTGTATGAAAACACTTTAAAAGGATAGGAAATAGCCAAGATACTATATTGTGGGGCTATTATTGGTTGTTATACTACTCAAGGGACATTGTCATAGCACCACAATCCAATGCCCTTTTAAAAGGCTATACCATGCAACCCACTTGTTTTATGCATAAGCAACTAACAATCATTCAATATGCAGCAAAATTGCATCATAATACAATACATGACGTCCATGTTGTTAACAGAAACGAGAATCATAGTCAAAAGGTCTCAGCTAGTCATGCAAAGCCATGAGAGGATTCAATAGGAAGAATCAGTCCACGTGGATCTAATGGGAAGCTTGAGTAACCTGTCCTCGACTTGTGAGACTTTGGAGCTGAAATTTATATATTAGCATTAAGCATATATCTATAATACTTAAACAAATCATAAACTCCATTATGTCATAAACAGCAAATGAATGGAAAAAGGGGGAAATGGCGGAGAGAAATGATATACATGTTACGAGGTTCAATGAAATAGAAAGGAAAACAAAATTCATTTAATCATTGTGTAGACAAATTATTTCAATGCCATCTTTTCATTATGTAATGAGTTTCCAATGCATGCTTATTATCTCATAAGAATGAAAAAGTTATGGTTGATCAAGCGGAGAGCTCAAATTGGAGAATTGCTTGACCAAGAACCATACATGTTTAGTTCACGGTAGGGGTCAAAAGAAGAAGATACTTCTCCCAAAGAGTCTAACCAACAGATTACCAACTAAACATGTATATTTACCTCGCGGTTAGACTTAAAGCCACAATTCGTCAAGTATTTAGCAACTATTTCTCCTAACTCTTTTTGCCCGTTAGGCACGACCTTAGCTTCGGATACGGGCCATACAATTGCTGTCTCGGTGGATACTTTAATCTTACAACCGAGACAACAATTGTATGGCCTGTAACCGAAGCTAAGCCATGCCTAACGGCAAAAAAAGAGTTAGGAGAAACACTAAACACTTGACGAATTGTGGCTTTAAGTCTATCTCGCGAGGTAAAATATACATGTTTAGTTGGTAACTGTCGATTAGACTCTTTAGGAAAAGTATCTTCTTCCTTGATCCCTATCGTGAACTAAACATGTATGGTTCTTGGTCAAGCAATTCTCCAATTTGAGCTCTCCAGTTGATCAACCATAACCTTTTCATTCTTCTGAGATAATAAGCATGCTTTGGAAACTCATTACATAATAAAAAGATGGCCTTGAAATAATTTGTCTACACAATGATTAAATGAATTTTGTTTTCTTATATGTTTCATTGAACCCCGTAACATGTATATCATTTCTCTTCGCCATTTTTCCCTTTTTCCATTCATTTGTTGTTTATGACATTGTGGAGTTTCTGATTTGTTTAAATACTATAAATATATGCTTAATGCTAATATATGCATTTCAGCTCCAAAGTCTCACAAGTCAAGGGTTAGTCAGGCTTCTCATTAGATCTGCATGGACTGATTCTTTCTATTAAATCCTCTCATGGCTTTGCATGACTAGCTAAGACCTTTCAATTATGATTCTCGCTTCTCTTAGCAACATGGACGTCATGTATTGTATTATGATGCAATTTTGCCGCATATTGAATGATTGTTAGTTGCTTGTGCATAAAACAAGTAGGTTACATGGTATAGCCTTTTAAAAGGGCATTGGATTGTGGTGCTATGGCAATGTCTTTTCTGCTTATACAAGGTTATTTGTCCTACCTTTTTCTGTAGTTCTTATTTGTTTTGGTATGTTGCTTCTTGAACATGGTTGCTCAATGTCTTATATTTATTCTCATGGCTTTTTTTAATTTAATTTATTGATGAATTTAGACAACTTTTCAAATTTGTGAATCTAAAAGGGGTTTCTTTCTACTTAGATAAGCCATTTGTAGATCAACATGTCAAGGCATTAACATCATTTGCAAAGCTAAATATCCAATAAGCGAATCTTTAATGGGTGAATCTAGTGGTACAAATAGGAGGAAACTGAGATCTGTTGTATGGAAACACTTTAAAAGGATAGAGAATAGCCAAAGATAAAGCCGAATGTCTATATTGTGGGGCTATTATTAGTTGCTCTACTACTCAAGGGACTAGTGAGATGCATAATCATTTTGGTAAATGTAAGAATTATCCATATGCGAACGTGGAGAAAAAGCAAAAAAGTGCTTCGAATGAACTTGTTGGGGTTGGTAGTTCTATTTCAGCTGGTCCTTGGAAATTTGATCAAGATGCTAGTCGAAAAGATTTAGCAGCGATGTTTATTATTGGTGAACTATGTTTCAAGTTTGTGAACTTGAGGCATTTTGAAAATTTGTGAGTAGAATCCAACCAAAGTTTTTGATAGCTTCAAGAAACACATTAAGGGAGGACTGTTATAAGTTATATCTGGAGGAAAAAAGCAAATTGAAAATATTTTTTTCCGATACTTCTCCAAGGATTTGTATTACGACTGACACGTGAACTTCATGTCAAAATCTAAGTTATATGTGTCTTACTGCTCACTTTGTAGACGCTAATTGGAAATCACAAAAGAAAATTTTGAATTTTTGTCAAATTCCAGGACATTCAGCTAAGATTATTGGGAAAGTGGTTGAAAAATGCTTAACTAGTTGATAGATCAAAGGCATTTTTTCTATCACGGTTGACAATGCTAGCTCTAATAACTCGGAAGTTTAATACTTGAAGAAAAGACTTAATTCTTGGAATGATTTAATATTATCGGTGAGTTACTCCATGTGAAATGTTATGCTCATATTTTCAATTTGATTGTGAGAGAATATTTGAAAAATATAGACGGTTCCATTGTTAGAATATGCTTAACTAAACGTTATGTGAGATCTTCTCCTTCGAGATTGCAACGGTTTAAGGAGTGCATTCTGCTGGAAAATATTGATTCCAATAATCTTGTATGTTTAGATGTGGAGACTCGGTGAAATTCATCATACCTACTGTTGGAAGTGGCCTTGAAATTTTGAAATACTTTTTTCTCAATAGATATTCAGGATTGAAGATTTGCTAAAGAGCTTTCCAAGGTAAGAGAATTGCCTACTAATGATGATTAAGATTATGTCAATCGATTTCTTCATTTCTTGAAGTTGTTCTATGATGCGACTTTAAAATTATCGACTTTTCTTACGTCACTTGCAATAATATGGCAAAAGATATCTATGTGATTTATATGATGATTGATAAATATTGTGGGGATGAGGATAGGAGTTTGCAAGAAATAGCTAAGAGAATGAAGATCAAGTTTAATAAGTATTTTGGCAATGTGAACAACATAAATTTCACATGGTTCATTGCATGTATACTTGACCCTCGACATAAAATGAAGTATGTGAAATGGATGATTAATCAAGTGTATGAAGGCAATCGGGCAGAAATTTTGCGAGATAGAGTGAAATAATCTCTAACATTATTATTTGAGCAATATCACACCGGTACATGCCTCCAAAGCAATGTGAGATTAAAGAGGACAAGGATAGTTAACGTTTTAATGTCTCTTGTGGTTGGTGCGGACATTATGACTGCATTGTATCTTAGCCAAACGGGACAAAAATATATGGAAGAAAAATCTGAATTAAATAAGTATTTGGAAGAATGATGTAAACGGTATAGCTCCAACTTTGATATATTAAATTGGTGGAAAGTCAATTCTTCTAAATATCCTATCTTATCTTCCATTACTCGATATATTTTGGTAATGCCCATCTCCACTATAGCATCGAGCCAGCATTCAGCACTTGAGTACTTGTTGTATTTCGTAGCTCCTTGACCCCAATGATGATAAAGGCTCTTATATGTACTCAAGATTGGTTACAATTCACATCACTTTCACAATCGATCGAGAATGACTTAGAAGAACTTAAAAATTGCGAGTCGGTGAAAAAAAAAAAAATAACTATGGAATATTTATATCTTTCAATATTTACAATTGATATTCAATTCTCATTTTTATTGTGAATTTAATGCGAGTTGTCATCTACGACCATTAACCTGAATTCAATAGCAATTTTTCTTGATGATTGACATGTAAAAATTATTAATATTTATATATTTCAATATTACAATTGATACTTCAATTCTCATGTTCATTGTCAATTTAATGCAAAATTGTACCCGGCTCGGGAATTTGGTCAATTTTCCAATTTTTATGTTTTCTCTTTAAAAGTTTGAAGGGCCATTTTGCAATTTCATCTTGTTGATAAATCTCCTGGAGATTGGAAGATAAAAGTTACCTGGGCTTGTTTTGCTTTTAGAGGAATGACATTCCCCCAATTTTATAATGTAAAAACAAGACTTGTTTCAGCTATTGGTTGATTGGGAGCTTAAGCCTTTATTTTTGTCAAATGATAATTTAAAGTTTCAAAAAAGCCTCGATCAAGTCTCAAGCTCATCTTTGATGGAATTACAAGATTGAAAATGGCACGTGGCAAGTAGCCAAATATTCCACATGGAACCATGTTGGATTTCGTACGCTTCAATTTTACTGGTGGTGAGCACACAATTTGATTGGGACTTCTTAAACAAGTTTTCTATTGACCGAACCAAAACTTTTAAGTCTAGAATGGACTAAAAACCGAAAACTCTAAGATTTGTTTTAGCACTTACCAATATGTTATTCGGGAATGGGATAAAGTAAATACTTTTTGCTAATAGTTTTTGACACTTATAAACTTTTTTTAGTAATTATCAAGTACGGAAAAAATTCGTTCTTTTTTTTCAATTGAACAATAGAATTGTCTCTTAGAGAATCATCAATCGAGATTATATTAAGCAATTGTTTAAATTGGATATCATTATTTAGCCAATGCTTAAAAAAGGGAATGAAGTATATAATCTAAATTGCAAAATTAACATATTGAATTTAGATTATTTTGAATTGAACAGAAAAAAACGAAAAATAAAATAAAATAAAAACTGAAAAACCAAAATTTGAAAACCAAAAACCAAAAAAAACCGAACCGAAATTTCTCATTCGGTTCGGTTCAAAAGATTTTTCTATCGGTTTGGTTCGATTTTCAAAAAAACTTAACCGAACCGAACCGTTGACACTCCTAACGAGCATGTTACATTTTCCTGATCCCGTCGGGTAATATAACTAGAGCAAACCCTAATTTATAACGACAACATATGCACCCTGTTATGTATACAGCTGGTAAAGCAGAGCACGCCAGTGACAATTACCTGTGCCAGCATCGCCAATGATGACAAGCTTGAAGCTCGGGTAATCGACAGTCTGCTGATTCGGCATAGCCTGAAAGAGACGCAAAGGAAACGAGAAAGAAATTATTAAAAAAAAACACACACACACACACACACAAAAATGAGGGCAAAATCCGAACTCGCGATCACGTAACCACATCGCTCAGCTCCAGAACCCCCAAAGAAACAACATCTGACCAGGATCCACAAGCTCGAGAAAAATCCCAAAAAGAATCGAGATTCAAGAAGACCGGGCAACAACAAGAACACGAGCTATCCATATAAGAATGGACGCGCGGAAAATGGGATGATGAAAGGAAAAAAAAGCACATAAACCAACTCACCATTGATGATTGCGAAGAGGTTCGGGATTCTGGTGGGTGTCTGAGACAGAGAGAATCTCGAATAGGTTCGGAGCAGCGAAGTGAAGTGGGAGAGGAAGGAAAGCGTGATTTTCCTTTTTATTTTTCTTCTATCTAACACGGCTTTAAGCCGACGCTGCTGTCTCCTCCGTTAGATTCGATTTACTTAGAACCTGTTGACCGTCCGATCTGTACAGACCCCTGGTTGGAACTTTGCCCCTCCTCCCCTCCACGTTCCGAAATTTCTGAAGAATATATACAATCGAACTTTCAAATCCATCGCCCCTTATCTCGCCAAAATTTCAAATTCTTTTCAATTTTCATCGATTATCATTCCCACGTTGTGTGAGAGAGTAAGGGAACGAAAATTTCGATGAAAAGCCATAAATAAATAAATAAAATCCGAAATTTTAGCCCTTTATTTCCTCCCCCTCCTGTTGCCAAAACGAAGCTGTGTCGTGGGCTATCCTAATCAATCCCGGCATACCAAATCAAATGATTCCTTATCAAAGATTAGATATGAAGAAAATTCACGGATGGTTAATCGATTATGATCGGAGACCGTCGGTCCTTGGTAAACTGAATTAACCATCGATGAAGTTCGAATCTTGTAAAGCGATCGAAATATAGACCGTTGGATCAAAGGGACTGGGTCTCCAAACGTTTGAAGATTAAATAATTTCTATCATTGGATTGCAAACTACTCTTTATCAATTGTTGGACCCGAAATAGACGAAATTACGACGAAATTCTCCCAAAGACACCAGAGAAAGAAAACTGATTTCGGGCAACCAAAATTCGAATGAAAAGCAAGAAGATATCTCAAAATTTAGCCCTAAATTCCCTCCCTTCCCATCGCCGAACAAAGCCATGTCACGAGGTAATGGAATTGAAGCTTTAAAACAAAAGAACGTTTGATTATAGTATGTTTATGGACTTTGCCTTGAACATGTAATGAATAAGTTTCATTTTCAGGTCATTGGAAAAAGAGGCTGCTCTGGCTGATCATAACCATTCCTCTAGTTGTATTTGTCATTTCAGCCTTCGTCGTTATCTCAAGATGGAAAAGCTACACCTGCATAGGAACTGAATCTACTCATAAGCAAAAATATTGGTTCTTTTCTTTCTTTTTCTTTTTTTTTCTTTTTTTGACCCATTTCTCTCTGAACTGCTTGATTCTTGAAGCAGCATGGAATGTGAAAGAAACAGACACGAAAAGGAGCCTGGAGTTGCTCCTGATCCAACTGGGCTCTGATGTCTCCATGGAAAATCAAGACAAGCGCAATAGTAAGCCAAAATCTGTCACAAAGAGAGATCATGAGTTACCGATTCTCAGCTTTTCTTGTGTGTCAGTGGCCACGAATAATTTTTCTCCAGCAAATGAGTTGGGCGAGGGTGGTTTTGGGCCTATTTATAAGGTTATTCGTGAATGAGTAATTCAATGTGGATACTTTTTTTTTCATTGTATTGATCCTTTCCTTCTAAGTAGAAACATAAAATTTCCTAATTCTTGTTTTACAGTGCTCCACATGCGATATCTTAGATTAAATGGCCTAGTGTTTAATGCAGGGTATATTGCTGGGGCATGAAATTGCTGTGAAGGCACTTTCTAGGAAGTCTGGACAAGGGCCAGAGGAGTCCAAGAATGAGGTTCAGTTAGTTTCAAAGCTCCAGCACAGAAATCTTGTCAGATTTCTAGGTTGTTGCGTTGGGAGAAAAAAAAATCCTGATCTACGAGTACATGGCCAACAAAAGCTTGGATTCCTTTCTTTACGGCATTTGATAAAACTTTCTGATCAGTTGACGCTTCAGCATTTGTTAAAACTTTTCTGATCAGTTGACGCTAGCAATCATGTGTCCGTTGGATTTAAACTGAATATGCTGGTGCAGATCCTCACAAAAAACTGCTTCTGGAGTGGAAGAGACTTGTATATATCATCGAAGGGATAACTCCTTCTTTATCTGCGCTAGTATTCTAGATTAAGGATATCCATCACGATCTGAAGACCAGCAACATTTTGTAGGATAAAGGCATGAACCCAAAAATGTCAGACTTTGGGATGGCGAGAATTCTTGGAGAAAATGAAGTGTGGGCAAAGAGCACTAGGTTGTCAGGACATAGTAAGTCTCTTAAGACAAACAAAAACATGTTCTTCATGTATTTCGATTAATTAATCGTTTTGGTGCAGTGATTATATATCCCCAGAATATGCTGCACATGGCCTTCTCTCTACGAAGTCTGATGTGTTCCGAGTGATTATGCTGGAGATCATTACCGGCAGAAAGAACACAACCTTCACTCATTTGGATCGCTCTCTAAACCTGCTAGGATACGTAAGTTGCAGTGTTTAGCCCGACATTTTGAAGTACATTTACAAATAACCTGAAACTTCTTTCTACACAATCTGTGAGCTGACTCAAAAAAGTCGTGTTTGTTAGGCTTGGGAATTGTGGAAATCTGGAGGAGGGGTCAAGTTAATGGACTTTGTTTCAGCTGATCCGTCTTCCGTAAGAGAGTTCCCTCAATGCCTCCACATTGCGCTGTTGTGCGTACAAGAGCATCCAGAAGATAGACCAAACATGTCAGAAGTCGTTTCAATGCTAACTAATGAGAGTTCCAATCTGCCTTTGCCGAAACAGCCGGCATCTTCTTCACATGTTGGTTATCATGGTTCACAAGAGCAGCCAGATTGCTTGTCAATTGAGATAACCTATTCCATGGTGGAAGCAAGGTAGCAGTCAGATTCGAAGATAAAATTCCTCTCGTACAAGTAACTTACATGTCATTGAACTGCTTATGGAGCACCATCATTTAACTAGTTGTTCTGATGTTTTGTTCTCCTCCATTTTTCCTCGGTATGGTTAATCATTAGGAAGAAACATACTCCAGATTCATTTTATGCTGTGAATCAAAGCGTGGATCCTTTTTCGTGTTGTTCATCTGACAGAGACCTTCACGGTGTATCATGAAGCCAACAAGGGTGTTGAAACTGACTTGGTTTCTTAGGCACAAGAGTCATGATAATGCGTTCACTCCCTTCTTCTTCATTATCGCCTTTAGAATTATCAAAGAAGGGAACTTAATTAGCATGCCCATGCTTCAGTATATATCTTCGATTAGAACCAGAAGGGTCTCTGGAGAAGGATCAAAATGCTCAATATATGCATGCGCACATAACAACGGTACAAAAAGTCAAATGACGGTCTGCACTTCTTGAAACTAATCGTTCAAAGCCATGCTGATTGCCAAGAAATTGTCCTTCAAATGGTATTATTTTCTGAAAACTTATGCAGGGGATTATGGTGATCCTCAACATGATTCAAACATACTGGATTTGATGCACAATGAAACTGTGACGTCAAACTGGGTCGACTGCCAAGCAGTGAAAATAAGCAGGTAATATCATGATGATCATTTAGCTTTTTCAAACATGGTGTCATCTGTAGGAATGGCCAAGTCTATACTAGATAATTCTGAACTTTGAAGCAATTTGACTTCGAGCCAAAAGAGGTAGGGTTTGCCTCTTCCCTCGATGTAAAGAAAACCAAACTACCCACATTGGTGCAAAAATGAAGACTGAAACGTCATAAACTAACATTGCATCACATTGCAAAGGTTCGAATTGCAACTTGTAGTAAAAATACCAGACCTTTGAACGGAAAACCATCAGCCCAAGTGTAGCGATGTCCTTGCAACTACAATGTAAAAGAAGAACAAATCTAACTGTTGTTTTTCATTTTGCCAGTCAGTGTGTCTCCCAAAAACCTCCTCTTCTCTAGCTGCGTTCTTAGTAACTCTTACATTGCTCCGTTCCTTGAGTTCTTGCCACTTGCCCACTACTACCTTGTCCGTGGGCATACTCAATCCAAGTTCAATGCAGTTTTAGGACAGCCTGAACTTGCATCAGTTGGCAGACTTGCCTAACACTGTTGTTCCACAAAGTAACAATTCTCGCCTAGTCCGAGTTCCCTGTCAATTCAATGGACATGGGAATCAACAAAAATGTGACCCTATAACAGCTCTTTCTATTGCAGATCGTATCTCAGATGAACATCTCATGGCTTTTCAAGATTCGATGCTCAGTATGATCAATTAACCAGAGAGTGGAAAAATGCTGGAATCTTTTGGAAAAACGGGATTCACACCTTTTGAGAGGAAAGCTTCTAATTCCGATAAACTCGGTCATCAGAACTCGGGGATGAGCAGCAAATACTTAAGAAACAATCAATGGACAAAAGCCGCAAGAGAGGAACCAGAAAGTCCAAAGCAGAATAGCTGCAGTATATCTGAAAAGATACTAGTCTCAACTAACAAATTCTGTATTAGTGATACAAGGCTTTTTGCAAGAGATGCTCTGATGCTCATCAAACAGAAACTCACTTTTATGGTAGAAATGGATTCCCAAATAAGGCACTAGCATCAAAAAAAAAAAAAAAAAAAAAAAATCAGGTACCAGCATCAGAAGAACAAGATCACTATGTAGTGAAAATAAGAAAATGACATCTGAGATATTATCAACAACTTGAGAATTAGCTTTTATTTCCTTGATAGGGAAAGCAACCATGTAGGAGCATTTATTGCTTTCAGAACTGTTCAGATTTACCTCCAAGTGATTGGACCCAAAAATTCCACAATCGTTTACACCAAGCATGGTACATGCTGGTTGGAGACTCCAGACTGTCTTCCATTTGACTATGTTATGGTTCACTCCTTGAAGTTTGAGAATCCAGTTTACTTCTTATGCAAAATGTATTTCACTAGCATATTGACCCAAAAGAAAAGGGAAAGCAAAGAAGAAGAAGCCAGTCTGTTTTAGAATCTTAGCAGCTAATTGTAACTGGAATTGAATGCAAAAACAAGAGGAACTAATTCTCCATTTGGCTTGATCCTAGGGTGTGGTGAATTATTCATCAAATTCGTGATCTCTGAAGAATAAAGGAAAAACTCATCCACTATGAGGCTGAGAAGAAGCTAATGAAATTCAGAAATACAGTGCACAATAACCAGGAATCTGTTTATTTGACAAATAAAAAAATCTTCAGAAAATTTTAGCTGAGAAATTTAAAGTAATGATCTAATCTCACTTCACATGCAAATTCTTGACTGAATATTCACAAATTAATAGAATATCTTAGCTGCAGAAGCTGTTGTCATGGTGTCTACAGTTGTTATCTAGCTTCTATGACAGAGTAGCTTATATCATTAGTCAAAAGATCTTGCTGTTGAAGTGAACTACAATAATCAATATTGGCTGAGAACGCTGGCTTCTTTGGCGGGGCAGATCTGCATTTTTGTTGCTTAATGCAGTAACAATATCTGACACCGAGGGTCTATCTTCTGCGCGTTCTTGCACGCACAGCAAAGCAATGTGCAACAGTTTGCCACTTGACGATGTGTCAGCCACCACTGGATCAATTAACGCTATGCCTTGGTTGCTATTCCAGAGCTCCCAAGCCTACATGCAGACAGTTTTTGAGGACTAGTTCAGTACTTCCATTTGAAAGCTAAGTGTTAGGAGATTTGGATATGAGATCATAAGAAGAATGCAATTGCTTACATATCCAAGAAGGTTTAGAGAGCGATCTAGATTAGCCAAAGTTGTGTTTCTTTGGCCACTAATGATTTCAAGCATAACAACACCAAAGCTGAATATATCAGACTTCGTCGAGAAAAGCCCATGTACAGCATACTCTGGAGACATATAACCACTGCTCAAGAAAAGGAAAACAATTAAAACATATCAGAAGACATGGGCATCAAATTTTACACATATATGCAAGAGACTTACTAGGTTCCCACAACTTTATTCGTCCTTGCCCTTGTTTCATTCTCCCCAAAAATTCTTGCCATCCCAAAATCTGATATTTTTGGGTTCATGTCATCATCTAGTAATATGTTGCTGGTTTTTAAGTCTCGATGTATGATCCTTAACCTGGAATACTTGTGTAAGTAAAGAAGCCCTTGAGCTATCCCTTCAATTATAGAAACTCTTTTCCTCCAGTCCAGCAGTTGCTTCTTGTTAGGATCTGTAATTTATCTCATGAGTGACCCAAAAAACGAATGTGGGACTATAAATCAATAGGCATTGCCATGATCCAGTTACATACCGAAAAGAAAGGAATCTAGGCTTTTGTTTGCCAGGTACTCATAGATCAAAATCTTTTCCTCCCTTTCTATGCAACAGCCCAACAACTTAACGAGATATCTGTGTTGAAGGTTGGATATTAATTGAACCTCATTTTTGAACTCCTCTATTCCTTGTCCGGACTTCCTAGAGAGTCTTTTTACTGCAAATTCACGCCCCAGCAACATGCCCTGCAAGAGTTTTTAGAGGAATGCTGAAGAATCAAACTTAACATCATAATGAGAGTCATGACTTCATAACACTGCTTCTAATGCAGAGTGACCAAATGAACCAAAACTAAAAGATAAACCCACAAGAAACCAAGTGTTGGTAACCGAGTGTTCTTCGGTGGGCAAACTACCTTGTATACGGGCCCAAAACCACCCTCTCCAAGTTTATTTGTGGGGGAGAAATTATTTGTAGATGTTGCCACAGAAGAGAAACTGAGAATCGGGAGCTCATGAACCCTCTTTCTGACGGAATCAAGTCTACTGGTGTTGCTGCTTTGACCTCGTGCTGAATCCAGTTGTCGTAGAAACAGCTCCAAACTTCGATTTGTGCTGGTCCAATTCTCCTTCCAAGCTGCTACTTGAGAAATCAAGCAAACTATTTAGGCTAAGAAGACAACTATCTTATGAATTTGTTCAGGCATAGTCAATACCTAGACAGGTGGAATATTTCCTTCTTGAGATGCAAATTGCCACAGAAATTACCAATATAGCTGCAGGAATGATTCCAATCACCCAGAGCAGCCCCTTGTTCCAAGAACCTGAAAATAGAACCGTCTCATTTTTCTGCACCGGCAGCAATATAACAAGAAAAGGGGATGCGACGGTAACTTTTAAACACAAAGATGAACCGCTTGATGATGAATTCATGATGAAAGTTAAAGCCAATATGCAAACATAAAATCTACTTCAGCCAGGTAAGTGCAACATTGTGGGGTCAGAGTTATTTGTTGTTTTCTTGATATAATTTTGAGATTTGACACTATTTCAAGAACTAAGATGACGCCTACCTGATCTACTTGGATTTTGGTCAGCAGTTTTGGTTGCATTCCCACGGATGAATACGGTGGCATTACCTTGGCCAATTCTGTCTAAAATGGAGCTAGTGTCCTCGTAATGAAACACACATCCAGTCCCATCGTCTCGATAAGAAGCAAAACCAGTGCAAGAGCAATTGGTTCTGCAGATGACGCTGCAGTCGCTAATACCCAGACGAACTGAGTCATTGAACACAGTAGGGTTTGGCATCACCCCTTCTATCTTAGAAAAGTTATTCCCATTGCTGCAAGACACCGGCTGCTCGAGGAAGCAGTCAGTTGCACCGGAAGAGGAAGTATTCTTGCAAATCGGACTATACATCATTGATACCTCCTTCCCTATCATAGTGAAAGCTTGAATTTCCCCCGAAGGCGCCATCACAAACCAGGAAATGCTATCATTCCTCCTATTAGCGAAAGTGAAATATATCTCATCTCTGCCAGTCACGTAACTGAAATTGTAGTCATCCAGTGAGCTGTTGAAGAGGAACCTCAATCTCCAGCCGTCCCAATACCCAATCTCCCGTGAGAAGTTGAAGTGCCACACCCGGATCGCAGTCTGGTTATTACTATCAATGCCAAGAGCGAACGAACCGGTGGAAGGAACAGATGGGGTCCGCCACGAGACCAGGAACTGTTTCCTCAACTTGTCGGTCCGTAAGTTGAACCACCCAAGTCTCATCCCAGGCAACAACGTGTCACATGGATAAAAGAAGCTTTCCCAGACAACGGTCTGGCTCTCTCCCTCCACAAGAACGAAATTGCCAGAATCAAGAAGCGTGGCATGCGTGCTGTTACTAGGGGCAAGCATCGCATAATTGACCAACATTGGAATCTGCCTCTTATCGGTGATCACCAGATTCCCATCGGACCTGATGGTGAGAACGCCCGAGGAATCTAACATTGGGTTATCTCTGTTGGAGACCCAGATGGGTTTCTGGTACGGGTCGTCTCGGAACCAAATGCCCACGTAGTAGTTCACGGAGGAGGACCCGCCCGTCCTGAAGAATCCGAGCTCGAACACTTGGTTGGGCGACATTAAGGTCTCCGCTGATGTCCTGACCCGGCAAGAGTATGTCGGTTGTTGTTGCAGACAAACAGAGCGATAAGGAACGAAAGAAGAGAAAGAAGAGTAAAGCATGGAACTTGCACGAGTTTCTTAGGATACAGAGCGAGGTCGAGGCCATTGTTGAAAAAGCTTCAGTCTTTGAGAAAGAAGCCACGTAACAGGGAAAACAAGAAGAGTTGCAGGAAGAGAAGTTGTCTTTTCGTTTCTTCTCTCTTCCAGGAGGGATAGACCACTTTCGTATCCTCCAAGAGTCGACTCATTCCTCGGCCGCTAAAGTTGTCCTACTTCAGGTTTTGTGTGAAAGTGCTGGAATTGCGTTGACGAATTGAAGCCTCTGTATTCTTTTCAACAAAAAAAGTCGCAGAGACGAATTATAGACAACGGGAGTCTCGAGTTCAGAACATCTCGTACATGGGACTTGCATTGCTCAATTAAAGACAAACGAAAAAAAAAAAAACAAGAAGTAAAATGCAGAAGCTTTCTCTGAACATGGGAACAGACATCTGTATCTTTCTAAAAGACTTGTCTGGCATAGTTCTTATGTCCCATTTTTCAATTCACATCAATGTCATGGACATTACTGAAATAACTCGAGCACCTCGAAGCAGAGTCATCGACAAAACGAACCATTTGGTCATGAGTCGCCATGCATTAGCTGTAATCCATGGTTGTCTTTTTCTGAAGTTAAGTGGTCGAATTAGCTCGAGCTCGAGCTATACTTACAGATAGGCAGTACTTGTTCTACAACGATGGGCCAATGACTTTACATATAGGCTAGTAAACGCCCAAATTCAAGAAAATGCTTAGGTAAGCCTGTCTGCCTGTACAGCTGACCTGGAGTTACCATCAGAGAAAAGGACTGATGTGAAGTTTTTTTATGTTTCAGAGGATGAAAATAAGAAGCATCCGTTTCACTATCGCTCTATCAACACTCTTGGGCCCCTGATAAGGCTGGGTTTGACCTGCTTAGTCATAACGAGAAATCTGAATAGAAAGCGAAGGCAGTGGGAAATGGTTCTTCCGAAACTTGTTCCTTTCTTGACCATTTTATTGCTTGGGAAATTGACAGCTAACCCGAGCACATACTGTATTGCCGGTGCTTGTTCTCCATGGAGTCCTGACCGAGTTTCGTATTCAGCTGATCAACATTTCAACTAGTCAAACGACGAAATGACGAATCAATTCACCTGTTCGGGGGAAGTAGGAGGGTGGATCTTTCCTGGTAACTTCACGGAAGAATCTTGAGAACAGCAGGAGAACAGCAGGAGAACGGCAGTCGATGCCATAAATGAAGAGATAATTTCTTGGACGGAATATGAGAATAGACGTAGGATGACATTGATGTAAACATTGAAAGAGACTTACTCCTAACTTTGAGGGAAAATTACCAAAAAATAAATAATAATAATAATAATAATAATAATAATAAACCTATTGTAATTGTATCTATTTAGTTTGATGACTGGCTCGAAGAATAAAGAAGAGAAGGGCCAAAAAAAAAAGGGAAGAAAAGAAAAGAATAAAAAGGAGAAAGAAAAGAACAAATAAATAAATTCGAAAAACATTAAAATATTATTTAAAAAAATTCGTTAATATTGGCTACACCACGTAGAACAACCACGTAGAACAACCAGAGCCCACGTCAATACTGGCCAATTTTGGTTGGCCAGATGGACTAAATTGAAACAAATACAAAAGATTTAGAACTTAATTAATAAAAAAAAAAAGATTTAAGACTAAATTGGTATAATTATAATAGCTTTATGATTTTTTTTTAATAATTTTCACGAGTCTTGACTCGATTATCCGAATAGGCTCAGGAGATGCTCGGATTGCGTTTCATGTCAGGTTCGGCTTCAACCTCGACAAAACTGTGTCCGGCTTCAGATTATCAATGAATACTTTTGAGTTAAGGAATCAAGAGCTCATGAGGGCTGTGACTTTACCATAGCCTCGCGTTGAAGCCATTATACCTGCCCACTATAAGACCATTGGAGATATTGCACCAAGCAGAGCGAGACTTGTATTGCTAAGCACCGCCTTGTAACACTAAGATAGGTGCTATATATGACTTGAATTTTGATCTGGCATGAGGTTCAATCATCATAACTGTGATTTCGACCATCATCGTCATAATGATGAAATAAATTTTTGGAAGAAATTACATTTCGAAATTGGAACTGATGCATTCTAATGCCGTTAGTATAGAACTGTTGCGACATTTATTTTGGAATTGTTGCGACATTTTGCATTGTAGTCAAACTCCGAAAATGACATATATCAACACAAGATAATTCGCCTTCTTTGACTTTTGAAAGCTAACCCAACCCGTGGCAAATGAGGGCAGCGGCTCATCGAGAAGGCAGGCCCATAAGGCTTGGGAGTTCATATTTTGGTTATAACTTACTGCGGTGGGTCCAAAATGAAGGCGTCGATATAAAGACCATCAATCAAGTTATCGATACGAGAGACTAATTGCCGATTGACTACGGAGCCATCGAACAAGGAGTTGTCGATTCTTGACTTTTGCAAATTAAGTTCCGTTTTGCCAAAATAGTTGCCAATTTTCAATACTAATTAACAACATATTTGATGGAAGATTATTCTTGGTTATTTCCTTGGTTATTTGGTGAAGTTCCGAGATAGTTATTTTTCTAGATAAGGCTGATGGACGAATTTTGGAAGATGTATTGCTGGGCTGAAGAGTCAATACTTCAGGTCTCCATCTCATTAATGAATTTTCCAATTACTAGGTCTTTAAATGCTTTCTAGTCCCTGTGTCCTTAAATGTTTGGGCGATTCTCACGTCTCTTTAGTGTTTCAGTCCCTCTATAAATTGAGGAGAGTTCTCATCTATAACATAGATTTTGATGAATTAAAATACATGAGACCTTCCTCTATGTGAGAATATTTTTGGATAGTAAATAACTCCTATTCCGATTTTTTTTTATCTTTGAAAGGTGGACTGTTCTTGGATGGTAAGTCGAAAAGCACTTTATCCTTAGCTAGCGGTTTCCTTTTAAACCTTGATAATGAGCTTCCACTATTCAAAAGTCATTTATCATTATTCATTGGTCAATTGCTTGTCCTCTATGCCTTGATAGTGAATTTTGTCGATCCCAATCTTCATCCTCGAATGGTAGAGTGTCCTTTTAGGCCTTGTGGTGATCATATTCTATCATGCATCTGCGTTAATCTATCGATATCTATCCTAAAGCACTCTATTCTATTGTTTTAACACAACCTTCGTATGTACATAACCTAGCAAACCCCAATTCACGGAATCACTCACTCTCGCGCATATCATTATTGCACGCAATTAGCAAGTTAAGTCTATTAGTCTGTTAACTGTGACAATAAATGGTGCGCTCAGGTCTTTCAAGCATAACCTAGAAAATATGAAGTGCAAATTTTTATTTCTCCATAACCTATGTGGATGGGGCTTTTCTGGTCTCGACCGAGTAATTAACAACAGCACTTTATGCCAACGACTTTAATGTTCGTCTAATTCTTGAATATGCCCCCAAAGATTAAATGATAATTGAGATCCTAGATGCATTAGCAATACGATGGATTATCAAGCCAAGGTCGAAAGCTTTTGAGATAAATATGAACCTTGAAATATTTAAAGCTTGATTTACCGTCGAACCTCAATATCATCCAATATCCACGATACCATAATAATTTTCACGTTGATATTATATATAAAAAAAAAACCCAAAATTAGTACACATGTAACAAATTTATCTTAAATAAATTTTTAACCATAAAAAATTTCAAATTTGTATATTAGTGATAAATTTATCCCAAATTATTTTTTGTATAACAAAAAACCCCAAACTAATATATTTATGTCAAATTTACCATATGTTGGTTTTGGTAAATTTAGATCAATTCCATAAAAAAAAAAACTGCAAATTGATACATATATGATGAACGAAGGTTAAAAGCTCAAATTAATATAATCATCAATTGTCACATGTCATTTAATTCAATAATTTGACGGTAAAATTTAATTTATTGCGGATATAACAATTTATAAAAATCAAAAGATTTAATTTAAAATAAATTTATTTATCATAAATACATTAATTTTATTCGTGATATTAACTGAATGGTACATCCTCGTTTACAAGAAGAACAATACGTCTCCACCACAACCTCAAAAATAGAGGAACAAATTGAACGCGTTTTTGTCCCCCACATGCAATAGATGATGGTGTCACAGCCAAGGGGTTTCTAGAGTTAAAGGGCCGTGCCTTCTCAAGGAGGACCTCCTGTGCTTGTTTGGATTCCCAACAAGAAGACTTCTGGAACGTTTCAAGGGCGGGTGATACAGTCATTACGTCAAATTCTAGAAGTCTCATCTCAGTAGTTGGTAGATATGGCAGTGCGATCTCGTCCGCTAGATAAAAAGTCGATCAACGAATATAATCATAAGACCTCTATTATAAGAAGGGATGCCCTCCCCATCATTTGGAACATTTCAACCATTTCAGCAATATAAAGGCTCATTTCTTTCCAGAGCTTCTATCTAAGAAATTTCTCGAGTGAGTGTGCACCGCGTGGTCACGATCCCAATCGATCGGCTCATATTACCAACCGATGTGCACAAATCAAATCATACCGTCGGATCCGTCCACATTGGCAGCTCCCAAGCTCGAAACCGGCCACCAGACCCACTCACTCGAGGCCCGGGAAGCAGCGGCTAAGAGATGGGTATCGACTCATCACCAAAAAAGCCACCAACACTAGGACTGGCTCCCATTATCTCTTCCATATCCTCGGAACTCTCTCTTATTGGGTTTGCCTCTTTGCTAAAAATATAGTACTTCAAATCCCATAATATCCAAACTACTCCCTCTGGATGCACCTCTTTGCTAAAATAGTCTTTTAAAACCTAAACCATGCGACCCCACCATTCCTGTACAAACCAATTTTTCACCAAATTTTTCCCTGAATTTTCCGCCTTGACCCTAATCCTACGGCCCTCCAACCAAATTTTACCAAATTTTCCCCCTTATCCTAATCCTACGGCCCTCCGACCAAATTTCCCCCTTTCCCCTTGACCCTATTCCTGCGGCCCTGCAGCCCTTGCCCGTAATATATGGGCTCTTTAATAAAATAAAAGGAAAAGAAAGAGTTGAAAAGTCAAAAAAGTGAGGCTGAAGAGAACCGTGGAAGTTTCGGCTGAGTTTAAAAAGAGAGAAAGAGGGAGAGAAAGAGAAGAGCAGCGAGCAGAAACAGGGGAAACGCGAAACAGAGGAGGAGAGAAAGAAGAGAAAGGAAAAAGAGAAAAAGGGGAAAAATTTCGGCGCGCTTGTGGTCCGGACACGTCATCAAGCCGACTCAAGTGTGTTTTGCAAGGCCGGTAAGAAATTGAAGCCTTTAATCACTTGTTTGAAGCAATTGCCGCAATTAGGGCTCAAAATTCGGATTTCTTGGGTATTTGTGTGGCGAAGCCCAATTTTGAGTCGTTAAGCCGTAAATTTTTTAGAAATGGTACTTTGGGATGTTGTGAAGCTATAGATCTTTCGGATCGTGATTTGAGCTTGCGGTTTGTTCGGAACGGAATTTTTAAGTTGGAGGCGCAATCTGGTACTGTAGCGAACAGTGGCTTCGAGTCTCTTTTTTTTGTTATTTCCGGTACTGTTTTGGGGCGGCTGAGTTGAGGTTGTTGTTGTACGTTAAGAGAGCTTTCTAAAGACTATAAAACGGCTTGAAACGGAATTTTGTGGAGGAAGTTATGGCGTGACGAAGTTGGCGCATGGGCCGCGCTTAGCTGAAAATGATGGGTTTATGCTAAATTGTGAACTTTTGGGGCGCGTAGGTGTCGTTTATCGACTAATAGGCCTAGTATAGGCGAGCCGTTATAAGAATATTATTTTTACTCGGCTTTTTGATATTTTTCCGTTAATTGTTAGGAATCCGAATGCGTCGGTTCGTGTGAGCGTCGTAGTTGATTTTTGGTTCTTCCCAGGTGAGTGACACTATTTCTTCTTCGTATTTTAAACTCATGTTTTGAGAAACGTGGTGGATTATATATTTCATGAGTTGATAAAAAGCATATTTTGTTGCATAAAACAGGATCGAGTTATTACTGCAATTTTGTGGTTCGAAGGGAACTATATTCTGACTTCGATTTGAATGGTTGTTTGAAAAATGATTTGTGAAATTCTTTGTGAAAGAATCTTGAAATGTTTTGGAGAATGCTTTGATAGTTATATATCAAATTTCAAGTTGTGGTATGATTCTCTTTCTGATGTTGGATTACTGGATATTGTAATTGGTGATTGGTGCTCAATGTCGCTGTGGACCCTGAGTGGTGTGGGTATGCGCATACTATTCTAGGATATCCTTGTGGGCCGAGCCACTGGCTAATAATATGTGGAGACCTTGCCAAGGGGGAATCTTGGTCGTTTTGTCACGGGCGTTACGCGTGACCATGGTTAGACATTTGAGCATGAATTGGTCAATGGAGTGAACCATTGACGTATGATTTGAGTTTGGTCGATGGAGTGGACCATCGATATGAGTTGATGAGATTAATCAATGGAATAGACCATTGATGCATGTTTTACGAGATTGACTAATGGACTCGACCATTGGTGCTTTTGATATTTCAATTATGATTTGGTATTATGATAAAGTGAGTTATGTTTGTGTTTTAAAATGTGCATAGTGATTTCTCGATCCGCTTAGAAGAAATGTGTTACTCACTGAGCCGTGGTAGCTCACTCCTCTCATCTACTTGTTTTTCAGGTTCTTCGGTGAGTCGCGAATAGGCGTGAGCGTTCGCTCGGGGAGGACTTTTGTGGTGGAACTTTTTGGTATGACTTATGCATAGTTAATAGGTTTATAAGTTAGTCCTTGTAGAAGGTTTGTGTTTTGATTTTTTGTGGATTATAGATATACTCTGATATAGATATTGTAACCAAGTGTCCCTTTTTATCAAATATATATATATATGGATGTATATATGTTGATATCGGGTTGAATTTTTGGTTACGTTGAGGCTGCGTTCTTTGGTAAAAGGACGGCCGTGTCATGTCCCTTTTTCTTGTGAATCGGGGTGTGACATTGCCCATCCACACCTCCCTCTCCCTCCCCCTCCCTGAAATGTCCCCTTATAAAATTGAAGAATAAAATGAGGGCAGCGGGCATACTGCCTAGGAGTTCATGTTTTGTGTTTGTGTATGTCGGTTGGTCTCATCGTTCATGTTGTTACACAATTGTTTCGATATGATGGCATAATTTCGGAAACTACCAACCTTACATGATCAACCCTATTAACGGCTGACCCATAAAGCAAGAGCGTCACAATTGGATATGTTATCTAATGTGGGGGCATCCGATTCTACAAGACAACCATAATGAAGGTATGGATCTAGAATGAAGGCATCGGTGTGAAGATAGAGGACAACCCATAATGAAGGTGTGGATCTAGAATGAATGCATTAGTGTGAAGATAGATTTTGGTTATAAGGTCCAAAATGAATGTGTCAATGTGAAGACCATCAATCAAGTTATTGATATGAGAGATTAATTGTCAATTGATTACCGAGCCATTGAACAAGGAGTTGTCAATTATTGACTTTTTAAAATTAAGTTCCGTTTTGCCAAAATAGTTGCCAATTTTCAACACTAATTAACAACATATTTGATGGGAGACTATTCTTGATTATTTGGAGAAGATCCGAGATAGTTATTTTTCTAGATAAGGCTGATGGACGAATTTCGAAAGATGTATTCCAGGGCTGAAGAGTCAATATGTCAGGTCTCCATGTCGTTAATGGACATAACCTTCTATCAATATCTATCCTAAAGCACTTTATTCTATCAATTTAACACACCCTTCATATGTACATAACCTAGCAAACCCCAATTCCCGGAATTACTCACTCTCGCGCATATCATTATTGCACGCAATTAGCAAGACCTAGTCCATTAACCGTGACTATGAATGGTGCAATCAGGTCTTTCAAGCATAACCTAGAAAATATGAAGTGCAAATTTTTATTTCTCCATAACCTATGTGGATGGGGCTTTTCTGGTCTCGACCGAGTAATTAACAACAGCACTTTATGTGAACGACTTTAATGTTCGTCTAATTCTTGAATATGCCCCTGAAGATTAAATGATAATTATCTGAGATGCATTAGCAATACGATGGATTATCAAGCCAAGGTCAAATGCTTTTGAGATAAATATGAACCTGGAAATATTTAAAGCTTGATTTACTATCGAACCTCAGTATCATCCAATATCCACAATACCTTAATAATTTTTATGTTGATATTATTTTAAAAAAAAATCCAAAATTAGTACACATCTGACAAATTTATCTTAAATAATTTTTTTAATCATAAAAAACTCAAATTGGTATATTAGTGATACATTTATCTTAATTTATTTTTTGTATAACAAAAAAATCACAAACTACTACATTTTTTGTCAAATTTACCATCTGTTGGTTTTGGTTAAATTAAATTAATTCCCTGAAAAACTATAACTTGATACATATATGATGAACGAAGATTAAAACCTCAAATTAATATACTCGTCAACCGTCACATGTTATCCAATTTAATAATTTGATGGTAAAATTTAGCTTATCATCAGTATAAAAATTTAGAATTCTTTATCGTAAAAAATTAATTATTTATATTTATCATAAATATATCAATTTGAAGCTTCAACAAAATGTCCTCATTTACCAAAAGATCAGCGCGTCTCAACCACAACCTCAAAAATAGAGGAACAAATCGAACCTGACCGTTTTGTCCCCTCCATGCAAAAAGATGATGGAGTCACATCCCAACCGATGTGCACAAATCAAATCATACCAACCGATCCGTCCACATTGGCAGCTCCCAACACGTGGCAGCTCGAAACCGGCCATCGGGCCCCACGAGCTGGCCCTGACCGGGACCCATTCGAGCCCAAGGGGCCGGCGGCGGCTTAGAGATGCATATCGACTCATCACCCCATGCGTCGTGGCGTTTGTGGTTGGAACTCCGAAGTGGGCCCAACAACACGTGGGCCGGGCCCAGATCCCCAACCAGAGAGGCACACTTGCATCGGCTTTTGTGTTTTTCAGGTGGCATTCAAGGGGTCCACGTCAGCACGAGAAATACCAAACTTGATTTTGCAGTTGTCTTGCTAAGTCCTCTTTTTGAACCGAAAGCCGACATGCGCCTAACTTCCCAATTGCCAACCTTAAAGTACACATCCTTTTTTCTTTTTCTTTTTTTATATTTCCCTGAGAATGATGTGGCTGACAAATATTGCAATAAAAATAATTAACTACATAAAATAAGTGTCATAATTCGATAATGAGGAATTTCTTTATACTTAATGATCTGGGATATGGCATCTAGAGTAATTCGCACTTTAATTTATGCATTGTCGACTTTTTTCCTTCTAGAAGTTGACAAGATAATTCCTTTGTGAGAATGGTTACAGTCTCAGCCATGATCTATTTTCAAAAAAATATACATATGCGGGTCATGGTTTGTTTTATAATCACATCCACATTGACTGATAATGTTAATTAAAAGTTAATCAATAAGTTTAATGCATATAAAAATTAGTTGTCCAAATAAACACATGGCATTTTCCTAGCACCGCTTGCAAGGAATGGTACCCTACTCTACTGTGGAAATGGACATAATAGATCCTCTTCTCATGGATGGAATTTCCATCAATGGCTTCACACCCTTTAACTTATACGAGATGTCAGATAGCCTTAAACCTATTTGTTTTGAAATCTTTCTAAGCGAAAAATTAGTTCATCAAAATTCAAACTATTATTCGAATATACAATTTTATGCGCAAGTTAGCATATGCTTTTAGTTAAATGACTAATGAAGCCACTCCATCATATATTATAATATTGGCACAAATTTAGATGGTGGCAAGTTTATGCTTTCTTTTATAAGAGACTTTGTAAGATTATTGCCAACTATTTTAAAAGTTTAAGTTGTTAGATAAATGTGTGATTTAATATTTAATTGTTCTAAAACTCTCCATCACGCTTAGTTTGGTTTTTGGCCTAATATTAAATGTGAAAAATTCAATTGAGAGATAGTAGGGACTTAGAAAAACTTGAACTCAAAATCTCCTGCTCTAATACCATATGAAAATTTGGTCTCTACCAACTATTCTAAAAGTTTAAGCTTTTAGGAGCATGTGTAGTTCATTATTCTAACACTCCCCCTAATAGTAGAAATATTTAATTGGGGAAACAAATAGGATCTGGAAAGATTTGAATTCAAGACTTTTAACTCTAATATAATGTGAAATTTTGTAAAATATCCACCAACTATTCTAACAAAAAGACATGGTTTATTATTCAATCACTCTCTAAGGGTGAAAATTGTTAATTTGGGAGGCAAATGAGACCTAAAAAGATTTGAGCTTAATTATTCTAACACTCTTCTCTTTCCTTTTGGCACACATAAAACGGCAAACACAAGTTTTGCCTTGCCTTGTTAAAGGTGCTACACATAACAAACTATAAAGTATAAACATTGTCTATAAAGTATAAACACTGTTATAAAATTGTTCAAGTGATCTACTTCATGAGGAGAGCAACTGCATGGGATTCCAATATGGATCAAGCGATTAAATGGGAGATTACTGACCACACTTTAGTAAGAAATACTTTGGAGTCTATCCAAAGATCCAATCACACTAAGTAACTTGCGACGATGTTTAGGCGCGTCGATTCCACACGAAATAATCCCTCGACCTTCCAAACAAGCTACACAATCACACAACCAGATTTATGTAGTGTCAACACGCTCTCAAATTATTCCAGGGTGTAATTCACGAAGAAAATGCCTCAAACGGATACTATTCATGAAAATACTCACTTCTTATACATAATAAACACGAGATTCAAAGCAGGAATTTATTGGAATAAAAATGAGCATATGTGTCATCGGGACCGCCACCTTGACATAATCAATCCTAGTAATGGCTAAGCTGCTCATTTGGGAAAAAAAAAGGGGAAAGAAGAAGCAAGAGCAACACAATTGAATGTGTTATCGCTTGCAATTAGTAAGTTAAAACGGTAGTCTGCTAACCACGACTTGGAATGGTGCAATGAGGTTTTTCAAGCATAACCCCGAAAATAAGAAATGCAAATTGTTATTTCTCCATAACCTATATTGATGGGGCCAGGTTGGCGATCAAAGCCTCAAAATTTTACTCGAGAAGAAAGATTGGTTTTTCTAGATCTTGATCAAGCAATCAACAACAACATTTTGGATGAATGACTATAATGCTCATCTAATTCTTGAATTTGTCCCAAAGATTAAACGATAATTGAGATCCGAGATGCATTAGTAATACAACGAATTATCAAGCCGAAGGCCAGATACTTTTGAAATAAATTTGAACTAAACTTTTGAAATTTTTAAAGCTTGATTTGGTATCTAACCTCGATGTCATCCAATATCCAAGATATCATAATAATTTTTTGTCATTTTAATACAAGGACAGCACGTCTCAATTACAACCTCAAAAAAGAGAGAAACTGAATCAAACGTGGATGTTTTGTCCCTATATGCCAAAATGAGTCACTTCCCAATCTTTGTACAAATCACTAAATCAATCCCATCATCTGATTCATTCATATTAGCAGCTCCCAACACATGGCTACTCTAAACTGGCCCATCGGGTTTCACGTGCTGACTCTGACCCGAGACCCATTGCTGAAGGCGGCGATGGCTAAAGGCGCAGATGACGAAAATTCTGCTCCCAGATCTTCGTCAGAAATATATATTTCTATTTTTATTTTTCAGACGGATTCTTAAGTAAAAATATTAATTTGATAATGATATAAAAATTTCTCCCTCCTAAGTGGCTAGAAGAAAGTAGTGCAAGTGAAAGGCAGGGGAGGTGGGCAACAATGGGTGATAGGGGGGGACAACAGATAATTGGCAATGACAAGTAGGCAACCAACTAATAGCGAGGGCGAGCAATGAGAAAATTTTTATCTCTTATTTCTATTTAAAATCTATATTTGCGTCAAAAAATCGTTTTGGAAATTAAAAAAATAAATTATGTTATCAAATGAATTTTTAAGAATAGAAAAAAATGGAGAAATAGGTGATCGACTCATCACCACACGCGTCGTTTGTGGTTGGAACTGGGAAGTGGGCCCGATGTCACGTGGGCTGGGCCCAAATGCCCAACCATATTCGGCTTTTGTGGTTTTCAGGTCGGATTTAGTGGTCCACGTTGGCATGAGAAATACCAAACTTGATTTTGAAGTTCTCTCTTTTTGACTCGATTCCCAATGTGCGACTACCTTACCAAGTGCCAACCTTAAAGTGCGCACTCTTCTTTTATTTCATTATTATTTATTTCCCCAAGATTGCTGGTGGCCAACATATATTCCAATAAAATAATTAACTACATAAAATAAGCGCCGTAATTTGATTACTATGAAATTAATTTATACATAATTATCTAAGATATGGTACTAGAGCAATTTACACTTAAATTTATTCTATGTCGATATTATTGTTCTAGAAATTGGCAGGATAATTTTCTCGTGAGCAATTGCCATCTCTGCTCTTATTTGTTATTAACAACATATTTATATGTGGGCCATGATTTTGTTTCACAATCACATCCACGTTGATGCCAACAATGTCAATTAAAAGTTAAGCGATGAGTTTGATATGTAAATATAGTAGTTATAAGAAGAAACACGTGGCCAAATGATACTCGACTCTATAATGAAAATGGACATAATATAATCTCTTCTTATGGATGGAATCTCATTGATGGCATCACACCCACCTGTACAAGAAGTCGATAGCGTTAGACCTATTTAATTTCAATTCTTTATGAGTAGAAAGTTACTGGCTAATTTTCCCATCGCATTTCAATATATTATTCGAATTTATAATTTCATGGAGTCTATCTGTGATTTGTACTTTGAAAAGTTTTCTCGTTAGGCGCGCAAGTTATCATATACCTTCGGTGAAACGATTGATGACACCACTCCATCATACATTATAATATATGCACGAATCCGGATGGTGGCAAGTGTCTCCTCTCCCTTCTTTTGTCTTTTCCCCAACCCATGGACTAGAGGACAAATGCGAGTTTTGCTTTGCCTCGTTCAAGGCGCTACACGTAACGAACTACAAAAGCATGCAAGCATAATTTAATAGGTCCGACTCAACAGCATGGGATTCCACCGTAGATGGAGCAATCAAAAGTGAGATTACAGTCATACTTTCAGAAATTCATGTACTCTGAAAATATGACCCCAAAAAAAGCATACTTTAAAAAAAAATTCATACGTCTAAGCTCGCTAATTTCGCACGAAATAATCTATCAATCTTATGGACGGGCTACACAATTATGTAGTGTCGATCCTCTTGAAATATTTTGGGGTATAATTCATGGAAAAGAAAAAGGGGAAAAATTATTTTTTATATAAAGAATAGAAAATCTATTGAAATTAAGAGAGGCAACTAAAAAAAAAAAGGAAATTTCTTATTTTGGATCGAATCCCACTCGCATAAAATCCCCCCTTGCCGTCACTCCCCGCTCCACTCGCAACTGCTCTACACTCTCACTTCTCTCTCTCTCGCCATGAAAGAACCGCCTTCTCTCCCCCGCCTCCGGAAGAAACCCTCCGCCGCCGTCGCCACCGCCGCCGCCGCCGGCAACACGTCAAGAAAGCTCAAGCTCGTCTGCAGCTTCAATGGCGCCCTCCAGCCCCGCCCGCCGTCCGGCGACCTGCGCTACGTCGGGGGCGAGACCCGCATCGTCTCCGTCGACCGCGGCGTCTCCTTCTCCCGCCTCGCGTCCAAGATCGCCGACCTTTGCCCCAGCATCCCGCCCGGGTTCTCCATCAAGTACCAGCTCCCCCACGCCGGCAAAGGCGTCGGCGGCGGCGGGGACGCACCCCTGGTCTCGGTCGCCTCCGACGACGACGTCAGGTGCATGATCGAGGAGCACGACAGGCTCGAGGCGCGCGGTAAGTACGCGAGGCTCTGGGTCTTTGTTCTTAGCGACGGTAGCGATGGTAAAAAAGGTCGTCCAGACGGGGCTCGGGAAGGATCGTGATACGCGGGGGTGTGTGGAGAGAATGAGATTTCGGGTAGGAGAGGGTTGGAGGGTTTCAATGGTTGCGGATTCGAGGGCCAGAAAGATCAGGAGGCCCGATTTCGCGGCAGTTGGGTTGGTTGCGCGGTCATTAGGAATCCGGTGAATGGCGTTGCCGGGACGGGATTTCGTGATGATCCTGTTAGGAATATGGGGTGGAACGAGCCAATTCTAGTGAAACGATTGGCTGTTTACGATAACGTTCGAGATGTTTCAAATACAGAGATGGAATTTTCCCCTCGCCGGGGGCGCGCGAAGTACGACTGGTCACCTGCTGGTTTGGCTTCTGGACCCCAAGCCCCAATGGACCTGTTGGACCGTGTAAAAGTGGGCACGCATTGTCCGGGCAGTGAGAGTCGTTATAATCTTGTTCAATTTCGGGTAGCACGCCCACGCCCTCTAACTCCAAGAAATGGGAATCTTCCGGGGCAAACGTATGTCACTGCACAGATTTTGTCAAGGAAATGTAGCCACGAGTTTGGGATCTGCAAAGGATGCATGAGTCATTATATTACCATACCTCAGGATCCAATGCAATGGGGCAATCCCGCAGTGGTTTTGAACAGTGAAAGTGTTAATGCCCCGAAAAACTTGAGAAGGATTGAGGCGGGGTTGCACAGTCATTTGAACAGAGAAAACATTGTACCATCACCTCGCACGAATCCACTCACCGGAAGAAGTTATACTCAAGAGCCTTCAGCTGTGGCTGGCAGGGCATGGGGAGCAATGCAGAGCAGTAACCACAGCCATAGATCTGGGGCATCTGATGCAAGATATCAGAAAGTTCATCCATATCATGTTCGAAATCATCGCTATAATCCAGCTGAGATGGAGAGCTATCTAGCTGTTAAAGCTGAACCAAGGCTCTCACTTGGAAAAAGTTGTCCTGGTCTCAAGCCTATTTCTAATATGTCAAAGCGGGAGCAGTTCACGAGAACACATCAGGCAGAGCATAAGGCATGGACTGGATTTTCTAACCGTTTGTCGAATGGAAGTGTGAATTTGATGAACTCCTATTTGAATTGTGAAAATCCTTGCATTTATGCTCAAGGTGATTATCCGACCTTACTATTTTCAAATGCAAATTTTATGGAATGCAATCCAGCTTATCAGGGCGTCTCTGCAGGTGTAAATGGGAAGCCAGCTGTGCATCACGATTTCATATGTCCATCAACGTGCCTAGAGGTGATGGATGCTCAAGACGATGTCCAATCCGCATTAAATGCACATAAGAACACTGTAATACATCAAACCTCCCCTGAAAATTTCCTTAATGGGTCAAATTGTGATTCTAACATTTACAAGAAACCACATCCTATGGATCCTTTGGAAAGTTCCGACGTATGTCTCTTGCCAAGTGACGGCAAATGTAGTGACAGCACAGGCATGAGATGCAATGGCAAGTATCCTAATAGATCAATGGGCATTAACTTGTCAAGCTATAATAATAAGATTTCATCATCAGTTGATCTGTCATTACATCACCTCTCATTGTCATCACCCAAAGATGTGGAACTATCTGCACATTCTTCTCATGCAACAAGCAACATTTCTAATGCTTTGACCAAGCCACAAACCAAGTCTATAGATTTGATGGAGTTTAGCACGGGCCCTCTACTTGATGAATCAAATGGAGTTCAATCTGATTCGTCTTCAGAGGATGTCCCTAAAGTGGAAAAAGATCATGTTTATGAAGATAATCTGGAGGAACTTTCATCAGGTTTAAGCATTGATGACAAGGTAATGCTCGAGGATACTTTCCCATTTGCTCAAGAAATGAGCGAGTAAAGTTTCTTGAGCATATGATATTTTCCATTGACTTCATTCACCATGAACCTTTCCTTTGACAGGAAAAGTTTAAAGGGAGTCCCAAGTGCTCTAAATTAATTGGTGGCATCTCAACGGACTTGACTGCTTTTTATGCACACCTCACTTCTCAAGGGCTGCAGGTAATTTTTCAATTTTGCTTTGGTGCCTTCCCTTCCAATATCAGAAAAATTAAAGGTTTCATTTTCTCTGCAGACTATTAGAACTACAGATGTAGAATGTGTAAGAGAACTGGGATCAGGTACATATGGGACTGTATACTATGGGAAGTGGAAGGGATCTGATGTTGCGATTAAGAGGCTAAAATCCTGTTGCTTCACAGATGGTGCTGCTCGGGAAGATCGTCTGGTAAATATTCCGAGTTGCAACATTTTAATGTCACATCTTAAATGTTTGATTACTTTGGCAGAATTGCAGATTTATTGTAGTTACCAATCACCTATAGTCACTATTCTTTTTTATGAGAAATACTGTTTGTAGGATCATAGTGTTCCAAACTTTTTATTGTCCACCAATATTTTTAGGCAAGCCTAACTGTTAGAAATTCCATGTATGGTGTCCTTTTGATTCGAATCTCTGTCATAATAAGTTCTCCTAAGTGATGTCTTGTCAAAATGTCCATTTCTTTTCATATAAGTTGGGGCCTAAGCCCTACAGAAGTACTCTTGTTCACTAACGTTTAACTAAATGCTTATTTGAGGCACTACTGATGAAAAGAATGCTCATTTGCAGTAGGACATCAATTTGATTGAATTCTTTTCCATGATCATTAGACTCCATTGAAGTGGTTCTTCCCTGGAACTGCCACCCTTACTATTTAGTCTCTCATTTGAAACTTTCAACTTCAGTCATGCATTTTATTGCACCCTTGCTTGCTTAATTATGGACATACATCAAATGTATCACTTTATAAAGCGACACAGAAAAGCATGGAGACAGTATAGGTTACACGAATCCCTTTTGCATGTCAGGATAGTATAGGATTTAATTTGCATAACTCAGTGATCTGGAATTTGATTTAATTGAGTACTTTTTTTACATATTCGCTGTTCACTGGCAATAGATTGTAGATGAGTTATAGTCCATCCATAATTGTGCTTCAACTTTTTGTTGTAAATTTAAATTTCTACTTAGATACCTCACATATTCCTGCAAGTTGTCAAAATGTGATGTAGAACCTGTAATTTGGTCATTTCAGTTTATAAACGGTTCGGGTTTGCTCTATATATACATGCCTTTTCTGTCAATGAGATACATTTTCATTTATTGTTGATCATCTTTACCACTTGATCTGCAGCAGCATTCAAACCTCTTCCTGTACTAGAGAACAACATTTTTTAGCCTCTTAGCTAAATTAACACACTTTAGAAAGATCAGATGCACTTCTCATGCAAAGCACTTGTGCCTTTTCTCGTTTGCATTCTAGGCATCTGCTTGCACCAATGCTCATCCTCCTCTATCACCAGCCTACTTTAAGCCTTCCCTTCAATCTTCATGGAAGATATTAGATTTAAGTGCGTCTCAAAAAGTTAATCAATTTATGTAGATGTTATTCTGGTTGCAGTGATCCAATCTTCTTGTCTGAAAGCTTTTTGCATGCCTCATTCCCTCCCTCGCCACAGGGGTCACCTATTTACTAGACAGATCAGTAAACTCGTATTATTACTATTTTATAAACGTGCTATTTCAGCTTCTTTGTCTGACATGAATAATGAACTTATACTTGGAAAACAAAAGGCTATTAAATGAAAAGTTCTTGGTAATTTGTCAACCTCATTATAATATTGTCCAGGTTGCTGACTTTTGGAAGGAAGCTCACTTGCTGGGCCAGCTTCACCATCCAAATATAGTGGCATTTTATGGAGTAGTTTCAGATGGGCCTGTGATGGATTTGGCAACTGTAACAGAGTATATGGTCAATGGCTCCCTCAAACAAGTCTTGCGAAAGAAAGATAGGTATAAATCCGTTTGAATTATGTACATTGAACTTAATATCGTAAGCAGACAAACAAATAAGTTTAATGTCAATAATTTGAAGTTGGAAATTTAAGTACCTGACCTAATGCTGCTGCTTGCTTTTGCTTTTTGTGGATTCCCATATAATCAGTAGTAAAGCCAGTTGGTTTGGTTTAGTTGCCTTGACATCCTGGAATTCTGAACTTTGTGAATTATCACCAAGATCATAAAGATTTTAAGTGTTGTTGCAGAGAGTAACCTTGCATTAGCCCGTCTTTGTATTCTGGCAAGTTTATTTTTCCGTTACCATCTATTCTGGCATTAACTTGGCTTGTTCAGGTGATTATAGAGTTGTCGACATTCTTTATGAAGTTACAGTGACTGTTGTATTACACTATTCTATTCTAAAATCCCGGAACCAATTCCCGAATTGAAGCAGGTGCATATGCCTCCTCAGTACTGACTAAAACAAAGAAGTTGATCCAGCTCTATGCTTGTTAAGAGGGATGAAATAAATTATGGAGTAGAGAACGTTGACAGGAAAGGAAAAAGCAACTCCTTCCTGCAAGGTCTTCAGTCTGAAATTCGAAACTGAAGTATAAGACATATTCTTTATACTGATATGAGCTGTGGGTAGTTGTACCTTAGAAATCTTCTCAACTAAAATCATTTGTGAAATATTCACATGACTGTAATATTCACATGACTGTTTCATCTCTGTTGTGTGGACAAAGTCCCGTTTCAGCAGTTATGGAATTTAATTTAAGGCCAATTGCTTATGTTTCTACTGGATGACAGGACGATTGATCGTCGGAAGAGGCTGATTATAGCAATGGATGCAGCCTTTGGGATGGAATACTTACACGAAAGAACATTGTTCACTTTGACTTGAAATCTCATAATTTTCTATGAATATGAGGGACCCACAGAGACCAGTTTGTAAGGTGATTAGTCAATTACCTTAGATGTCCTGCCTTTCATAATGTAATCACATTATAGGTTCCCTCTTTATTAAGTGCCTGAGCCTTTATTTGCAAATACTTCATTGTACTTGAGTAAGGTATAACTGTGAGTGGGAACCTTCCTCAGATTGGTGATCTTGGCTTATCAAAAATCAAGAAGAAAACACTTGTCTCTGGTGGAGTACGGGGGACAATACCGTGGATGGCTCCTGAACTTTTCAACAATAAGAACAACATGGTGACAGAGAAGGTATCTTACTAATTGGACTATATACAATTTACAACTCTCAGATGCCAACATTTTCCTTGCCCCATTCTTAATATTGTAATATGGGAAAATTGTGCTGACAATGTAGGTTGATGTCTACTCATTTGGAATAGTCATGTGGGAACTTTTGACAGGGGAAGAACCCTATGCAAACTTACGTTCGGAAGATATAATAGGTATGATCCCAGACTGAGAATTCTGATCTGTAATAAATTTACGTGTTTTACAATTTCAAAAGATCCGCCTAAACATTAGTTCCAGAATGCCATTTTTTTCTGTTTGGTCTTCTATGCTTTTTCAATATCTTTGAGCAAAACCGAGACAGCAACTTTCGCATTTTGGCCCTCTCTATTCTTCGCATTTCCTCATGCCATATCGATATCATGCTAAAGCTCGTGTTGCAGAATTGGAGACTAAATGCTCTGTGGATTTTGCTTTATTTTCCATAACTTGGTTTTTCTAGATACCCTTCTTGGATTTTTCATCAGGGTATTCATCAGAGTAGGCATTGTCAAAGGAAAGCCTGTTCTGACTTTGTTTCTTTCCTTTATGATGCTTCAGCTGGTATTATCAAGGGAACTCTGCGACCCGAAATCCCGAGTTGGTGTGACCCCGCGTGGAGATCACTGATGGAGAGATGTTGGTCCACCGATGTGAATTCAAGGCCCTCCTTCTCAGACATTGCGAAAGAGCTACGGGCCATGTCAGCTGCAATGAACATTAGATGATGATATATATATATATATATATAGGTCTTCCGGTTTCTTTTGTTGTAACTAAGTAAACTTTAGAACACCGAGGACAGGGCATGTTGGGGCGTTGAGTACTATTTGCCGTCCACTGTCTTAGAGACTGTTATGAAGATAGTGACCGTTGTTAGGATCTGTCGACAACGGTGAATTAATTTTGCAGTCACCGCTGTGATGCGACGATCCTTGCTTCGAGAGCCATATGCTTGTGAGATGAACATGCAGGACGTTGAGTCAAACTGTCACTTTTCTTGCTGAGATTGCAATTGATAATGCATTCTTGGGAGTCTCTCTCTCTCTCTTTCTCTCGATTCTTTCTCTGATAATCATATGGAGCATCGACTCGTATCATGTCACATCGTCAGTTCCTGAGGACAGAACTGTCATTCTTCATTCAACTGATTCAAAAATTTTCTACTTTTGACGTAATAAAGATGTGTGAGTGAATGTTATGGATCGATGGAGCAACTGAAAGAAAATTATAGGTCTTGATTCTACTGCTATGAATCCAAAATAACAGATTTTTTTGTCGGTCGATTTCAGAAAGAGTTCGGAGTCTCAAAAACTGATGGCAAAAATCATTCGATAACTTATTGATAACTTACTGATGTTGTTTACCAAATAATTGACTCTTGTTGCAAGTTTGCAAACTACCAACTGTTTTTCATCTTTCTCATCGGTGTCTTGAATTTCAAAAGTTGTTAAGTTCATAAGTTTGAAGTGTTCAATAAGTCTTGCAAAATAAAAGATGGTAGGTTAGCATGAAAATTGCATATTTACAAGTTCTAAAAATATTAGTAATTCATGGCAAAAAAAAAATCGTCGGTCATTCTTTTCAATAACAGTATTTTGACATGTACCAACAATTAAAATTTACCGGTGTGAATTAGATATCTGCACTTTCTGGATAAAGAGATAAGTAGAAGTATGCCTATTTCAAAGATCAGTTTTTGCTCAAGAGATGTGGGAGTGCATAGCGACAATTGAAATGGGTGAATGTTGACAAATCAAATGAATATGGATGAACACTAAACGAGATTAATAATAAAACGGGTTCGAGAACATAGGATTTACATATTTAAGAATTCTTTTGATAGAAAAAAAAATACATTTAAGAATAAATTATATGTCCGTTGACGATTGTTAAAAGATGTGTAGAAAACCAAACGTTAGTCTTAGATTAATGTAAAAAAATATTGTCTGTCTTTATGATTTGTGTACTCTCAATTACTCTATATTGGTATAACAACATTAATAGTTCATGAATTTTGGCATAATATATAATATGATCCTTAAAATTTTAATTTGTTCAATATGATCCTTAAACATTAGCCTAATGTGCAATGTTGTCCTTGATTTTTTAATTTGTTTAATATAATCCCTAAACTTTTGATTCAAGCTCAGTTTAATCCTCGGACTATATATTTTTAATGATGCAGACACGTTTTAACGGAAAACTTCAAAAAATGAATTTTTAATAAGTTCTCATCAAATAGACAATATCAAATGAATTTCATTTAAATTTAGGCATTTTGCTTGATTATTAACTATACACTCCCTTGACCAAAAATGTGAAAACGTCCACCCAACCCAAATCAATTTTTGGGCTCAAAATTGATTTAACTCACGCTTCCAATCCTATTTGATCGGTTCAAAAGACCTACATCTCGTAATTATTGTTATATAGTCTTTGTTATCAAACATAATAATGTTGTGGGCATTTCCAGATAGGCTTTTACTTTCTACTTTTCGTTCAATCTTTGACTGGACGGTAAGAGTACGAAGAAATGGATTGGCATGATCACAAAAGTTCCGTTAAACTCATTATTTTATTTGGCTAATCATCTCTAATTTTGCAAAGGAGAAAGATGCAAAATACGGTGTCCTTGTGCTAACTTTTATCCATATGCTCAATCTCTAAGACCTAATTTGATAAACATAGTTCCAATTAGACCTTGCCGCCGGACAGACACTTGTGATTCTAACTAGACTTAATTCGCCAAAAAGGGTAAAATACTTAATTCCTGGACTTGGTTCGTCCACCTGAACTTACCAAACCGTTTAATTCCACATGGAAATTTTAAAGTTGTTCCAATCATGAGCAAATTTGAAGGGCCATTTTAAAGTTTAATAATAGACCTGGTCTACCCATCGGTCATATTCAATTTCATATGATAAAGATACTTTTATTCTATAAAATTGGTTAGTTTCCTCATGGTAGTTGATAGGTAGGATTTCTTTTCTTGCTGAAAGAACCAATCCCCTTGATGTAATGAATGATAATGTTAATGAATTCCGCAGAAATGTGGATACGACAAGTTCAATTAGGATTATATAGAAATGCAGTCCTTGTCTCCGGATCGTCATTAGAAAGATAGTACACAAATCGAACTTGTCCTGTAAAAGCATGATGTCCAAAATCGAGTTAGTGCAAAAGGGCCAAAGAGATTTCCACACGAAAGACGGAGCTGAAAGCAATCTTTGCCATTACAGACAAGAGCCAGCGACAAAACATGTTTTGGTCTGAGCTACAATCCTCCAAGGCTGCCCAATTATTACAAAGCCTTTCCATGTTTCATTGCCCTCAAGCTGAAGGTCAAATTCTCAGCCACAGAGAGAGAGAGAGAGAGAGACAGACAGACAGACAGACGAGCTGGCAATGTTTTGATTTCAGCTACAATCCTCCTAGGCTGCCCAATTATTATTACAAAGCCTTTCCATGTTTCATTTCTCTCTACCTGAAGGTCAAATTGTCAGCCAGAGAGAGAGAGAGAGAGAGAGGGAGGGAGCCACCCGTGTTCTTTATTGACCCTTCTCTCATCATATTCGGTTTTATTCCCTTTCCACTCAAGATTCTTCTCCCCTTTCGTTCCTTCGAGGGTCCAAAACTTCTCTCTTTCTCTCTGTGTGCGGCTGGAAGAGAGATCTTGGAGGCTGTGAATATTGGTTTCTTTCCCTTTTGGTTACGGGTCACATAACACGAATCTAGGGTTCTTGATCTTCGGTGGGTGTCTTTCGAATTCGAAGGAAGAAAAGCCAAGAAACAAGAAAATGGGTGCGGAGACCACCTCCGGATCGGGCTCGGAATGCGAGGTGTTCCTGAACGTCTACGATCTCACGCCCATTAATAATTACACCCGCTGGTTCGGCTTCGGCATCTTCCATTCGGGCATTGAAGGTGAGTTTTGCTTGAGCTGATGGCTTCTTGCTCCTGTCGTTCGAGGTGTCTTGGCTTTCTTGGGTTGCTTTCGTGATCTGGGTGTTTGTGAATTTGCGGGGATTAGCTCTGTGGTGCCGGAAGCTCGGGTTTTGATGATGATGGAAGTGCCGCGGAGGTTGCATTTGTACTCTCTATTGATATGAGTTTCGAATTTGGGAGAGATTTGGCATGATGTTCGATGATACGATCTGATGCCGACTGAAAAATGCGGTGTGTAGAATGCTCATGATGAAGTTGGATGTCCTTAATTCCTGTATTTGTGTACATCGTGAACTGCTGAATCGACTGAATTTCGTCGCTTGAGGAATGCTTGTTGAGTGTTTACTTTCGTTCCTTGTGAACTTGTGGTTGGACATCAAAAAAATTAACCTGTATGTCATTGAGTCGAAGGTCAATGGGTCAAGGCATGGTGAGAGGGAGAAGATGCTGTCGAAAGTTATGACCTTCTTGTCTCTGGTTAACCTGTATGTCATTGAGTGGTTCGGCTTCTTTTTCGATTTCTTGGAGATGATCCTAGAGGACTTTACTCTCTGTTAATGAGACATAAGCAAATAGCAATAGTCGGGCAGCAGGTGTTACTTTGCAACTTGCATTGTTTAATGGGCCTTACTGTTCAAATTAACTGAATGCTTACATCACTGCAGATGTACTTAATAACATGTTATGCCTCCAATCCCCTGTTAGACCGATTCAAGAAGTTGCTTCTCTTGTATTGCCCTTTTGTTTTCCCTGAATTCTTATTTCTTCATTTGTCGTGATAACCTGAAACACCCGACTGATGTCTGTGAACAGTTCATGGCAAGGAGTATGGGTTTGGTGCCCATGACTTCCCTGTTAGTGGGGTTTTGAAGTGGAACCAAAGAGCTGCCCGGGTTTCTTATATAGGTGTTCCATATCGTTGGGACGCATTAAGATGTCTCCCTTAGAATTTCGAACATTTATTGAGAATATGGCAGCTGAATACCATGGAGATACATATCACCTCATCTCCAAGAACTGCAATCATTTCACAGACGATGTCTCGTTGAGATTGACAGGCAGACAGATCCCTGGGTGGGTAAATAGGCTTGCTCGGTTAGGTAAGCTCATGAAATTTCTGGTGCATACTTCTTCTCAGTCTCCTCAGCCTGTTCTTTTTTGTTTGCCATTGTAATCACCATCATGCTAAGTGAAAAATAGATTTACCAGACCTTTTATAATATAAAAATGAAGTGAAGCTTGATTGCTTTAGTCCATTTTCTCTCCATGCTAAGTGACTTGAAATTTACAAATATATGGTTATCTTGATGTCAAAGTAAACAAGCTAGCTATATCCATCGCACTGGGGTAGACATATACTTATCTCGTGCTAAGTCTTCTATCTTTCTCTCTGACTATTCAGGACAAAGAACTGACGTGAATTATTGCCATTAGCATTTTGTGCATCTTACTGTGTATTTTGGTGGCATATCAAATCTATGAAATGAATTATGTAGAAATTAAACTTAGATGTATTGATTGGTACAGCCTTAAATATTTGAAATTTTCTTTTACTACCATTATTCTTATACAGAAACACTCCGAAATGTTGATGATCACCATGTTGCATTATTTCTGTAGGCGCTGTATGCAGTTGTCTGCTTCCAGAAAGCTTACAAGTAACCACAGTTAAACAGATGCCAGAGTACCATGAATGTTCCGGTAATGATTCTCTGCATTTTTTCGCTCACTTTTGTTAATGAATATCAATTTGCACGCTGGCCATTAAGAGCTGCATGTAATTGCCTTTCGTTCTTTTTTAATCTCCAGAGGATGAAGTAACGGAATCTTTGTCAAACGCCACTCCTCGTGAGTCGACTGAAATAGACAAAGCGAACAAGAAAAGCACTTGCTGTCGCCTGCCACGGGAAGCGGAGACGTAGTTTTCGTCAAAGAGATGCAGAAGTGATGATACCTGAGTGCCTTCTCAACGAAGGGAGGGCAAGATGTGCTTCCCTTGCAACTGGGGTTGTATCATTGTTCACTGTGCTTGATCAAAGAGAAATGATTGTGGCCAATTCATCATTTGTTATTTTCCATTGGTTTGCCACTCGCAACTTTTGTTTTTACTTGCAATTGGAATTTGTCCTTGACTTGATCACCTTCCAACGACTTCAAAATTTTCTGAATCTATTCTTTTGTCCATCTTGCCAGCGACTGTATGATTAATGATTTTGCTTTATTGGAGGCAGGGGGCCGTTGATGTACGACCTCCCAGACTAGCTATAGCTGCTCTCTCTCTCTCTCTCTCTCTCTCTCTAGTGACCAAGCATACATGGGAACACAACTGTCAAATGTGGATGGAAACAATGAAATGGACAAAGTGGACAGCGTAGTTTGAACGTGACTATGCCCTGAGCCATTTCAAAAGATGGCGGGTCTTCGATTCAATATCTTAGGTTCCATTTCATTGAGGAAAAATTATGTTTTGATTTTTTGATGTTTGGACGACAAAAAATTAATCAATCTACCAAAAAATTTTCATGAATTGCAAAAAAATAAAAATTAGATTAGGGGAAACTTACTTCTCCTTATGATGAAAAAGGAAATCATTTTTTTCTAAATTATCCAACAAATGAAAGCAATTAGAGAATATTTCTCTCTTCATCATGAAATTTTCGATGAAATAGTCACACCCCTTTTGATCATCCCCCTTTAATCATCGCAAGTTTTCGGTTAAGTGAGCTATGTATTCAACTGTAAAGACACAATTTTGAAAGACTAGCAGCTTCTAAACTCTCCTTCACACATGAGGTGACTTGGGTCTTCCATGGATTTGCCCAATATAGGTTTTTCCTTTTCCATCTTCAATATGGGCTTGGTTTTATGCGCTCTTCCCATTCCTAACACTATGCAAGCTTGAAAGTTACATAACATCATCTGCGTCAAGCAACTCGAATCAATCATAACCATCCTTGGCTTAGCAGAGGAAGCAAAAAAGCAAATATGGAAACTTGGTCTACCACCCCATTCATGCATATGCAAAATCCGGACTCCAGAGCAGACGACCAAACACATTCTTTATACGCAGGTTACTGGCGGAAACAAAATCCCCGACCTATTGCTAGCGGACAATCCCTTCCGAGAGTGCACTTTAACTCCCAGATCAGATTGCATCAGTGGCACTTCATCATTAAATCTTGCTCTTACCTTCTGTGTCCTGGCTTTCGTTGCAAGTTCGAAAATCATCTGCTCACAAAAGTTTAATCTAGGATTGCCCTAGGAAAGTGAACTAGGAACCAATCAGCTTAAAAGACCATGTCTAATGTGCACTTGCCAAACATGAAATTAAAATATCCAGAATCCCAGTATGGCCACCCCCAAACCAATTGTTTACATGAGACGCCATGAACCCACACCATGAGTCCATGAGGTTCCATATGTGCCATACAATAAGAGAAAGACAGCAGGAACGAAACTCATAGCCAACGTACGTATACCATTGCAACCACCAGCACAAACTATGGGTCACCCAATTCAATTTTTCCCATCATTAACAAATCTCTTTCAACACCAGCTATTCCTTGGTTGTCATTTCTAAACCTGTCTTGATGCTCTCTATGATGATGAGCCATCAAGCCCCAAATTCGAAGATAGCCATGCACACACCTGATCCATCTCTTCAGGAATTGTGAAGTGCCGGGCCTGCACAGTCGAGGAAATTACAATGAGATGGTCATGAATTCAATCTCAGAATCAGTTTCTCCTAAGTAGCGGTCTTAAAGGGTTGCCGCAACATACCCACTGTAGGATCTGAATGTCACATTTGGAACCCAGCTGCTTTCAAGGTCCTGAGGATTTCTCACCAAATTTGTAAGGCACCACATCATCACCTGTCACAGCATATCAACATAAATGGATAAATTACTTCTGCAGGTCACATAGTGACTGGCACTGATTACGAGTGAGACATGCTTCGGAAAATAGCTGTTATATCAATTTTTTTTTTTTTTTTTAAAAAAACTGGCTAACAAAATTTATCTTGACCAGCGATAAAGTCGCAAATATGACAAGCATTGTCAGACTTGAACAATAAGAATAGCAATAACAGGAAATGAAAGCCACAGAACGACTACTTAGATCAGATGTCACATGGCAAAAGGGTGAACGATAAAGATGGTCAAAGAAAGAATTAAGTTTTATATATTATGGTAAAGTTTGTAAATCCTTCATGCACCTAAACTAAGACCCTGGGAAACTAAACTCTGCTTTTCTGCAACCATCACCTGAAAATTGGTTGAGATGACAAGAAAGGTTGGAAGTTTATATCAAATGGGGTGGCTGTGGTGAGTAAAAGAAAGATGTGAGTTACCAATAAACTAGCTACTTTTAAGCTAAGCATCAGTGCCTCATCAGGTCAGAAGGAATTAATCTATGATTTACATATAGAAAGGAAAATTGGCAGTGCACAAACAAGATATAAAAACTGTAACCTACAAGTCTCTCGTTCATTGTTCTCACATATCAAGAACTGATCAAACTAAGTGAGCTGTCCAACTGTTTATAAAAGTCATTCTACTCCATGGCAGCACACAACAGGCATGCAAGAGAGCTCCCATGACTTAGTATTGATTAGTCATACAGCTGAACACAAAAGAGTTATATTAAGGCTTTACCAAAAAAAAAAGAGTTATATTAAGGAAACACTGAATGGTGCATTCTCATGCAAAGGTAGTTTCCATACTTGTGCCATGGCAGAGAAGTACAGGCAATGAAGAAGCACGTGTCACAGCTTCATTTTCCCCTTCTAACTTGTTTTTCAAAGTCCTGTTGAAGAATAGAACTAGTTATCTCAGCACCAAGGCCCTACCAATTCAGATAAGACAAACCATAATGAAAGTAGCCAAACTTTGAACATGGAAGCCAGCCACTGAGCCCAACGACTGTACTTATTTTGGCTGGGTAAGGATTGCCATTCCATATTTTCTCAAAGCACAGCATGATGCACAGTATAGAGCAGTTGCTGCTCCCATGCTGAAGCCTCCAACGCCAAGTTTGACTGCCAAAGGTGAAGAAAGTACCAATTACTGGTTTTCTCTTTCCGTTTTCAAGAGATGTATAAGCGCTTATTGAATTAACACTGAGAAAAATAAAAGATAAAAACTTATAGAAGGGATAGGGAAACTTTTTATCCTTCAAGGAAAGCTTCTTCCATCAAGGAATTATTGCTTCCACATCCAAGGCTTCTTCAATATTAATTGGTACCAGAAAAGGCTTTGCCATCACATCAGCATTATGAAACTTACTATCAGCTGGTTCTGTCGACAACAAATTTGCAACATGTGCAGCTGAAGCATCCAAACCCTCTAAATCATCAGCAGCATTCTCAGAAAGGTCTCAACGTCAAACCCTGAATTAAATAGTATTAGTACATACACAATGATGGTCAACATCATTTACCTTCTCAAAAAATGTCTCAATTATGAGATTTACCTTCTTCAAAACAAGCATAAAAATCCTAACCAGGAATAGCAATTATAGTTTTTTCATGATGTAGTAAGGATATCTTAATTGTTTTATGTGATAAGGTGTTTATCGCCTCCTCTAAGATACATGCTTATATTAAAGATAAACTGTTTTTATTTATATAACAATTCTACTTCCTGATTGATAAGGCTGTTTCTTGAAAGGCAATGGACGTACAAGCAGTGAAGGAAGCCCCAAAAATGCTGACTGGTCGTGTAAGGGAAGTTGGGCATATCCATTTTTATCTGAGATATAAATGGTGAGAAAAGTTATGATATCGTATAAGGAGAAGGCCACAGAGCATGCAATAAGCGTGCCTTCACTATAAATTCTATTTCTTACATTTGGAAGAGCAGGGTCTCCAACAGCTGCGACCAGCTGCCAAAAAATCCCGGTGTAAATAAGAAATCTACAATTACCCAATTGTAAGAGGTATTTGACAACCCCACTTAGAAGCTACATGTTATATGTGCGGATAAAAACTTAAGAAATAGACAGCTTGAGCTTGATCCTTGACACGAAGAACCAACACAACTATTTACTCATAATAAGAAGTGAAGGTGAGCGAAGATTGCATCTCAGATAAACTCTTCTAGACTGGCAATCGTCATTAAAGAAACTTGCTGCCAGACGGATTAATAAATGAAGTTACATTTGGTAGGCCAGTGTTGATGTCAAATATTACCTTGAACCATTATCACCAAGGCCATGCAGCCAAACAACAGTTGCTTGGTGTTTACCTTTGGGCCTGACCATATGTCCTTCAAAGTTAACTGCCTTTCTAGCTGTTTGCCCGCCTGTAATAAGCGACGACCACAGATAGGATATTGATGTCAACATATAACATTCAAAAATTAGCCATATCATAAAGGACCTTTTGATGATTCAACATCAAGTGCACTAGAAAATTGCTTACAACAAGGAAAAAAGGAAAAAGATCAAGCAAACCAGAACCCACGAAGTCCTGTCAAGCTCATTTGGCTCCTTAGGATGTAAAACTCAAGAAACTTTTCTGCACAGTTTGGAACGTGGAGACCCTGACAAAAATAAACATCAAAGTTTATATAATCCATCAGAATCCAGCTCCAACAACAGATGTGTAGGTTCAAATCCTACACCGCCTGATTCCCAACTCCAGGTAAGGTAAACATCAACAGCTCGAAGAGATCTTGGTGTCAGGGCAGTCACCAAAGTTAACACGTATGAATTTTGTCAAATTCTCAAGCAGTTCATCCTGAATTGACATTCAACACTACAGCATTGACACACAGCACAGATCTGCGCATCATCGTTGCAACGTAAAGAATGTCATGGAAATCCTGCTACTACGCTGCTAAATGACACATGAGTCGATTCTCTGACAAGCAGGAACGGATGCTCACAAGAGGCTGACTTGGGACAACCACTGCATAACAACGTTCCCCGATTCACAACACCCTTGAAAGTACCGAAAACTTGGACACCAAACACATCTTTAAAATGATA